>OU744316.1:17636694-18836694 GCA_916610145.1 Eristalis arbustorum | reverse complement strand
TTAGTTTCATGTGAACGTCTCTGCGTGGTCAGTGGTGTGTGTGTGTGTGATTTGTGTGTCGGAGGTTGTTGTTAACTTGTTTTTTGTTGATTTTGTCATAGGACGCTTCTAATAGATAAATTGGCAACATATCATGTTGTCGGTGTGTAAAGCTAATTAACAACAAAAAAATAAAGAACAGTGTACAACAAAACCATATCTTTGACTAGCTATCAAATCGTGAAAAAAAAACAAAAATTCAAACGAACGCAGTCGACTGGTAATGGAAACATTGACTGAGTCGAGTAACGATGGGCAGTCATGTGTTTACTGCATGAAAGTGTGCGTGTGTGTGGTTTGGGGGTTTATTTTTGTCTGCTATTCTGCGACCAAATGACAGTTAATTAGCGTGTCGCTGAACACAGTAAAACGCGTTTAAACGCTGTTTAGGATGTTTAACCTTCAATATAAAAGTCAATGACAGTTGGATTATGACAAGTAGATTTGTTTTTCGTCTATTTTCTTAAAGTGACGAGTGCAGGGCTCCTCTGGCAACAAATCTCTCCCTATCGGATTGACCATTCGAAAGTGCGAGTTAACTTGGAGAAAAGTCAATGACAGACGGGGACTGTGACAATTGCCACTTTCCATGATTGGCTTGTTACGATGATTTCCTTTTCCGATCTGAAGCAGTTATGCACGTAGCACTCTCGTTTGGTTAGTCTCAATAGTAGTCAATGAACTTCCGAGAGGACTGTTAGTGCATGATGTGTTCCTCGTTTATTACTCAGTTGCATTCATTTGCCTTTACAACAATGACTAAGCTAATAGTTTTAGAAGAACAAGTTTGGTTTCCAGGAATATATCAAGTGAGTGACGTGTTTGCTTTAAAATTTGATGATGTCTTTGCCTAGCTTTGATTTGGGCCTATTAAACTGGACTCGGCAACTATATGTTCACAATTCACGAGAACGTCTGATTCTAGCCATTGGCAATGTAAATTTCATCGATTGAGTTCAGTTTAAACTAACCTCAGTCGTCAGTGGTTGCTTCAGAAGCTTGGTACATGTTATTTTCTCAATGTAGCGCTACAGTCGTGGGTGGTCTGGGCCTCAACCAACAAGCTCGATCTTTAGCTAACTGACTCCAGTTTCGCACGCACAGCTGATTAAGGTCCCTTTCCACTTGGGTGTACAGTTTGAGTCACGATGTTTCTCTATTGCGCCGTCCCGCGGGGGTTTGTTAAAGCCATTCCACGCAGGACCATTGGTTTCCACCCGATAGCCATTTGATGACCTAGTCATCTCAATCGCTAGATCTTCAATCCAGACCACGCCGCAGGTCAGCTCGTATAGTTCTTTGTTATATCTTCTCTTCCACTCATCGTCCATACAGACGGGACTGAAAGTCATAAGAAGAATATTTCGTGTGCCCTTGACAAAGTTCATGCCTTCTGCTCCATATACAACATCGAACCACACACTTTATTTATCGTAAAATGTTCACAGTCTGCATATCTTGTTCTGATTTGAGCCTGGGTTGCCTTTCATGCATGATGATTCATACTCTTCTATTAATCTTCTTTCCGAATCAGTCGGCTCTATTTTAGGGGCAATATTGGTATTCTTTCTAGCCTGTGTACATTCCTGCTTTTATTTGGTTCTCAAGCCCGATCAAGCCTGACTATGGGTATCACAATGGACCAACAGTCATCTCTAAGTGTGCTGTCAAATTCGCAGCAATAACCTAACCTATCTTTCAGAGCTGCTATCTGGTCATCCTTCGTAATCATATCGACTTGTTTTGTGATAATGATCGTCATTCTCATTGCCTACTCAAAACCTATCACGGGAAACCGCAACACATTCTTTGTTGCTAGAACCGTGCACAGATGTTCGTGTTTGTGTGACACAGCAGTCCCGGGTGGATCGGGATCCTTGTCAAAGTGCCTTTTCGGCTTCTCCAGTCGTGTTCTCTTATGTTGCTTCTCCTTACGCCTATTCGGTGCGGTACTAGTTACATCTGTCTACTGCTCACCACTTTCGTACACTGCCTATCCCGCCATGGTTCATATCTAGTTCTTTCAGCTGTACCTAGGGAGCGCTTATGCTGCTCCAGCTGTCTATGGTGCTCTTGTCCATTGGTCTGCCTAGGGATTTAGGAATTATTTCACTAAAGAATTAATGAAATGTTCGCCTTGTGGATTGAGGTCCTTCTCCAATTGTGTACCATAGCAAAGATAGGTGTCCCCTCAGGTTTGGAATCGAAGTTTTGCCATCATGGCCTTCGATTATGACTACTTTTAAACTGCATTATCATATGATCCCCTCTAGTCTTCATCCATGTCAAAGGTATAAAAATCGCTCGAGTTTAGGAGGCCACGCAAACGTCACAGAAACCTGCGTTTACTTCAATTCGGATCACATTTCAAAAAAAATCGAAATGGAAAAGGTGAATGTCTTTTTAATCAGTTGACGCAGCAAACAAAACTCTACCACTGCGGCAGTGAATTAATCTCTCTTCCGGATATTGACTTCTTCAACATTCCCCAAAAATTCATTAATCATTCGTCACCACCATGGAGTCGATTAAGAGCCCCCACGACGAGTATGTCTCTTCACAACGACAAAATAATTGAAAGATCGAGATCGGTTCTATTTTCGGCTTAACCACACAAACCGGTCTCTCCTCCAGGTGCACACCACCCAAGTCAGAAATGAATCCAATAGAAAAATCCAATAGATGCCTCACCGTTGAATGGTTTCTTTCGGAATGTCACCCGACGAAGAGACAGAGAGGTTGCTTTGACTTCTCCCTGTTCGTGTGCTATTCAAATTCAACTGATAAACATTCGTTAATTAGAAAAATGAATTCATTAAATTGCAATAAAATTACTCTGCTCCAATACCAGCAGATTTTGTTTGCGCAAAAAACAGAACAAAAAATGGAAGTCGACATCAATTTACGACCTCGAATGCTTTTGTTTTGAGCTTCTTTTTTCGTTTATTGGATTTATTTCAATTTTAACGACTATATTTCCGTTGGGAATAAAACAAGACGAATGAGTGTTTCGTTCCAGTAAATAATCGCAGTTATTCTAACCGAAGCTACACGCGCTCAACTTTTATTTCCATGCACACACAACAATTCCTTCGGCAAATAGCGGTGTTTTTTTTTTGGCGTTCGTGATACTCTTCCTTCCAAAAAACAGAGAAGTCAGTTCCTGTCACCACGATGGGAACCTATTGTAACACTCGTTGCATTTTTACAATATTCTGAATGATATCTACAAAAAAAATATAGTCGCCTTCAAATTGGTCGGCAACGACAGACTCTGTCCCACAAACTGAGTTGTCTGCTGTAAATGGATAAATATTTGGGTTTGGTTTTGGTGTATCAGAGGCTATTGTCCCAGTTTCGCCATGCATGTAACAGGGGGTGGTCGGACACAATGTGTACCTCACACCGGATGTGTACAAAAAGGGTATTGTTTTACGAAAGCGGATCAGGGAGTCATGTATGCAAAGCGAGAATGGAATTTACGTTTAACAATAAATGTTTACTTTTCGGATGATGGATTGTAGGAGTGCCACCGAATACACAAATATCCCTGACTAAACTTTCATCGGCTTTTTGTTAGTTGTTGCTTTGTGATTCCTGAGGCTCGATGTGCAGTAGGCTCTGCTGATTGCTTGCATTAACATTGGTTAGTTTTGCATTGCGATTGTTTGGGTATTGAGGACTATTTAAATGGAAATGATTTATGATTTTTATTTCATTACTTCAATAGGTTGGTTGCCATTATGTGATGGTGGGTTATAACATCCATGTCCTCCATGGAAATTCTTACAAGACTTCGCTCTGATAAGACAATTTTGGCTGACTTTCCGACACACATCGGCCAAAAACTTGCAATAAATTAACGAATATTAGCTTGAAAGTCAGCCAAGCAGTAGGCAGCCCGTCTGTCCAACCAACCACCAAACCAGAACCCAATATATCTAGTTCAGAAAATATTTCAAATCAAAAGTCATGCGGTGGTCATACGACAGAGCTTGCTTTTAAACAACTTTCGGCGTTATCTAACCCGCACCTGTGTGATCATTTAAACGCTTATGCATATAATCGTATGTTCCACTGTAATAGGTTGTAGAAGTAAATCCATGTGAAAATACACCAGACTGGGCAGCAAGACAAGTTCTAATACTACGCTTGCCGTGAAATCGTGAGACTATGATCTCCTTTTTCACTTTCTCTGAAGCTAGCCATATTTTCTGTAGAGCACGCTGCAACAAAGCAACTCATAAGCTCGCAATGCCTATTTTCTACATCGACTACTTGTGTTGTGCGAGCTTTTGTGCTTTCACAAGTTTAATGGACCTACAGTTTTATGCCGACTTCGAACGGCCAAGTTTGGGAAGCTTTATCTAGACAGGAATGCTCTTTGAACATTGTCAGTGACTCAAAAGATGTGTCAGTCCAGAGCAATACTCTTAATTTTATTTTGGAAGCTTGCCGATGATATGTTCCGACGACATGTCGACCAATGTAAATCGAAGTAAATAGACAATTTCCTTCCATAGAATCTCTTTTTTTAGCTTCGACAATTTTAACGCGTTCTACGATTCTTAACCTGATTGATATAAATATATAAAATTACTATACTTAAGCTACGGGTCCCAGCCAATAGAATACCTTTGCGACGGTTTAGATTCCACACAAAATTTGCTTCATGCGACGCAAATTAGCGACTCAAGGAAAGCGTTGCGCATCCGTCGCACTGCATTCCACTAGTGGGCCGCATTTGCTATCTCTGTTGTTCTTATTAAGGCCCATTCATATGAGGTCGCCGCGAATTGCGAACTTCGCAAACTCTGACATTCATATGGAAGTTTTTCATTCGCAGAGAACTACGGGTGCAAACTGACACTTCACTGCGAATTTTTTGGTCGTGGTGGTTGTGGATTGCGTTTGCCTGTTTGTGTATTGCGATCTCAGCTTGACAGTTCGCAAAGAGAATGATTGATTCGCAGAAAAAATAGTTCATATCATTAATTAGGATACTTAAACTAACTTTTGTTGAAATTTTTGTCAATGAAAAAACTCGATAATTCAGTTCCAATCATTTTGTATACCAAGAAATAAAACGTTGTGTTAGTATTTCCTGAAAAAGTGTTGTTTCTGGAAGTTCGCGTTCGCAATTCACCGCTCATATGAATGGACCTTTAGGTCTGAGTTGTCAATTTTTTGACGGAACGCCACGGATTCTATGGACCGGAAATATATGAAAATACTATTTGACGTATGTGACAGACCAGAAATTGGATGACTGTAAAATTCTCATCTCATACCTTTCTTCAAGTTAGTTTTTGGTTTTCCACGCGATACAGTTTCAATGTAATAATTAAATGGAAATTCGATGTTATTTCAAGGCGTCTTAGTCCTATTTGTTTGGAACGCCACGGATTCTATGGATTCTATATGACAATACTATTTGACGTATGTGACAGACCAGAAATTGAATGACTGTAGAATTCTCATCTCATTACTTTTTTCGAGTGAGTTTTTGTTTTTTCACGCGATACAATAATTAAATGCAAATTCGATTTTATTTCGAGGCATCTTAGTCCTATTTCTTTATCCTTAAACACCGTAATGTTTGGTGAGCCGGACAGATCCACACTCAACTTAAGAGAAGAAAATGTCTTCTTAGTCTTCTACAATTTGGATCCGCTTTATCCATGATTCAGTCTATTTCTTATCATATGACAACAGCCACAACATTGTACAGCTTGTACATTGTCTCGGGTGAGCTTGTTTTATCTAAACTCTTGGGACCGCAGTAGGACCTTAATTTTCATCTGCTAAACTTTAGTTTAACCGGTAATAACATCGGTTTTTTGTTAAAAGATACTTGCGATATTCCTTTGATCTAGAGAAATCCTGGACTTCTTCATAAGAACACCACTATCGTACCTTGCAAAGCTGTTCATACGATCCACAACTCATTACATATTTCTTCCAAGGTTCTTGTCTTCGGCCTTAGTACTGGATCTGCATTAATTCCAACCTTAGAAGGTTCTATGCAAAAACAAGAAACAGAATGAAACAAGTTGCATTTGTGAACACACCCCTAGCCTAGCTCCAACGACGTTTGCATTCTCAAACTCAATTCTGTTTTATTGTTTTGCAGATTAATTCTAATCTTAGCTCAGTCACCCCATGCGGCGCACTCTGTTCTCCATCTTCTTAATCCCTCGTGGTGAATTTAAAGTATCTCCCTCGACAAGTCTCATACATTCAATCAAGTTAGATCTCTGTCCTAACATCTTTTTCTCGAATAACCACAAAACCAACATTTTATGGCGAAAAGTTGCTCATAATTCTCATTCGTGCACTTAAGTGCTCAAGGCGTGAACACAGGTTTATCTGGTGAATAAAAGTAATGTTCCATATTAACGATCTCTTAGGATTGACTACTGTTGTGTCATTAATTCTCCAACATTCTTCATTATCACCATTTTAATTCATTCTGGCTGGCTGGGGAGCAATTTCCACCTCGAATCATGGCTGATGGTCGAACTTCAACTCAAAATTGTAGCTAGTGTCGAGAGTCATTAATTTCCCTCCTCCACTAGGGATGTCGATAATCAGGATAAGCAGCACCGCCCATCCAAATCATTCAAACCCATTTGCTTTGCTCCCCCTACGTTCATTTAGCGTATCTAACAATGCTTACACATAGCTAAACACAACCCTGCACCAATTCCACTTCCTCCCCACTCATCCATACATATCCTCCAGTCAAACAATCTAACCACAAGAATGCATAAAAATAAATAACAAAACAAAAAGAGAAAAACAAAAACCATAAGAGGCTTCTTTAACTGACTATTTCAGAGGTTGCATTCTCCACCAAATCAGCAACAACCTACTTCAAGCACGGGACCACACCGTTCATTTGCGGATTCCCACGGAGCAAGCAGGACGCAGGACCGCCTGTTGCAGAAGTTGCAGTCACACCACATCCACCGCCCGACAAATCAACCATCATCGTTCAGCAGCCGACACTCTCTGCCAATCCATCCAAGGCCAGCATCTACACCATCAGACAGATAAGCAATCGTACCAGCAGCAACCCGCCACCGCATTCACAGTCAACCACTTCGATTCGTTCGAGCAACTCAGCAGACGTTATGGCCGCAAACAATATCGCTCCCCCACCACCAGGCGCAGTTGAGAAGATTCCCTGGCCCAACAGTAAGGATGACTATGAGCTGCGCGACGTAATTGGAGTGGGCGCCACAGCTGTGGTGCATGCCGCTCTCTGCCTGCCACGTAACGAGAAATGTGCCATCAAGCGCATCAACCTCGAAAAATGGAACACATCGATGGACGAGCTGCTGAAGGAAATTCAAGCGATGTCCTCGTGCAATCACGAGAACGTCGTAACCTACCACACGAGCTTTGTTGTGCGCGAGGAATTGTGGCTTGTCCTGCGACTGCTCGAGGGCGGCAGCCTATTGGACATAATCAAACACAAAATGCGAACGAGTAATTGCAAGCACGGTGTCTTCGACGAGCCGACCATTGCGACTGTCCTTAAGGAAGTACTCAAGGGCTTGGAGTACTTCCACAGTAACGGACAGATTCACAGAGACATCAAAGCCGGAAACATACTGCTGGGCGACGACGGCACCGTACAAATCGCCGATTTCGGTGTCAGCGCTTGGCTGGCCACAGGCCGAGATCTGTCGCGCCAGAAAGTCAGGCACACCTTCGTCGGCACACCCTGCTGGATGGCGCCCGAGGTGATGGAGCAAGACCACGGCTACGACTTCAAGGCGGACATATGGTCCTTCGGCATTACAGCGATCGAAATGGCAACGGGCACTGCACCCTACCACAAGTACCCGCCGATGAAGGTCCTCATGCTGACACTGCAGAACGACCCGCCAACCCTGGACACTGGCGCCGAGGACAAGGATCAGTACAAAGCGTACGGCAAGACGTTCCGCAAGATGATCGTGGAGTGCCTGCAGAAGGAACCATCGAAACGCCCGACCGCAAACGAACTGCTGAAGCATGCCTTCTTCAAGAAAGCAAAGGATCGCAAGTATCTCACACAGACCCTGCTTACGACAGGGCCCTCAATGGAGACCCGAGTGCATAAGGCCTCCCGTCGCCAGCCGGGTGCGTCCGGTCGCCTTCATCGCACAGTTACCGGCGAATGGGTATGGTCCAGCGAAGAGGAGGACAACGGCAAGCATTCCTCAGACTCCGAATCGGACGATCGTCCCATCAATCGTCTCGAACACGCTGACTCATCGGACAGCGAACGCGAAGAACCATCGGAATTCTCCGAACGAACCATCACGTGCACCTCAGAGCCTGCGGATTCGGCGGCAAGTGAGGCGGCCGTTTCGGCGGCAGCCAACGCAGCGGCGGCAACATTAAATTCAACAGGCGAATCTCCACCGGTCAATCTTGTCCTTCGAATGCGAAACATCAAGCGAGAACTGCACGATATTCGTTTTGAGTTCGCCGTCGGCAAGGACTCCGCCGATGGCATTGCTGCCGAGCTGGTCGAAGCCGGCCTTGTGGACAATTTGGACACAATCCCAATGGCTGTCAATCTGCAGAAACTGATAGAGCAACGGGCGCAAATGAAGACTATTACGTTCCAACTGAGTTCTGGCATCCAGCCGGGTGAGGTGCCCGATGAGAAGTCCCTCGTTGGCTACGCCCAAATATCGATAACAGACTAAAAGTGTGCCGCATGGTGATCACGAACATTTATATTTTTTTTTCCTCCCAAGTCCCCCCTCCCCTTTACACATACACACACACACTATGAAAATAAAAATAAATACACCCCCACATGCGCGCGCCCTCTGGTGGTTCACATTTATATATATATTATATTTTCTAAATAAACAAAAAAATTAAAAATTTTATTGTATAACCTTCCCTGCCCTCGTCCTGGTCCCATTGCCCGGTCAACATCGTCAACTTGTCACGTCAGTAATGAAAATGTTGAATGCAAATAAAATGTATCACTTATATTTATAAAAACAAAACAAGAAAAATATGTATACATGCATATAGTATATATATAAGTATATTATATTAATTATTTCCTTTTAAAGTTTAAATTAAATATAATTTAATTAAATAAATTTAGCTGAGACTTAGTTACTACTACAACTTTCAAGAGTGACCAACAAAAGCACTGTTTTATTATTTTTTTTCGTTTACTTTTTTTAAATCTTTTTTGTTATTTCTTTTAATTATAATTATATTATCATCATTATTTTGTTAATCACACACACAAACACAAACACACAGTTCGAGAGAACATGCAACTCTGCAAAACAACAGCAACTACAAAACAATGCCTAATTTAAATGTAATTTAAACAAAAAACAAAAAATAAAACTAAACAAAATAAAGTATGTTCATAAATTTGTATAGCTTCGTAAGCAAAGCAAGGAGAGAAACACACACAAATCGATTGAAAATCGCTGTTATGTTTGGAAATGATGAAGAGAATATTATTACAAATAATATCGATGTATGCAGACTAAAATTTGTTGATTTTTTTGTATAAACCTCTGATGTATTGTAAAAGCTCGATCAAAATTGTGAAGAATAAATGAGAACAAACCGACGTCGCAAGAATTTTGTCAGCACACGAATATGTAAACAGAGAGAGAGAGAGAGACAGATTTGATGAAGTCATTATTATTTTTTTTTTCTAAAACATTTAACTTTTAGTGTACACTTTAAATGATTGAAAACAAAACAAAAAACAAAAGAAAAATGCCTTTCCAAAGTAAAACAATTTTTAGACAAAATGAGAAAAAAAGAAAAAAAAGAAAACTATTATAGAAACAAATACGTCTGTGTTTTTTTTTAGATTTGATTTAATTGGTTTCAGTTACGTTTTGACTTGTGTTTTTAGTTCCATCCGCTCGCCGGTGATTGGTATACTCATATGTGTGCATGCATGGTTTTATTCCATAAAACGTACCCCTCATCACTGAAGCAGTTTAAGGGTGTGTCTGTCCACCTGTTGCAAATGAACTTAGGCTAGAACAAACCGTCATGGTGATAATTGTGAGTAAAATATTCGCTTAAGTTGGACAAAAAACAGGGACTCTTGTAAAATATGGTGAGATCAGGGCATAAAATCCTTTCTTTGTGAGCTAGGTAGGTAGGTACAGGTGGGTGAGGGCAAATAGGCATCACGTGTGGAGCAGGTAACTATTTTAATATGCAGTGTGTGCAGTTTATAAAAAGGTTGCTGACGATTGTATTGTTTAAGGATAATGTGTTCTCGTTTCTCAAAGCCAAAAAACGACGGGTTAATGCTTAGCTACTTTTCTTCAACAACCTTAACCACAACAAACGCTTGTTTTTTTACTTTGGCAATATGGTTGGGATCATTAATCCTGTTGAAACAGAGGGCATACATATACATCCTTGCTTCTAAGACTTCGAATCCTTTTTCTTTGATTCAGTGCATGGTACAAGCACTGTAATGCGAAAACCATCCCCAGACCAAAGGCAAAAGACAAAGTAGATGCATCTTGCTTTTAACCAGTCCCCTTTGCTTACGACCTGTTGTGTTACCACTTGCCACGCGGATCTAGTCTGCCCTATTAACCGATATCGTTTCTGGCTTTGATAAAGCAGACGGTAATGTTCCTTAGTTTGGGTCTGATTGCTGAAGAAGTTACTTCTTTTTGGATTCTCCATCGGGAGGAGACGTCGATAAGACTAGCGATGGGCGATTGCGAATGAAATTCACAATCGAATAAATTGGCAATTGTTAAAATTTGAATTCGATTGTCGATTTATTCGGTCTCATCAGAAAATAATCGAATCGAGTCGATTATTCTCAGTACCTACTACAATCAACAGAATGCCGGATACTAATTCCTCGATTTATTCATACGTTGGTGTCAGTGTATAAAATCAGCGTAAGGCTGTGTCTCCAATAAGAAACTATACCTACCAAAATAGGAACATTGGGAATGGAAATACAGCCAAACCTCTGTAATTGGAACATCCTTAAATCGAATTTTCTATAATTCAAAATAAATATCTGAAAAATATTGGTTTCCGTGGCTATTTGAATTTTGAGGGTTCGACTGTATTCTGCATTTTTCTCACCCAATGAGAGAAAGGACAACCCAAAGGATTTGGTTAACATACTACAAATGCATTATACTCGTCAATAGTAAGACCTCAATATGTTTATCCATGGTAATCTAAGTTGACATAAGGTTGCGGCGTTGAGCATTTGACAAAAAATTCTAATCGATCCCTCTGTGCGATATGCTTTCCACCAACAAGTCCATGTTGCTGACCTTTGAGTTTGTGTATTAGCATCGTATGTATCACATATTTTTGCGTCCGTTTTACACACACTTTTTGGGTAGTCTTCAAAAATGTTGCACTTGTTTGTTGTTTTCTTAAAATCAAAAATGTAAGGTGAAATGGTTTTAAGATAAGTCCCAAATCCTGCCGGGGAAACTGCAAAGCGAATGATTTTACGTACCTCCTCAAGGGGGCGCTATATTCCGGGGTCCATCAATTGCTGCTTTAGCCCGAACAAGCAGTTATTGGCACGAGTTATTCTTTGTTTGATTTTAGCACTGGTTTAGACAACGAAATTATTGCGTTTCTTATGTAGACAAAATTAGAGCCAGTTAAAGCTTAACGTTTTTCTGTCCGAGACATCGATGTTGGGTGTGCTTTCGTACGATATGCTCTCCAACAGCACGTCCATTTTGCTGACCCCTCGAGTTTGTGTATTGGAATCGTATGTATCACGTATTTTTGCGTCTTTTTGCATGCACACACATTATGGGTAGTCTTCAAAAAGATTGCACTTCTTTTGTTGTTTTTTTAAATTTAAATGTAAGATGAAATGGTTTAAATCTTTTTTTTTGTTTTGAGTAATATAAGAACCAAACGAAACGAAATATTTAGCCCTATTACAGAATCTATTCGTACGATTCGAAGTTACGATACGGACTACGAAAACATGCTATCGCAAAATCCGAAAGGAGTTACGAACTGTAATATAGCTACAGCGCTACAACCCTTAGACGACCAGGGCAACCAATCGTTATGTGCCTGCTATCGTTCTCTCACGAGTATAAGGGACCTACAGCTTTCCGCCGACTACGAACGGCCATGTTTAGAAGCTTTTTTCAAGACAGAAGTATTCTTTGAGCATTGTCAGTGACTCGACAGAGGTGGGGCCGTGAAAATTGACCAGGGATCGAACCTAGACGTTGTGGCTCAAGTGCACTTGGAGTCGACGAGCATACCCACAAATCCACGGGCCACCACGCACTCCGATGTAAATAAATTGTCGTAAAAAAACATACAAATTTCAATTTCAGTATGAGCAACCTTCCATCCACGATGGGATTTTTGATTGGGGTGACTTTTCAGACACGTCTTTAAAAATCATCTAAGCAGATCCCAGTGAAATGTGATGTGATGTGGATAGTTTTCAATTTGAGCACCAAATCTTTGCTGTCCTTTCGATCTGTTGTTCATCAGTTGGTGTTGATGGCCGCCGAGCATGAACTCTGCCTAAAGTGTCCTTGTCTCATCTCGTAAATTTCCATCAGTCATTTGGTATTCTAGCATTTTTCTGAGGTTTCCTGCTGTTCATTTAAAACACATTTTTAAGTCGCCGAGGAAGAACACCAGGAAACTCCAGCTGCAAAAAAAAATATGTACTACTACCCCAGTTTAACTATTTTCAAGAGTGGAGATCATTGTACTAAATATGTTTTGCGTTTACATCCGGGAGATCTATTTTGGTACTCATGCGAGCGCCGTCATATGCCAAATATCTTATTTCGTAATTGGCCAAATTTTTGACGCAACGGCCTCGATTCTGAGTTTCGATCACTGATACGACAGACGTATCGATAGCTTTCGAGTCTCTCATAACGCCGCTCAATTAGTGTAGCTTTCTAGAAACAGCTTCTAAAACGTCCCTCTGTAGAGGCGGGATGATACTGAAGGTTCAATCTACTCTTCAGATATTGACGCACACAACACGAGTGGCATGTAGAATCCGATATAGTTCGAACTTTCCAAGCCACGAGTTGATGGAATCAATGCCACAAATTCGACTGCATCTCGAAAAGAGTCGCATTTTACTCGATTTTTTTGCCATCCGCAAAAGATGGTACGACTGTTTTGAAGCAATAATATAATAGACAAAAATATATTTTCCACATTTCTTAAAGTGCGTCGTTTATGGTATGCTTATATGCGATTTCGAGGGCTACGGGCTCTGTTTCAATTACTTGAAACTAGTTGATGGCAGTCCCGTGCTTTTAGCTTCTGTTTTGGCCCAACAAATGCACCCTCTCTACGACAATGATTTAACGAAATGAAGAGAAAAAAGATATGATTTAATTTGTTTACTTTGTAACTCTATTAATACAGTAAACCGTAATAAAAGGAAACACAATTGACTCGCGAACATTTTGAAAAGCATCTGCATTCAGCTGTTCAGTTTTGATCATCATCCCACACCAAAGAAATAAGGAAAAGTGTCTGACACGTGTATAGTCTTTTGATGGTTCTTGGCTAAATCAACAATCAAGCCAAGTACGTCACGGTTTCTCTTAATCTCGCTTGTTGTCACTTGATTAATTGTCCCCACTTGCCGTGGGATAATTTGCAGAGAATTTACGATGCGGATGGAAAAATCTGATGGGCTGATGTTAATTTTAATCTTTTACTGCGGGAAACATTAATCAAGCTTTGCTAATTCTATTTGCTTTGTTTTTTAAGCTTACATTGATGTAAGCAGCTTAATGGAGAAAAATTGCTGTCCACCTTTTATTGAGAAATTAATTATCTCCGTATTAAAGTAGCAAATGGTTTTGGTTATATGAAGAAAGACTACAACAGCCTTTGAATAATTTACTCGTTATATAAGTTTCGGTTTGAGTGGCGGGAGAAGACTGGAAAGATGGCGATGTGGTTTCTTATTGTTTTCAAAGTGTTCTGGTCTATTTGACTAGAGAACTGCCACATTTGCAAAGGTATTAAAATTAAACCGATATAGAAAAGTCAAAAAAATGGTAGAGAGCGCCACAAAACTATTTATTATTGCCCTTCCCTATTGAATTTCCTAAAGGTGGACAGATGAGCAGAAGATACTGTCGCAATCTAATGCATTAACTAAACTGCACAGTCTTCAATATTACAATCCACACCACAACTTGGTCAAAACCCCTGTTTCTTGCGATTTTGCATCGATTTCAGAGTAATGATCGTTAATTAATGGTACACCTGATTTGACAAATTCATGAGTACTTTGATGCATCTAGTGCACACCAACTGTCCTGTTCTAAAATAGGTCTTGGAGGAAAACTGCCAAGAATTGGTTGATGTGTTGGATGTGTTGGAATCCTGGTAGTAGCTTTCAGAAGGCGACAAATTGGTATCGATCTTTAATCTTACTCTGAAGATCAGATCATAAAGTTTTGCCCATCTAAGTCGGCCTAGTAGTAAGGTTCCCTCATTGGTAAAACGCTCCTACAACATGAAGTAGAAGCTAGGTTGGGTTAGGTTAGGTTTCAGTGGCTGACTGCTAAAGAGCAGTCACACTTAGGCCAGGTTAGGCCCATTGTGATACCACGCAGATTGACTTCTCCTAACACTGGAACTGAAGCAGGAAATGATGCGATTTAGTTGGCCAATGCTGGCAATATTTAGCTCGTTACGGCTGCTGAAGTAGTAGGCTCCTAGGTGCAGGAACCTACGACTGGCAAGAGCACCACAGGAGCACTACAGACTGGCAAGAGCACTACAGTACAACAGAAGGAAGGTGGGGTCGAATCTAGAAATCGGCTTATTTCTCCTGTGCATGAATCTATTGGAAATACCGTCATTGCTTAATCAAATATAGCATGAAAGCCACCATAAGTGTTGGTCCTCCCTGCCCTATTTCACGGCCAGCTAGAAAACATGTCGTAGCCAATTTATGTAAATGCATGTAAAATATGTTCATATACAATCATTCTTTATTTTTTTTTGATAACTGATTCAATAAATGTGCACACGCTAGAACTCTTTCACTTCGTCACATTTGTGACTAGGGATGGGAACAAAAAATGGTCGAATTTTAGATCAAGAATTGTGATTGAAATAAATCGCATCGGGACAGAATCAACATTTATAGTTTTATGTTCAACAGGTGTTCACATTGTACTACCGCTTAGTTCGATCATTCGACTCGTGTGAACGATTCCTACGTTAGGCGGTCGTATGGAAGTTCAACTTTTTCTCCTGGTCCTATCGCAGTGCTAGTGGTACGACCGCAGTACAAATTTTCATTCTCGTTTTTATTTTAAAGTTTGAGTATCAGTGCATTAATGAAAACGATATCCCGAATTCCATCGTAATCGAAAATGTGCTTTGAACTCCGAAAAGTCTATCACAGAATTCATTCGTAGTAGAATCGTAGTAAAAAATCTGCTACGATTTTCGAAGTGCGGGAAAAATGATTATCACTGAACACGAATGAAATGGAAATTGGTTATTCATTTCCTGACTACAAATTTATGTCGGACATTGGAATCCGTTCGGATTGTTTTTTCGTAGTTTGCATAGTAACTTCGATTCGAAGATTTTCGAAAACGCAATAAAGCTGAATATCGTGCAGTCTCCCGGTTACCGATCAAGTTTCCTATCAGTTTTTTTTAGTTTACACAGCAGTTTATTTTATAAAAGCCCATCAAGGACTGCGGGTGAATATAATTATTCATGTTATTTTGAGTCGAACCAAAAATAAATCAACTGATAGAAATGTGTATTACCGTTATAAATTGGTATCGTTCATGTCATTCGCGAATAGCGAAAACGATGTTCGAATGAAATGTTAGAAGCTCGAAGAAATAGGTATTACCGAGGTCAAACGTTCTAATCAACTCTTAGAAAACGAATCTGTTTAGTGGAGCGCGACTTGAAATAACTTACTGAGGTCAGTATTTTGTTTCAGTGTGTTCCTTACGTTTTTAACACAACGTTTTAATATTTCAGTAACGGACCACCTAGAACTCCACGTTTGAATACCCACCACAAAATACAAAATTGTGGTGTCATGACTCAAGTATTTTGTTCGATCCAAGTTGACAACTAATCAAATTTGCCCATCAGAAGGTACCTATTTGTGTTTTGTTTTGGAAATATTAGCAAATTTATTCGGAAACCTTTTTATTCTTTTAAAGAGACAAGTAGACTTTTTTTTTAAAACTTCAAGTAGAGTTATTTTTAACTTAAGATATATTGGTGAAGCCAACATGTGTACTTACCTTCATTGAACACCAACAGCACTTGTTACATTCACAGACCACTTCCATTAAACACATTTTTACAAAACCAATAAGAGCTAGTTTCAAATGAGAACTACCCCCTAGGAAAAAAACTGATTTACTTGTAGCCAAATACTCTTTATCTGTCGTCTCTTCTCTGAGAACTTAGTTTAAATCCAAACAGTTTCATTTAAAAAACGAATAAAATAATCTGCATGACTAAAAGAATATATTTAACAAAAAATATGATCAATTTCGTAGCCTAGGCACCATTCCCAAATATAGTATATATGTATATTCGAAAGAAAAAAAACGAATAGTAATTTCATAAATGTTTACAATAATTAAAATACAAGGAAGTGTTTTTTTAGGGAATTCAAAACAAAATATTTATTAGCATCAGACTAGAAATAAATTATATCAATTGAAAACAGAAAAAAAAGAAAATCGGGCTTTTGCCAAATTTGTATACACGTCTCAGCACGACTTTAGAATTGTAGCCACTAGGTGTGAAACAAAATATAAACAAAAAACAAAAAAAAAACAATGCAAAAACTTATTAATGAATATTTTCCTAAACTCAAATTCGAAATTTCTCCTTTCGACACTTCTGTATATGTGCGTCCTTAAAACTAACTGACTATTGATTGTTTTAAATGAAAAAAAAAAAAGCAAAAATTCAAAATTTCACAATTGGCCTACCAATCGAATGATCTCTCAACAATTCAAATTGATTTTTCTTGTGATCGACCAAAAAAAAAAAAACAAAGCACACACCCAAACAAAGGTGTCTGAGAATTTGATTTATATTTTTCTACCAACTGATATATTTGTTCCTAAAATGAATGTGTACTAAGGAAATATAAGTCTTATTGTGAGAATATAATACACAAATTGCCTTTATCGTCCCTTTATTATGTTTATTTCTTCGAGAATAAAAAATGAACATTTTTAAATTATACACTAGGTATTTTCAGCGTATTTTTAGAATTGTAATTCCAACTGAAGTGTTTTTGTAAAACAAAGTTATTACTAATAAAGTGGAATAAATGGAAGAGCTCTTTGTTTCATTAGTTGAGGATGCTAATTTAGATCCCTCTTTTGAGTTCTTTACTAAGTGCACAAAGTTGTTCGTTAGTTGAAGCCAATTTTACAACTCGTCATGTAAAAAGTAGGGCGGATCGTGTAGCAAAAACATAGACCCCATTGCAGTAAAAGTTGGTTCTCCACCTGTGTGTCCACTGTTAAGGACGGGTAGCCTCTTCTGCCGTCTTCTTCTTACAGTCGATAACTGCTCTAGCCAAAGCTTAGTTATCCACGCGACGTCCACGGCGTGTGACATGCCAATATCAATTTGGTGAAATAAGACGATAATGATAAAATGTCAAATGTAAGACCAGCGCGCCCATTTTCAAAGATTTTCGAGATTTTTAAGAGACCGATTTGCTTACCAGGACTATGTTACGCTAAGTGGGCTGCCAGCGTAATCCACAGTCAGACTGCTACCACAAATTGGGATTAGTTACAGTGCCACTAATCACAACGGCAGGTTGTGGCTGGACCAGATTTGAAAAAGGGATAAAGGCGTATCAACTTTGCTTTCACTGCGATTCGAACCGGGGACCCCTCTAACCAAAGGCAGACATTCAACCAACCAACGCTATCCAGTGTCTATCCGAAACTATTGTTATAAACTAGCTGCAAAAGGCGCGTGTTGTTAGGCATTTAAAAAAATAAAAATATTCAAAAAGTAGGTACCGACAAAAAAAGATAAAACTTGGTACCAAAACCTTTTCCAGGCAATTGTGAACAAAGTTGCCAAATATTTCAGTGCTCTATCTCTTACCAATCTATTAAGGACAAACAAAGAAACGTAGAGACTTAGAGATTTATTGAACGATAAATGTCATTTGAAATCAGTTGAAACAAGAAGGACAACTGCAGAGAAAACAGAGAACAGATAACTTGAGTTAACAAGCTGTTTCCCAAAACCCCCTGTAACATGAATTCGGTCGCAACAACGCATTGATTGCTTCTTAGGAATAAGTGTCATATTCGTGGACGCTTTACAAGCACTCATGTCGTGCCCTAGTTCGTGGCTCAAACATTTCCTTCAGATGTCCTCCACTAAAATATGTTGCATTGTGAACTATTTTCGTCCTCTATGTCTCTGCCAAATATAATAAAGTCATCTTGATCTAATGCTCTATTGCTTACTGAACTCAAGAGAAGCTTCGGTTGAAAGGATTTGTTCTGCGTTTGATCGTCATACTGATACTGCTACAAATGATTTGATATGCCGTCGAGGAAAACGAAGTCATTCATCCCTATTCCCTTAGTCGTGTCATCGAAAAATATGTGTCACTATGTCAGTTTATGTGACATTTGTAACCCGCCAGGGGCCATAAAATGTGACGTATTCCCTTAGTCACATTTCATGACAAAATCTGTGACGTAACAATTTGTCACTTCTTCTAAGAGAATAGGAGTGATTAACACTAACTTATATGCCCTCCGATCGTCTATCCGCCGCACGTGTGAAAATGATAGGAACAAAGGGGAGAACGCTCAATACACTGACGGCACAAAAACGTTGGTACAGAAACAAAAATACCTGGGACTGAGAAACAACTGTAGCGTTTTCTAAGGCGAAGGTCCAATCAAGTTCAACAGACGAGACAGCACTTGCGTTAACAGACCACAATAAATGTGACCGGATAGCAGTAGCAGTTCTGCCAATAGTTATGATTTGCCAGTCAGAACTGTTTGATGCTTTCCTAACGTGCCGAAATTGTTCAAAAATATTATCGAAACTTCATAAGTTCAAGGACACCCCAATATGCTAACCTCTGTCCAGCAGATCTTTAATTAGAGCAAGAAATTGAAGCCGAACGACGCCCATGATTGACTCAGTGAATTTGTATTAAGTACTAAAGCAAACACAATCCACAATGGGTCTGCAACCACGCAAAGGCCAGTTCATATAAGCGACGAACAGCGAACGTACACTTTCGGAAACAACCCAAATGTAAGCAAAAAGTTATATTTCTTGCTATCCAAAAAGATTGAAACTGAGTGAAATGTCAGTTCGCACTCGTAGTTCTCTGCGATTGACAAAACTCCATATGAATGAGTTGTCAGAGTTTGCGAAATTCGCAGTTCGTAGCGACCTCATATGAATTGGCCTTAAGTGTGAAGGACCTCCGGATCGTCAGCCCACCAACCTAACCTAAATAAAAACCAAAAGTTTTTGACCAAGTATCGACACATACACAAATATTGATTGTTTGATGCTGTTGGCCGAGCTTTAGTCAAGATAGGACCTTGTTTCTTTCGAAATGAAGGAGGAGACACTGTTGCCTTCAATGGTCCCAAGTATGGAGACTCGAGATATCAACAACAAGCTGTGGTTCCAACAAGATGGCGCTACATGTCATACAAGGGTAGGAGAAATTTTTACTGCTTTTCTCAGTGCGAGCGTTTATTGACCGTGATGGTGAGACGACGCTTATCGAATTTTTTTCTCTGGGGCTAAGTCAACTAGTCAACACCTTAGACTTCGATAATAAGACAACTACTTTGGACGTGCTCAAGGCCAAACCAATTGCCGCAATAACGCTGCACATCAAACTAGGCGGACTTGACTGAAGAGATAGAAGAGAAGTAGTCCCTTTCAATGAGGTACTATTCTGTACATAATTTCTTAAATGAAAATCCAAATAGGACCAGAACCTGTCAAACTGTTGATGTTTTATTTAAATTACTTTTATGGCTTTGTGGATCTGTGCGTCGATGCGCACTTGAAGCGATTTGTCTATTTCCCCACGACTGTCGAGTCACTGACAATACTTAACGAGTATTTAACCGTCTGTCTAGAAAAGCTTCTCATTCAAAGAATAAAACAATAAATCCCCTTTCCCTCGTGAGATTGAGTATATATCTGAGCTCTGCATTTGAATTTTAATTTATGATGTTTATACAGGCGAGAAAGAAACGACTGGCTTCTTAAACAACGTTTTCGGACCACATAAAGCAGTCCTCCCAAAGGGCAGTTGTCTCCCACTGACTCAGACATATCGAATAAAAATTGAAATAATGCCCAAATGCAAAAGCGCGACTGAATTTCGCCACAAATTCAATTCCCTAAGTCACACGCATATCCATTCAGCTTACCTAAACGATCACCTTTACCAACGACAAAGCAATAATTAACTTCCCATCACACTCAGCAGCAAATTAAAGGCGACGTTACTAACTCACGTCTTAAGTGTTATTTAAAAAACAATTTATCAGAATGTACGGCAAGTGCTGTGAGGTTTCGAGAACTTCATAAGTATGTCAACATGTCAGGCAGCTTAAATTCGAATTATAAAATTTTACAAACTCATTCATTCATCTTCAGTAACAAAGCAAACACGAGAGCGACGTATCACATCCTTTCATCCATTAATTGCCCACGCTTCAAAATTTATCGCATTTCACAGTTGGCAGACGCAGACAGACCAGACGACAACCCGTCGAAACGTGCACTTCCAAAAATACGAAACGATTTAAACTTTGCGAGCACATCGTCCGTGTCTATACGACACAGAAATAGAATGCCAAGCGCCCCGAGACGAGAGTGACTTTCAAGTCAAGCATAAACGTCACACGGAGTATGAGCACGTCGCCACGCCCCTCATTTCACCGCTTTTCCAAAGATCCGCACACGGGCACTGGTTCCGTTTTAAGAAATTAAAATATTTATCTTGCACTGAAATGAATATACATAACTCAAATTGAAGAAAATTATACGAACTTGGCAAGCGTTCGGATGCCGCCAGTGACGGTTGCGGCCTCGATGAAGACCCCTGTCTGCACAGGCCGTCAATTGCGCTCGCAGATCTAAAGTGGCAATGTTTGTCTGAATTTTATGAATTTCTTAAAATACTATATTAAATACGACGATAAACGATTAATGCAAATGGATATAGCGGCTGAATTGGGAATTAACGTTTATTCAGCTGGCAGTTGGCACACTGACCAGAATGTCGGAGATGGGTACTTTGAAGACAAATTGTCGTATTTATTATACCTTTTACTTTCTAACGGGAATTCTAAAGATATATGTATGTATAAGTGCTGTATTTGATGGCCTAATATAATTAATTTCACGATCGTTCTAAAAGTTATCATTTCTTCACCTCCGGTCGATGACACCGAGGGTTTGAACCTGAGTTAATATTCGTAGCAACTGAAGCTTTTTAAGAAATAAATTTCAGGCGTATAAAACCCTGATCTTCCCAGTCCTGCTGTATGGCGCAGAGGCATGGATGCTATTGAAAGTGGATAAGGAAGCTCTTGGTTGTTTTGAGAGAAAAGTTCTGCGTACGATCTTTGGCCCTGTTTGCGTCGATGGCGTTTGGAGGAGAAGGTTCAACCACGAACTGTACGGGCTGTACAGCGGCATGCACCTAGTTAAGCGTCTTCGAATCCAACGCTTAAGATGGCTTGGCCATGTAGAGCGGATGGACACCACAGCTCCGGCCCGAAGAGTCTTCGACACCGAGCCATTGGGACAGCGCAACAGAGGACGTCCTCGCACTAGATGGCGCACACAAGTGGAAAAGGACCTCAACCAACTTGGCAGCTGGCGAAAGATCGTGCTGGCTGGAGAGGCATGTTGGTTAAAGAAGAAAGTACACAGGCGTTTAAAAGAAGCAAATACTTTCACTTCAGGATTAACTGTATCCGACGTGGCCACTCTTGGGGATAATAGTTGATCTGTAGGTTAGGTGATAAGTAAACTTTGTTTAAAGAGATTCCCTTGAAATCATTGCAAGTCATGGCTCATTAATTATGTTCGATCACGAACTTAACCAAAAATAATTTTAAAATGCTTGTACAATTCATTGAGTCACAGCTCTAGCTATCGATATTATCGCTCATCTAAGCCAACTTATCGTGTATATAAAGCGTGTACCAAACGCCTCACTGCTTGACCAGACTAATTTCAAACAAAATATGGTCCATTGATGCCCCCAGTCTTAACACCGTACCAAACAGTGGCAAGTGCAGTGCTTGTTGTTTTGGGACGCCCTATACGTCTAAAATATCAACGCGAGAAACGCAATAGAACATTGCTTTTATCGTTGTCTCTGAAATGCCAACTCAATTCATCACCTGTTTCATCCATCATAATTTTCAGACCCGCTTGATCCACTAAAGGAATCGCGGGACTAGAGAAGGCAGTCGACCATCAACCAAGCGAGTTTTTGAAATTGGTTCAACTACCTCGTCCCGGATCTGCCAAGCGATCGCCTTCCCGATGGAGTCGCATTTTAGGTACGCCTCGGAAAAGTTGACGATGGTGACATTCAGAGAAGTAGCTGCTCGACATTGAGTTCCTGCTTAGTGCCGCGGGGAGTAACTCCCCACTCTTATCTCGGCAGCTTTTATTTGCGATCTTATATTTTCGGTCACTACCCAAATTTCATGACCATAGTTGAGAATTGAAACAAATACTAAGTTGAAAACCGCTAACTTGATACTAAGCTCGGCCCTTTCGTCTTCACCTGTTTTCAGTTCAAAAATTCCATATGAAAATATAGGGTGCTTAAGACCCAAACCCATATAATCGGTTTGATTGATTTTCTGTGCTGGGGAAGGGGTTGTTGAGTTGAGTAACTCGAAGGTAGATACAGGTCGATAAATTTAGCGAGTTCAGCCTGGCACCCAGCACAGGCGAATTTTAAACTGTTCGCATAACTCCCAAGGGATCCGTGGCAGTCGATTGCTCTTTTAGAGTTTATAGAAAACAAAGCCAGAGATATTTTAATTACTGTCTGACTACAGATATCGCGGGCGGATATCAATCTACCATAGCCAAGACAGGGCTTTACTAAGGGGAAGATGAACGGCTTAGTACAGGCTTACGCTCCAAGAAAACGCCATTTCTTTTTCTGTTTTTTCCATTATTGAATTCATATGTGTACGGATGTGCCAAAAGGTATGGTGCCGCCGTACCAAAGCTCTGTCTAGAATCGAGGTTTTGAAGCTTTTTCTGGGAAGTGTCGTCGTTAAGTACTCTAAATGAAATGAGGTAAGGTTTGTGTTCGTGTAGCATTTCCGTGTCCAAAGGTATAATCACACTAGTAAGAATAAGGAACTCACTTACTTTTATTTTTGTTTCTTTAACCGGTACTTTACGGAAATTATGATTTTTTTCTCAACCATTTGACCTGTGGTAACACGGATGCATACACACATTTCCAAAATATTTGCGTGACAGATTTTTCATGTATATGGTTTGGTTCTAGTCGATAGTTCGACTCAGTTCGGAAATGAGTTCGAATGCTTTTTTCACTGAATTCGTTCATTTGTATGATGGAAATATGTTCGAATGGTTTTAGTTGAATGAATATTTTTTTCAATCGTTTGGACTTTGGACTATCGATTCCAATGAACGATTCGTTCACTTGGAAAGAAGGTTTTTGTAATTTTTTTATTTGTGGTAGACGAGGACTAGGTTCCTTGAAAAAACAAAACTGATCTGTATCTGCTAACTCAAAAAAAAAAAAAACAAAATGGGTAATGTAAAAACCGATACGAAAACGATAGCTAGGTATTCAGAGGTGAACAATGTTTATGCCTCTAGTGGGGTGGTGCTACTAATTATTTCATAGGGAGCTAATGTTATACGATGTTAGTAGTCTAGCGCTACGAAAGGCGGCACTGCCTTATTATCATATCGGTGGCACTTCAGCCCGTAGAGGTTACTGTTGTGCCTGCTATTGTTTTCTCACGACTAGAACGGGCCTGCAGGTTTGTGTCGACTTCGAACGGCCGCGTTTCAGCAGTTTTTTTCCAGACAGGAATTTGAATTTGTGAATTACTATTTGTGGTGGCCCATGGCGTTGTGGGTATGTGCGTCGACCACAACCTCGACGTCATAGGTTCGATTTCAGCTCTGAGCGACAGAAATAATTTTCACGGCCCCACCTCTTTCGAGTCACTGCTCAAAGAGTATTTCCTGTCTAGCTTCTCAAATTTGGCCGTTCGGATTCGGCGTAAAACTGTAGGTCTCTTCCACTCGTGAGAGAACAATAGCACGCACAACACGAGTGGTTGCTGAGAAGCTAGGCCCTGGCCTTCTATGGGCTGTAGCGCCACCCATATTATATATTATATATATAAACTTCAACAGAAATCTGGTATATTTCCTTCAGTCGCTCTCTGAATTCTCTGTTGTTTGACGCTATCATATCAAAGCAAAGCAAAGAAGGTCAATGTCATCTCTAAACGAATTTAGTATGATTCTTGCTAGCAGTGGTGGCAGTGATTTTGTTCAAGCGCATATTCTTCTTCTTTGATTGACGCTACAGTCCGGGGTGAACTGTGGCCTCAACATGCCTCTCCAGCCAGCACGATCTTTCGCCAGCTGCCTCCAGCTGCACACACCAAGTTGATTGAAAACCTTTTCCACTTGTGTGCACCATCTCGTGCGAGGACAATCTCTGTTGCGTTCAAGCACATATTATGACGCGAATATTAGGACGAAATTGTGCCAATCTGAACTCTTACAGCATGTTTAGGTCAAGTTATGCTGCACATTGTTGGCCCGTGGCGTTGTCGGTATGTGCATCGACCCCAAACTCGACGTCGTAGGTTCGATTCCTGCTCCGTGCGACACAAATAACTTGCACGGCCCCACCTCTTTCGAGTTAACTAACAATTCTCAAAGAGTATTTCCTGCTTAGAAAAAGCTTCTCAAACTTGGCCCTTCGGAGTCGGCATTAAACTGTAGGTCCCTTCCAATCGTGAGAGAACAATACCATAGCATGCACAACACGAGTGGTTGCTGAAAAGCTAGGCTCTGGCCCACTACGGGCTGTAGTGTCACCCATATATATTATATTATTATATAAAAGTGGTGTTTTGAAAGCCCGTCGTGAAGAACTTAATGAGATTCATGTCAAGACATATTCTGACCACTTCTCCAAAATCGACTTTTAGAATTAACTTTTCAATGACTACTCATCGAAGAACTAAGCAAAATACCCAGAATTTGATTGATTTTTCATATCGTTCAGTGATTTCGAGACACTTCACAGATTATGATTTTTCTCAATTCCCTGTTCAACTCACCCCCTTACGTAGATTCGTTGGACTTTGTCCCCGTCATCACTGCTCACAAGTGAGTTCCCGTACTCCCAATCAATTTACGCAACCCGCTGCACGGCCGCCCTCTGCTTAGACATATCCCGAATGCATTTCCAATCCCATTTAATTGAATGATGGCAGACAAACTCATTAAGATGGCACATCTCCAGGCCGTAACTCATGGCACATCTCCCGTTTGCCAGCCCGCTCGCCGTTGGTTCTCGATCCAACGAAAATTGATGGCCGATGAAAGTGTCTACTGGAATTCAATAATTGCACGTGGAAGTAATTGCCAGACGGGCGGGCTAATCGACTGCGATCGATTGCTTTGAAACGATCACGCTCCGGCAATTGAGTGTGATTGAGATTATTGAGAAATATGTTTCTGATTGTGTAAATGAGTTGCATACAGGGTTCCATTATTGTTTCAGGCGGAATGTCCGATTACTTTGAAGAGCTGGGCCATGAGCCAACCGGTCCCAATGGTCCGGACGACCTTGCGAAGCACTTTAGACGGCTGCAGGTGCTCGCCATTATGAATGGCATTGACATTGAGATCGATGTGCCGGAGGCTTCGAAGAAGGCGATTGCCAATTTGCCGGTGCACGACTTGGAGGAAGACGAACCGGAGCTGGAGTGTGCTGTGTGCAAGCAGACCGGAAACAAGGGTGATAAGTTCAAGATTCTTCCATGCAAGCATGAGTTCCACGAGGAGTGCATACTCCTGTGGCTGAAGAAAGTAAGTACTTTAAAATGAATTCTTTGAAAAGTAATGACGCATCTTCCTCTTCTGTTCTTAGGCAAACTCTTGCCCGATGTGCCGGTACGAGCTGGAGACCGACGACTTGGACTACGAGGAGCTGCGCAAGTTCCGTCTTCGCAATCCCGAACGCCAGGAACGCCTGGATGGCTTGCTGTCTTCTATGTTCAGCTAAGCGGTTTCTTCTCTTCTTTCCAATTTTAGGGCTATTAAGGTGGTGGCAGTCGAGAGGCTATCAAACCATCGGCCAATGAATTTAACTTGAACTAACTTTACTCAACTACAAAACACATATATTCTTTACAAAATTAACTGGAATATACTTACATGTATCGTAACAAGATTAATAAATGTTTATGGGCTAGGGAACTGCTGTTTTGCTTTTGGTTTAAATTGTGTGGACAAGGGAATACGGTCTTTCGTTGCATGCTAGCAGGACCAAAGGTCTGTATGCACTGAGTGCTTGAATGAATTACTTTACGGTAAGTTGTCTTTACCGTATTCGGTAAACGCTTAAGATGGCATGTAGAGCGGATGGACACCACAGCTCCGGCCCGAAGTGTCTTCGATACCGAGCCAATGGGGCAGCGCAACAGAGGACGTCCTCGCACGAGATGGCGCACACAAGTGGAAAAGGACCTCAACTTGGTGTGCGCAGTTGGAGGCAGCTGGCGAAAGATCGTGCTAGCTAGTGAGGTGTGTTGGTTGAGGCCCAGGTCCACCCCGGACTGTAGCGCCAATCAAAGAAGAAGAAGAAGTTGTCTTTACTTTCCAGTAGCTTGAGAAACACCTTCATAGGTTGGGTGCTAAGATAGAAAAAAGGAAACACCTTGTAGACAAATATTCCGTTGTTGTCGTTGCTATCTATCTATATGAACCGCAAATCGAGTATGTACCTGCAAAAGGGAATCTCCCTCGTTTGTGTAAATAAAAATTGGTGTACATCAAGTTTGATACTTTCACCAGAACAGCCTTCAGAAATAAGAGAGCAAGCAGATATCACAGCGACATCGTTTTTTGTACGATGTGTATGTGAATACGTGTGAGCAACCATGAAAGAAAACCCTTCTTCAAGTGAGGAAATGGATCCGTGGATCTTGAATTTAACGGAATATCACTACGCTCTCATTTTTCATAATCACGGATAAGATGTAATTCTGCCAATAGTTGGATACATCTTTGGTCCTGCATTTCTGGGGTGACAGCACATAACTTGAAACAATCGAGCATTGTTCATCGCCATTCAACTCGAGGCAAATATTTTCTGGCAACATGTAACTTGAAACGAGTTTCATTGTGACTTCTACTTAAAAATGTAATTGTGAACTATAAAGTGAAATGTCGAATTTGTTATTTTCAAAAAAAATATCGTTCATTAAAGTAAAATTGCATATAAAATGATATTTTGCTATAGGTATTCCTTCAACTGCTGATTCCAGGCCTGCGCATTCTATAATTTGTTCTTCCAATTCGTCCTTGGGCTTTTGCATGTATGGGCCACCGCCTGTGCTTTTTAAGTGGACCTTATTCTTCCTGAGTTTGTTCTTTACTTTATATTTCAGGTCACTCCAAGTCTAAAAATGAACGTACAATATAATAATTCAAACATAAACATAAACAAAAAGAAAAGAAAGACTTCAATTCTTTTCTTTTTCCTAGAGAACCCTGCTACTTTTTCTTCCTTGAGTACTTTTTAATATGCCTTTTGCCAAGTCTTGATGACCACTCATATAATCGATCAAAATTTGACTTTGGTTTTTGTTGATGGACATATTTTGCTTCGCTGCCATAATGAGGACAACTTTTTATTAATTGATGACGATAACTTTTTTCTATCGACTAAAAAATGTTGTTTCAAACGTATTCAAATTTGTATGCTGCCCACTTTGACGATCCAATCGAGGATACTCGATTGAATCAGATTTGGTGCTACCTATGTTCGATTGTATCGAGTCAACTCGATTGTTCCAAGTTACGTGCTGGCACTCCTGGTTGCACGAACTGACTAGAAGAACACGTAAGCATCCGAATTCAACAAGTAAATTCAACTCAGAATTTTGGGGTAAGTATTCACAATCTGTTAGAAAGCGTAAATGTTTTCTACAATAAACAGTTATTCGAGTTTGATGAAGTTATTAAATACAGTTCGAACTCGATAATAGCAACTGATAGAAGTTGGGGTTGTTACACTACACTGAAGTCTTTGCATCTACTGAGGAGAAATGATACAAGTAGCAATATTATAAATAGAGAAAAAAGGGAGAGCAAACATTTTCTTTACTTAAGGTCTATTGTATTTATTTTCTTAAGTTTATAAATTGATTTTTAATGAAACAAAATTAGCTGTTAACAACGCTGGTAATGCATACGCAATAGGACAGCAAAAATTAATATATCATATAACAGTATAAAAACGGTCATTTGCGATTTCCACGTACATGAAACAAGTACCGTCTTACTTCTATACCATAAGAAAAAAAAATGAGAAAATTCATGAGAAATGAAAAGTGTTGCTTTTTAAAGTTACATTTATAGAGGTCAAATACTGTTGCAAAAATGGAAGAGTTGCGAAACGAACTACAAATTGAGTATACCCGCATCTTTAACATCGTTAGTAGTGACTTTCGTTACCTCCATCAAAATTGCTATTTTCATTACCTATCTCCATTGTGGCTAAACAAACTTCCTTCCAGAAATACATAAGAAAGCTAATTTATTTCTGCTTACTTCTATTACAGAGGCAGATAGTAAGCACACGAAAATGAAACCAATGATCCGAAAAAGTAATAACTCAAGGTTATTCGTTTTCCAAAATAATATTTACTTATTGTTGTGAGTTTCACAATGCACCAGAATAAATTGACGTAGAATCATTCACGTGAGTGATAAAACTGAAATTTATTTATTCCAACTCAGCCTACACTTGATAAAAGCGCCCACACATATGCACCAATTTAGGAAGTAAACCGTACTTCTCAGCAATTATTCACCAATAAGATCCATCACAAATGTGTACCGTGTGCTTAAACCAACCAGTCGTGGGGATGGTAACGCCATAAAACATGATCAGCAACAGTTTAAAATTACGCCTAGAAGTATGACCGCCACCGTGAGACCAAATTAGTACCCAACTGGTGTCAGAAATGTGTTACTAAAAATATTCAAACAAACCTCACATGAGAAGGTAAAGTGTAAGAGTTAGATTGAAAACCATTTCATTTATTTATTACATCAACAATTCCGTGATAACAAAATGTATAGCGCGATGTATCATCAAAAATAATTCAAATTCCACCTAGTACCTACTGATAACAAGAAGTGGCAACACTGCATCTTTGACAAGAACCAAAACCTTTTCGTTTATTGACGTTCTGCGGCTTTGGCTGCTGATTCGATGCGAAATTTACAGTTTGTTTTGAGTGCGGTATTCTTCTTGCAATTGAACGCCGATTTGAGATAAATAAAGTAATACGGTAATGAAATATCTTCTCTAGTGAGATTATGAAGTGAAACTAAACCCTTGACAATATGGATACTCAAGTAAAACTTTTCGATAAGAAATTTGTCGCCCTAACGCTACGAGATGCTAGACATTGTGACAAGTGCAAACGTGAATTTGATGTAAAATTCAAACATTCTGCAACAGGTAATAAGTAGTTAATTAATGTTTATTAGCCACAAATTGTGTGCGTCGTAAAGTGATGAAAAGAAAGTTTACATTGCCCAGCTGAGAAACACATTGGATGTTATTTGTTATTCCCAAACGGCGCATGAGCAGTTGGTGTGTGCGTGTTTTTTTGTTTTGTTTGTTGCCGGTACCAGTTGATGTCGACCTAAGTGCATTCTCATTCGTAGGTACTGATGGAGTCAGTATTCTTTGTAAATGGGTAATTTCTAATAAGATTCGCGCATTTTTTTGTTGATGGTTCCTATTGTTCTTATACAAGGCAACAAAAATGGAAATCTGGGTACATTCAGGGTACATTCATTCAGTACAACACAAATAACTACGCTTTCCTTATCGGTGTACTGATAATTTGTTTCCTTTTCACTTCACACAGCTGCTACAGTTATAATTCTCACTAAACACTCCGTTATTCCCGAAAGTGTATGATGTATGTTGCCACACACATGTAAAATCTCCCATTTTTTAATGAGCCTATTACTTGAGTAACAGTATTCCGGTTTTCATTATTTTGAATGGAATATTCTTGGGTACAGTGGTACTGGTTCTCTCATCTAGTCTACAACTTGAATTTGTTCCTGAACCGAATTTGTGTCTTTTGTTGTCTTTGTCTTTTGTTTTTGTTGTTTGTGATGTTGTTGAAAAAGTTTATTGCGTTACTTATACCTGAGTATTGCTACGAGGCTTTGTGTAAGACATCGATGTTGAATGTCCTTTCGTGAAGACGCCGTCGTATTGTCATTGTTACCGAGCTTATTGAATAAGACAGAATTCTCTATCGTCTTCCCCCTCAACGTTCACTTTTTGCGTCCTTTCCGGGAACTGTGTGAAGGTCTGGTTTGTTGTGACCAGAATAGCATTTTGATTTGTTATTGTTAAGCATCACACGCCTTTTGAAAGTTCCCCCATGTCACTCCTCCCCAGAACACTTCTCAGATTCACCACATCTGACATGCTTTCTGTTGAAAATATGCTTTAGAGTCGTTTGGTGCCAATTCGGCAAGAAGTAGAGTCACGAGAATAAAAATAATATTGTGAATTGTATGTGCTGTCCACTCCAGCTTAAAGTGCCGATTCCAGCATAAACAATAATATCCCTATTTCCGATTCAGCTAAAGCTGCTGATTGCAGCACAACCGATTTGTTTACTCGTTGATTAAGCTTAAGCTAATTGTGTATGTGTGTATACTATATCGGGACAGTTTCGTAAATAAAGCTCATATTTCATTCATGTTAAAGGGGTATTTATTTATTTTAGACATACATACGAATATGTACACTGTACACAGATATACATCAAATTCTATGCTGAAGTATTTGTATTAAAATAAAATAAGTCACTAACTAAAGGCACTTCATTTTTTATACTCAAAAAATTGTCCGTACACTTTTGGTTTGCAGAGCGTTACAGTGCGTAACATTGTATAAACGAATACATTGTTTGTTTTTCTCTTGCAACACACAATTTATTTTTCATACAAAGTACGACTCCCCTGCACATTCTGGCGACAGTTCCCGCCAAACACTACTACCACTGCCATTTTAAGTTCTTGCTCGCTCCTTATACTCTGTTTTCTTAGTTTTATTCTCGATATGAGCCCACAAATGGTCGATCAGGTTCAGATCTGAACAATGGGCAGGAACGTGTTTAACATCATAGAGAGAAGTGAGAGTGATGTTCTGTTCTGAGCAGTAGTGCAATTTTTAGTTCCCGGTCTTTAAAACAATTATTCCGTTTATAGCCACCTAAGTTCGAAATAGTTATCGGAGTTGCTCAAGAAATAATCGGTTTTGTTTGTATAATAGTGCTGAACTGGTTGCGCCGACAACATACAATAATTTGTCACATAATATTTTCTTAAAAATTATGAGAAAAAAGAAAAAAATTATGAGAAATTCGAGTAAAAATGTCATCAAGGGTCGTTGTCACGGAAAATATGGTATTCATCATTAAAGTGCTATTATTGGTAAAAAAGGTGTTTGTCAGGCAGGTCAGTGGTGTTGTTGTCGAAACTGGTCTAACAACGGTTGCTTCTATGATCCAATTTGCTTCGACGTTTACGTCGAGCAACCAGAGAGTATCGCGGAAAGTGCTCCTGGATTAAGATTGACACATTGTTGCTGTTCTTCTTTGTAGAGAGAGATTTCGTCTAAGTACAGTGCCGGAAATATAAAAAGCACCCTTATATCTTGTAGAATGGATCAACATCAATATAAGAATATTTTGCAATCATCCATAAAGCCATTCGTCCTTGAAAATCTGTCTCCAGCCAACCAAGTTAATGTTTTAATCTGGACTCCATAAAGACTGGTCCTCAATTCAATTGGGAATCTCTAGAATGATGCCGAATTACTTACAAAAAGGCAAGAGATGCAGACAAAAACAATACAGAAAGCCTGGTATTTCATATTGTAACTCCACTGCCAGATACTGGCATCTAGACAGTTTACCCCATCGAATGAAGGCAGTCTTATCAAATAAAGGCTATTCTACAAAATATTAAATAACACCCAGGGTACATAACTTACAATAGTACCAAACATTTATCAATTTCCAATTTTTCGAACATAGATTCTGGTGCAGTGGCAGTAGTAAATTGAAGAAGTTAAGAAAAAACATTTTATAAAATATGAGCAGTAGATGAATGTGTCCAGTACATCACACACATAGTGAGTGATAACATTGAATTTTTACCGGAGAGTTTAAACTCAGTCAAATGTGTTGTTGTTGCTTCCCGTGTGAAATCTTGCTAAGCTGAGCACTGACCAGTCAAAAAAACACGCCTATTGTCAGCTTTGCTTCTACTTGTCAGATCCGCGCTTTTTAGCTCCATATATTTAGAAATCCCCTACGAATATTCGGTACCGACAAAATATCTATTTTGTTGCTTAGTTTGCTCCTTAAATAAAATCATGCACATACTACGTAACTGGATTCCACTTATTTGCACTTCTATGATCATTTTGTAAAAAGACCTTTTTAAAAAAAAGTTTTTTTTTTTAATTTCTTCTGTAAGAAAAAAGAATGTATAAAAAAGTTGATTCGAAAAACAAATTGATAATTAACTTGTGTTCGGACACTTTTGCACATTTGTGATTTTTTCTTGCCATCCTTTCAATCTACACTCTGCACCAAGAATGATGTATATAATACACGTAAGTCTGTTTTTACACGGTTTGTGTTATATCACGGTTTGAAAATAAAATATTTTTAATTCTTGTACACGATTTTATTCCATTTAGTACGATTTAAAATTGTGTGTGCTAAATTTGTTTTTGTCAAATTTAATTTTTGCGAAGTATGTTTATATCACAAATTGAAGGGAATTGCCTTTTGGTGCGTACAAACAAATTTACTGGTCGAAGCAAATGTAAATAGCACAAATTTGGAGGAATTCCCAATGTCTTTTTTCTGGAACCAATCCACCGTGTAAAAACAGAATTAGGTGTATTACGCTTTATTTAAATTCACCATGTTTTTGGTGACGAGATTAGCGGCATACAATTGCAAGGAAATTAGGGCTAATTGCAATCAAATAGGCTAACTTTACAAAAAAGGACAATAATCATCTTTACACTAATATGAATGAATTAATATTATTTACCGCAATTTGCAAGCAATTTCAACCGCTCTCATCCCCTTCTACGTCAAATTCACACAGTTTTGCTTCCCACTTGTGCATATGTACACATTTATATGCATGCATGTTTTACGAACAAAAACCAAGACACCATAGCAGATTTCTTAAAATAAACAGCTATTGGTTTTTGACAAGCTGTCAAGTAGACCTTATTTCAGTCAAACCACGGTGTAGACGATCCTTAAATTGTTAAATGTCAAGAATGATGGTTAAACGTCAACAAAGTTCTGGTCCTAGTCGAACGTCTTTCGTATCCCATTCTAACCCTTTTCACTCTTATTTTTTTTCTTTCAGATAACAAACCGCACAGCTGTCGTCCGGTTCTTCTGAACTGTGGCCACAATATCTGCGAGAACTGCATTTACCAAAATCGCCACAATCTCACGTGTGCAGTCTGCTCCATTCCAATCGAGTTGGAGCACTCACGGTGGTTGAAAAAATCGTACGATTTCAATTTCTGTCTGCTCGGTCAGTTGACAAATTTTAAGTCCTTCTTAAGCTCCGACCAATCGGGAACGTACTTCCAACATGGAACGCTCGCCCAAGAGTTATTCGTTCAAAAATGCAGCGAATGTGAAATGGCAGCAGCCGTTGGAGTTTGCATGCACTGCAAAGTGGACTTCTGCAAACGGTGCTTTCACACAGTTCATCAGAATAGTAAAGTCCTGAAGAAGCACCGACTCTCCGAATTCGAGGTGCATGAACTGAAGTTGAACGTGCCCAGTGAGACATACTGCAAGATTCACAAACGCCTATGCGATAGATTCTGCGCAGACTGCCAGAAGATCTGTTGTTTCAACTGCGTTAGTTGTTCGCATATTGCACACTTCTGTACGCCATTGAGTGTTGAGGTGAGTGACTGACCAAAACGAACTTAATCTCGAGTCACCTGAATGCGCTTTCCTCCCCTAGAATGCGAATCACAAGGACAAGATCATGTGCCTGCTGGAGACCCTGAAGCCGACTCGAGAGATGATACGGACCTCCCAAAAGGTGAGTGGTTCTTTTTGTAAAACTCTTTATTCAATTAATATACAAATAAATAATGTACAACGAATTATCGACTAATTTACAATATTACAAGTTCATTCAGTACATTACAAAAGCATTAGAGACTATGAAAAATAATTACAAAATTACATTAACAACACCAGTGGCAGTTCAAGTTGATGAGATGGCAGCTAAATGGATTTTCTCTCGCTTGAACTGTGAGCATACCGCGCTTGCATTAACTAATTACAAATTGGATGAAGTGAAGCACGAGGCTTCCGTTTCGCTCTTGCATGTCCTGGAGCAGTTTGTCCGTACAGCACATCTGGCGGCTGTTCAGGTTATGTCACGGCGTTCTCAATCAAGGACGTTGCTTTAAATCTAATCAATTCGTAGGATATCTTATTTAGGGAGAAGTAGGAGCTAAATCATTTATCACACAAGCACACACATGCACGCAAACAGACTCGACCCCTTCGTGCGTCTTAAGTGTCCGACGAACTGTATCGATTGTCTGGTATCAGATGGCCAGATGTTCCGTCGGATTTGATCTCAATTACCTCGACTTTTTCCACACTAATCTTCTCACCCAATCGGGGTGGACTCCTCTTGGAGCCCTCATCATCATCATCATCCTCCTCCGAGGACTGCATGCTGTACGGTAAAGACGTTGTTGATACAACAATCGGCCGCAAGCTCAATGGCAATTCTTTTGTGGTCGCCTCCACCGGGGGCGCAGTCGTTGTGCTTGTGCTCGTCGCACTGGCGCGACTTGTAATGCGACCATTCTCCTCGTCTATTAAGAGATTCCTTTCTGAACTTTGTTCACCTATTGGCGCTAAACCGCCGACACCGATGTTGCCCTCCTTCTTGTTCTTTCCCGCCTCAGAGTTTCCATCGAGAGAAGTTTGCGTGACATCATCGCTAGCACCGTCTTCAGCTTCACCATCGCCGCGACCCTTCAACTTTTCCCGGCGCATTTTCTCCTCCATCTCCTTGAACTTCAGCGCCAAATACCTGGAAAACAATAAAAAAGTTGAACACCCATTAAACACTCTCCACGTGCCTTTGGCGCTTTTGCCGTGCTGCGCGCATCAGCGCGGCAGTAATTTATCGTCAATACAACGTACTTATCAACAAGCGGCCCACTATAGTCCTCGGGGAATTTCGGTGTAAACGGCAGAATATACTTGTAGAGACGTTCGTTCAGCACGTATAGCTGTGGAGTTGTGGCGCACTTCACATTGAACCACCAGTCGCACGTTAAGGCAATCTATAAGAGCGAGAGTAAAAAAGAGCAAAAAACCAATGACAAACTTTGTACTAGTAATTTTCGGGGTGAGAAAATAAATTTCAACAGTTTTCTCGCTAGAGCTTGATGCCATAATTCCGAACGATATATGGAGCGTTTCTCCAATTAACCGGTGAATTAAGGTGTTCGCGTTACTCAATTTAAACCTGTTAATTAGCAAAGTGTATGACGGTGGCTGGTTGGTGGAGTGTATCCTTATTCTCTCACACGTCCATACACGGTGTTGAGTGAGGTGTCCCTGTTTTGCCGGGGGGGAAATGCCATAAATCACTTAAGTTACTTAATGAAGTCCGTTTGTCGACCCACGTTTTAATTTTTGTAAGAGGCTTACACTTGCGAGTGGACAATTACATTAACTTATTTATTATGATGATTGGACGTTAAGTGAGCATTTTCAATGGGGTGTGGGATAAATTGAAGTTCGTGTTTAGAACTAGTGGGTACGGGAATCGATTTTCAAAGGTTTAATTCTGAGGATTGTGTTCCACTTTAATTATTGCTCAGTGGAGGAAGAATCAGCATTTAATTTGTTTATAGGGATTGGCTTTGAAGGTGCCGTGCTACTCCTGATATGAGGTTATATCACAGGGAAGCGCATCAGGCATAGTTATTGCAGCAACCACTTGTGCTCTATTCCAACTTCTTTATGTTAACTCTGAACTGTAGCGGATGCGGCCAAAATGGGTTAAGCGGTGCATGACGGCAAAGAGTTGCACGTATCAAGGGAGGGCTTTAATTGAGGTCATACTGTATCTTTATGCTGTCTTCTAGAAATGAAGGAACATGTGCTCTTGAGGTTATCAAGGACTTGGAGCCAAATACGAAATACTACTAGAATAATTCCTGATAATCGCTGTTTTTTTTCGGACTTAAGAGGTAGTAGTGCCCTCTTTCAAAGCTGGGGGCATGCTCCAAATCATTTTCCGAATTTCGGAAGATGAAAGCTTGCCCGACGACTGGACTATCAGCTCCATATGCCCCATTTACAAAAAAGGCGATCCTACCTCCTGCAAGAACTATAGAGGTATATCCCTGCTCAATGTCTACAAGATCCTATCCAGCGTACTGTGTGAACGTCTAAAGCTGTTTTGCACCGCACGTACCAGTGCGACTTCCGGTGCGGCAAATCGACTATAGACCAAACCTTCACACTAAGGCAGATCCTGGAGAGGACCAGCGAGTTTCAAATCGATACTCACCATCTGTTCATCGATTTTAAAGCCGCATACGACAGCATTCATCGCAAGGAGCTATTCGAAGCAATGGCCGAATTCGGGATCCCGGGAAAACTGATCCGGTTGTGTCGCACCACGCTAACACCGTGCAGTTCGGTTCAAAAACCTCTGAACCGTTCGAAACCTGCGCCGGATTTCGGCAATGAGATGCGCTGTCGTGTGATTTCTTCAATTTGGTACTGGAGAAGATAGTGCGGCGGGCAAAAGTCAACACGGAAAGCACTATCTTCTACGAGTCAGTCCAGCTGTTGAAATACGCTGATGACATCGACATTATCGCGCGGGGTCCCAACGTGCCATAGTGGAAGCTCTCACGACAATTGAGGAACAGGCGAAACGAGCTGGTCTTAAGGTCAACGAGGACAAGACAAAATATATGCTGTCGAGCAAAAAGCGATCGGCCGCACACCACCTAGGCCAAAACGTCACAATCGACAGCTACAATTTCGAGGTAGTAAAGGAGTTTGTCTACCTCGAGGCAAATGGAAACTCCACGAATAACATCGTAGTGGAGATCCGACGTAGAATCGCCCTTGGCAACCAATGCTACTTCGGTTTGTCAAAACAACTGGGTTCAAAATCATGCTCTGCCAGAGTCTTATTATGACAGTCCTGCTTTATGGAGCCAAAAGCTGGATGATAAGCAAAACTGCAGATCTTAGCGAATGGACAAGAACGCTCCAGCCTCCTGCTTCGAGAAGGAGAGGAAGACCGAACCACCTGTATACCATAGACCCAAGTCTTCGCGCATTTAAGATGGGTTTGGCTTGACGACTGGAAGCAGCGTGCTGAGGATTTCACTTTAGACTGTGGAAACATGTGGGGTCAAAACTCCTGACTCGAAGGACCAAAGTCATGCTCTACAAAACCCTTATCCTGCCAGTCCTACTTTATGGAGCCGAAAGCTGGACATTAAGTATGGCTGCAGAGCTGATTCTTGGTGCCTTCGAAAGACAAACTCTAGGTCGGATATACGGTCCCGTCTGCGAGGAAGGCGAATGGCGGAGAAGACACAACCGCGAGCTCTGTGAGCTGTACCAGGATGTGGATGTAGTCCGGAAGGCAAAAATCAGTCGACTACACTGGCTCGGCCACATCGAGCGAATGGACAACAACGCTCCAGCAGAGAGGGTCTTCGAATGCGAGCCTCCTGGTTTGAGAAGAAGAGGAAGACTGAACCTCCGGTACAAAGACCAAGTCATCGCGGATGTAAGACAGCTTTGCCTTGATGACTGGAAGCAGCGTGCCTAGGACCGTCACCGATGGGAGGCAGCAATTGCTCAGGCTCAGATCCTTCATGGTTCGTCGGCCTGATAAGTAAGTAAGTGTCCTCTCAGAGGAGAAGTCTGTACAATTGTTAGCATACACTGATGACATTGACGTGATTGGCAGAAGTCAGCGAGCTGTCAATGAGGTGTTTGCATTGAGACCTAAGCAGCTGAGTGATACTTCAGCACTCAGATCCGCAGCGGTAGTCGGAAAAGGTACAGGATTGGCTTAAACATTTTTACGGACTAGGATTTATATGGTTGGATGGAAAAATGCCGGACATCATAAGCATCCTAAATGGCAAAAAAATGGCCTAAGAATTCTTTAAACTGACAGGACAACACAATCAACAAATTTTTTAGTTTATGTTACATATGTAACCCACCCGACGATTTTGTATGTTCCCTTAGTTACATAATAAAGGCCAATGTATGTTAGTAGTAAAACCCTTGGAAGTTATCCACTCCATTGACGGACTGGAATGCTGCTCCCACTTTTTGCTTGCAAGTTCTGTGTCCGAACTCACAATTAGTTCGGCTTACAGGATGTTTTTTTTGCATATAAATTTAAAGAGAATGCCAAAATATGATAAACAAAACATCAAGAGAAATTCCCATATCGAGAGTTCGAACGAATCCGAACGGCTTTGTTTGAGAAGCTTTTTCTAGACAGGAAATACTCTTTAAGCATTGTCAGTGACTCGAAAGAGGTGGGATCGTGAAAATTGTTTTCATCGCACAGAGCAGGAATCGAACCTACAACGTCGAGGTTCGGGTTGACGCACATACCCACAACTCCACGGGCCACCACAGTCTGCTCCAACTATCGAGGGATAAGTCTCCTAAACATCGGCTACAATATCTTCTCTGTCATTTTTTGTGAGCGCCTGAAACCATTCGTCAAGAACCTGATAGGTCCTTATCAGGTCGGTTTCGGACCTGGGAAGTCTACCATCGATCAAATCTTAACATTGCGTCAGATCCTAGAAAAGACTCGAGAAATGCAGATCGACATCCTTCACCTATTTGTCGATTTTAAGGTCGCATATGACAGCGTGCATAGAGGCGAGCTATACAACGTCATGGCTAATTTTTGACATTACTGCCATACTCGTCAGTTTGTGCAGAATGAGGACGGATCGCTGCTCCATTAATGTCGGTAACGAACTCACCGAGACCTTCAACGTCAAAAAAGATTTAAGGCAAGGCGACGCGCTGTCATGTGATTTTGACATCGAACTTGAGAAGGAGGTCGTGCAAAACTGCCACTCGCCACCACAAGAAGCATGATTTTCAAAAAAACCGTGCAATTGCCAGAATACGTGGACGACGTTGACGTGATTGGTCGAACACAGCGAGCCAAGCGTTCGCTGGTATTTAAACGGAGGCGGCCAATGGGATTTAGCGGTGAATGAAGGCAAAACGAAGAATATGCTGTCATCAAGAAAGGACCATAAGCAGCTACAAGTTCGAGGTGGTAAATGACATCATCTACCTTGGCTCCCTCAAGTTAATAGTAAGAAAAACATCAGTACCGAGATTAAACGCAGAATAACTCTTGCCAACCGAGGTTTCTTGGGGGTCAAGAGGCAATTGAGTAGTAGAGCCCTCCTTGATCATCCGTGTGCTGGTTTATGAACCGGTAGCCTGGACTATCTCGAGAGCGGATGAAGACGCGCTTGGTCTCTTCAAAAGAAAAGTTCTGCGTGCAATCTTTGGTCCTGTTTGCGTTGAACGTTTCTGTAGAAGAAGATTCAACCACGAACTGTACGCGCTGTACAGCTACATGAGTCTAGCCAGGCGTCTTCGGACTCAACGGACTAGGCCATGTAGAGTGCATGGATAACACTGCTCCAGCTTGAAGAGTCTTAGACTCCGAATCAGTGGGACAACCATGAAGCCGATGGCGTACCCAAGTGGAGAAGGTCCTAAACTAAATTGGAGTGCGAAATTGGAGGCAGCTGGCTAAGGATCGTTCCAGCTGGAGAGGTTTGTTAACTGTGGCCCAGGTTCACCCCGGACTGTAGCGCCATAAGAAGAAGAAGTCTATAGTTAGTAAAATGGAAAATGATCGTCGTTTTGAATTTGCTATACATTATTAAGTCTGACAAAAATTGTCTCTTTCGAAAACCTGAAATAGAATTAAGTCTAGGGTGGAATCGATGGTTGATTATCAAAATCTTCGGTTTAAGCTTGTGTAGAGCGATTATAAATCTACACATATTTTTCCATGAATTTGAACCAATGGAAAACTAAAGACAAACAATTACATCCAAGACGCGATCCAATTCAGCATTGAAGCCTCCCTGGTAGTGTATTCACTGCCAAGCATTGAGTCTTGACTGAATTTTCTTGAGATGTGAATAAGTATGGATTTTTTCCACATCACTTGTATTCATGAATACTAGTCCTGTAGAAAAGTGTATGTATTCGTTACTTAGTAACGAGTACTCAAATACTGCGTAACGATACGTTACCGGTCAACTAATATCGTTACTACATGTACTATAGAAAACCGACATCGGTACGTTCACTCTCGAATGGACACACAAGAAATGCAAACCCTACACACACAGTCCAGAAAGTTGCTTCTTCATGTGGTGACAAAAAATGTGACATGACAGTTTGTCACTTCGTCTAAGAGAATAGGGGTGAATGACTTCAGGAGCTACGAAGGAGGTGATCCTGAATGCGACATTCATTATAAAGGGTGATTTTTTTTAGCTATTATCTTTTTGGCAACACTGGTTTAAACAGCTGACTCACGTTTCGTGTTTTGTTTCACTGTCAAGCATCTTCAGTTTGGTCTATAATTTAACCATCAATCGGCTAACAAACGAACAACGCTTGCGTGCTCTGTTAAGAAAGTTCATCGCGCGCTTCTTCCGAAAAATTGTGTTCAGCGACGAAGCTCATTTTTGGCTCAATGGGTACGTAAATAAGCAGAATTGCCATATGCAGAATTGATTATGGAGTGAATATCAGCCAGAAGCATTGCGAGAGCTACCAATGTATCCAGAAAAAGTCACAGTTTGGTGCGGTTTATGGGCTGGTGGCATCATTGGACCGTACTTCTTCAAAGATGATGGTGAGCGTTACCGTGAGGTGATGTCCAAGTTTTTTTTTGCCAAAAATGCAAGAGCTTGACTTGCATGACATGTGCTTCAAAAAAGACGGTGCCACATGCCACACATCACGAGCAACGTTGAGAGGCGAGTTCGGTGAACATTTTATTTCACGTTCGGGACCGGCCAATTGGCCGCCTAGATCGTGCGATTTAAAGGCTTTAGACTATTTTTTGTGGGGCTATGTTAGAGCTGTCTGTACAGACAAGCCCGCTTCAATTCAAAATGGCGCATTGGAAGACTACATTGAAGCATTTATTCGTGAGATACCGGCCGAAATGTTGGAAAGAGTATGCCAAAATTGGACTAAGCGGATGGACCATTTGCGCCGCAGTCAAGGTCAACATTTGCATGAAATAATCTTCAAACATTAAATATATGGACCGTGCTATCGAGTCAAATAAAAATTTCATTTATTTTTTTGATTTTTATGTGTTTTTTTTTATAAAAAAATTGCCTATAGCTTTTGAAAAGTCACCCTGTAACATAACGTAATCATCACTTGTTACTCTAGACAACTTGAGGAAATTGCAAAACAAGAAACTAATCTTCCACAAGATGATTTTAAAGAAACGCTGTATATCTAACTGTGGATGACTGTCTTCCTCGTGGATGCCACATAACAAAACCCGCCTTCTAGCTGTTCTCCCGCCAGTTCCTCATGAGCGCTAAATTCTCACACACCGGTTAACTGAAATTTATTCACATTTCCTTGCCAGCGCGTGTCTTGTTACTTTCCCACTCTAAGTAACATATTAACTTCTTTGAGGATTTGAGGACTCTTTCAACGGAAATCCACCCTGACCGCAGGGGGAATGTTCGTAATTAGATTAATTACATGAGTAATGCATAAATATCTTAGCCATGTGTTCGGCAAAGTGTTCTCGCAACGGTAATACAGCCTCGGGCACATGCATTTCGTGTTCAATTTCGAGCAACTGCATTAACCACTCCCTGAAAATGCAGTATGGGAGGATGCCAAAAGGAAACACATTACTCACCTGACTGAATATTGTGCCGTTGGGACACAAGAAGGACGCCTTGCCGCCGTTTAGGTCACAGTAATGCCAAACTTGGCAATTAGTTTCCGGATCACCAAAGAATCCCTTGTATCTTTGCTCCTGGCAACTGAACGAGGTCTCGGGTATGCTGGCCAGAATCGGATAATCGACTCCCGGTCGTCCCGAATTCGGTCCTGGCTTGGCGCTGGGCACTAAAGTAAGAGATGTGATGGAATGAGCAGATCCAAGACAAGTGTTTGAGAGAATTACTTGGAGCATCGAAAGTATCCTGTTCGGGGGGGCTGTTGTCCTCAACCTCTGCGTCGGCACTGTTGTAGTCGTAGTCTTCTTCGTGATGTTGCGGGGGGTTCTCGACGATTGTCTGTGATCGCTTGAGGTTGTGCAGAATCTTGATGAGCGTTCTTATGGAGTTGTCAATGTTGTCCGGCGTGAGTGTTTGGGGAAGGTGATTGCTCTCTTGGAGTTTTCTTAAAATCTCGGCCAGTGATGATGTTTTGATGTCGGGCAATGGATCATCGTCCGGCACTGGAGTGTACTTGGGCACATCGACAGGAGGGTACTTCTGCGATGGTTTCAATTTGATCGGTTTCGGGCTGGCAGACGGATAGAGTTGAGAGTATTTCGGCTTCGATGACACGAAGACCATGGGCGGGGCGGGTGTGGAGTTGGCGTACGGCCGAGGCGATGGCCGTGGAGTGGGCGAAATCGCATGTAATCGGAGGGTCGGCTGGTTTTTGTAGTACGGGCGAGGTGATGTGACGACAACTTCGACGGGTGGAGGCGCCGGTATTGGAGTGCTGACCAGGAGAACTGGAGGCGGACGGATGCCCTGGTGTTGGTCTTTTTCTGGTGATGTCGACTGCTCCTCGATTTCCTGTTTCGGGTCGTCAATGACGTACTCAATGTAGTTCGGATTGCTGGGGAAGAATGAAGGAAAGGATGCGTTTAGAAATGCACCATGTAACCGGTGAGTGTTTGACACAGAAGCACTCGCATCACTCACTTTGCGTATTGATGAGGCTGCAATTGATTCTGAGCATATCGGTGGGGTTCTGGTCGCTGGGCGAGTGGAACATACGACGACGGCTGCAGTGGCTGCTGTTTGCTAGAATGTAAAATTTGCTCGGGATTCGTAATCACTTCTGGATGCTGATAGACGACATGGCTGATGGGGCTGTGCTGGGGGTACTTCTCATTGAAACGATTCTGGTTATGATGATTGTCGTGATGGATGTCTATTGGTTGCGGGGCGTGCGTGGGTTGTGACGTTGATGAGGAGACCGGACTTGGGGTTGTGCTGAGAACATAGACGTGGTCGGATTGAGGATATTGACGATTTTGTTGTTTTTCCGGCTGCTGGAGCTGATAGTGCGGCTGCTGCTGGCGTTGCTGTGGCGGAGGCTGTTGCAAATGTTTCTCCAGCTGAGTGTGTTTCTCTTGGTGTTCTTGGAGCTGCTGCTGTTGCTTGTACCTCAACTGCTGTTGTAAGTAGATGACATATTTCTGCTGTGGCGTGAGATTATCAGAACTCGAGACCGGCTGCTGTTCGAATACTTGTGCGGGTTGCTGCGAGTGGTGTTGCAGGCGATTGTCAGTGAGCACTCGATACGTAGAGCTGAAAAACGGATAAGATTGAGAGATATGATTTATTTAGTAAAACACGTCGGTCGGCGGTGTTTAATGTCTGCAGGGCAGCTGTGAAATTGCCGATAGATCGATCGGCTTGAGTTCTTTTATTCCCACGGACGGTAAATGCGATTGTGAGTGAGTGTGATTCCACTAAGTGAAAGCGATTTTATGCCCATTCACCATGTGATGAGAATGCGAGTAGAATTTCAATCAGCGAAAGGGAGAGCATTGACGGATACATATCTCCGCAGATGAGTGGTGGTGGAACGTGTCTTTTGTTTTTATTCACTGGGTGGGCAGGGTTTTAAAAGAAAATATGTACTCGAAGACGTGACTTGGATCTGGAAGTGGCGGCCGTGGGGAGGGCCGTGAGTACACGTACTGGTAGGATAACCAACCGAGCATTCTCAAGCTAATTGAGTTAGGTTCCGGCAAGGTAGCTTTCCACCTCAAAAAAGCGTCTTCGAGTGCGGAATGAAATACATTAGAACGCGATGGAATTTTGTGCTCATGTGCACATGTACATTACCTTGCGGTGGTACTTGGTGTCGGTGATACGGCCACATATTGCAGATGCTGCCGTTCCTGTTGCTTTATTTGCGACAACGTCTTCGGGACCAGTTCGGATGTGGGTAGAGGAGACGCTGGTATCGTAACAACGTGGTCTCCCTGCTGCTGCCGATGGCGGTGGTATTCATCGACTGCTTGCTTGTTTGAATGTGCCGACTGATGGGACAGTATGTGCTGATCGAACTTCTGGGCATTGCTGGACAATTCATTGTACTGCCGATGATGATGTTGTTGCTGTTGTTGACGCTCAACTGAAGGCAATGACGACGCTGTTGGTTTATAATTGGCGTTGTTCCCCTGCTCGTTTGAGTAGATAATCGGAATAAAATGTCCTGGCACGGTGTTGGTTGGTGTGAACGGCGTCAAATTAATGTTCTGCGGTTGATGCTGCTGGGATTGGTGAAATTGTTGTTGACTGACCGATTTTTGCTGCAAAAACAAAGATGACAGAGCCATACAGACAGAATCCTTCAATTGACAAACCTTGGCTGAGTTGGCTTCTTGCTTGTACGCAATGGGAATCTGAACGCGTTGCGTTCCGCCCGCAGTCGGTGGCAGGTGAGAGTGCTGGAGTGGCGATGTTTTAAACGTTTGCTTGCCAGTCTCTTTCGCCTGCGTTAAGGGGTGCTGTCCACCATAAACGATTGTTTGAAAAACCGGCTGCGTCGGGAGACGTTGACTGGTTTGGGGCAGTCGAGACTGTTGGTTTTGCTGGTTATTTATCGGCACCTTCATGTGGACATAGGCCGTGGGCAGTGGGATGGCAGCCGGTGTATGCTGCTGCTGTTGCTTTTGGGCTTTCTGCGGTGATTGGTGTTGAATTTGTTGTTTTGACGGCTATTTGATTGGATGATAGAAAATTTTCGATTCGAATTCGAATTTATTATTATTTGCTGAATAGTTAATAGTTTCGGTTTAGTGTGCAACTAGCTCTTGTTAGAGCGTGCGATTCATTCATGCGTGCGTGTTACGGTCAAATGCATTGCAAATAATCATACACGCATTGGAGAGTGATTGAATTGAATTTGGAATTAGAATTCGAATTAGAATCACACTTGTCATGGGATCGGTCAAAGTTTTAGCTTACCACTTGAACGACATATTGTTGATTGATTGGAAATTCGGTTGATGGCAAATAAAATGCCATGTACGGTATTAGGCGACGTGCACGTTCTGATGTGCTGATTTCCTTGCCGAGTGTTCGATTTTCACTGAGCGGCGTCGGTATGGGCATGAAATCATCATCGGCTGTGCGGATTATTGCAGTGGAGGCGTTTCTGAGTCCAGCTTCGGGGGATATTTGTATGCCACTGCCACTGGAGGGTGCTGGAAAAGAGAAATTGTTTATAATACTGGTTAATTGTTATTGACGGTTCATGTAGATATTAACTCAACGAAATGTTGATCTAAATGATCTTGACCGCTGAGATAACTAAGTGATCTTGACACGCGAGTGTTTCCAAAAGCTGTATTAGCCCTCGCTTATTGCATCACATTGCCCATCTCTAACAGGAGAGCGATGGAATTAGGGGAGGGCGACATACAATTTACAGAAATGTAATGTAATTATTGCAATATAAAGTGTACATACAGTAGACACCTGAAATTTTTTTTTTGCCACTCTCCTTAATTTTCCATACAATGAACTCGCTCTATAATAATAATAATATGGGTGGTACTACAGCCCGCAGAGGGCCAGGGCATAGCCTCTCAGCAACCACTCGTTTTGTACGTGCTATTGTTTTCGAACGAGTGGAAGGGACCTACAGTCTCCGAACGGCTAAGTTTGAGAAGCATTTTCTAGACAGTAATACTCTTTGGGCACTCTCAGCGAATCGAAAGAGGTTGGGCCGTGAACATTATTTTTGTCGTACATACCAGAAATCGAACCTAAACGTCGATGTTCGAGTTCATTAGGGGCTATGCACATACTCAAAACGTTACTGGTCACACTCTAGAACTCGAACAAATTTTGTAATTGTAATTGCTTTTGAAAAAAAAAAACAAGAATTGATGTTGTTTCCAATTAACCTTTCTGTGTAATGTAGGTCTATCCAGATCTTAACATTTTCGGAACCATTTGTTCTAATTGATTGCATAGTTCAGTTTTTCAGCAAATTTCCTGACTTGATTGAGTACATATGCTTAATGTTTTGATGTTTACCAAAAATTGTAAATTCAAGTGAATGAAGAAAGTTCTTACAAAGGTGCTTCTATGTACTCAAAAAATGAGCAAGTGCAGTAGTAAATACACGAACCGATTGTAAGTGTAGCCATTTCTTTGTTGATCGCCTCACACAAACGAAGTTTAACCGGCGAGTTCAAACCAAAAACTAGAACTAAGTTCAAGGTTAAACTGAAGTGAATTTTACACCGGTAATAAATGGGTAAACTTTGAGATAAGATGATTGTGTTGGCTTTTTTTTTTTTATTGGCTTTAGAGTGTAGCGGAATTTTGTTGTAGTTCACACATCCTTTTCATTTTTCTCGGATTCCAGCACAATAATCCCGAAAATTCGCGGGTTTAAACACAAAAATTACGGCAAACTTTTGAATGCACATGTATAATTTTTCGGGTGTTTTTTGAAAATGTACTCATATTTTTATAGCACATAAATTAAAGTGGAGAGTTCCCTGAATTAATATGTAGTGCTTTGGTCTATTTACAAGAATTCTTTGCATAAATTTAATTCTTCAGTGTAATATATGCGTGATTTTAATCCCTAACTAGGTTTTCAGTCCTCGTTTTTGAAACCCAATTACATAATTTGTTGAAAACTACGGTTCGATATTGACAGCAGCATTAATAAACAGCAAATTGGATCGACGAACTAGTACTAAAACATGGGTTAACTCGTAATTCTTATTAATAAACGTGCGTTCGCTTAACTGACGTGTGAATAGGAGCGGACAATTTAACTCAACGAATTCGCCATATAACGCGTCATATATCTTTTTATCACCGAATTGGTTGTCAAAATTGACGGGTGAACTTCCTTTTTTATAATGGAGCTTGCATCTACAAAATTGTTCATAAAAAATGTTAAAGTTATGTCCTCAAATTGTATGGATTGCTGCATCGAACTATTAGGCTCAGTGAAGCAGCCTCAAATCTTCTATTTCGTTAACAATCGTTAACAAGTTTCGAGAACATATGTCAGCTGGTGGAACATAACACATGTAATACTAGATGTACAATGTTTAGTACAATTAGGAGTTGTGTTGCCGTGCAGTTAGTTATAAAGAGTGGGCAGCTAATATAGAGATATATATATATATAGAGATAAGATAAGATATTAAACGGACAATCCACTATCCGTGTTTTACCAGAAATGTGTGTCAAAGAGAGGATAGCATTTTTTTATTAATTGTAACTCGTACAAATTGTCACACAATTTGCAAATTATTTCGATCGGTCTTTCTGTAAAAAGAATTGGCAAAGAAGCTGAGATCCATGCATATTTTTCAATAATATCAGTTGTTATTTTCTCATTACTTATTATCATGCTTGATGTGAATGTGATACATACATAAATACATTAATTGAGTAATGTATTCATTAACTTGTGCTTCAGACAGTAATTAGTCTAAATAGTAGCTTGAATCTACATCATGAACATAAGCTTTGTTCGTTTGCTTACCCCTGGCTAGTGTACACCACCTATACCACGCGTGTTCACGGACACAGGACGAAACATAGTACAAAACATGCTGAGGACAAAATCAAGGGCTTAAACCTTCACTGTGAAAAACGAGTATTGCCTCGTGTCATATAGTTCAGCAGCAGTTATCTAAAATGGAAGAGATTTGTCTTAGGTGTCACTTTACTACTGAATTGGACGTAACAGCAATATGCCACAAGCGATTCTGTTTTACACAAACGACGACGTTATGGGGGGAAATGTAAGCAACAGTTGAAGCGATGCTGATTTTTTTTTTACTACATGTTGGAATTGTCGCAACATCTTTCCTACTTATAATAATAATAATATAATATGGGTGGCGCTACAGCCCATAGAGGGCCAGGGACTAGCTTCTCAGCAACCAATCGTGTTGTGCGTGCTATTGTTCTCACACAAGTGGAACGGACCTACAGTTTTATGCCGACTTCGAACGGCCAAGTTTGAGAAGCTTTTTTTAGACAGGATATACTCTTTGAGAATTGTCAGTAACTCGAAAGAGGTGGGGTCGTGAAAATTATTTTTGTCGCTCAGAGCTGGAATCGAACCTACGACGTCGAGGTTGGGGTCGACTCACATACCCACAACGCCACGGGCCACCACATCTTTCCTACTTCCTACTTGGAAAAAAGATGAGTGCAACGAATAAAATCAATGCACATCATACATTTGTCAATTATTCAATTGATCAGTTGGTGACTCCTCAGAACGGAAGGATAATGTGCGATACAAGGATAATATGAGTGTTTTTCATTGGAAATGACGTCGAAACTTCTTCTTCAGGGCACCAAAATATTATCTCACAGCCCAACGGTAGACAGAGACATCAACGGGTCAGAAAAAGCGGCGTAGAATTGGCAGAGTAAGCGATAAAATACAGAGTCATGCCTTTGTCATGCACTCTATGTTCATATAAAGGCCAGCCAGACCTATTCCATTGATTCAAAGGGTTAAAACATCCATTGACAGAAGCGTTAAAACATTGAACGAAACTGAGTGAACTCCTCTTTAGGGTTACCCCATCATTTCTATGCTTTCGCTTGGCTCACCGTTCTCACCGTCACTAGATTTCAAGAAGAAACACCTTTGGAACAACGAGTACAAAAGCCGAACTTTTCAGTTTCATTGCGTTGAATTAATTTTCAAAATACATTAATTTTAGAACAATTTCGAACACATTTAAAATCTCGTCAAAGTTTCAAGCAAAAAAATTCTTGTGCAACCACAATTTGAGCAACCAACGCTTCAAATTGAGTTTCCTCTATTTTTGTTGTTGAGTAAATTGAAATGCCGGGAATGATGTCTAAGCTGGAGACCTCTTCCATACGTTCTTTGAGAACAAGAACTTCAGACACGGAGGCCCTGGCTCTGCGAGGTTACAAACTTGGACAAGAAATCGGCAAGGGCAGCTATGCAACCGTTATATCGGCCATCTGCCACGATAGTCACGACCGCGAACTGAATCTAGCATGCAAAATTATCGACAAGAAGAAGGCTCCCAAAGATTATCTAAATAAATTCTTCCCAAGAGAATTGGACATTTTGACAAAGATCGACCATCCGAACATCATACAAGTGCACAGCATTCTGGAGCGAGGTCCGAAGATATTCATCTTCATGCAATACGCCGAGAACGGTGACCTCTTGACGCACATCACAACGAACAAACAAATCGGTGAGCTGCAGAGCAAGGCGTGGTTCCTGCAGATGGCAAAGGCTCTGCGTTACCTTCACAGCCGTGACATTGCCCATCGCGACTTGAAGTGTGAGAATGTCCTGCTGTCGCAACGGATGAACATCAAGCTCACTGACTTCGGCTTCGCACGATACTGCTCCGATCATGGCGGACCAGCGATACTTTCGCAGACGTATTGTGGGTCGGCGGCATATGCTGCTCCAGAGGTGGTGGCAGGCACTCCCTATGATCCTAAATTGTCCGATGTCTGGTCGTTGGGTGTGATTTTGTTTATAATGCTCAACAAGAAGATGCCTTTCGATGATCGCAATATAAAGAAACTGTTGGCCGATCAAATGAATCGGAGGTACTCGTACCGCAAGAAGTATCTCGACGCGATAAGTGAAGAGGCCAAGTCCTTGGTGAGGGTGCTTCTTGAACCGGAACCGCATGTGCGCTGGGACCTAAGGGAAGTTCTCAACTCTACCTGGTTGAGGGAAAACATCAAGCCTGTATCGTCAAATGAAAATCTATCAAATTCTTGTGCGAATTTGTATAACGTGACAAAATGAGTTGAGGAATGATATATTTTTTTGCAATTAATTTTGGAAATACAGTGGGTGGTGATGTATGTTGCCACTTTCGATCGAAATCAGTTTTATGGTGTTTAATGTGTTTGAATAGCAAAGTTAATTAGTGAATTCGGGGATATTCTAAAACTTCTTCTGGTGTGCGGCTAGAGTTCGGGATGAATTTGAGATTCAAGCAACAAAACATTCCAACCAGCCTCCTAGCACAATGTTTTTTTAGTTGTCTTTAGTGCGGTAGAGCCCTTTTTTCACATGTGATCTGAATATAGTACCCCGTCGGGTGACTTTAAGAACGGTGACTGAAGAAGTTGTCAATAAGTCCTGCATGGATTTTCGATAAGTTGAAGAATTGATAACTTGAATTTGTGTGTGGAAAGTAATGATTCGAGTTATCGAAGTTCGTATTTTCAAAATGTCACTTTTAAGTGAAGTTTATGAGTCAACTGGCAACTTTCTTCACATTGTATGAATCTCGCTCTGAACTTCTCGCGGGAATCGTGGTCGTCTTTTTAAAAACACCCACGCCATTGTTCAACAGACCTGACTGTGTCATCTACAAAATGGGCAACTATTCCAAAACTCTAACAATTTAATCCATACCAAACAAAAACAAACAGAGCATCGGCAATGTCAAGATGCAAAAGTCATTTGACAAAGAATCGCTTTCTTTGCATCATTTGCAGTATGGACAATTGTTTGACGTTTTACATAACGCCCAATTTCAAACTCTGCATTCATGGCTGTCTGGATGGAAGGGCTACGCTTAAAGGGCAAATATACAAGCATCTTAGGAATATTCCATTAAATTGATAGCTCTTGATTGAGTCGTAATTTGGGGTGTCAGATGACGTACTGAAGTAATTCACCCCTAGCCCGCTTGTCGGTTAACGACGTGTCACTAAAAGACTGCGTAAGATGGCTGCTCACAATTCTTTGTTTGGCTCTATAGTACGTCAGGTGTGGTCGTCATCAAAATGCGGCTTAACAAGGGCCCGATATTTGCTTAGCTGCATTTAATTCCATACATCACAACAGGTGGTTGAGGATTCGTCTCCACTTGTGTGCTGCCTTTGGTTGTCCTTTGGTTGTCCTACTCCCCTGGGATGTGATTTGTGTGCATGACCTATGATTGTGAAATCCATCAGTCATCAGGAAGCTGGCTCTGATGATCTGGGTCAGCTAGAAAAATAAACTTTGGTTTGACTAGTGCAGATATTCACCGAAAAATGTTACATGCACTAAGACGTTGCATATGAGAACAAGAGCGTCCCATGAGCCCAATGAAATTAAAAGAAGGCAAGAACATCGGCTTCTCTGAAGGAAAAGAATGATCATGATATGGTGAATGGAGGTTGGAAGATGATGTGCGACAGTTCTACCAAAGAATGAAGTTATTTCACTTCCAATGGTTATAAACTTCGGACAGAAGTATTTTGGTACGCCAGGATACTGAGGGGCAACTCAAGAGTCATAGTCGTGACAACTCTAGAAAGATGAATTTAGCAGACTATTAAACTGTGATGAAGACATCAATACCGCTGTCAGGCAGTGAGTTACGCTCCACACAATGGGTGAAAATGGAACAGAATTTCCTAACGCCTCAGGTCGACGAGGTCGAATGAAGCTTGTGCAGAGGGATTATTTGCAGAACTCTATAGCGCTCTACTAGAGACTGCTGGAATGTCGCGTGCATCAACTTATCTCTGAGATATGGTCGGGGTAAACTATCCAGCAATCTCACTTCACTTCTCGAAGATTGGATTTTGTTTTTATAATTTGCGCGTGCGATTTATAAACGATTGTATTATTACCATAAACCTGGAAGCGGCTGGATGGCAAAATCGGTTGAGTGCCCCCTTTGGTTAAGAGGGGTCCCCAGTTCGAATACCAGTGGAAGCAACCCTTTATTCGGTTTTCGAATCAGGTTCAGTCACCATTTGCCGTTGGGCTCAAATTAACGGCTACCATATACCACTACTTTCGCGTCGGTATGTTGCCTCATGAACTAAAGTCAAATTGGAGGATTTTAAAATATTTTTGCATCGATTTAGGAAACCTACACATTTTTAAACATTTTTAGCGACCACAAATAAGTGATCGTTCCGACTAAGTGTTGTGTGGGTACATAGATAAAGGATATCAAGTTTTGTGCCATCTAATTTGTCTGACATTTTGTAAAGTCAAGTTACAGGCAATCTTCCAAACAGAATAGCCGTATCTCTTCTTTCAGTGACAACAATGTACACTTTCCCAGGAGACTGCCTGATCATGGTTCAGTCAGTTCAAGTTGTAATATGATGACAAAGGCGATTCTGCGCAAAGTGAGTGAATTTTCTTATGCACAGCTCTCAGTAAGGAAGAGACAACTATCTTTACAGTGAATTCGTCATGGCCCGACATGAGGATAGGTTTACTCATCTACTCCTTCTGTACCGCCAAATGATAACGATTCTTCCTGTCGTAGACATCTTTCGCAGTTTAAGAGGATTCTCCCCCCACTCTGACCGACTCCACGCTCCATACATGCTATATCGCTTCAATTAACTTGGAAGCATACTCTTTCGATAATTTAAGTGATTCTTGTAGCGGATGTCTCCAATTCTTTACTTCTGCTTCAATTTAATGTTCATATCCGGACCGAAGTTGCGCAACCAATACCCTTTCTCCTCGCTCTCTCATTCTCATGAAAAGTACCTTCAGACTTGAGACACCATCTTATCTAATGCCTTCACTGTGCTGTGTCTGCGAATCGAAGATCACGAGTGAGACGTGTAACGTATCCCTTCAGGTTATATAACCCCTTGAACCACCGTGCATTGTGGCGCCAGCATGCGATACAGGATGTCCTTCTGCACTGAGCCACATTAGTTTCTTACTAACTTCTTTCAACCGTCAAGACTGCAAATCCGCACTCAACGAAGTACTAATTTGATCAATTGCTCATAAATCACTGCGAGAAACAGTTCCTTGATCCCTTCTGGAAAAGTCGCCGGATTTCAGAGCACCAGTCTGCTGTCTGCTGCCCCGCTATTGAAAAATCGTGACGTACATACGTCATATCTCTTTCAATTGTTCCCAGTCCCGCGCGCATGACTAACTGCTCAGGTTGTCGGGTGGGCTTAAAGAACTTTTTTTTTCTGCTTGCAATGACAACAGTGATTTGCACCTGGTTGATTGCTGCGCACTCTCCGTGCACACCACACACCTCGTAAGCACGACCACGACGCTGTGAGTAGTTGCTCCCAGCATCCGGAAAGCGAGATAAGTGAATGGCGAGCAGCAACAAGCTTTCGTTTGATTTGAGGGCAATCAACGAAATTGGACAGCAGACTATGCCAAAAGCACCACGAATCGAAGTTTCTTTTATTGAGTGGCTGGAGGGGCTGAAGCCGTCACATGCACCAGTCCCCCGCGATTGAGCCACAAAAAACCGTCTGACATGGATTTCTTATTGACGGTCTAGCCGCCGGAGGAAAGGGGACCATGTTGGCGGTTGTCATTAACCGCCGCGCCGGCAACTACACAGATAATCGAATTAAATGTCGTGCAGTGCAGCCGAGTCAGTCCGGATCCGAGGCAAACCATAGTAGTTACGCCGAACAAGATCGCAGAAAGAAGGTTGAGCGCGGCGGCTGTCTCATGTGCGGTGTGGAGATAAGTGAATCAGATGTGCTGCTGCAAGGTCATCGGATCTAAACCGAGATTGAATTCGAGAATATATTTCAGCCGAGCGACCAACTGACAGCAAGAACGCTAGATTAGATGTTGCGACGAATGAGCGATTTGAAGCAGGTCACCGTCGAGTCATGTATTTGAACCATGCAGGCCAGGTGGTTGTGAGTTTGTTCGAACTCTAAGAGAATCCGTATGAGGGATGTGAGGAAATGAGACGAGGTCATTTTAGTTGTGGTGTCTGTGCGGTTGGGGCGAAACCGCAGACGAAGGGGTGGTTGGGTTTTCAAGGTTTAAGCGGAGAAGGGCATTTTTTAATGAATCATGAGACCAGTAGAGCAGTGATTATATGCGTGGACTGCTGTTGCAGCAAGTCAGAATGAAATGCCGGAAGAGAGAGACATAAGTACAATCGAACTTTGATAACTCGAACCGAGATCATATACATAAGGCGCTCTTGGTACTGTCATATCTGCGCTCATGTCAGAGATTAGAAGCGGATCCCTGTGGGTTAAAGGGGGTAGGGGATCCCTGTATAATAAATTATGCTTAAGTGCCTGTCTTCGTTCCAATCAAAAACACGTAGACTTCTTCTCTCAATCGCAAAGTAGGGCTTCAGTGAATTCATCGGCAGCACAGACTCCTTTCGTTTGGGTCGTATTATTTAACCTTGTGCAGAGCTGCAAAGGAGGTTTGAATTGTTTAAAATAGACATGAAGATCATCTCTATGAAATCATATTTCTATTCATGCACAATATTTATTTAATTAATAGAAACGAAAATAAAAGAAAAGAAGTCAAAATGTTACTTCTGCTAAAAGCCTTAAGGTCAACGTTCGTCTTAGACTTCATGAACACTAAAACGACAAGTTCTTCAAAATTATTAAAAAAATGAAAACTTAACGAAGTGTCGTTCACTTTACGCTGGACATCCACGATCATTCATGATGGTTATTCTCGGTGTTATGCCTTTTTCCTTGCACCATCCACCATCACTCAGGAATGTCCTTTGTCAGTGTTACTTCACCAGCGGAAATAGCAGGATCAGGGAAGTGAATCCTTGGCTTTAATACAGTCCCACTTATGTAGATATGATAGGGAGAAAAATATCCGTATTGTAACGCAAAACGAAACTATCGGCAACAAGGAAGTAGAAAAGGGAAAAACGAAGGAGACCGGGTTTTCTGACGGTGACTTTTAATCAGGATAGACGTTTATTTTTAATGTGGAATATTTATGGAATAATTTGGAAACATAGTGAAATTGAATTTTAAAGTATGAATAAATAATTCTTATAAGTGGAAAGTTAAGAGACTAAACATAGTACCACCAGAGAGCGAGCATGTTTTTCGCATAGCTGAGTATTACGTGGAAGTGACATTGCTGAAGTGAAGATTTTGAGTGGCAGAAAAAAACAAGCATATCTTTTTCCTAAACAAAAATATTTGATGAATGATGGGCTACAAAACCGATAAAAGTTTACTTCTGAAAACCTTTTAAGAAACTCCAGGTAACCTCCTCAGTAGATTCAAAACTTTTTCTACGAAGTGGCCTCACAATTGTCTTATAAATTTAATTTTTTCCCTGGCACATATGACATTTCTTTGTACTAAGAAATGAATTCGTTTTCTTGGCCAAACAAACAAACAAAAGCAGATTGTCCATAGACAGAATAAAAAGAAAAAAACATTCCATAAGCCGAAAGGCACAATTAACGTAAGATCATATTAGCTTAGAGTACTCGTATAGGGTCAGTAGGTTAGATGTAAGAATGGTTGCTAAGTTATTTAAGCTAGTTTTAAGCATTTTTGTCTAGCATGTAAGTAAATAAATTGAAAGAAAAAAAAAATAAAAAATGAAAAAAAAAAAAAAAGAAATGAATTCGCGTCAAATTTGTATAGTTCACTGCCATTTATTTTGTTTTTCCGTGCACATTGATAGTGAAAATCAAAATAATAAAGAAAGACACTCATAGTCATCCACCATTATGTATGAATGTGGAATTCAAAAATGTTTAAATTAGAGATTTGCCAACCCAAAACATTCTACTTGAGTTGACCCGAGTAGGAATTGAAGCGAATCGAGTTTGAACTCGATTTGAGCAACTCTGTTTCGCCGAATTCGGTGTATTCCTTTTTGTAACAGTCGAACTGAACCAAACTCGGGTTAGCTTGGAACACTATAAGCATAATACATTATTTATACTCTGTATCATACTATACACTCAATTTAATTGGTTTGAGATCATTGTTCATAGGTTAAATTATTTATGAGTTCCCGAAGTGGTTAAAAAGTCGTATTTAGTTCCAATAAAGGTTTTTTACAACAAAATGTCGAAGTTTAAATGTACACTTCGACTGTCTTCTGTGGTATCTCTTGCAACGCCTACTTACATCACCTATGAGTACCTTTTTGATTCTATAGTGTGACTGTGGTAACATATATCATAGAAAATAACCCTTAAACAAAACAGCCACAAACAAGGATGAAAAGAAACAACGAGAGGTACAGCATACATAAACTGGTAGACAACGTGCCACATCACACATGGCTCCGTCCATCCGCGTCTCATAAGAAACAGAAGTCAAGAACTAGGTCTCTTTATCTTAACCAGCCAAAGCGCATTGCACGCAGAGATGAGAATTTACTTCATTTGTAGTAGATCCGCTTCATCAATTAATTATCAATCATCTTCTACGTAACAACTAATTTCTACTTATTTCATTGAACAAATTAAAAATTGTTATTTGTTTATTTCAAGAACTATGTTACGTGTATATGGTGACCCATGGCTTTGTGGGTATGTGCGTCTGCCCCAATGCACCTGCACCTCGATGTCTGAGTTCGGTCTCTGACAAAAATAATGTTCACAGCCCCTCCTCTGTTCTCTCACTTGTGGAAGGGACACACAGTTTTATGCCGACTCCGAACGGCAGCTTTTTCTAGACAGAAATACTTTTTGTGCCTTGTCAGTGACTTTAAGGGCGCTGACGAGTTGTTGGTGGGGGGCTGGCCTGCCCCTCTAAGTGGTGTAGCGCAACGCAGATTATTTTTACATTACATCTTTCAATTGAAATATTGGCACTCGTTTCCGTTCACGGAATACGTTCTCAACTAGAATTTCTGTCATCATAAATGTATCTCATGTTGTGCTTATGTTTTTTTCGTTTTTGGGGCAATCTGCTTCACATTCGACTCGGTTTGGACGTAACTCGGCTTATCAACTCGACTTGACCCATTTCTAGTTTAAATGCGGGTTTTCATCCCGAATTCGTGTCCACCAGTCCAACAAACACCAGTCATCAAGCTTCAACGCATACCTCAAACGTTGGATTGCAGTATAATTGAAGCGCCGGTAGATCTTTTGGCCGAAATGGACCAAGATTTTCAGTTCACACAAAATAAAACACACCTCAGTGACGGTGGCGGTGAAAATTGAAACTTTGTAACGAAAGTCCAATTGCAAGAAAAAAAAAAAAACTTGGAGATACACGTCCCATAACGTTGAACAACCTAAAACAACTAATATGTAAACTGTCCCTAGTTGGCTTGTTCCAGCTGAAGTACCAACGTTTTAGTAATTTAATTTTGGAATATACTATTAGTTAGCCAACAACAGGATATTTTGCAACTACCAATTCTACATCCTAAAAGTCAATTATTTCACCATGATAAGCTTATGTCCCTTATTAGATGGCCACCACTGTATACCTGTTACGTCAGAAGTTACTACTTGCAAGTTGAAAGTGCCGAAGCAACTTCACTTAATAAGCTTTTACGAGCGACAAAAGATAAGGTGGTTGCATCAAGATTCAGATCAGATCGTATCACAGATGGGCCAGCTGCCGCTTGACATCTACATCCATCGTCAGGTTGTAGATTTCCACTGACCTCAAAGACGCTCACCATTATCCACAAAATAATTGACTTGTCTGCGCAGACTCTCTTTGCTTTGAATGCACCTTCTCCAGAGACCAACACTCACAACAATGTTAATTCTCTCGTCATAACTTCACTCCTGCGCGGCTTGAGTGAACTCCTGGAAGCCGGCCAGCACAAGTGACTTGCGACCCAGTAAACGACAGCGATACCGATCTCGTCAAAGAGAACTCGCTCCGTCGGGGGTCGTCATCGCCGGCGATCGCTTTTGCGACTGTCGCATAAATTAACCTATTGTGGCTTCCAACAATCGTCCACCTATTGCGGACTATTACGGCTACAAGCGAAGAGATACCGAGTCCAGGGAATATGAACGGAGTCGTGACAATTATGTTCCATGGCGGTGATCTGATTACAGCGCGGACAATCGTAAATTCAGCAAATTCAACGCTAAACGGGCGGCACAATGGACATTGGTTGCGGCCATTAGACGGTCGAACGCGGTAACAAATGCAGTGCTGTGACGGCAGCAGAATCTTATGCAAGAGGCGGTGAGTTGACTTTATGGTCGATGTGTGCCTGGAGCGGGGAGCTTGCGGTGGACAGTGGATTGGCCCCGTTGCCAATTGGTATTGCGAGGACAAATGTCATTATTTGTCGAGCTCTATGATGCAATGGCTGAGTGTGTTTTATTGAAAGTGAATTCCACGAGAGATATTTATTTGCTGCCTGCTCCACATTTCGCCTGCTCGGTCTGGTACATACTAAGTTGACAGCTGAAGTTTCAGTTTTCGAATTTTCCCTTGCTCAGTGGAACTACAAGACAGCGATGAAGCAGTGCGCTTTCTCTTCAACTTTTTGTGTTTCATTTCTTGTTGCTCCTTAAGCTTGTGCTTTACCGCAGTGGTAGGCGTCTTTTTTGGTGTTGGTGCGACTCAACCCAACCTCAGAAGTCCATAAAAGCTTCCAGCTTTCTTCAGAGAGCCTGCAAAGGACCAGCGAAACCTGTCACAAACTAGATCACTCAGGCACGAGCTCTCTCGCCGTCTAATATTTGTGCAAACATGCCCATTAAAAATAAGTGGTGCCCTCCATCGCCTTATAGAGTCAAGCACATTACGAAAACACGACGACGGACCATCCGCAGTCGGCCTTCACTTTCAAGTGAGTTAGCACCAGAGCTGTCCAACTCAATCAGCCTCCTGTTGTTGGCTGTCGATGGAGAACGCGAGCACATATTTGGCATCGCCATCCTGCAAAACCGTCTTTATCCATCACCGCACACAGGCGACTTGATTGAAAAAAGCATTCCGTCGCCAGCGGGCCTGCTCCATGCCCAAATCTGTAAAGTGGATCTCGTTTTCATTTCTTTCATTAATCGCACCCGACTGCGGCGAGTGCACAAGTTGGCTCGTAATTTTGAAGTTTATCCATGCACACACGTCCCGGGTGCGAGCATGGCCAGCGCTGCACATTGCTGCTCTACATCATTACGCGCCAAGTCCCATCCACTCGTACGTATACGTAATTCCATTAAATTTAAGTGCACACACGCCGCAAATGTATCTGCCGGTGTTGCGACACCAGCCGGGCACTGGTTCGATATATGCATAACCTGCTTCCGAAATGTCTTGGAATATCTTCCCCAGCGATCGAGAGGCTATCGCAAATTTATCGACGCCACCAGCAGCGGCTGAGTGCAGACACGGCACTTTAAGAAAACTCTCAAAGTTTCGGCTGTGAAATTAAATTACATGTCCCTTTCGGGTCGCATTTTGCCTGAGATTTCGGACGGACATGATGTCGTTGTTGGCCCGCCAGGCGGACCGAACCGACCGGAGGTGGTACATCACGAACTCGGAAGTGCCGTCTAATTAGTTCATTCCGGGACGCATAATGTTGTGTGCTTAAACCGAAATGAGCTCGTCCAGCACTCCGTGTGGGTGTTTCGAGAAAAACTTTGAATGTACCACAGTCTCCCGGGCACAACCTGTCGCCTGCCCAATTCAGTCAAAATGGACACATCGGGACTCATAATTATGCAGGTGTGCTGAGAAGATTCTCCGAATGGATTTACTTGTGGTAGCCTTCGGTGAATGGCAGCCATTGCCGGCGATAGTGATGCCGGACGTGCCACTCCGGCTGCTGCCGGTAAAAGACGTGTGATTATGTCCAATTCGTGTTGCCTGCTGGTCTTACAGGCGCACAGAGCACCGACCTGACAGTGTGTGCAGATATTAGACCAAATTTCTGGCCATCAACGGCACAATTGATACGATAAACGTGCATTGTTGCGATTATTGATTAATGTCTCAGAAATTATGCAGAATTTTAATTAAAACACAAGTGGCCTGTGAACAGGCTTGCTGCTGATTGCGACGGCTACGGGAGACGGTTGTGGATGCGAGAGAAGTTAATAAGGCAGTGAATGGATGAAATATGCATTGACAGCTGGTTCGGCATGGGTTCGTTGGGTATAATTGAATGAATTATGAAGGACCTTCTGTCAAACAATTGGGAGCGGATAAAGAGTGTCTTGTGACGTGACTTTTGATGTTACAGCTTCTATGACAGATTGTGTTCATAATTGATTAGATATTTACAAAATCCATGTGAATATAAGCTTGGCGAACACGAGGGAATGACTTGACCAATTTCACAAGGCTTTAACCAAATCATCTGTATTTCGAACTTGAAATATACAATTTTTGGTGCATAAAAATAGCCCGTGTCAGCTCTAAGATTAACCGGAAATGACTTGTGCGGAACTCGTTAAAAAAGAAGATTACACAACGAATTCGGGTCTACATATGATTTATACGATCATTTGGGATAGACAGCAGTTAATTCGACATAAAACAGACGTCTGACGAGCTCTGCAAGATTTCAGATGAATAAAAGGCAAAAGATCTGTGCTAGATGGCCGTACATAAAGATATTAACTCTTTATTTTACTGCCTGGTTTATCTCGTAAAGTAACACCGGTAGCGTTGGGTTTTGAATGAATTTGGAGCAAGAAGTATACATTATCAAGTATCCAATGACAGGAACCGATATAAATGATGTTTTGGAAATCGCTTCACTTGAAGACGACTGGACCGTATTTTCTAAAGTGCGTAGTTGTCCTTGTACCGTTTTTATGGGACAAACCTTGGAAAAATAAGGTAACATTATAAAAACATAAATGTAACCGAAGTTGATCTTTGTATTAAACTCATATTGCACACCCCACACATAAATCATTTCTATCATTCGGAATACGGGGGTTGCGCTGAACCTTCACAGACGTCCTAGAAAATGCTTATGTCTACTCAGTTTGGCGTTTTGCCGATAGTGAAATAATGTGTTTTAATTTTATTTTTCAGTTTGAATTTTGGGCAAACTGAGACGACTATTTGTACAAGTAAATAATTTATGATAGCGATTTGGTCAAAGGCGCCTGCCAAATAGCGAAATAGCCTTAAATTCAAATCTATTACTGATTACTTTTAACTCCTGCAACTAACATGTGGCATTTAGTGTGATTTAAAATCTAATATGGATAAAAGATTGTTGTTTGCAAAACCGTCACGCTGTTTATTTTTTTTTTTGTTCGTTTATTTGCCTTAACGTGTATATTTTTGCATTATATAAAACAAGTTTAGTTTTGTTATGTTACAAATACATTATTGTGAATCACAGTATTTTTGTACAAATAAACTCTGACTCTACATCGCGCCATCCGAAACCAACTGCATCTGATTGCAGCATCTTTTGCATCATCCAATACGCGTATTCAAATCCAATTGGACAACGCAAGCACACTTTTTCGCCTATAAATACGACAGATGAATTGGACTGCATACAAGGACGAATTATGGTTGCTTATGATCGATTGCAGATGGTCTCGATCACTTGGATCTTGGTCAGCACGCAGTGAGCATCGATTGGAGTCTATAATCGGTAACAAATTATTAAATAAATCACTATACTCGTTAATTTGAATAAAGTGTTTTTCATTTATTGTTCAATCATTCAATAAATAACTAAACATTAAGAATTGGGATTAGATTTAAAATGTAACACGCAAAGACGAGTTCTGTCGTCGGGCTCGTAGAATACATGTACATATGAAGATTATTTCTTAAGTCTAAACCAGGCGTTCACGTTCCAGCAAGAGCTACTCTTTACTTCCTTCGTAAACTCGTAAGTTCGATAAAACTCGCACAGAAGTCTTTTATAGATCAACCGTGAGAGGGTGCTGTTGTGATTTGACATATAATACAAATACGCATCATATTGGCTTAATTGTGACGTAATTGTGTTATCAACTGAACGTAGTTCCCTCTCACTGAGACCCTTTGTTCAATACGTCATTGTTGTTTTGTTTCTTACACAAAAATGTCCCTAGGGCTAGGCTAGTTTCAATTCTTGAAGGTAAGGTCTCTACACCAGACTTTCGGCGTTCGTCTTCTTCTGAGCCAGCAGTCTCGGGTTCTAAGACCATTTTAGCTGGAGCATTAGCGTGATTTAACTTGATTTGGCCGAGCCAATACTGTCGACAAATTTTTGACGTCCAAATTCGATTATATCCCCATCTTGAAGTGCCAGGCTAAGTGGGTTTTCTCACCATATATCACATGTCTTCTGTATGTGCCAAAAAGATGGATCAAAAGATCGGTTAGTTTAAAATCATTTAAATGACACCGGTGTTTGGATTTCACAAAACGATCAAGAACAAATTTAATTCGTTTTGAACGTGAGAGGCTATATGTCATCAAACCTGTTGATAGGCTCCGGAACACCTTGAACTGCAGCCACGTCTTCATTTTATTATTATATTGTATGTCGATATTTACAATTTATTGTCAACTCTTTAAAAAGATTAGCATGTTTGTCCACTCGTCGTTTACTTTATCATGCCGTTTCAATTCTTGTTCTTAAAGTCTTTTTTTCAAGTTTTTTCAATAACTTGAATGTGCACACCTAAAATTTAGAATAAATTACCAATAAATAAAAGATTCGCGTTCAAAATTTACTGTCAAATGTTAGCACAAGCAGTGTGACAGTGTGAAAAGCTATTTTTAGAAACTGTTATTTTAATTCAGTATTTTCATAAATGATGTCCTCTCATCGGCTTTGCTTTTTTTTGCATTTATCGTTGCAAATAATATTAAGTCGAATTTATAGTTTTATATTAAATTTCTTGGTAACTTGAACTGGTTGCCATAATCGGATGTACATGCATACAGGTAGGAGTGACTGAATATGTCGGTGATAACGTCCGCAAACTTTGTGGAGCATTAGACTATAGAGTTGAGATATCTAGTTTCTTTTTATCTGATACAATTAAACTTTGGTGACACAATAACTTTATGAAACGTTAAGAAAATATTAGTACTTACAAGACTTTGAGTAAAGACGATTCTAGATTATAGATTAAACGCAGAACTTTTCGCTCGAAAATACCAAATGCTTCTTCATTCGCTTTGGGATAGTCTAGGCTCCCGCACCCTGGTGCAGGACATGGATGGTCTTGTATAATGTTAGCTTGGTCCTTCGAGAGGCTCTACTACTCAATTGCCTCTTGAGCACAAGGGAACAGCGGTTGGCATAAGTTATACTGCGTTTAATCTCGGTACGCCACGCGAACTCCCGAGCCTGGAGGACCAGGTCCTGATCTAATGTGTCTTTGGGTGTGGCAAAGAGTAGTTGCCTAGTATATCATTTCTTGTTCTTGCGAGTGCTAGGCAGGTGGCAGGAAGGTGAAGCGTAGTTTCTTCTTCCTCTTCGTCTCTACAGCTTCTGCAGTAATCGCTGTGAGGGGGTTCCCATTCGTCTGGCATACCGAGAAGGCAGTGACCAGGGATAATGCCCACAACATTCTTTATGACATACCTGTTTACTTTTAGGAGTGTGTTTTTTTTTTTGTTGTTCGGATTTACTGGATTCCAAATAAGTCTCGAAGTCTTACAGTTCTCTATTTCCATTCATCTCTCATTAGCGCCGATGAAGTAATAGCGTGTTTATTTTTGTTTTATTACTTGAAGTGAGAGGTGTGGGATTATTTGTTAATGGCATTCCTCTTGCTAATTTGTCGGCTGGAAAACCACTATGACCAGGGATCCCCAGTAGAATCCATCCATGAATGACTTGAATAAAAATTGAATGCTAGTGAGGACATATAAATCAAGTGAAAAATTCAAGTGACACTTCGACGGATGAATGGCGAGGACTAATGAGCTCCTAATGGAAAGGAAATACTGGAGGACATGTTAGTGCTGGTATTTCGAAATAAAATAAAAATAATTCCTGAGGTTTTATTTCACGCCTTGTGAACGGTCGTGCGTCGGTCCCTTCGATGTGCGGTAATTATGACTTTCATAATCGCGGCATCACGCGATCAGAATGTATAACAGCCAAGGCTTCTCAGATAGCACACAATTCCACATCGCGCAATTTCCCTCTCATTCCAAGCACCGCACAATTGCCAACAAGAGAATGTACGCACAAGTCCATTCCCTCGTCGTCAGCCCCACCCGAAGTAGATGAACTAACTTGTCCTTACATTTTTGCATGAAATCATAAATTCATTGAACCACAAATAAACGCTGTAAACCTACAAAACCGCAGGCAATTGTCTATTAAGACATTCCCAATCTACGTCTCAAGAGTACACCACTTAATTCATAGCTCTACAGCTTAAGCAACGAACCTTGATTACTTTTATCCACAACACATCAAAGTGCGCTGTTGATATTCGCACACTTTTCAAGATCATGTTCAGGGATGCACTGTGCACCAGCGCTTTGTGGGCTGTCTCCACTCAAAACCCCGAATATGCACGAATGTCCGAAAGCAAGGTTCGTCCGACAACACAAGCCTTATCTGTTTCATGAATGGAACCCACTCAGATCAGCCTTGCAAACCGTGAAATTCAATCACAATCCGCACTCAATTATCTCACCTCGCGGAGTACTTGCTCAATGGGATTGCTCAGCGTCGTCTTGAAGATCACTTCACCGCGATATCGACGGGGGGGCTAAACTACTGAAGTAATTGTTATCTATTTGCAGAAGTAGTCAACCATTTAGCGGGTGATGAATGACTGTGTAAGTCGCACGACAGAGGAGGCGTTCTAGTGTCCACTACCGCGAGCCGCCACGGTCAGTGGGGGAAAGCCCACCGCCTCGATACTTTCAAACCTCATTTGTATTACCTCACATAATCATCGGTTGCTTATGGATTGGCGCTGCTGACAGCGCAAAAACTGGGTCAGTTTGCGGCGGTTGCTGCTTCACGCATTCGTCTGGTGACTGCCACTTAGCCGGTGATTATCTGCTTACTAAGTGGCGGTCGGGAATGCTTTGTGTGAAGCCACCGAAAAGATGCAATTATTTCCCATCCGTGAGAACGTGCGGATGTTGATTGCTAATTAACAAAAGACATAATTAATTCTGCGTGACATCGTGGGAGATCGTCCGAAGCTGTTAAGAGGGGCACCGTGTAACCTTAATCGATTCGGTTGTGATAAATCACCCAAGGCACGGGTGTTCCCGATTCCTCGCAGTCGACGGGGAAAGGTTCCATGGGGAGTTTCTCGAACACATCAACACGGTCGATCTGGCGCGCTGCACTGGATGAGTCATGCTCCGCACAGGCCTTACGCAACACCAGCTCCGGTTCGGTCTGCATTCACTTTCTGTCTGTATGTCCACCACACCATTGTGCGGCTTGGCACTTTGTGTCGGTTTCTCTGGAGGACTGTGCCAGCACGAGATACTCAGACGAAGTGTGTCATTACAATTTTCTTTTATTGAACAATTTTTTTTTCGCCGCCCATTCACCTCGGTTTGCATGCGGTTTTCAGCATCGGTCACTGAAGCAGAACTCTGTTGTCAAGCACACGCTTGGCTGGGTGAGAGACTCTTGGTTGCGTAATGTCGCAGTAGTTCACTACTGTGTCTTACAGAATGCGGCCCGCCGTCTGCCGAAAGAACTTGTGTACTTTTCCCTGACAAAAGGTTAATGAAACACGAGACTGATTCTATTTCCTACTTTCAAATGCACGCTGAACTTGTTTCCGTCCATTTAGATACCTGCGATGATGGCTGGGTCCAACCGGTCTAGGTATCTCCATCTGAGATTTCGGACTGAATTTGTTTATTTAATTGGCATTTGGCAATAGTTAGCGGTGTTTTAGGTCGTTACGGCTGTAAACTCTTTAGAGGTCAGATTCCAGATTTGGTCGGTTGAGCAGTTGCGCATTTGACTCAAATACCGGAGCGCGTGTTCGACGCCAAGTATGAATATTCAAATCTGCTTGCGTTTTGTGATTTTTTATAAATCAGCAGCTGTGGTCGGTCCTAATTGAACGCGCTAAGTGGAGTGACACTGACAGATTGAGTGGTCAGAGATTGGAAGTCACTTACCGAGATGGAGCGCCGGAAAAGTTGGCTGTGAGAGAAGACTTAAGTCGTAGTCTGTTTGCATATCTTTGCGAGTGATTAGCGACGTGGTCTTGATAGCATCACCCTGGTCATTATGTCACATGTGGGTGAGGGTGACATGATCATGATCAAAAAGATAGGGAAGACGGTAAGATTTACATAATGATTCGCATAAATGAGGTAGATAGCTTTAACGATTATTTAAATCTGCTGCTCGTCGGAGGTGTTTTCAAAAGGACAACTGTTTTTGTGAGGTATCACTTTTTTAAATGAATCACATGGTGGAAGAAATGAATTAAAATATCATACCAGGCTTTTAATTATTGACGGACAATTGTAGAGGCTGGATGTTGGTTAGGACTCGCTAACCTATCCCTAAGTTATAGGACAATTTAATAGAGTAAAAAGGAGAAATTTAGTTAAATGATATAAATAGCCACAGTATACAGTGAAAGGGTCCAAAGAAACGAACAATTTTTGTTTCCGACTTTAAATGTGTGTTGCCATGAAAATACTCTGTTTGACGTAAAGCTCCTGCAAGCTGTTCATTTTCGGAAGTAACAATTTACTATCAAATAAAAAAAACTATCATACTTCTTGTTAAAAGTTACTCGGTTAACACGCGATCATTGCTGAGAAAAAATATGATTAAGTAAGGTTCGTTTTGCTAAATGGCTTAGTTAACGCGTGTTTTCAAAAATATTGGTTTATAAATGAGCTTTCAAATATTTGAGTGACTGTCATTTTCATTGGATGCTTGTGAATTTTGTAAATTTGCAAATTTTACAAATTTTGAAAATTTGGTACAGTTACTTTAAATAAAATTATTTGATTTGTTTATATAGCAACAGATATCTGAGAGTCGATATTAAAAGATAAACTTTCTATGGTTTTGAAGCAAGCTGTAGATATATAGTATATAGTATCTGACAGTAGGCGTATTTTTTTGAGAATCAACACTCAGCTCAGTAACAATTTTACACGCGAAGCTTACAGAGTAGTTAGTCGTTTACATTACGTTGAAGCATAGAAATCACAGGTCCAGTTGGTATCCATCATTTATTTGTGGCTGCGTTTTTTTCTATTGACTTACTTGTCTCTTCTCGATATTTCTGCTTGTGTTGGAAATTATGTTGATACGCACATATGTCTGCAGAAATCAAATGACATAAACGTAAACACACATAAGGAAAGCAATTGAACTGAGTAAAGAGCGTTTTATTGAGCATCTTTACTGAGCTGAGTACTGGGTTATGAATGCAACACTCCTTAAGTTTATTTTGAAATGTTTAACTTTTTTTTTACTGCTGCTGTTGTGTTGGTTCGATATTGTTATCTGGATCATTGCACTTCAAAAGACATAACGTTTGAGAAATGCATTAAAAAGATTGTTTCTTTAGAGCTCTTCGGCTAAATTAAAATAAAACGCAAAAAAAGATTTGCATATGCAGGAAATATAATAATATTGTGTAGAACGTTAAGTTACAAGACCAAGTGTTGCGCGTAAACGTTAGTAACCATGACACTGTAACCATGCCTCCGTATGGCCATCACTTAACCTAAAACGGTCAGTTGGTCTACTTAGACTCAGCAAACCCTCATTAAGGACACTCATTGAAATCATAACTGGGTACTGTGCAATTGGCACTTAAGAGGAGGAAAAAAACACTCATCACCTACTCTGCTTCTGTAGTGCTCTGGCTAGTCGTAGGTTCCTACACCTAGGAGTCTACTACTTCAGCGGCCGTAACGAGCTAAACAGTGCCAGCATTGGCCAGCTAAATCTCTTCACTAGAACAACCAACTGATATCAGTGCTAGGAGAAGTCAATCCGTCAAAGTGTGACTGCCCTTAGCAGTCAGCTACTACTACCTAACCTAACTTATGACTCCGTACCGCTCACCATGGTCTGTAGCGTTTTGACCAGCATTTGAATTGCTTCAGTCGAAGTAGCAGTCGTATAAATTTTGCTTTTCACTGCTTACAATTCTTTGATCAATCAATCACTTTGACTATCATCATTTTTGAAAATACATATGTATGACCTTGACGGCCATCAAGCTGGTGGCTTGTGGATGAATCGATTTTATCTATAGTGGACTCTCCTGTAGTCGAATATCGCTCTAAATCGATTTTATTGTTTCCTATATTTTGATATTTTTCTCAATTTTTGCATGCATTTTTTTTTCGTGAAAAACCTTTCTAATTGAAATTTGGGAAAACAAGCTACTTTATACAAGGAATAGCGGAAGTGTAGAACTCTTATTCTTGTCACCAACTAATGTTTGCTTTAATTTCAGTTATTTAATATAACAATTATTCTTTATTCATATACTCACAGTTAGCTTCTAGTTCTATAAATAACAACTGGAAGCCGGGTCGGGCTTTGAACTAGGTGTCACATTCACCCTACCCAACCTGGGTTATAAAGGGTGATTTTGTAAAAGCTAGAGGAAAGTTTTTTTTAAAAAAAAAAACACATAAAATTTAGAAAAATTTATGAAATTTTTATTTGAATCGATAGTACGGTCCATATAATTTAATGTTTGAAGATTATTTCATGCAAATGTTGACCTTGACTGCGCCTCAAATGGTCAATCCGCTTACTCCAATTTTGGCATACTCTTTCCAACATATCGGCCGATATCTCACGAATAAATGCTTCAATGTTGTCTTCCAATGCGCCATTTTGAATTGAAGCGGGCTTGTCTGTATAGACATGAGCTTTAACATAGCCCCACAGAAAATAGTCTAAAGGCGTTAAATCGCACGATCTAGGCGGCCAATTGACCGGTCCCGAACGTGAAATAAAATGTTCACCGAACTCGCCTCTAAATAAGTCCATTGTTGCACGTGCTGTGTGGCATGTGGCACCGTCTTGTTGAAACCACATGTCATGCAAGTCAGGCTCTTGCATTTTGGGCAACAAAAAGTTGGATATCATCTCACGGTAGCGCTCACCATTCACAGTTACGCTACGATTCGCATCATCTTTGAAGAAGTACGGTCCAATGATGCACCAGCCCATAAACCGCACCAAACTGTGACTTTTTCCGGATACATTGGTAGCTCTTGCAATGCTTCTGGCTGATATTCACTCCATAATCGGCAATTCTGCTTATTTACGTACCCATTGAGCCAAAAATGAGCTTCGTCGCTGAACACAATTTTTCGGAAGAAGCGCGCGATTCTTAACAGAGCACGCATTTTGACAATAAAATTCAATAATTTGCAAGCGTTGTTCGTTTGTTAGACGATTCATGGTTAAATTATAGACCAAACTGAAGATGTTTGACAGTAAAACAAAACACGAAACGTGAGTTAGCTTTTTAAACCAGTGTTGCCAAAAAGATAATAGCTAAAAAATCACCTTTTATAAATTCCGGCTAAATCCTTAAATCTAGTTATTAATTTCCGATCCAAAGTTCAAAGCAAGCAAATATAATTTTCGTGTTCAAACAAAAGACATTAATATTCAATTAAAGTTCGGTAATTAGAACTCGTAAAAATTGGAATGGCTTGGAAATTTGAATACAATTTTATTTTGTATTGACAGCGTAGAAATATCTAATTTGATACCGACCTTCTCAAATGATCTCTGAAAATGTTAGAAAAAGGTAAGCGCGTGAGAAATATATCTTCACTTTAAGTTGAGACACAAAAACCTATATTCCCAATATGCGATTGAGATAAGCATTCTAGGTTAGTGCGAAATTTCAAAATATTAGCCTAATGGTACAACGTGAAGTAAACTCCACTCTTAACATTCGATTGAAAGCATTTGATTATTCTTTTGATCATACAGCCACTGCATACAGCAATAAAACTATCGAACAGAGACGACCTTCATCAATTTGATTTAATTCGCGTTGCTGTTGTTTGGTTTCCTGGTGTAGAGGTGTATTTAATTCTTTGCGAAAATTCATGCAAAAATTAAGAGAATGCTACGCTATGTATTTGTCCATAATCTTGCCATGGCAGTAATAAGAAGCTCTGCCTTCCATTTGAAATTTGAATAAAGATGATATTTTGCATACATTGAAGCAGTATCATAAAACTCCAACAAACATACTAAACAATGTCTCTTTTCTTATTTTTTTCAGGTAAGTGAATGGGCTACCAAAACCGAATAACTCACTCAATCACCTGCATCTACGACATGCATGTAAGTATTGCTTTGAAGCAAATTCCCAGCGAGCATGCATTGCGCAACACTGAACGTGATCTAGAGCACTGCGCGTCGTCATCTTTAATGGATCTATTAGAGCTCAAAAACGCAGGTCACATGGCCAGTAAGGAATTGTGTCATTCTTGTCCGTCCGAGACAAGATCCCCCAGTTCGCGTGCAATTTTGCAGCAATTTTCCAACACAGAATTTGCCACAGCCCCCCGCCTGCCGGCTGTTGGCGGTTGTTTGTTTGCACGCGGCGTGATTTACTTTGTCTTTGCCAACATTGGCTTGCAGTTAATGGCTGCCTTTCAATTTAACGACCCGTTCACAATGAGTCCGACATGCAATTTTTTTTTTTGTATTTTTTCTTTGTATAATTTAATCGCTTGATGTATTACGGATTTTTACCTAATTAACGAACAAAGACTGCGGATAGATACGCCGAATGTCTGGGCACGATGCTTCCAGCTGCCGCCGAGTGGTAGGCAAAGGCAATATTGTATAACGCCGGCGATACGATGGATGCATTTCATTTCAAAAAGCGAACAATCGGAGTGTGAAACGTTCGAACGGGGCGGTGCGCATCAAATCGAAGGACACCGCCAATCGATGCGCCCCTTCCTGCCAAAAGGGGCACACCTGTGCTTTGCACATTAATCCGCAAATGAAAACGGACTAAATGTATGTAGTGCTTCATTTGTCGGGGCAAAGTAAATGTTTATCCGGTTGAATTATTCCGTCGATGATATCGCATAATTTCATCACGTCCAGTTTTCATGGATCTTTTCGCGCCACCCTTTGCCATGGCGCCGCGGTCGGTGTGTCTAAATTTGACCTTTTTTGCTCCGGGCGCTGGTGAGTCGTAGTTGCGGGGGCCGGCTTTTGAAATGAACTCCGATGGATTTGTTGCACGCGTTATTGTGAGTTTTTGCGGTCATAAATGACTAATTAATGATAATGCTGCCATCCGATTGCGAATAAATATTTTGTCCGAAAAAAAAAGCTGAATCTCACACGTGCTCTCCCAAGTTTGCATTCGGATTAGAATTGAAATATTTAAATTGATCGGCAGCGGAAATTAATTGGGAGTAGTTTAATGCTTGGATAAATTGAGTACACAGTCCGCCGCTGGCTGGGAGTGCTTTTCAGCCGATGACCCGCCGCGGTGTTTAGCCCGAATGCGGCAATCGTTGCTCCGGATTTAAGCCCGAAATAAGCCGTAGTCCGTAGGCAGTGCCTTTGGGTCATCGGACAAATTAATGTGAGGTAATTCCTTGTGTTTTGCTGAATGAGTGTTCTTCTCTTCATCTCGAGATAAGCCGCGGCTTATCACGCATTTAACGACTATTGCCGGAGCACCTTTGGAGGTCAGTCTTGGTTTTGCGGTCAACAGTCTGCTTGTACTGAATACGCAATTTTATGGAGAAAGCGGAAAGGCATAAATTACGAATTTAATGTGTGATCTATGACTTTTGTGATAAATTTCAGAAGCTATCAGATTGGGTTACTGAATATATTTTGATCAAAAAAAAAAAAAAAATACAACAACCAGTGAAAGTTGGAGATTATCTGCCGGCAGTTTAGTGGGTCAGATTTTCTTTTGAAGGTAATCTTTTTTTTTTGATGTGGATCATGTGTTATGCAAGTTTCTTAAGTCATACCTTCGATTGGAAATATTCTTGCTTGAGTGAGCGATCTCTTCTTTGAACTTCTGTAAGTGCCGTTTTCCGGTTTCCGGGGTCTTTAATTAATTTATTGCGTGTTGATATGTTTAAGGTAGCTGGAGACGACTTGTTTCACCGCAAATATAATGTGCTCTTTTTGTTAGCTGGGGTAAGGTGATTGTGACTGACACAGGAATTCTCGTGAGCACTTGGACTGCCAATGTCCCGCGAAATACAATGTCTCATGAAAGAGATCTTGTTGGGGCATGGACTAATATGCTAATAGATAGATAGTTGGAGCCAGGATCAAAGCTGCTCTACAGAGTATGTTGCTTTGCGTTCACTAATTCTTGGTCGTATGCGAAATTCTCGGTGCTAAGCTAGGATTGGTACCGAAATATGTCTCGTCTGTCGCATCTTCCTCATCCTATTCTAGGAGATGTCTATCTGTGCGGTATCACAATGTGCCAATTTTTGAAGTCAGCTACTCTCCAACTAGAGACCTCCAGCCAGACAATGCTAATATTATGATAACTTCCTCTTATCCATCGAGTCGTCATCGTGGTGTGACGTGAATAAAAATAAATCTTGTTACTTTCCTTTCATCTGAGATCTTTTACTTTTTCTCCGTCGATCCAAAGATTATGCAATTTCACCTCAAACAAGTTGTTAACATTGATCTTGTTAAAAAAAAACGGTCCTCATGACCAGTCATAACAACGTAGTACACAAGTTAAAAACATACCCCTGTGTAGTGTAAGTTGATCATGCAATATTAGCGCAGTTACCAACAAGGTTACTTTTTCTTGAACTCAAGACTTATTTGTTGTTCCAGGTTGTTGTAAATTACATTTTATACAGCTTCGTAATTCTTATCTCCTCCTGTCAGTCAATTGGCATCTTATGTCGGTTGTCCAAAGGTTGTACTCTGCTATTTTAATCAGTGCATTTTATTTCATCAATACAACGTTTCACATATCACGATACAAAATATGTATGGAGCATTTTTGTACGAAGACTATTTCTATTGAACTGAGAAAAGAACTTTATGTTAATGAGACTGGCATTGGAAGGCGCAGGTTTTATGCATTTTCAAACAATTTCGTATGCCGTGGCTTCGTAAACGGTAGTGAACTTTTGCTTGAAACCGGACATCAAGTATATAAGGAAATATCGTTATCTCTGTGCCATCGAAAAATAAACATGTTTTCGTAAACACATTCAAAGAGTGACTTAAATTCGTCGGTAGTTTAGCATTTCGAATGTTCTAGACTACCTCACATAGGATTTCAAATTAACAGAGAATGCAGTGATCTGCGTGCGAGCTGCTGTCTGTATCCATAGTAGGTAATCATTGTGTCACGGTCTAATGATGCTTTCAAGAACTAAGTTAACAGCCCCGAATAACTTGCTTTCTGCAAGTATAGAGTTTTTCGACAAGGACAACTTGACGCACTTGAAATACCATTAAAACATTTCCGCATGTATGCAATGCGAAGTCGTTTATATGCCCACCGTTTCTGTGGTGGTTTTAGCGGTAAATTCAGTACACCTAATGTTCGGTGCTCGGTTACATTTTGTGACGGAAATGTTGAGCCCGAAGCTCCTCTAACTTGTGGCACCGTCTGGTGGAATCCACAAATCTTGTCTAGTCCATGCAATTGATCAAAATAGTAGTGTTTAACAAAGCTTGTCTCTGTATAACACTAGCATTTTTGGTAGTAAATTATATATTGTATGACGTTATGATTGTTTTATATTGACAGTTAGGTCATTCGTTTAAGGGTGCCCTCACAGTGAAAACTGAAAGTTGTTCCAATTTATACATATATAATATGGGTGGCGCTACAGTCCATAGAGGGCCAGGGTCTAGCTTCTCAGCAACCACTCGTGTTGTACGTGCTATTGTTCTCACACGAGTGAAATGGACCTACAGTTTTATGCCGACTACGAACGGCCAAGTTTGAGAAGCTTCTTCTAGACAGAAAATACTCTTTGAGCATTGTCAGTGACTCGAAAGAGGTGGGGTCGTGAAAATTATATTTGAAACCATATGTTTTTAAAGGCTAATTGCTCTAATTCGAGTGAGAACAAGACAAGACAATCAACAATTGTCAACTGTCAGAAAGAGGTACGGTACTTTTTAGTTGAGACTCTTTCGAGATAACTGTTGCAATAATTTAATCACCTTGAATTCAGAATTCACGACGAACTAGACGAACTATACGGGCTGTTCAGCGACATCGACTTAGCCAGAAGAGTGAAGATCCAACTAGTGAGATGGCTAGATCATGTAGAGCGTCTTCGAATCCACGCCCGAGGGACGACGCAGTAGAGGAAGACCGCGACTCAGGTGGCGCACGCAAGTGGAAAGGGACCTGCCTGCAAAACTGGAGACAGCTGGCTAAAGATCGAGCTGGCTGGAGATGCTTTTTGGTTGAGGGGCCCAGGTCCACCCCGGACTCTATGAGAGGCCCCATTACTGGAAGAGAATGGCTGCAATGGGTTTAAGGCAAAATAACCAAACCACTTAATAAAAACTAAGAATGAATTTTCTTTTATAAATTCAGAAGGTTTTGCATGAGAGAGTGCGTTCTGGTGACACTTAACCTTAAAGTTGTGAGACGTTGAGTGTGTCAACAAAAGTTTGACAAATGAAAACAGTTGACAACTAACGTAACGCTAAACCAGTACCACCTAAACATGATGCCCACAGTCCGACTATCGTGCTTCCACGCACCCTTAGGCCTCAATCTGAACGCACACTTTAATTTCACTCATTAACAATTGTCATCATTATTCAAGCCAATCCCCAAAGTTAAGCGTAAAAAGCGACACTGAAAGGCTGCGTGTTAAATTAAGAACCTTTGTGGGGAAGACTTTCACAACTGACCATCCATCCCATCCAAACGTAATGATCTGCTCCACTTTCATTGGACATTTGACATCGAAAAGAAGCCCGTCTTCACCTCTTGTGAGACCTCTCGGCGCTCGGGTCGATTTCTTCTTTGCCGCAGCGTCACCTCGTCTGCATCCGCATTTGCTTATGCAAATATTGAAACTTAATTACCTTCTTACGAATTCCGGCTGCCCCGTCTGGGGATTTTTGATTTACGTGCCGATGACCGGAGCCAAGTACGCGAGGGGAAAGTACCTACGTCTGTGAATGCTGTCCGGAACGTCGACGACAATGGTTCATTTTATTTTCAGACAATTGCAGCGCTGGGACTGAAATCTGGTCGCACAACAATGATGGACATGGACATTTCACAGGATATTTATATACGTTCGTACGGTGCGAGGGAGACTGGCTGGCTCCTACGGTTTTAAAGAACAATTCCACCGCATCCAAAACACACCGGGGAAATGGCATAATAATTCCGAAATGAATCGTGCACACAGTGATTAGCATACAAAAAGTTCTGAATCCCGAATACGTGCGCCGGACACCGATGGAATTATTTTCTGCTACAGGTATTCTGGATGTTCCCACCCAGCCGGAGGGAGTGACGTTGATGGTGGTATTAGATGTATTTACCTGTGACCCCCTTCGACCGTCGGTCGTCGGCGCGCCCTGCCTGTGCGCAGCCCGAAGCGGCGACTGGTTATGAAATCACTGCCAGCACCGGAATCGGTTTGGCAATGGTCACTGGTTGCTTATGATGGGTCCAAGTGACAAACGGACAGATGAACGGACGTGCATGCAACACCGTACCCGACCCGAACCCGGACAGTTGGTAGATTACGCGCGCTAGCGCTGGGAGTGGTGGCTTGTTTCTGTTCCGCTTTTTTTTGTGTGTGTGTTCCGTACCTACGGTGGCCTGGCCGGCTGTGTGGAATCTACTTTGGCTCACGTAATTGGCGTTCATAAATATCCATAGCATTCATTCATTATCACGAATTGCCAATAAGTGGACACAAATCCTGGCAGTGGGGATGTGCACACGAGAAGGCGTCTTCTGTGGGAGCTGACCTGGCCAAACGGTGGTCGGTCGGTGTGCACGCGACTTCTAACAATGACTCTGTGCCGGAGCATGGACCACGGGGCAGAGCAGTGTGTAGCGACGACTCGATAATTTACTAAAAGAAATACCACACGGAGGAGACAAGTGAAAATGTTTAACTCGACTGTCTACCGTGTTCAGTTGTCGTCGACATGTGGACTGCGCATCGTCCTGTTTTGCGGGGAATACCCTAAAGGAAGTTGCGATGGCAGATTGAATTTTCTCCTGCCACATCCCTGTCAAAGGCCTGGAAGGACGTGGGCACGGGCGAGGGAAACTGCAGAAAGCACACCCCTGGATTCCCATTAGAGAAACGTCCGAAAAACGTCCGCTAGAGGTGCACACACACCAGACGGCGTGTACTCTTTTGCATTCGGTGGAAGCACGGCACCGTATCTCACATGACCCGAAGGTGCACAACGAGATGCGGTTATTAGGACGAGAGGAGCACATGTTCTGGGGATTATATCGGTAGCCTGTCGTCGCAAAGACGACCAGAGTCAGGTGGACGCCAGAGAAAAATAAATGTACTGAAGTGGAAATTGCATTTCGCCGAGAAGACGAATGGAGGTCGGGATGGCGGGTGCTCTGTCGATGAATTGTCAACTTGGCAGCTGGCGAAAGGATTCTGTTTTGTTGTTTAAGGGAAAAAAAGACGAGGAACTTGGTCAGTCAGACAATTAGCACAAGGCCAACCTCAGGAGGTGAGGGATTAATTTCACAGGCATGGCCCGAGATGGTCGACGAAATCGGTTGTCGGTGAGACAGATTACATGCGAGAGACAACATTTCGGGTGGAGACAACGAATGTTAACTCGTTTAGGGTCAGGCGGAGGTCTTTTGTAAGTGAGTTATCACTTTCTTTGTTGGTTTAGTTGATTGCTATCCGCTTACAGAGTGGATTTTTGAGGCGTTGTGGATTAGAAAGGATAACGTTTACCTTACAGACGAGAGTCAACTCAGACGTTTGTCAAAATTTGACTTCATTTGGGCGCACTGCTCATTGGGGAAGGGTTGAATGGAAAAGGTAAAAGGAAACTAGTTTCTGTTATCGCACCGATGAGTATTCTTCTCTAGTCATTCACTGATTTAGTTTAAGCTTGCGTGACATTCATTGCCAGTAGTGAAGTACTTAGCACACCTCCATCTTTGCAAATTCACACTGAAGAATATTGTATTTTCTAACAAGAACGTCTTTTTTCGTTTCCGGACTCATAAAATACAGCACCTTTTCCTGCACATTACGCGAATATTAGTTGGTGATTTACCACATCAACTTATGTGTCGGCACCATTTGTCAAAAATGTCTTACCTTTTTGTTACATGCACACCTTTGATCCCAATAAAAAAGGCAATTAGCAACGAACCTGATATGCGAAACATGTTGACTGAAGTTGACTGAAGACACTACAACCCACTGTGTTTTTCGCCTCTTGTAATTTCTCACAAATTTGAGGGCAAACATTCATGCTGTGTGAAGTGGTCTCAAATGTTTACAGCTGTCATGTTTTGTTAAGTTTATTCATTTGACCCCAAAAAATATGGCAAAAAATATCATTCCGCTTATGAAAACCTTAGACACCCAAACGGAATGGAGCGGCATTTGTAAGTGTTATGCGTTGCAGTCCGGTTTCGGAAAACTTCGTCAGAGAAATCGCACGACTGCTCCTTGCCGAAATTCGATGAGGGTTTCAAACGAATCGGAGAATGTAGTCGTATGCGGGTCTAATAAAAAGTTGTTGACGCAGTACATATGTCATAGTGTTCAGCTAAAAAAAGTTAATGTAGTTTGGTATTCACTCTTCACTCCTGAATTGGATTTGGAGTTACCTCTCAATGGCTCGATGTCGAAGACTCTTCGGGCCGAAGCTGTGGTGTCCATCCGCTCTACATGACCTAGCCATCTTAAGCGTTGGATCCGAAGACGCTTAACTAGGTGCATGCCGCTGTACAGCCCGTACAGTTAGTGGTTGAACCTTCTCCTCCAAACGCCATCAATGCAAACAGGACCAAAGATCCTACGCTGAACTTTTCTCTCAAAACAATCAAGAGCTTCTTCATCCGCTTTTAATAGCGTCCATGTCTCTGCGCCATAGAGCAGGACTGGGATGATCAGGGTTTTATACAAGGTCAATTTGGTGTTTCGAGAGATGGTTCTGTTACTCAATTGCCTCTTGAGCCCAAAGAAACAGCGATTGGCAAGAGTAATTCTGCGCTTGATCTCGAATATCTTAAATATCTTAAATATCAAATGATGGGATATTAATCATCTAAAGTTAAATGTAAATAAATGTAACTCATTTTTTGTGTTTGGAATATTGTTCTGTTATATGGTGCTCAGTCTATGTAATACTTGTATTGCGTCTGAAGAGGGCTCAGAAATCCTTTACAAGATTTGTTATAAAAAGACTGCAATGGAATCTAGATTCTATGCCTTATAAAATTAAGATGTGGCATGTTAGGACTAGATACGCTAGAAAAAAGACGAAGTATCCAATCTCTAATGTCTGTATATGATATTTTGTCGTATCGTATAAACTGTTCGAAAATACTTCAATGTGGTAACCTATAGGCATCTGAAAGAAAATCTTCGATCGAGAAATCTTTTATACCAGCCGATACACTTATATAACTAAGGCAAGATTTCTTGAACTCAATTCAAATGTTCTCACAGCTTAGACAAATTGTGCTTCATCATCATCATTTGGTGACCCGCATGATCTACTAACCGGGTCGTAGAGGTAAATCGCGCACTATAGTTCTTTACGCTACTCGATCTTTCAAAGTATTTGTGGTTGACAATATCGTAGTCGACGGCATTTTGGCGTCAATGGAATCACAATGCAAGAACGATGTTCATTTAATTCCATATAAAGTTCATTTGACGAAAGCTTGGAATACTTACTTACATATCAGGCCGACCGCCCATGAAGCTTTCGAACCTTCAGCATTTAGCTCCATAAAGCAGGACTGGCAAAGTAAGATTGTTGTAAAGCATGATTTTCGTCCTTCGATTACGTAGTTGTAGTGCAGTCAATCCAGTTGTTTTGACAGACCGAAGTAACATCTGTTGCCAAGAGTTGTTCTACGGATCTCCACTGTGATCTCGTTTAAGAAATTTACGTTTGGCCCAATGTAGACAAACCGCCTTACTACTTCGAAATTGTAGCTGTCGATTGTTATGTTTTGCTTTTTTGCTCGACGGCGTATATTTTGTCTTGTCCTTGATTGTTTAGCCTGTTCCTCAATTGCTTCAATTGCCGTCGCTTGGAATACATCCAAATTATTGGCCAGGGCCTAGCTTCTCAGCAACCAGTTGTGTTTATCGTGCTATTGTTCTCTCACGAGTGGAAGGGACCTACAGTTTTATGCGGACTCTGAACGGCCAAGTTTGAGAAGCTTTTTCTAGACAGATGTACTTTTTGAGCATTGTTAGTGAGCATTGTCGTACAGACCAAGGATCGATCTCAGACGTAGATGTTCAATTGCATATACCCACAAAGCAACATATCGCCGACCGGAGAAGCCCGTTAAGCAAGCGAAATTGCCGCCTTTGCGAAACGGGGTATGCAAAAGAGATGCATGAAATAGTCGTGGATTGTCACAGAATGACTGTTTGGACCGTGGTTTGCCCTAAAATTAAAATTGGGCCGCTCTTTTTTTCTTAGAGAACATTAAAATATCGATCTATGAACCATTCACCTGAAGGCAACCATTTGTGTCAAAACTATTGCTTTACCAGCCGAAAGCTCGAAGGAGCAAACATATAAATTTTTGTTTTTATATAAATCTTCTTTTGTGATGTGGTTAAAATATAACGCACTTTGGCTATAGTGCTAGAATTCGAAGCCAATCACTGCTAAAGTGTTAGACGTCAGGCTCTTCATTGGCCCCTATTAAATGCACACGCTTCACTGTGAATGATTTCAGCCAAATTGGCTGTGTAAAGTCATTTGAAGTGAACTTGGCAATCAAAGGGAACTCCAATTTGTCACCGATTCTCAACAAAGCAGCAAATCAAAAACATATCTTAAATTCCTCGCATAATACCCAATTTTTTGCCCATCTCGAGTGTATCTCGCGTGTTTGTGCCACCGGCACCGCATTCAATTGTCCATTTCGAGGGGAGATCTTTCAATTATCCCACATCAATCGAACATTTGAAAATTAATTTCAGCCATTGTGGCATTTTGGCACCTTCGCTTCGGATGGATTGATGAATTTAATTAAAAAAGTTTCACCCGCGCTACGCGATGTACATGTGTTTTCTCGTGTGCCATTCCTCCTATTGTCCGCGCGTTTCAATTCAAATCTCTGAAAATGAGACAATTTTGATTATTGATTCCATTCGTTCGCAGTCGGGTGTCATGTGACAATTGTTCTGTGACACAAAACAAAGAATCGGACACGTAATGAGACGTGCGCCATGCCATGCTGCGAGAGGCCGACCAGGCCATGACACATGAGAAATGTCTTAATCGGTCATGGGGCTTTTTAATCGGCCCACGGAATGCCGAAAGACACGGTCATTTAGCTGCCCAAACAAGACCCTCAATGGACCCATAGACTTGAGATTGCTCGCATGAGATGCTGTTCAGTGTCAAAATAGCGAAGTAATCCGATCATGACGAGTGCTTTTGATCGCCCGATGATGTGCAGAACAACTGAATGCGCGCACAGATTGAGAAATGAAGAGCTCACCAACGAAATGTGACAGCCAACACCGGTGAAGAAGACCCAAGCGCAAACGCAATGTTGTCATGGTAAACCCGTCAAAATGACATAATCAGAAAACTGTCAAAGCAAAGAATTTCATGCTTCGCTGAAGCCCAGGGCGGAGACGAGGCGGACCAGCCGCGGATAAATACATAATAAAAGTATCTGAGGAAACTATATGTATCCGAGAGATGAATGCCGTGCAGTGTGCGAATATGTGACAAAAGAAAACAATTGTGTACGAGACAGGTCTGGGCCGCGCGGTGATGGTAATCACACAGTTTATGCTTTCTGAGGAAAGTGACTCGGGTGTAGAGTACGTGCGGCGATTATGAAGGTGTTATGTCAGATCTGCTATCAGTGGCGGAGATGTTGGCACTTTGAGAAATCAGGGAAGTGAAACGAATGTATGTGACAGAAATCTAATTAGATACTCTTTTCATTTGGGTTATAGGCAACAAAATCAGAGGAAAAAAAAAAGACGGGTGGAGAGGTTAATGCGGCACCAGTTGAGGTTGAGTGCGTTTCATCGTCGTCATTTCAAAACACCTAATCATCTGGAGAGACAGGCCTTTTTAATATTTTTGTTTGGTATTTCTTTATTACTTTTTTGGGAAGTAAGCAGAGTTAATGGGCTTAACTAACTTTTAACTGCAAGATTTGGGAAAGAATTTCCAAATTTGCTTGCTCGGTCTGCGAGTGTTGGGGGGGAGCTTAGTACCATTTTGACGTTGAACGGGGAGTAAAAGAAAGTACATATGAATGACATGACATAGTGGACAAATAACGTAACTGCATTGTAAGAACCGAGATCAAACGAACCATCGCTGTTGACGTGACCCATGGAGGAATTGAGTAATGGTAAACCTCAAGAAGTCTTTGGTGTCTTTGACAGAAATATACTTCATAGAAGATTTTACAGGAAAATGAGTCAAACACCCACAGAAAGCGACCCAAGGTGTCTTCCATCCTCTGAAGAATATTCTGATGGGTTGTGTTATGAGAAATACCTCCAAATGTCGCTCGATGATGCTGATTGAATATTAGTATTTTCCAGAGTTGAATACGATTACTTAGAAAAATGGTTTTTTCACTTTATTTACTTACTTGATTTATTATCAGGCCTATGACCCATGGAGGGTTAGAGCTTGAGTCCAGTTGTTTTGACAAACGGAAGTAGTATCGGTTGCTAGGTATGATTCTACGTCGGATCTCTACTAAGATATCATTCGTAGAGTTCACATTTGTCGCATAAACAAACAGTTGTGGATAGTAATGTTGTCATGTAACGTTTTCCAATTTTTTTACTATCCATAATTGAGTAATTTTTTTTAAGGCGTTTGTTTCAATGACGACCAAAAACCCCTTGCTACTAGCAAAGGAGCCAACTCTACATAACTTCATACAATTTGAGTAGCCGGTCCCTCACTACTATCTACTATCTATGCTCGTGAAAAATTCAGTGACGACTAAATCAAAAACCTCTTCTTGTGTGACGCTCCAGTCCGGGGTGGACCTGGGTCTCAACCAACTAGTCTCTCCAGCTAGCACGATCATTCGCCAGCTGATCGCTAGGTCGAGGTCATCTTCTGTGCGCTGTCCCTATGGCTCGAAATCGAAAACTCTTCTGACGGGACATGTGGAGTCTATCGTTCTTTAAGACCGGATCCGAAGGCGCTAAACCAGGCGCATGTTGCTGTACAGCTCATTCAGTTGCTGGTAAAATCGTATAATAATATATTATGGGTAGGGTAGTTTAAGCGCCATCAATGCAACAGACAAAAGATCGCAAGCAAATCTTTTCTCTCAACTCGACCGAGCTCTCTCGTCCTCTTTTGGGGATGGCTCTCAACTGCCTCTTGAAGCAAAAGAAACAGCGATTTTCAAGAGTTATTCTTCGTTCGATTTCAGCGATATAGGTTTAGGTTTAGGATATAGGTATACGTTTTTGACAACCTTAAAGTTACATCTGTCTACGTCTACTGTGACGTTCTGCCCATGACGTCGGTGTGTCCCTTCGTTTGAACATCTTCGCTACCTCCACCGTAAAACCCATAAAAGTGTCATTCGCACCACGTTGTGTGGTAGTGATAGTGCCAATATTGTCACCATGTGGTTGCGCAGACTTCTAAATAAGATTTTTATGCTAAATAAGTCGCATTACAATCGCGTTGTTTTGTCTAAATCCCTTGTTGGCAACAAAAGTCTCGGTTAGGTCTTGATCGACATTAATGAAGCAGCGAGCAGTCCCTAAAAATGTTGTCATCTTCTTTTTCTGGCGCTAAAGTTCGGGGTGAACCTGGGCCTTAACCAACAAACCTCTCCAGCCAGCACGATCTTTCGCCACCTGATCGCTAGATCGATGTCATGTTCTGTGCCCTGTCCTTATGGGTTGGATTCGAAAACTCTGTGGATCCGAAGACGCTAAACTATGCTGCAGCATGCTGCTGTACAGCTCGTTCAGTTCGTGGTTCAGTTCGTGGTTCAGTGTTCACCTCCAGACGCCATTAACGCAACATGCACAAGATCTGACGCATTTCTTTTCTCAACTCGACCGAGAGCTCATTTTTATCCGCTTTCAATAGCGTCAATGTCTACTCTGGGCAATAGAGTAGGACAGGTATTGGTCTTTTGGAGGTGACTCTGTTACTCAGTTGTCTCTTGAACCTAAAGAAACAACGATTTTCAAGAGTTTTTCTACGTTGACTTCAACTTTGGTGTCGTCTGCAGTTACAGCAGTTGCCAGACAGACGACTTTGACTAGCTCAAATTATATCTATCTACTGTGAAGTTCTGTTCGAGACGTCGATGCCAATACTCACAAAAGTGCCAGTGACATCACGCTGTTTTTTTTTTTCCATAATGCAATGGTTGGACGGACGGTGTTTGCGTGCAAGTTTAAAGCAATTAATCAAGAACGATGATTAAGAAGTCGCATGACAGTACGTTACCTTCTCTAAATCCTTTTTTGACATCAAAGGTCTGGGTTAGGTATTGATCGACTTTAATGAAGCGCTTGCATTTTCCATCGTTTGCCTACACAATCGGACGAGTATGTTTGTATAGGTCGTCCCTAAAAATGCTGTCATCGTCTTTGTTTGGCCCTACAGTGCGAGTTGGACATGAGTCTCAACCAACAAGCCTCTGCAGCCAGCACGGTCTGTCGCCAGCTGCGTACACCAAGTTGGTTGATATCATTTTCCACTTGTGTGCGCCATACCGTCCTAATGACTCGGATTCAAGGCTCTTCTGGCCGAAGCTGTGGTGTCCATCCGCTCTTCGTGACCTAGCCATCTTATGCGTTGGATCTAAAGACGCTTTACTAGGTGCATGTCGTTGTACAGCCCGTTCAATTCGTGGTTGAATCCTCTTCTCCAGACGCTATCTACGCAAACAGGACCAAAGACCGCACGCAGAACTTTACTCTCAAAACGACCTAGTATGATGGAGATGATGTTTTTAAAGTTGGAGTAGTTCAGGGAGTGTTTTATTCATTGTACTGAATCGTTCGGGTAACGCTTGAGCAATTGATTAGTATGTGATTCTTCTAGTCGCCTTAACTTGACCACAGTGCCTAAAGATATCGGTTTTTAGCGCCTTACGAATCGCTTGGCTGTTAGAGAATATATATAGTATATTTGGCTATAAGTTGGTTATCTCATGCTTTAGTCCTACTATGATGAAGCTTGGTTAATTTATCTGGTATCACTATAGTTCCTACTTTGTTGTGGAATTTCGAGACGTCTGCGTACCATGTTTGGGCTCTATTTTTACATAGTTTTTATTTAAATCTTATATTGCGAATTAATTTCGACTTAGTTCCAAATTCTGTCAAGCCTCTTATGAACATTCAGATGTCCCACAGGGTTTCCTTCTTGGTACTCAAAGAACACGCGCATCGCGCATATATAATTCAACAAAAAGTCACCCTCTGTTAATCTTAACATCAATTCATGGATATAATTAATCCAGAAAATACACCGCACATGTTGCCATCAGACGATTTAAAAATCTCACTTCAGGCATGACAATCGTTGCATCTCATCCCTTCATCCTCTGTCATAAGATAATTTGAGCATTTTGAATCAACAATTAAAGTCTCCAGAGACTTTTAGCAACAACCAAGCTTTATTGCTTGGAACCTTGTGAAAGGTGGTGGGATATTTTCTGAGTGTTACTCGCGTTCGCCAACAGCTGAGGGCCTAACAAAATGGCCAATAAATGCTAATTAATCTCCGCAGCGCATCTTTGCTTTGCTTATGCAAGACAAGGCTGTAGCCTCGCAAACATCTGAGTTTTTTTTTAACCCTATTAATGTCCGCATAAATTAGCACCCGTCGTAGATTGTGATAAACTCCGGAAAATAAATCATCGTCGGGCTCGTCTCCATCTCATCAGCCATTAGCTTGAGGAGTGTAAATTCCTAGACGACGCCTACCATGGCAGCTTGTGTCATAAATCTCGGTTCGATTGGAAATTGATTTTGTTCAAATGCTCACCATCCACCGCAGAAATGGTTCTTTCAAACCAACAAAGCCGCACTCAACTTGATTAAGTCCAGCTGCTGCTCCAGTGGCTATTGCATCAGTGGCCATTAATTCAGAAGTAAACCCGACGAAATTCGAGTCATATTCAAATGCTCATCGGCTCTGTCATTGCACTTAATGCAAATGACGACGCAGAACTCCTCCCCCCCAGTTGCTTGGGTAATTTTGCGCTCCATTCATGGGCGAGTGTCACTCCGTCCTACCCCACGTTCGACTTCGAAGTTATAACAAAGCATTCGCCCCGCAGGGCCAAGATCCAAATTGCCACCAAGAATTGTGTGGTGCGGGGGAAACTAATCAGACCTGAGTACGATATCTTGTATCACTATCCTTGTCAATGCGTACGTTTTTCTCAATGCAAACCTCAATTATTGCTCAATCGACGGACAGTGAATGACTTAGGCGCGACAGACGTGCGACGGGAGGCAATTGTCCGTCTCTCGATGGCGGACGATTGACAGATGGTGAAGTGCCCCGAAGGAACACGGCTGCCACTGTGACTACTTTCAAAATTGCACACTCGGCCCACTAATCGTTGCTCAGGAGGAAGGCAGTGGGACTAATTTGCATGCGGCAGGATTCGCATTCACTTTGGACACGCAATCGGCGGTGGTAATCTGTTAATGTATCTAATCGATGGCATCTTGCGAATGAGCTCCACTCGACCTCGGCTGGCAACGAATTGATTGTGTGGCTGCCTGCAGAAGGTGTCGGTGATGTATCTGGCAAGTGTTTGAATAACAGTTGGTTGGGTCTTTTATGCATACACTCAATCGATAGCCAATCAATCAGAGTGTGTATGGATACCTAATCTGACGGGGCAGATCTTAGTCACACATGAATTTCGTGTGTTTGTTTTTTGTAAACTGTCTGGGATATCAAAAGAGAGGAGACACCAGCTTTCACATGTGATTTTGATGATGAAGAATCTGTTGGTGGTTTTTACAGGTTTTCGGTTACAGAACTTGTATTGACGTTCTGTCAAGTGGATTTTGAGGTCTTCATAAATCTCGCCAGATATTGCGGACATTTTCACAATTAAAATGCAAAAAGCCTTTCTTCTTCTGATTCCCGGATTTGACATTCGTATTTTGCGCCATGTAGTGTAGCTAAATCTTATATTTCTGTCCACGTTCAATGAACTGGAATATGGAGCAGCAGGTCGCCCAAGGATATCATGAATGTGTTAGGTTATCAAAGCAATGGAGAGGGTCTAGCCTCCTTTGTTATTATTATTAAGATGGATAATCGGACAATTTTTGTGACCGACTGAGAAATAGTGTAGTTGAAGGCTATCGCATGCGATCAAAAAGAGAGCTTACAAGGAACATGCTACAAAGTTTTGGTACAGACATCTTACATTCCAAGAAGGTGGATGCTTACAGATGCAAGCCAAGCTCTGTATTCGATTGGAACTATTGGTCTATTGGTGTGCTATGAGCAGCTAGAAACTGTCAAACTCTACCAAACTCCAGGAGGAGGATCTGGATCTGGAGGATCCACATTTCCGTTTTTTTTTTTTTGAGAATTTAAAAATTGGATAGTCTTGTGGATCGCATTGTTTTTTTTTTCGAGCGCATTTCCGAACAGTTTCAGGAAAAAGTAGTGGATGGCGATGGACAATATGTATTTTTAAAAATAAATTGGTAAAAATTAATCATGATAAATATGCTAAAAATCCCGCTTGTGGTGTGCATAAATTTGCTTTCTATCGTTAGTCCTTCTACCACCTTCCACTTTGTGTTGAAAGCAAATAATGCACACATTTAAGCCATTTTACATGAAAGCCGCGTCGATGAACTGAAGTGTCACCATCAACCCCATTGAAATCGTTGCACAATGATGAACATTTGTAGTGCAGCTGCCGTAACGTGCATATGCAGAAGGCGTAATCTGCTCATTTTTGCAGCAGTACACAACCACTGTTGATCTCAAAACTCATAGCGATTTTCCATTTCCGTCAAAGTCCAATGAAGAACTAATGTGTATGTGTATGAATTTCTGTGACATGCGTGGCGGAAACCGACGAAACTTTCATAGTTTCATGGATTTCACTTCTGATATGACCAATAACGTCATACTACTGCAGGGTATGTGATCCGTTCCTCATAGACCTAAGAATACCAAATCAAATGTGTGATATGATATGATATTCAGATACTCTAGGTATCAGGATGAGAGGAATTTCTGGACTTACAAAGGAAAAATGTGGAACATGTTTAGTAAGCTTGCGTAACCTGTCCAACGATGCCAGTTTCCGGCGATACTCGGGCGATGATTATAAGTACATCATGATAGGAAACCAGTTTCATACGTAAAATTACTCAATAATTTGAACAAGTCCTCTGACTACTGATTCTGAGGGAAATGTTCAACTTTGTAGCTCCTAGTACTCTGCCGAGCATTTCTACAATCTGTACATAAATATGGTGAATATTCGTCACTCACTAAACTGACGGTCGTTGATGGCGTTAGACAGAGAAACGCCACTGAACCATCAGCTTATAAAATATAATAAGTCACGGGGCTCCTTCATGACCACTATTACTTCTTCCGCAGAAACATGGCAGTGGTGCGCTCCAGTAGAACTAAGCAGAACTAAGCAACAACAACAGCTTCCAGAACCCTTCAGTCGACCTTGTTTGTGATACGTTCACGACTGGTATTCACCAAACATGCATTGGTGTCCCCCAGTCGTGATAAATGCAAATATTTCTGCTCTATATGAATTCACCTCGATGATCATGTCGCTGATGATGCTCTTCGGTTCACATTAAAGCCCGATTTCGGAAGCGCTGTTTCGTGGAGTTCATCTCGAATTTGTACGTACTTTTTGAAACACAGTACAAGTTATGTATATGCATTTAAGATCAATGTGACCACAAGCGCCTCTGCGAATTTTCTCTAACTTCATCTTTCTGTCCCTTGATCTCGAACACACTTCGTATTCATTATGCTTCTTTTGATCTTGCTTAAAGCAATCACTTTCCTGACTATCTCTGCTTTGGAATGTGCTTGACTAAAACATGAACTTGCGATGAATTGAGACTGAGAACTGCTTTAAATTCCGATATATTCAGTGAAACTATTTTCTAATTTCCGTCAGAGACCTTGTTCAATAAATAAAAGATCTATTCACATAACTCACTCACCGCGTGAACTGATATTTTATAAATATCCACACCACGTCCATTGTTTAAAGAGCCATAATTTCACGGCAGTCAGCAAAATAAGAACACCATTCACTATTTGCCAACTGGTTCCAGATGATTAACATACTTCTAAGTGTTGGCCCGGGAGATTATGCAAACTAAAGTGTCTCGGCATTTGAAAGTGAATGATAACCAAATGGCTTCCGAGTCAATTACGAGTTTTTAATTGATGTGTCACGATGGCCAGATGACCAGAGTTGTTAGGGCTTAAAAGTGCGAAATTCGATTTCAAAAATTAACAAAGAAATTGATTCTTAACCTAGAAACCTATTCAAGGCGGGAGAATGAACCTTATCTATTTTACAGAGTGATGAGATTATGATTTGCGAAAATGCGAGCAAAAGTAAAATGGGCAATTAAGAGCTGAGTAAGTGTTGCTAATTTTTTGGGGCTTTAGGTAGGGTATAGAAATGGAAGCGAATTTTTGAAGAAAACTTGATAAAGTCTCCACATTACAGAAGAATGATTGTGATGTGCAGCTAAACGGATCAGTTGTTTGCAAAGGTATTGTGCTTGACAATAAGCAATTGTTATAGTTCTTTCTACGACGATAAAGATTAAATCATCTGGGGAACCGAGATGAAGCAAATTATCACGACAAGTGCTGCTTGATATTGACTTAAGTGCCATTGCTACATTGTCCGCCGACAGAGGTCTACGAAACAAAAGGCTTCCACCAATGTGTATGTTTATTTACAATTTTGCAATAACGTGATATCAAATCTGTTCGGACAGTCAGGCAGCTATAAAATCGCTGGACCTCAAGTAAGTGCCGGGACACTGTGACAAACCAGGAAACTGCAAAGCCGATGAACTCGCCAAGTGTGGTACAACCTCATCCATATCAATAGCAGGGTACCTTCCATGTCGATCGCTACAGACTACCATCTCTGAAAGATTCACACAATAAAAAATGACAAATGGCTAGAGGGCACCATCTGTCTTAAAAAAAAAAGAAATGTGCCCATCACTTATCCTAAAACGGTCACGCATTCAACTTAAGCTCAGCTAACACTTTTTAAGGACTGTCTTAGGAGTCATAACCGGGCACTATGCAATCGACACTCACCTACTCTGCTCGTGCAGCGCTCTGGCAAGTCGTAGGTTGCAACACATAGGGGCCTACTACTTCAGCGGCCTCAATGAGCTAAAGAAAGCCAGCACCAACTAGTTGCGATGTTAGGAGAAATCAATCCGCCTGGTGTGACTGATCAGTGAGCCACTATAACCTAACCTAACCTATAATTTTGCAACAGGGAAGTCTTTATGTAAATTATGTACATGACCATTAAATACTATCAGCAGTCATCCCAACGAGAACGTACATGATTTATCACTATTTTCAATGGAGGGTAATTAACGACGTCTGTCAGTGCAATCAACGACAATAGGACGAACAACAAGGGACAGTACCAAAACGTGTCGTCCTAGTTTTTATTTCCTACCACAAATTGACATTTTCCACTGCCACAATGACTCACGATCATCGCCAGTTTTCACTGGCAATTTGGTTGAAACTCCCCTTAATTTCAGTCAAATGTCATCTTCATCGAAAATGTCTGTTTGACAGTTTGATTGCTTTGACAGTTCATTGACCGACAGCTCAGTCAAAATGCAAATCACCATGGAAGTGCATGTCTCTATCGATATCGAACTGCCAACTTCCCACCTTAATAATGACAAATGTCATATTCCCTATCCACAGCCGTTCGAATTCAGCGTCAAAATTCCGATTGTTCCACATCATTAATCACTGCACTACCAAATTCGACAACAAGCACTACCCGACATTCCAAGTCAAACAGTCAACAATGTTTCATTACATCCCGTTAATCGGCAATACAATTACAATAACAATGCCGACCGGCAGGCCCATGTCCGCTAATGACGGCAAACATTGATCCAAATATTGGTCCGAAAACTTGCTGGTGTCCGCCCAAAAAACCAATCGCATTCGGCCGAAATGAGGTTTCCTCATTTCTAACCGATCACCGTTAGATCTGTTGTGTGCGGCGCGATACACCACAAGCGGCGAACAACGCGATCTCGGATTATGCAAATGCACAGTCTACGAGGTCGCCGAGTGGATTTTCTCATGGGAGCTTGGCTGCTGCTGCTGTTGTCTGCCCGGTCGCCGTGAGTCTCTTCTCAAGCCAGTCACGCACAGATTCTGCACCAATTTTGGACCACAACCAGTTCTGCAATAAATAAATTATATCGCAAAACATTTTGCGGTTTCCCAAGACTAGAGTGGTTCTACAAAACACACGCTGCGCTCGCCGCCATATGGCGGTGAGTGGTGTGAATGTGATAAATGCCATTTGGGGCTTTTGAGGGAAGTGTCAAGACATCTTTGGGCGGTGGGACTTGCCTAGAAATGGGCAGGAGTGCTGTCATGATGTGATAATTGCATCCCAACGTGTTATTGTGCACGCCACAGCTGGACCCGGCCTGACGTGAGTTTGTCGTGAGGGAACCGCCTAGCCTGTGCGATATCGTCAAGTGTAGTGAGTGGATGATGTTTACATTTCTGAGAAAGACTACTGATCAAACGACCTTGGAAGTGATTGTTCGCTCGTGCTGAAGGCGCGCATATCTTCGCGTGATGTGGTGTTTGCTCTGCAAACTTGGACTTTCTATTGTTGGGCACGAGGAAGTGGGTTTCTTAGAGTTATTAAGAATATATGCTAAGTTGTGACTGGATCTTGGGGGTGACTAGTCACGTTGCTGGGTTTCTTTGGGATTCTTTATGGCGCGTGCATGTTTTTACGGACAGCTACAAATAAACTTTCAAAATGTGAAGGTTACAAATTCGGCAATTTAATAGATTTGATGGCGACTGTTTGTATGCCTTTCCAAAGAACTTAAGGCGAGTGAGAACTTGAGTGATTAACAGGTGATAAAAATTAAACGATTTTGACACGCGGAACTGGTCTGAGCGATTAGTCCACTAAAATGTTGACCATGAAGAAATAAATTCAGAATCTGACGCATATGATGTGAGGGTGATTGTGCCCCATGAATAGACACAACATGGTCTTCTTTCTGATGTTAAGAAAGGCTCATAACGTCACTTTGTAGAAAGGCGTTTTTGATACTAAAGGTCTCGGTGAGATCGCTAAAGACTCTGATGGAGATATTTCTTTGTAGGAGTATCAAAGGCAAGTTATGTAAGCAAAGCAAGTCAGGTAAGCAGTCTGTAAAAATCTGCCTTATTGTGAACAAATTGGGACTCTTTCTGGATTCTCTCATCGAGCAAGCTCTTCTCTGAGAATATGTTATAGATGAGCTAGTTCGTGCGCCTAGCCAAGTCATCCTCTAGTCTCCTATTGTTAACTCGACATCTCCTAGTGTTTTCAATATCCTTTGAGAGCGTACTAAAGATAAGCTGTTTTGCGGTTGTACCGCGTAAAACGTGAAGTACTCTACATTGACTTTACTTTTGGCTTCTCCTTCTAATGGCGTTACATTTAGGGGTGGACCTGGGCCTCATGCAACAAGCCTCTCCAACTGGCACGATCCTTAGCTTCTTCTTCTTATGGCGCTACAGTCCATGGTTAACCTGGGGCTCAGCCAGCAAGCCTCTTCAGCTGGCACGATCCTTAGTCAGCTGCCTGCAATTTCGTACTCCAAGGTTGTTGAGGTCCTTCTTCACTTGAGTGCGTCATCGGCTTCGTGGTCGTCCTCTATTGTGTTGTCCCTGGTTCGGACTCTTAGCGCTGTAGCAGTGTTGCCTATACGCTCCACATGGCCTAGCTGTCTAAGGCGTTGAATCCGTTAACTCCTTGTTAGACTTCCTTGTTAGAATCATGTGGTTCGTGGTTGAATTTTCTTCTTCAGAAATCACCAACTGGACACCAAAGATTAAAACCTTTCTTTCGAAAATACCAAGGTCTTCTTCATTCGCTCTTTAGATAGTCCAGGCTTCCACGACATATAGCATTACAGGGAAGATCAAGGTCTTATACAATGTTCGCTTGGTCCTCCGAGAGAGGGCTCTAATACAGTTGCCTTAAGCACAAAGAAACAGCGGTTGGCAAGTGTTATTCTGCGTATAGTCTCTGTATTCATGTTGTCTGTGCTATTTACTTGGGAGCTTGTAGACGAAGTCGTTAGCCACCTCGAAGTTATTGCCGCTTACGGTGACGTTCTGAGTCGTTGATTATGCAGTCCTTTCTTGAAAAAAGCATATACTTAGTTTTGACCTGATTCCTCATCGCCTCCGTTGCAATACCAGCAAATACTTCATTGACAGCTCACTATGTTCGACCAATCGATTTATTCAGTAAGTTCAACATTTTCATCATGGTAAAGTGCACGAGTGAGCAAATTTCCTGCCGTAATTAGGAGTCGGTGACCGCAACTTTAAGAGCGTTTGTTCTAATTTTCGGTCGTAATTCTCGCCCTATTAAACAGGCGAGTTTAGTGCAAAAATGTTAGTCTACACATTCGTTGCTGTTTCAATGAGGCAATTCCACGACGTTCTCCAAAATTGGGCATTGCTCAGATTACATTATGGCATATTGGCTTAAGGATACAAGATCAAGCTAACTTTAGAAGCCAATGGACAACTTGAAGTGGCGTTCGTTTATTTCAAAAAAAAACGTCGTCAAGTCCTTATTGGAAAACTCTCTATAAGAGGTTTTTGTACTTGAAGTACTCAGTGAGATGAAAAATTGGTAAATTATCCAGGCGGACAACAAAGAACTGTTGTGTATAGCGACGCTGAGGGCACATGTACACTAAAAAGACGTAGTGTGTTGTCCTGTGATGGAAAAAAAATGAGGTACACAATTTTCTTTTATAACGTTGTGCGAATCCTCATCTCTGTTTAATGGTTTGTAGAGGTGATTCCTCCAAATGCACAGCACCCCACGTCTACTAGAAACGAATCAAAGCAACCAAATGACGAACAAAGGACAAAAGAGAGAGAGAGCCATTTTCCTTTTACCGACGGTGTACGTCGTCTCAACATCTAATCTGCCCAGCTTCGAAGTGCATGTCCTTCTTGTTGATTCTCACAATTGTGTGACACCTGACTCGAAAGTAGAGGTGCGTGTATGCAAGGAGCTATGTGGCACGTTGTCTACCTACTCCTCGTTGTTTTTTTTTTTTTGTATATACCAGTGTGTCGTTCTGTTTTGTTTAAAGGATGATGTTTTCTCTATCAAAAGGCACTCTAGATTTGATTTATTTCTTTAAGAACATAATTAGAAAATTTTGGGTTGGCACATCTCTACTCGAAAGCAAATTAACCTTTCCTTGAACAGAAATTATAGAAAAATCACATAAATCTCCTCGCACAGACATCAAATACCACACCGCCTCAACTACAACAGATCTCGAAATTCGCTAACCATGCCTCTTATTGTGAAAAAGAAAAAAATCCTCGAATGAGATCTCATTTGTCTTTCGCTTGAAAGCCACTTGAAATGCCTAAATGTACCAATTTGTCATACGAATTGAAGTGTTTATCCAAACAAACGAACACAATCGAAATGTAGACAATGAAAGTCACCTTTCACCAGGCAGTGGTCGTACGTGCCTACACACTTTCGGTGATTACCAATCAGGAACCGAATGCCACTCGTAAGCAGTGTTATTACCTGCGCGGTACAGTCCGTCGGGCAATCTTTCAACGCAGACGCTACCGTGCTATGTGAGCCATCAAAAATCCACTTCCTCAGTGCGAATCTGCGAATGATTAAGATTTGCAGGCTGGCCGCTTTGATTTTGTTCCATCGTCGACCTCTCGGAGCGGCCAGCTGAGCTCTGCTGAGTGTCATTGACATGTAGCCGGCAAACAACTTTCTTCCTCGTTACAAATATTTACAAGCACGGCGGCGGAGTCCCAGAAGCCAGTGGGTATTAATTTATGCAAATGCGAGCGCCATCGGACGCGTGTCCACGGCACGAGCGGCCGCGGGAGGAATTTCAATTCGCATCTGCGCGGGAACGGGTCTAGTGCTGTGGGCATGGAAATCTGTTGATTTTCCGGTCCGTCTGCAGCCAAACTCGTTCCGTCAACGGCGCGACGGAATCGAACGAAAACCGTTTCAAGATCAATGCTAGATATTTTCACTTTTCTCGAGCGGCGGACCAGTTGTAGGCTGTCCAAGGAAAGTTTTGCGCGATGCCGATAGTTCCACTTGACTGATGTGGGGAGAGGACGGACACACCTTGTGCTACACATTCACTCACACTGTGCAAGCCTAGTCCGAGCGAAAATTGTGCTCTCAACTGAGACCGACTATGGGTTCGCTGTAATTGGTGGCAATTTTTGTGTGATGTCTTGGCTGTGCGCTTCCTAGTCGGGGCGGTCTGCAAATAATAGCCTCCATGTGTTTGGGGTTAAGTGGTGTGTTGAGGTTGCTTCGATTTCGATTAAATTGATTGGCCTCGGGTGGTAGTGAATGGCTTGCGTCCGATGAAAGTTACTGCTTATGTGGTGCATAGTTCTGCGGGGCTGATGTTATCCAATCGAAGCCACATAAGAAAAAAAAAAGCGATCAAAAGCGAATTAACATTTCACCATTCGCCCAAATTGAGCATCAAAGGGAACCAATGGTTCACGGTGTAGTTACGACGTTTACACAAACTTTATGCAATTAATGAATCGAACCCAGATGTGCGGTTATCCAAATTGGAGGAACGGAATGTGTTGAAACATGAGCTGAGGTTGAAGACTGTCTAGTAGGGTGCATTGACTTTTGGGGATTTATACCGCGATCGTTGGACGGAACATACGGCGTCATTTATTGTGGTTGAGAAATGGAAATTGACTGTTATCGTGAAATCAACATAGACATGTGCAAGGTGTGGTTCAAATAAGAAGGAGCTACTTGCCACGCGGTGCAAGCAGATAAGTTGGCTACTGGGAAATGCCGCGATCGTGTCACTTGCCATCACTAGATTATTTGCTCAAGTCCTTTGTCTATGCATTCAATCGGTTTGTAGAAACTCTCCTGAAAGGGGCATAGCAGAGAGTAGAGCTTCCAATACCTCGGCAGTATTGTCTCAGCCAATGATGGAACTGAAGCTGATTTTGGAAATCGAATTGACAAAAACTACGTCAGTATTTGGTATATTGTCCAAAATATGGAAAAGGCAATTATATTAGTTGAAACACCAATCGAAGACTGGTCCAATGGTGAGTCCAATGGTGAGTACGTGCTGTTATATGTGTGTAGCAGTCGGAAAGTGATCTCCATTGTCACAAGGAGGCTACAATCTTTTGTGAACTGGTGCCTAGTTAGAAGAGCGGCTTGACCGATAAGTACTTGTCGCAGAAAAGTATAGGGGGAGTCCCGAAACGCTGAAACTCATTGGCCCTAAAACCGAGCTTGTCGGGTTTCAAATGGGCCAAATTGGAAAAAAGTTCAACAAATTACCAAGAAATTAATAATAGTGCATACAGTGGCTTCAACAAAAATTGACCATGAAAACTTCGAATTGACTAAAAATAGTGGCGCAAGCGAATTAGTATAAAAAACCCCGCAATTACAGTCGAATTTTGATAACAAGAACGATCAGCACTTCGGGCAACCAAGTAATATACAAATTGTAGGCGTGTTTTTTTGACTGGTCAGTACTCAGCTTAGTAAGATTTTACACGGGAACAACAACTTACTGAGTAAAATCTATTTAGTAAAATTTCACTGTAATCACTGACTTTTGACATCACATCTAATGCAATGGACGTCAACACACATACTGGAAAAAAAATTCAACTCAGCAAAACATCGTTTTATGGAGAATCATTCCTAAGCTGAGCACTGATTAGTCAAAAAACACACCTAATATTCCGAATAAAACGAAATTTGTACGCTTTTCCAAGACAATTTATTTACGTTGGAGTTTCCGTTCGGATTGTGTGAAGTTCAGTCTTGGCGCTATCGAAGTTCGATTTATCAAGTTTTCCTTGCTCATTGTTGTACATTGCATCTACAGTTGATAATTTGTTTTGAAATTTCGACGGGAAATGGGCTATGTACAGATTTAGTAACTAACAATGCGAAAGCTGTGGAGTCTTTTTTAAGTATTGGTAAATTTAAGATTTTTATAAAAATCTCCAAAAGCTTACAAAAACCGCCTTTTGTTGGTTATGGCGATTTACCCATGTTTGTGTCGCAAAATGAAAATTTAAATCGCCGGTTTTGAGCTAAGACTTGAGAGGGAATACAGGTTTTAAGTAAGTAGGCCAACTTGAAAGGCGCTATTGCCGAAATAACACATAATGAACCGACTCGCTGAAACCTGAAGTGCCATTTGAAGGATGCGCTGTTGGATGTAGAATGGCATGGATGTTGATTGAAAATAAATTGTATAGTTTCTCCTATCGCTCTTATCTGTTCACCTTTCTGCCACACGGACGATGGCCTCACCTTCACATATGACTCCATTCCCGGCTGCAACTAGAGTCTCTTAGTCAGTATGGCACGGAAATCAAGAGTTTTCAAAAGAAGCGGTATTCACAATATTGCTATCAGTGTACATATTACCAATCAGACTCCTCATCAATCAGCCTCATTTTTCGCAAGGCCAATTTATTTTTTTTCCATAATTTCTTTTTTAATAAACCACTGCAGACTAATGAAAACCCCTCACCCATTCACACACGGATTCGCCTGGCCGCACTCGTCCAGCAAGCGACTCACATAAGACTTAATCAGCGAAAAAAATAAAAAAACGACAGTTCTATAAATATGCAGCAGATAATTATTCAGAGTCGACCACTTAATGGTTGACACATTGATCGCAACGACGCCTCCGACCGACAACAGATATGACAACGCACTTATGCGCTAAAGTACAATTTCACATCCTCACACACGGAGTGATGAATTGGCGAAAAAGGGGGGTTCGGACGGGTACTCTTTATAAGGACCTCATTCTCGCATTAAATAACAGCGACAATAACAACAACAACATTGCGCCTTTTACAATTAAAATCCATTCCATGCAATTTGCATTGATAATTGTTAAATGGTTGCATTTTTATCATTTTCTCACAAGAGATAATCATTTTAAAAAATCCGCTCTTCGCATTCAACTCAGTGTCGAGTAATTAATTCGATTAAGTTGTTAATAATACCTTTTCCCACGCCGTCAGCTCCACGTGCTGACTGCAAATATTAACCTACAAAGCGAACGAGTTCGTTTTTTGTTTTCAGTAAATCTGTGAACTTTTTCACGTGTTCGATTTGATAATCCACCGAGAGGGGGATCATCGGAATGAAATTCAACAACAGCCCGCCACATTCAGACGCTTAATAAGCATAAATTTTCCTCTTAAAATTGATTTATAGCTCATCCGAAAATAAAAAATAATAAAACGTTTAACACAAAGCCGCTCTCGTAACTTATTGTGAACTGGCCCAGCATTGTTCCGTCTCGCATTAACGGTGATAACTCAGTTTTGCAAAATAACAATTTCAGTGCTAAATTCAAGCGAGCCTTCGTCTGGCTGCACAGATGTCTTGGATAACAGCCAAGACCAACTCCGGTTGAGCTGTCAATATGCTCACCTCACACATCTCACTTTCGAAACTTTCCCAGAAGGAACCACCGTGTGATCATTGCCAAAGTGTGTCAATTGACTCTTATGTAAATTGAGAGGAAAACAAAAGTTTGTGAACCATATCCGTAACCTCTAACTGACCGCGAAACACTTGCAACATGTATGTATTTTTATGCAAAGAGCAACCCATCTCCGGGCAGACTATCGGCCGTCACGACGGGCCTGGTTGGTTTCACTTTTCCTTTCAGGTCAGCGGACATGTTTATGGCTGGAGAAGGGAAAAAAGAGGGAAAATCGTAAATTAATTGCCCTAGCAAGCATAGGACTGTCGTAAAAGGACGGAGAATTTATGAGTTCTCGTGTCAGTCAATGGTCTCCCGGCGCGGCGTTGTGAGGAGACTAATTTACGACGAACCCTATGCATGGACGTTTAGTACCTCGTTAGCTGGCGATAACGCAATCGGATTGTAGTTTTCGGAAATAGCCGTGAAAGGTACAGAGAGGAGACGTTTAGGCGGGTTTCTGTTTGCAGTGATTAGCTGCGCAAGCTAAGCTGTTTTTGGTTCATTCCCTGAATTCAACAACTCCGAACTACGTCTCCAACTCTTCATGACTATCAATGCAGAAAAGCTACTCAAACTTCACCATTTTAGCGAGCGAGAATAGGCGACGTAGATGATATGGCATGATTCACATTAGACTGACCCGACAGTCCCATGGCGTGGTATCACCTTCTACGGGCCCTTGCCATATATCAGGAAGATGATGATGAATGTCTTCCTGGGCAAAGTACACACTTTTTGTGTGTCTTTAAATGTCGAGAATTACTGATTTTTTAAATGTAACGGCTTCGATCTCAAAAAGAGGTAGACAGAAATAGCTAAGTCTTTAAAAGCACACGAAATGTTCGAGTTCCTGGGTTGGTGCTCTTGACACGAATACTGCTTGGTTCATTTGGATTACTGAAGAAGTAAGGCGGTTGTAAGAGCTCTGTAATTGCGATGGTGTATAATAGTAATGTGGTCTCTGTAGGGACACAATCTAAAGTCGGAAGTTTCAATAGCACAGTATCCAGCCATGACGCAGATAAGAGCTCTGAGGATTGGCTTGCTCCGTCTGTGAGTTGGCGTGTGAATTATTCAATCAAGCAAGACAAATACTCTTATCACACATTTTTAACCTGTGTGTCTACACCCACATACCCGGGTTTGTTTTTCATTTTCGGTTTGATATATAAACAGTTCTAGGTGCAGTATAGACTTGAGAATGAAATGTTGTTAAAAAGATCATAATATTCCAAAAACAAACAAAAATAGTTTCCTGCAACCCTTGTCTACATAGTTATACATTATTACATACATTATTTGTCTTAGGTTAGGCGTTTACTTCTTTTAGTACATTCGATGTTCATGGCCTCTGTTGTAGGAACTTTTACTTTGACATTCAATTTGGAAGTTTAAAGAAACACAATCACACAAAACTTATGCTTCCTATGAATTGTTGCTGAATAGGAAGATTGCTGATTTTACTGCTCTTCCCTTTGGATTATGCAATTCTGCTATTTTGTTTCCAGCCCCCATTGACAATTTGTGGTCTAACAACAAAGCAGACGCCAAATTATAAATTCTAAAAAAGTTGTCCCATACAATATTTCGAGCACTTCCACGGAACAGAATGCAACACAAATTGTTTACCACACGCTTTGCTTTTTTATGTATGTTTAAGAGTACTTTTTTCGTTAAAGACACATATTTTTAAACCAGATGAAGCAACAACAGATTTACGTATGTCCACAAGTCGAATCAATCTTGTCTAGAGTCTCAGTCGCGTTGCCTTACGTAAATTTCTGGCTCCTCCTTCTACAACGGAGACTTAGAAGGATCAGCAAGATAGCAGCAGAACACCCAGTCTATCCAGTCCTGCCTTGCAAGTCATCGTTCAAGACAGGACATACAATAATTATCATATTCACGCCACCTATTCTAGTTGCTTGGAGTTCGCACAAAGTGTTTTGTCTCTTTTAGTTCTTCCCGGGGTGGTGGCCCGTGGCATTGTGGGTATGTGCATCGACCACAACCTCGACGTCGTAGGTTCGATTCCTGCTCTGTGCGACGAAAACAATTTACACGACCCCACCTCTTTCAAGTCACTGACAATGCTCAAAGAGTATTTCCTGTCTAGAGAAAGCTGCTCAAACTTGGCCGTTCGGATTCGGCATAAAACTGTAGGTCCCTTCCGCTAATGAAAGAACAATAGCACGCACAACACAAGTGGTTGCTGAGAAGCTAGGCCCTGGCCCCCTGCGGACTGTAGCGCCACCCATATTATTATATAGTTCTTCCCGGGAAAATCTAGGCTAAGGTGTTGGAGGCAAGCTCTAGACATATGGTCGAGTTAAGGGCAGGGGATGAACAGTGCGGCTTTCAACCCGGTAGAAGCACAGCTGACTCTAAAAATGGAGCTCGAGAAGACGGGGAGAGACCTTTGTAGATTTGGAGAAGACATACGACCGAGTTGTTCAGGGTAAGCTCTGGGTTCTGGAGCATGGGATTTATTGTGTTCTTTTGAGAGCTATTCAATCCCTATATAAAAACTGTAGCAGCTGTGTGCTTAATCAACACCTTTGAACGATGGTGTGTCAAGGGTGTATCTTTTCACCTCTTCTTGGACTAGACGTTGGAGCCCAGTTGAGATGAGGACTGTTTCTAATTTCGAAAATCTTCTTTTTGACGATGATGCAGTCATTCTGACATCCACCAGGATGTAACTCTAACGAGCGCTCGATGAGTTTGTGGCGGTAGGTGTTGATGCTGGGATCAAAGTTAACGTGGACAAATCGAAGGTTTTGGTGCATTCTAAAAAGTCGGTTCAGTGCATTCTACGTGATTTGCTGACGTTTCCTCTGCGACTGGCCAAGTAGGTTAGGTTACTTCAGGTTAGATCAGCGAAATTGCGCGCCCTCTTAGACCATTGTTGGTCCGTTCTGTACTGGTGCTGTTGCAATATGTTTGTATTCGTTACTCAGCAAAAAGTACTCAATAATGTACCGTGTAACGAAACACTCCCTGCTCTTCTCTTCGTATACTTTGTCTCTGTTTTAGATGCTATTGGGACTTTGCGCACGTCGTTTTTCCTTGTGTCGCATCACATATGTATATACATATGTCTGTTGAATGCGAAGAGCGTATTTAGAATGTTGTGTGTGGAAAAATATGTGGTAAAAAGATCCAATGGAAAATGTTCTACTGACAAAGGCTAAGGTTGTATGATTTGCTTCAGTTGTATGCTTAATTTGAGTACGCATTTTGTGATCTTTCATATGATCACATTGCATTATGCGTGTTTGTCTCTACTTTGCTATGGGTTGAGTGTTAAGGAATGAATGAAATATCATTCCATATGTTCACAGCATGTAATTAACGAAAAAAGGAGAAATCACCAAACCACCAAATCATATACCATTTTAACATAAAAATAGCAATTTTGATGGAGGTAATGAAAGTAACTTGTAACTAGATACGGGTAACAGACAAAATGTAACGAATGGGTACTCAATTTGTAGTTCGTTTTACAGATCTATTGCGTACTCAGTGCCGTTGATTTGACCTCAACGGCAAATGCTGACTGGAACCAGATAAAAGCAGATTAACTTTTGCTTTCACTGGGATTCGAACTCAACCAACTACTCCATCCAGCCGCCAAGTTAGCTAAATTTGTTCCAACTCTTAACCATGGTCATGTAATTTTGGTAAAGACCGAATGAATAAGATCGCCAATTTCACCATAGACTGCAACGCCATTCGACAAAGAAGAATCGTTTCTTTGTTTTTGGCATACACCATTTGTTTGCCCTTGTTTCACTCTTAAGTAGAGCATTGGCACCAATATTCAGTACATTGCTGCGCGTACACTCATTTATGGCTTGCCCCTTCATCTCTTCTAATTCTCCACGCCACAGAAACATACCAATCAAAATTTAATATCCGAATCTTCTCGTCACAGTTCAGTCCACTTTCGGACCAAGGCAGTTGTCTACACATCCACTCAACATTGGCAAATCGTAAAAATCGAACTCAGTCCAATTCAATTAGCAGATTGGTAGATTGCCAAAGTGTGCCAGATTATCCACGCAGAGCACCAAAACCCAACTCCATCACCGCTGCGGTTTGATTTCGTTCGACGCGAGAAAATCGCAAAGATCATGCGGAAAATTTCTTTACAAACTCCTCTTTCATGGGTTAAGGTCGACCGAGGAAGAGGGGGAATTTGCAAGACTTATTGCAAATTCTGATGTGGAATTAAATCAGGTGGGAGGATGGAGCTATACGCTTTGGAACAAAACGTGCTTGGTCTTGATTGAGAGAAAAGTTTTGAGTGCGGTCTTTGATCTTGGTTGTGTGTACATTATGACAACACATAATTTTTCAGCCTAGCTGTGCTTCAGCTTAGTCTGCAGCAGAATTTTACTTAAAGAAGTTCTGGGGAACATGCTTATTTTCTTTGATTGCAATGTTAAATTTTCGGTTCTGCACGTGGAATGTGAGGTCACTGAACAGACCACGTGCAGCCGATGAACTTGCGGAGGCCCTAGAAGCCTATAAGGCTGACATCACCGCCATCCAAGAGGTACGATGGGATGGGCCGGGCAAAAAGAGGATGAAAAACTGCGACATATATTACGGCGATTGCTACAAAGAGCGAAGGCAGCGCTTGTTTGGATGCGGTTTTGTTGTTCAAGGCAGACTTAGGCAAGAAGTCTTAAGCTTTAGATACATAAGCGAACGCCTCACAACAATCCGCATCAAGGCAACATTCGGCAACATCAGCCTAATTTGCGCCCACGCCCCAACGGAGGACAAAGACGATGATAGCAAGGATGACTTCTATGATCTCCTAGAAAGAACATACGATCAATGCCCCAGCTACGACACCAAGATCGTTCTAGGAGATTTTAATGCAAAGCTGGGCAAGGAAGAAATCTTTGCTAGAGTCGTCGGTAAACACAGCCTACACGACAACACGTCCGACAATGGACTCAGGCTGATGGACTTCGTGACGGGGCGAAACCTCACTGTAGCCAGCACGCGGTTCCCTCACCTCAACATCCATAAGGGGACCTGGCGGTCCCCTGATCAATCAACCGTCAACCAGATTGATCACATTGCGATCGACGTCAGACACTCCTCCTGTGTCCTCGATGTCCGAACGTTCCGAGGTGCCAACATCGACTCGGATCATTACCTTGTTGTAGCCAAGGTCAGAACTCGGATATCGATTGTACAACGGAGTAGAGCAAGACCAAAACAGTTTGACGTTGGAAAGCTACAATCGCAATCGACCGCTGGGAACTTCTCCGATCGAGTCTCCCTGAAGCTCTCAGAGAGTCCAACCCTGCCAGGCGAAACAATCGACGAACAGTGGAACCGTTGTCAAAACGCCATCAGAGAAGCTGCCTCTGATGTGCTGGGTTTTAAAATGCCACCTAGAAAAAACCCATGGTTTGACAACGAGTGTCGGCAGGCGCATTCAGCGAAGCTAGCAGCATATAAGGCGACGCTGGATAGAAGGACGAGAGCGGTTCGTGAGCTCTACGAACTTAAAAGAAGGGAAGAGCACCGGCTTCTCAAAAAGAAAAAGAAGGAGCATGAGAAGCGCGCGATCGAGGAAATGGAGAGGTGGTACGGCAGAAATAATGTCCGAAAGTTTTACCAGCGGGTGAAACAACTATCCAAAGGGTACAAACATCGGACAGAAGCCTGTCGGAACGAAGAGGGACAACTCGTAGTAGAGTCGCAGTCGATACTGAGAATCTGGAAGGATCACTTCTGCAGACTGTTAAACGGCGAAGAGGACACCAATACCGCTGTCAGGCAGAATGTTCCACTCCACGCAATGGACGACGACAGAAGAGAATTCCGTCCCCCCGATCTAGACGAAGTCAAGATAGCGATATCGAGACTGAAGTCGAACAAAGCTGCTGGAGCGGATGGATTGTCCGCGGAACTGTTTAAGGCAGCTGGAGATGATCTGGTTGGGCGCATGCACCAGCTCGTCTGTAGGATATGGTCGGAGGAAAGCATGCCCGACGAGTGGAATCTTAGTATCGTTTGCCCGATCCACAAGAAAGGAGACCCCTTTGACTGCGCCAACTATCGGGGGATAAGTCTCCTTAACATCGCATACAAAATCTTCTCTGCCGTTCTGTGTGAGCGCCTGAAACCATTCGTCAACAACCTGATAGGTCCTTATCAGTGCGGTTTCAGGCCTGGCAAGTCCACTATCGATCAAATTTTCACATTACGGCAGATCCTCGAAAAAACCCAAGAGATGCAGATCGACACCCACCACCTATTTGTCGACTTTAAGGCCGCATATGACAGTGTGCATAGAGACGAGCTATACAACGCCATGTCTAGTTTTGACATCCCTGCCAAACTCGTCAGATTGTGCAGGATGACGATGGAGAACTCTCGCTGCTCCATCAAGGTCGGTAACGAACTCACCGAGACCTTCAATGTCAAAAAAGGTTTTAGACAAGGCGACGCGCTGTCATGTGACTTCTTCAACATCGTGTTGGAGAAGATCGTGCGAAACTCACACGCCAACACTAGAGGCACGATCTTCCAGAAGTCCGTTCAACTGCTAGCATACGCGGACGATATTGACGTGATTGGCCGAACTCAGCGAGCCGTCAATGAAGCGTTTGCTTGTATTGAGACGGAGGCGGCAAAAATGGGTTTAGCGGTGAATGAGGGCAAAACAAAGTATATGCTGTCATCAAGAAAGGACACACAACATCGACGACTCGGTCAGAACGTCACCATAGGCAGCTACAACTTCGAGGTAGTGAAGGACTTCGTCTACCTCGGCTCCCAAGTAAATAGTGCGAACAACATCAGTACTGAGATTAAACGCAGAATAACTCTTGCCAACCGCTGTTTCTTTGGGCTCAAGAGGCAATTGAGTAGTCGAGCCCTCTCTCGAAAGACCAAGCTCACCTTATATAAGACCTTGATCATCCCTGTCCTGCTGTATGGCGCGGAAGCTTGGACGATCTCAAGAGCGGATGAAGACGCACTTGGTCTCTTCGAGAGAAAAGTTCTGCGTTCAATCTTCGGTCCTGTTTGCGTTGAAGGTTCTTGGAGAAGGAGATTCAACCACGAACTGTACGGGCTGTACAGCGACATGAGTCTAGTCAGGCGTCTACGGATTCAACGCCTAAGATGGCTAGGCCATGTAGAGCGCATGGACAACACTGCTCCAGCCCGAAGAGTCTTCGACTCCGAGCCAGTGGGACAACGCAATAGAGGACGACCACGAACCCGATGGCGCACTCAAGTGGAAAAAGACCTCAACCAACTTGGAGTGCGAAATTGGAGGCAGCTGGCTAAAGAACGTGCCAGCTGGAGAGGATTGTTGACCGAGGCCCAGGTTCACCCCGGACTGTAGCGCCACAAGAAGAAGAAGAAGAATGTTAAACTAGAAGAGACATTTTTAACGCATTGTCGATGTAGAGACAGATACCACAACTTCCGCTTTTGCTTTTTATTACATTAATTTGCATCAACGTCACCTCAAATTTGGGTCTGTTTTTAAGTGTGGCCTACGATTCATTGACACATGCTTCCAGATTACACCAATCGTAAAACACGAGTATCACCTTCCATTAAGAACCACACGCAGTGGAGGTCTCATCAAGGCATATGTAAATCATTTCAGTTCAATTCCCGAATTTGATATTTATCGACTGCTCATTTCTTTGGTTTCTCTATCAATTAAGAGCAAGTCCACCGATCTGACCTCAGACCAGTTGCGTAACACTCACTTAGTGATTTAGAGCAGTATAATTTAATTTTAGCTCGCAAAACGTACCGGTTTCTCATCAGAAGCCATCATTTTGGGATTTCACAAGTTCCTTAGCCTTGCCTCCGACCAACGAACTTTGAATCAAGATTTTGTTGTATTTCTTGTATACAATTTATGCCGGGACTGAGATTCCCACTTTGTGGGTGCAAATCCTGAATTTCTTGTAGAATGTTGTGATTTAAAAGAAAATAAAATATAAATTAAGTGGCGCGTGTGTGCATTCTCCCAAGCCAAGCATTTTAATAGCTTCATCGAACTTAAGAAGCACTACACTATGTCAAGTTGTTAAATGTGTTCTTGGAGCAAGCCAGAGAACATCCTTTACTTTTGACACATGCGATTAATTATCATGTTGGCATCTGACATTATTTTTCGAGAAACAACCTGATCTAGAGTACTGTGAAGAATATGCGACTAATTTGTTATGGAGACAACAGAAGATGTGATTTAATCACGAGTGCTCAGCTAAACCGTTTGTTAATCAGAAGGCGCAAGCAAGAGAATGGTGCTGTGTGTTGACTGCAAATTGATTTCATTGGGTACTGACCGACACTAGATCGGAATTACTTACTGATTTACTTAAGGTGGCGCTACAGTCCCGGGTGGACCTGGGCCTCAACCAACAAGTGTCTCCAGCCAGCTCGATATTTAGCTAGCTGTCTCCAGTTTCGCACGCATAGTTGGTTGAGGTCCCTTTCCACTTGCGTGCGCCACCTGAGTCGCGGTCTTCCTCTACTGCGGGGGTGGATTCGAAGACTTTTCGGGCCGGAGCATTGGTTTCCATCCATCCGCTATATAGCCATCTCAATCGTTGGATCTTCACTCTTCTGGCTAAGTCGAAGATGGCTGCTTCATCCGCTTTGACAGAGTCCATGCCTCCACGCCATATAGCAGGACTGGGACGATTAAGGTCTTGTAAAGCGTTATCTTGGTTGTTCCAGAGAGGGCTTTGTTTACCAATTGCTTTCGTAGCCCAAAGAAGCACCGATTGGCAAGAGTTATTCTTCGTTTGATTTCAGCGCTGGTGTCGTTGTCTGAGTTGATAGCGGTTCCTAGGTAGACAACGTTTTTAACTACCTCAAAGTTTTATCTGTCTGCTTTGACGTTCTGACCGAGACGTCGGTGTTGGGTGTCCTTTCTTGTTGACAGCATATATTTGGTCTTACCCTCGTTTACCGCTAAACCCATCTTCGTGGCCTCCGTTGCAATACTCACAAAAGCGCCTTTGACATCACGCTGCGTTCTTCCGATAATGTTTTTTTAATGGCTGGGTGCTGTGGGTATCGGGTAGGCACTGACTGGCGTCAACCTGGCGATGCCCAGTGTTGCAACTTTTCCTACACACCAAGTGTGCTTATTTTACCTCCAAGTGGTAGCCATCGGGTACTGGTTGTAGTTCACCCGAGCTCAACCTGCCAAACTTATAAGTGCGACCTCTTGTCCTAGGGGTTACAAAAAATGAACTGGCCCTCCAGGTTGGGGTTTGTGCCGTCGGGGTAACTGCCCGGCCACACAAACAAAAACCATAGTTACGAAGCAACAACAAGATTGGAATTAGAGTTAGAAGTTCCGAGTCCCAGCCCAATGAAGTCTACTCTTGTTTCTCCACTCTGTTTGCTCTGATTTGGTCATATTATGTCTGTTCCTGTGCCAATATTAGCAGTACAAAACAACGAAAATCTACGAAAGTCTGTTCCTATATAACACATGGATTTTATGTAAAACGAGAGTAAACAATTTCCAACCCTGGCCATTTCAACCCAAGAAATTCCTGTAGGTAGTTTGCTGGTCTTCTGTCAAATAAATTGATGTGTCAAAAATTCCAATTTAGTTTTGGCGATTCTTCAAAAGTTTTGATGAAGTTCCAATAGAATCCTGTCTTTTTTTTTAATTTACACGTTTTGCTATATCGGGTGACATATGGCTTCTCTCACATTATGAAGAATGCAACAAGCTTCCTAAAAATGACATAAGTTACACAATTATTTTAACTGCGTTTGCGTACTCTTGATGTCTTGCTTCTTTCTGAGAGGTTTTAACACCCACTTCTTATAAATGACAGTCTTCATAATTTGGTGTAGAAAGTAATGGAACAGACCTATTGTTTCTTTCACTGAGTTCGCAAGGAACCAAATTTTGACCCTTGTCTGAACTCTAGTGCGCGATTTCACAGTGCCAGCTAAAGTGTCGATCCTTCGCTAAACTCAGACTTATTAGAAGATGGAAGTTAAGTGATAGGTTCCACTAAATAGTGGTTTAACTTAAGCCACCGACGGCTATGGCTTAAGTGTCAATCCAGAGTACATAATTGCCATTCGTGATTAAAATAATACTAGTCCCACAATGCATGAAGAAAACTCACGTATGCAATTAAATATTTTTTTTTCTGGCAGTGCTGCGAAGAGAACAGAAGGCACACAAATTGATGAATGCCAACGTAGTGTAACAGTGCCTTTACATGTATGAGCATTGGCTTGTTGATTTGGTGTGTTGTCTTTTCCTCTCTTCAGTTGGGTGCTATTCGTCTAATATCACAATCAGTATTTTATTCATGGTTTACTTGGTTGGTGGATTCAATAGTTTATTTCGCTCAATCCATACTTTGCCTAAACCACCCTTAATTATTGAGTGTGAAAACGAAATACATATTTTTAAGTGAAGTTTAAGTTCAATCCTACACTTAGCTAAACCAGCAGATAAAGTTGCACTGTGTCTTATAGTCACAGCGAAATGGTTGTATGGACAATGTTGAAATGCCGAACGATATCCAGTGCTTGCAAACGCCTATCAAGTTGGAATGCGCCCGAAATTTCGGTCTATAGCTAACAACCAGTGTTGGGACTTCAAATGTTCAAAGCGTGGTAGATCTCGAAGAAAATTAGTTGTACATTTGAAATCACGTAGATCGACTTAATATATCTAGAAATTTACTACGTTAAGGCTGTTCACTTAACGAAATGAGCAGCTACTCACTTTCCTATGTGCCAAACATTTTTGTAACACTGTCGTCAGTTATAACATTTTCTTCTAATTTTGTGCACATATTTTTCTTAGCAATTGAGTCGTGAGTGAATAATAAATAACATAGAGGAAGAATTACAATATGTGGGGGATTCTGCACTTTGGGTAGTAGATGGGGTAGATTTAAAAAAAACTGGCAAATAGAAATAAATCCATCACAATTGTGGTAAATTTCCAAAATTGCTAACAACATCACCAATGTCTCTTTTAGCCGAATCTCTGTACATGCTTCAAATATCTCGCTGGGCCTATGTTGCTACAACACCTTTTCCACAGAAAAAATATGCCGATAACGCACTTTCTTTAAAAAGATATTGTGCACCTAAAACACGTCTGATCGCAATAAATTCTCGTGTCTGACTGTTTGAGAATACAAACACTGAGTTTTGCTCTTACGCCAACATCAAGAGAGTTCACACAGTCCAGAGAGCTGTTTTAGTGTCCCTGGATGCATTTAATATCATATACATATATTATATGTATTTCGCAAATGAGTTGCCAGTGTTGCAAAATACTAACAAGGTCCTGAGCAGTCAAATTTCTCTGACCATTCTAATTTAATTTGGATTAATTAGAAGATGAAATCTATAACCACAGTTTAATTTGCTTAATTCAGGTCAACAGAATGCTATTTTCAGTTCCTGTTTGCCTTAGTCGAGAGTTTATTAAAAAAAATAATCTTGCTATTCTGAGATGGAGAGAGAAGAACACAAATTCGATACAAGTTTCAAGACACTTCAAGATTTGATCCTAGTTAATAATTTCTCTCTCGGTTGGTAGCACTTTATCTTCGATTTCCATTTGAAACTTGTTATTAAAATTATACATTTTTGTTTTGAAGAATCGTTCTTCGAGCTTCTGCAGAAGTTGTGGCTGTTCCTAAAGATGCAAGGGATTTGAGGTAGTTCTCGATCATGTACTTATTTTAATTTATAGCTTGTCGAAATACTGGAGGACAAACCCGCAAAATTTTGGGAAATTTAAGCGAATTAAATAGAACTTTAGTGGGAGCCAGTGGCGTGGTGACATATGACAGCGTGCATAGAGACGAGCTATACAGCGCTACGTCTAGTTTTGACATTCCTGCCAAACTCGTCAGGTCGTGCAGGATAACGATGGAGAACTCTCGCTGCTCCATCAAGTTCGGTAACGAACTCACCGAGACCTGCAATGTCAAAAAAGTTTTTAGGCAAGGCGACACGCTGTCATGTGACTTCCTTAACATCATACTTGAGAAGATCGTGCGAAACTCAAACGTAAACACCCGAGGCACGATCTTCCAAAAGTCCGTTCAAGTGCTTGCTTACGCGGACGACATTGACGTGACTGGACGAACACAGCGAGCCGTCAATGAGGCGTTTGCTGGCATTGAAGCGGAAGCGGCTGAAATGGGTCTCGCGATAAACCAGGGCAAAACAAAGTACATGCTGTCATCACGAAAGGACGCACTACATCGACGTCTCGGACAGAGCGTCATATTAGGCAGCAGAAACTTTGAGGTAGTCAAGGACATCGTCTACCTAGGCTCCGGAGTAAATAGGGACAACACCAGTACCGATATCAAGCGCAGCGAATTACTCTTGCCAATCGCTGCTTCTTTGGGCTCAAGAGGCAATTGGGTAACAGAGCCATCTCTCGAAACACCAAATTGACCTTGTATAAAACCCTGATCATCCCAGTCCTGCTCTATGGCACAGAGACATGGAAGCTTTGGAAAGCGGGTGAAGAAGCTCTTGGTTGTTTTGAGAGAAAAGTTCTGCGTACGATCTTTTGTCCTGTTTGCGTTGATGGCGTTCGGAGGAGAAGGTTCAACCACGAACTGTACGGGCTGTACAGCGGCATGCACCTAGTTAAGCGTCTTCGGATCCAACGCTTAAGATGGCTAGGTCATGTAGAGCGGATGGACACAACAGCTCCGACCCGAAGAGTTTTCAACACCGAGCCATTGGGACAGCGCAACAGAGGACGTCGTCGCACTAGATGGCGCACACAAGTGGAAAAGGACCACAACCAACTTGGTTTGCGCAACTGGAGGCAGCTGGCGAAAGATCGTGCTGGCTGGAGAGCATGTTGGTTGAGGCCGAGGTCCACCCCGGACTGTAGCACCAATCAAAGAAGAAGTGGCGTTGTGGGTATGTGTGTCGGTTCCCAACGCGCTTGAACCTCGAAACGGTTCATTCCGCGCTCTGTACGGCCCCACCTATTTCAATTCAATGCCAATGCTCAAAGAGTCTAAAAAAAACTCCTCAAACTTGGCCGTTCAGAGTCGGCAAAAACACAACACGAGTGGTTGATGAGAAGCTAGGTCCTGGCCCTCCCATGTTATAAATAGAACATGAATGGTTCAATTATTACAGTAGAAAATTCGATGGAGTAAATCAAAGGCGTATGTTCGCTACCACCTTTTACTCAACCAAATTCACAACTCAAATTTAATTGTATGTAATTATTATGCTACTGGAATAATAATTAAAAAAATTGAAATATTTGCTAAGTCGAGCAAACGTAATATTAAATTGTTGCATAGAGCGTATCCAAAAATTCAAGGATATCGTCGAAAACCGCGATTGCACAAAAGCAGCGTAGGAGAATCGTCTATAAAAGTTGATAGAACTCGACGGGCTCTAGTAGATACCTCTTGTGTCCGCAAATAAATAAAAGAGGAGGCTTGCTGTTGAAGCGCTCATCGACGACCAGTTCAACCGAACAGGATCGAATGAAAAAAGAGAGAATGTAAAAACACGTGATATATGTGTCACAATTGTCCTAATAAAATCCTAGAAAAATCTCGAGCTTCAACTGGTGGGAGAACAATAGCACGAACAACACGAGTGGTTGCTAAGAAAATAGGCCCTGATTTCCTACGATCTCTAGCGCCACCCATATTTTTATATTATCTTCAGCTGTGTCGAATGTAAATTTCAAACCTTCATTTTGCTTGACCACCGTCTGACCAAAACAAAATGTTGTGGCTTATAATCATACGAAGAATAGCTCACTATTCTGACAGGAAGTCCTAGCAACAAGAAAAACATATCAATCCATTCTGATTGCAGTTCTCACAATGTAAGTGCATTTGTTCTTCTCTTTGTTCACCACACCATAGTCTCGCCTTTAAAATAAATGTTCACATAATTTCATTACATACGACATTTCCTCATTACCTCCCTGCCGTCTGACCTTGACTTTACAATATGGCAAGACCTTAAATTGAAAGCTCACAGCTGGCTCCCGTGCGCAAGTGAAACTGAAACTCTTTTATTGGTCAAGTTAATTAGTATCACCCTATTAACGAGGACACAAGCATTCCTCAAGACCGATTAACGAAAATAAATCACTACGACGCGAGTACATTCGAAAACCTTGCTTGGGCATATGCAACCCCGACTCGAGCGCAATTACAATCTCCCGAATCTCGCCTGGAGCCTGGGGGCGTTTCACAGACGTACGGCAAGCTTACGTTCGGAATGACTTCCCTATTTTGACTCGTGACGTCTTGATTAATCGGTCTTGGGTGAATGTCTATACGCGTAATTGCCAGGTGGAGGTCCATTTAATTACCCAGCATCCGCAGTGGAATGTATTCAATTGGTTACGTCTTCGGAGCGGTTTCAGTCGAAGTGCAAACTCCATGCGGGGAGAGACTAGCGCGATACAAAACAAATGCAATGCGTACATACCCAGTGCCAGCCACAGGAATCCCACCACAAAAAACATAATTTTTTTGCGGTCACGTCAATTAGCTAACGAGCGCTGTCCGTGTGATTAATCCAATTCCAACTGAACTTGTTCTTATTGATTCTCACGCTTCCAACTGTGGATTCGAATTAATATTCGCACTTAAGAATTCACTCTGGACGGCAGATGTGTGCCATTTAATTTTCACTTTTCCTCGTCGACGTTCTTGTAAGCCAGCTTGTATCTGCTGCGACGGATAAACGCCGGAGAGATATCGGATCCCACAAATCACTCTCACAATTCACGAATTAATTCTGAATGCAAAGCACCGCTGCATGCGGCAGAGACGGTCAAGATACGCGCTACTTCGGCGACGAGCAGAGACAATCGTGTTTTTTTTATGCTTCGAACACAGGAGGAGACAAAATTTATTAACGGTAAACACACGATATGCTCAGCTCTGATCCAAAGAAAAAGACAAAAAAAAAAAAAAACGAACGAAACGACGAGTCTTAGTCTGCGATGGGGCACGTTCTCGAACGACGACTGACACGATACTGGCGCTCTCGCGTTGTTATCTTGGCGAATTTAATGGTAACGAAAGTGAATTAAAGCCAAAGACGCACGAGATACTCAACAAACCGTTAACAGCCGTACAGCAGCATAGCAGAGTAGTGGCTTCGAAAGCCTCGCACAGACTGCATTGCCGACACCAACCGGCTTCTTTCAAAGAGAGTCGGAAAGAGTTCGCCGCCATTCGAGATCAGCATCGAGAGAGGAAGAGATTCCAGAGGCGCGCGATCCACGTTTTGGCCATAAAGAGATACAGTGTGCCGTTTGATCGGCAGCTTGGAAGGCCTTGTGCGGCACCAGTTGGCGTTGTCATAGGTCATGATGACAGATGAAGAAGTCATCAATTCTGATAGAAATCGAATGGGGGGCGCCTGTCGCCGCACAGGTTCTGGCTGGCTTCGGTATTTGCCTAATTGAACTGTTGTTGGGAAATTCAGTGACAAGATGGATGTACGGCGAGTGATGGTGGAGAAGATTGTAGCGGGATTTGAAGAGATCTTGATCCGGTTTGGATAAGATTGTGGGGCATTTTAATGGGTGCTGCTGCCATTGAGAGGTTTTCCAATTAAGACTTGCGGGCGCATTGACAACAATTCAATTAGGCGAGACTTGATTTATGATGGCTTACTGCGTCTTTAATGAACTACTGGTTCGCAGTCGATGTGTGTACATTACAGACTGAGTGGTGGGATGCGGTTGAGGCAGGCAGCGATAGGGGCTTAATGAATGGTGATGCATCTATCCACAATGAGGGTGTATGTAGAGCGGCGAAGAATGAAGATTTTACGTTGTTTAGCAAGCGGCACGACTGGTGCGGGCTGGTGTTGTTTTCTCTGGAGCACTCTCTAAATGATTGTTTCATTTTTAGCTCTATGTCTTAAGAACAACAAAACCGCAGAGTCAGTTGGCTTACCATGAGAGCTCTACAAGGCCGTTGGCGATATACAAGTAGGGGAGCATGCACTGGATCATCTTAATATGAACCTAAAAAATGTATAAAAGGCCGGCCTTGTGGAATTGATTGAAATTTTCAATGTGGCGAAATGCATCAGAATCGAATAATACACGTAAGAAAACATGGAAACAGTTATGCACGAGTCGTTGGTAGACCTAATAGGGCCACTGTGAAAGCGGATAGACAAAAGCATGCCCAGCGATCAACAAAAAGAGCAATCTTGCCCCTTGCATCAACTACAGACATATACCCTGTTCAACGTCGCTTACATTGTCCTGTCCAGCGTACTGTGTGAACGTCCTTTAAAGACGTACTAATCGCCACGTGCCAGTGCCTACCAACCCTGAGGAAAATCAGGGGATCAACATACGATAGCATTCACGGAAAGCAAGCGACATCCGAATTCGGGATCCCGGGAATATTGATCCGGCTGCATCACACATGCTCGATGCACCATGTAATTCGGTTCGAAGACCTCTGAGCCGTTTGAAAACAGCACCGGATATTGTCAAGGAAATGCGCCTGTCGTGTGATTTCTTCAATTTGGTACTGGAGAAAATAGTGTGGCTAAACACGGAAGGCACTACCTTCCAAAAGCCAGGTCAACTGTTGGATTGCGCAGACGACATCGACACTGTCGTGCGTTTCCAAAGTGCCAAAAAATCAATGAACATGAGACATATGCCGTCGAATAAGAAATATCACGATCGACAGCTACAAGATCGATTTAGTGAAAGAGTTTGTCTACCTCTGTGCAAACTTGGAACACCATAATCGATGTCTTATTAAAGATCCGAAGTAGAATCGTCATTGACCGTCATGAGTCGGCGTGTCAAAACAACTGGGTCAAAACTGTTGACTAGGAGGACAAAAATCATGCTCTATAAAACACTTATTTTGCCAGTCCTGCTATGTGTATGCAGCCGAAAGGTGGACGACAAACTCGGCAATTATTAAACCGATACTACAGCGACCGTCAATAGGGGTGGCCAGGACTGAAAACCAACGCGAATCTCAAGAAGATACATAAGTATGTACACTAAGACACCGGTGTGGTTAGTACTGCCAAAGGATTGTAGTGCATTTCAGAACTTGACGTGTCATTGGACCAAATCCAGCAATTTTTCGAATTCGTGGCATATCCTTCGGTGGCGCTACAGCTAGAGGTTGGCCTAGGCTTCAACCAACAGGCGTCTCCGGCCAGCTCGCCACCACCTGAGTCGTCGTATTTATATACCGCATCGTCCCTCGGGGTGGATTGGAAAACTTTTCGGGCCGGAGCATTGGCCATCGCAATGGTTGGCTATGTAGATGTCGTCATTATCTCTCCTCCACCACCCACCATCTATGCAGATGGGACCGAAAATCACTACCTCTTAAGGTCTTATAGAGCGCCACTTTAGTTGTTCGCGAGTGTTTCGTTTATCAATTGTTTTCTTAGACCAAAGAGCAGCGATTGATTTCAGCACTGATGCCATACCCATTCATCCGAAAATGAACTTCGTTGCTGTATTGTTGAAATCGAGGTCCGCTTCCAACTCTAGAATCTAGTCAGCGGACACACGTAATTATTTAATGTAACGCTTATTAGAGATCTTGTATAAATGGCAGCAGAACACCAATATCCTGTGCACATTTTGTTTTCTTCTTTTAAGGGTAACTTGGTTGAACTGTACATCCAGACAATGGCGAACCTTTAACCAAAGGAGTGTGAGACACACTAAAACCACATCCCTTTGTATGTTATACTACAACTTAATGAAACTCGTATCCAGTAGTTTGGATTTCCTGATATAGGTACGTTTGACAGATAACTCTCCAAGGAAAGTTCCTGCTAACACCTCAACCATGCGCTGGTGAAGACTATCACCCGTGACCAAGGGCCTACTTCTTTGAAGTGCGCGCAAATCGTTAGGATAGAATAAATTAGAGAGTTTATATGTTCTTTTAGACGGCGTGTATGTTTGTAAGCAGTCTCATGTGCACATGAGAGCAAAGTTGACTTTCTTCGGTTCCCCTTCGAACTCTTCTTCTTCTTCTTCTTCTTCTTCTTTGATTGGCGCTACAGTCCGGGGTGGACCTGGGCCTTAACCAACATGCCTCTCCAGCCAGCACGATCTTGCGCCAGCTGCCTCCAGTTGCGCACACCAAGTTGGTTGAGGTCCTTTTCCACTTGTGTGCGCCATCTAATGCGAGGACGTCCTCTGTTGCGCTGTCCCAATGGCTCGGTGTCGAAGACTCTTCGGGCCGGAGCTGTTGTCTCCATCCGCTCTACATGACCTAGCCATCTTAAGCGTTGGATCCGAAGACGCTTAACTAGGTGCATGCCGCTGTACAGCCCGTAAAGTCGCCATCAACGCAAACAGGACCAAAGATCGTACGCCCCTTCGAACTCGGTGAATATTAAATAATATGAAAAGAAAGAACATGTAAACTGTCATATCAAACGGCTGGATGGCGTGGTTGCTTGAATGCCTGCCCTTGGTTTTTGAGGTTTTTTAGACGTTGGGATCAAATTAAAGGCACTTGGTATAACAATGAACCAACAATGGTCTAATTGTGTTGGCGTCCAATAACTTTAACAGCCAACTCGCAGGCACAAGAAAACACATAACTTGGTGATAAAGTCTTATCATGTCCACACCTTTCTCGACTCTGCAACAGGCAATCGCTGTTCATCATTAGCGTCTGAAGTGCACAAAAACGATCATCACTTTGCGTCGATACGGAAGCATCAGTTTGTCCGTCACACAAATTGACATCGCAACAAGAATCTAACCCCTCACCTGTCATCCATCTGTCAATCTGTTCACCAACACACCTCATCAATCTCCACAAGCGCTGAATGACACGTTTCCCTTTTCTCTTTTCAGGTAAGACTCATCAATTTACTTGCTCCAGTGGCTACGGAAATAAAACAAAAACCACGTAAGTCCTTCACCACCGTTGTCAAGCGTCTCATTTCCCCCCACAAGTCAACACGCTTTTCCAAACAAAAAGCAGACAGCCCCTTTCGGCCATCAGCAGCTAACACTGGATGAGCGTCGACAGACACTAATCCATTATTCAGCTTCAACACTCTCCTCCTCCTCATCGTCGTCGTCGTCGTCATTGAATCAAAACAAAGTTCCGACCACTTACACCTCTTCTGTTACAAATTGCGCCCACATGCCGGACCCGGGGTCCCCCAAGCGCATGGCGGCTATCTCTCCATAAATCTCCCACTAAAGGTCATTACGGCACACTGCTGCTGCCGACGGCGGTCGTCTTCTCTGTGCCCTGCTCTCTGCAACAACTGGCTGCCATCTGCCGAAGAGAGGAACCTGGAGACGAAGAGACAGCGAGAGAGTGGACTGGGTATGCCATTATCACTTCTTTATAAGGCCATCATCGGCGGTGACTGGTGGGTACCATCCTCCCCCGGCGTGGACGTCCGCGCTGCGATGGGAGTCGCGTGCCCAACAAGTCAGTCTCGCTTGTGTGCAGTTATCTTCATTTTCATTTTTCTTTCGAGTTTTGTCGGCGAATTTTCCAAGGTTCCCAAGGTTACAGTTGATGGCAATCAAGTGCACGGCAGAGTGCACGGCGGTTGAGTAAGAAGATGATCGGCTTGGTGACTTGCTCGCTGTGCGATCTTCACTTGGGTAATTGAAGTGATGGCGTATGACTTCATTTGTCATGAGAAAAGTCACGAAAGAAAGTCGCGTGACGGCTTATTAGCGCTGAAAGCAACAGGTTCCATCGGCCGTGAGAGAAAGGGGTAAAAGCTGAATTCATTAAGCCGCGGCGAGGCGGCAGGTATCTCCTCGATATTCTGCATCTTAAAGGTGAACCACCTCGGACCATGAGAAGCTGTGCACAGCCCGACTATGACTGGCTGCCAAACCCAAATCGAGCCGAAGAATATGAGAGTGGCCCTCGACGGAGTGGTGGTGCCGGCAGTCGGCACAGAGCGGATCGGGTTCCGCGGTTTTGGTCTAGAGTGTCGCTTGGCACGACTAAGTTATGGGAACAAAATCAACGATGGCGACCAACCTATTTGCAATTCTAATGATGTCAAGTGTCAAGGTGGTCTCCACTGCTATCGCGCGCTCGAGAGTTGACGGCTGTTCTGCAGCTTCAGCTGTTTTGTAAATACTTTGGTGCTTGGTCAGAGAGTGCTGGCGACCTGAAGTGGGTGCAGCATTGTGTCAGTTCCGTGAGTCATGACGCCATAGAAAGTTCCGTTTGCCGGTCATTGTGGATGCAATCGATTATGGTCATTCGGCGTAGTCGCTACGCCACATTCGGTGGACTGTTACGTGCGACTCTCGACACGTCCATCATCTGTCATCTGTGAGTCAAATTGAATCTTGATGTTTCCGCGGACATTAGCCACTGAATGGTGTCACATTGGGCTGGTGGACACAATGGAGTGCAGTGTTTCGTTTCAAATTTAAATGCGATGCAATGCACGTTCGTCTGCCGCGACACGTTTGGGATTATTGTCTGGTGTGGTGTGTCATTTAGGAATTTGGAGGGAGTTTCTGTCAGAGGCGATTGTGGCAACTTTATTGTAATTCGAGTTCAAAAGTAGACACATCTATAAAATCGCTCTCAAACTGGATCTACGCTTAATTTACTTTACGCAAAATTTGATTGAGGGCAATTGTTATTACCTGTTCCGGTTTTAAGTCAATGGTCCAATTTGAAATATTCCCCAGACTTTGGTAGTGACTTTGTAGAATTTAAACAGAATTCATAAAAGTGTCCTTTTTGCGTCGCCAGTGCTTCCAGACGCAATTAATTGGCCTTTTTTTATTTCTTGTGTTTGTTAAAAAAGTGATTCTTCAATTAAATGACTACCCTTACATACATTAGCTTCTTGAGGACTCCGGAAGTCATCTTCATGAATTCTCATCTGACTCTGGAAACCTTGTTTGTGTAAAGGCCCAAACGCATAGAATCCGTAACGTGCGTTGCGTCTTGTCAAAAAATGTACAACTCATAAGAACTAATAAGAAACAGTGATGTAAAAATTTGAGCTATGAGTGAAATGTATCACGTCGGATGAAGTTGTCGAATATTTAACATTTGTTCAATTTGATAGTTATCATCATTTATATATTTATGTTTGTCATTAGACGTGTTTTTTTTTGACTACGCAGTACTCAACTCAGTAATTATTCTCAATAAAACGCTCTTTTACTTAGTTACACTTTTCTTCCGAATGTTGGTACGTGTGCTTACGTCCATTGCATTAGATGTCAAAATACTCCAATGTCAAAAATAATTTAAATTTAATTCTCAAAGCAAAGAAAATACACAATGGATAGTCGAACAAGTTATCTGAATAATTTCATATTTTATAAATTTGCACAAGTAACATCAACGAGTAAACACTTGCAAGTGTCAAATAATCGATTGATACCAACCTTTAATAAACAAATAGTTTCCTCTGGCGCCATCTATAAATAAGATTTTTCAATGTCCTAGTCAGTAATTGCAGTGGAATTTTACTGAGTAACTTTAACTCTGTAAGTTGTTTTCTTGTTGCTTCACGTGTACAATCTTACTAGGCTGAGTACTTAATAGTCAATAAACACACCTACTGAACACTCGATTTCGAACTTAACGAAAGTATTCATTAGACAGCTGTTTGCAATCTGGCAAATCTCGGTGTTGTGGATTTCAACCGGAACTTTCGCAACGGCTTCTATAGGCTTAGACCTATTCTACTTACTTATAGATGTATGTATATATGCTAGAGTGTATTTAAGCATTTTTGAGTATGAACATGAGTCTAAGTAGACTACCATTAGATCAGCGAGTGTTTTTCAAGTGCATCGAAGGAGTCGAAACTTAAAAAAATCAGACGTCAGAACTCAGAAGTCGCTTTTCGTTTTCAGGTTTTGAATTACATTACAAAGAGCGATACTCGTTACATCCTTAAGTTGCAAACTGTTGTCATATATCCACGATCCTCCCTCGAGGCATGTCCAAGCTCATCTAAATGTTCGACAAAACTCGCTACAATAAGTCTTATTTCGACGGATGCCATACATTACATCTCTACTCTTTGTTTGAAGAAGTTCTCTTATTACTACCGGTAAATGGAATTGTAACTAAACTAGATAGTGGTGGCTTTTGATTGTAGACCGCTAAGCACTTGGACCTACCGTGTTCAGCTTCGATTCCTGATTCCTGACTAAAATCATGTTTTACGCCCCACATTTGTCCGGCCACTGACAATGCTCAAAGACTAATTCTGTAGATGCTATATACTCTACGGGCTGTAGCTGGAGATTATTAAGTAAACTACATAGTGAAGGCGGAACCCCGCTTTTCGATACTCACAGCATCAATCAGGATAATGTCGACACCTGGAAAGAACTGTCTTACTTAGCAAGTCTACAAGCCTGAGATATCGCCGTCTTCCATCGTTAACGGGCATGCTACTTCCAGTAATCAAGACCCGCCTGTTTTGCGCCCGTTATGACCCTGTCTAGAGATTCAGTCTTTTTCTCTTTCTCGTACCAGGAGGCTTCGGTCCGAAGACCTTTCATAGCTGAAACGTTGGTGCCAGGGATGAGAACGCAGAGCCCAGAAAGTGCCCAAAAAAGGAAGTACATTTATAGAAAGTGAAGTCTTATAGATATTAAAAAAAGGATAAAAACAAAATAGTTATTTTAAAACTCCTCGTGTACTACCGTATGTGTACTCGAGTGACCGCTAAATTAACTTTTTAACGATTTTGGTTATAACCGATTCGTCGTTGTAAGCGATTTTGTCTGTTCTGCATGTGTTTATTTTCCGGGCAGAGGCCATGTGGTCTACGACACAAGTGGGCTTGAGCAAAAACTATCAACGAAACCAAACCATATGACGTTTTAAGTGCGATTTAAAAACCCTTATAACTTTATCTTTGTTTTTATAAATTTGTATTGGGGATACCCTGCTTCCAGGGACAAATGCTTCTGGACATCCGTCTTCTAGCAAAATGTTCAGAAGATATCTTAAATTTCATTTCTTGAAAAGTTGATTTCTATGCGATAGTAGTCCAAGTCCAAGTCTTTTTTCTAAACCATTTAAATCCCTCTGTTTACAAGAACCGACAGCATGGTCTGTCGTTTTATCGTTTTGAAGTCATAGTAAAAATGTACAAAAACTGTGACTTTCTATATTATTTACTCTCTTCTACGTCATTTACTCAAATGGCATCGACTGTAATTTAATCGTGTCTCTTTGTCGGCTTTATCGGCAGTCAGATAGAGACGCTGAGAAATTCAAATCGAAAATGATCACGGGCATGTGTGTGAGGCATCTGCTCTTGAGATCTTAAAATCAAAAACTGTTTTTGTCATGTAGTGTGTGCAATCCACACCTCTCCCTGGAAGGAAATCATACTTGATGGAACTGGTTGTCCCACTAAGAATCAATTATGGCCTACTCTCAATCCGAGACGATCACAAATACTGAATAGCTTGTGCAAATCGATGACTGATGACATGCAGAACCCACACCTAATGCAAAATAGGCTGCAAACGTACGAAGTAAACGCAGACGATGTGTGGAAGACGACGCAGAAATCTCATAATTGGACTGCAGTTGATGATGATTTTGATCGAACGTTTACAGCACCACTCTCATTTTATTATTAAACGCGTTCCAAGTGCTTCCGATAACTTTCTCTTAAAACTAATGTCAAACTTCATTGACTTCGTTTAATCGATTATCCACTCATCCTGTCAACACGCCGTCGCAGCTCATGTCCAGGTGTCCCCAGAGAAAAGCACAGACTTTCACTTCAAAAGATTAATCTTCAGCTTCCATCTGTCTGCTTGCATCCCATCACACCTGATACACATGTCATCAACATCACCGTTATCTTCAGCGACAGCACACAAAACAACAGTAGTTTTTAAATCAAAATCCTCGCTTTACAGGCGCGCACACACTACAGGAATACAGTCTCTTTTCAGTCATTTATCTGTCCACACTCCCTCCCTCATGGTAATCAACTCTCGAACTGGTCACGACGAACATTCTCTCCTCCGCAGCAGCACTCACAGTGAACCATACCAGTTACCATTTAATTGCCGAGACCATCTAATGGGCTCCTTGTGGTCGATCGAGTGTGAATTTTGCTTCACAAAAGCGGCGGCGGTCCCCCTGTGGTCCAGGTGCATAATTCAATAATTGCAAACGTGAAAATTATTGTAATTCGATGCGTTGTGGCGAGCGGAAAAGTGGAAGAGTTGTCATGTCCTCCGCCAGCGGCGGACGACGGCATTGCGCTGAATAGCGCCATCATTGTGCGGAGAATGTCGGCACGTTTAACTTAATTAGGCCTTTTCAAAGGCGAGGCGACGTGAACGAATCGGCCTGTGTTTGAGTTGCTAATTGCACAGTGATTGTGCGTCGGAAGGAAGTGTCATGTAACGATTTGAATGATCTAACGAGTATTGTGCAATTGGACTTAATGACGGTGCAGAACACCTGCACTGGTGAGTGCACTAGAACTGCCAAAGTGTGTCCGGTGGCAGCAGTGGTGTGGTGGTGGGTACTTTTCTGTTTTCACGATGATTCCACAGATGTCATATTAGGCGGCACTCCTTTTCTGATTACTTGAAAAACATTCTGCGTACGAAACCAAGTATTTATTGCAGCGGCCAAATGGTTTATAATTCCAAAATGCCTGGCCCGAATTGCGCTACTTCATCGAACACCTCCCGCGGAGCTAGCTCCTAGACGGTACTCCTCAGCCGCGGGTCATGTTCAAGCAAATTAACGAACCAGTACCTCCTTCGTATTGCTAAACGTGAAATTGTTTTGAACAACAAAAAAATAATAATAATTAAAAGCGAATCTATTGCACTGTTATGGCGGTAACACAGTGCAGTGCGCATTCTTCGGAGGCATTCACTTGCACCTCGCGCAATGTGGAGTGCACCGAGGGGTGCCACCGTGCTGCTGCTGCTGGTGATGGTGACGGCGATCATGTTGGTAGCTCTCGATGTTACGCAACTGTAGCATAACTCGTAAGATATGGAAACCTTAGATGTGCTCATTCATCATTCCGTGGCCATTCATTCACTCACGCGAGGATTGTTACAATGACCACAGTTCGACGACGTCGTGGTATCATGTGAGTTATGTGTAATCTTGTTGCGTGAATCTGTGTATCAAACTTCCACATGCTTGGCCTTTTTTTTGTTCGCTAAGGAAATTTATTGGAAAATGATATCCTAGGCGGAAAGGACTTTCGAATTCAAAAACAATTACATCGAGTAGTGTGGTACTAACTACTCTACTCTTGACTGAATTGTTTTTTTTTTCCAGGAGGTAAAAAAATTGCACAGTTTCTTTGCAAGTTGAGGTGCGTAATAGGGAACCTAGAGCATATCAGTTGCCACCAGGTATCATGGTCAATTCCTTCAGAACATTGGCCACTGTGAATTGCAAACTAACAAAAGAAGGACACTCATCGCCACTCTTGCCACCGACTATCATACACAAGAGTGGAATTCCAAAACAAAAACGTTTGAATTCCTTCACGCAAGAAGGCGCACTTCGACACGCAGTCCCATTGACTGACTTTCATGAACGCGCTCACGCCGGAAATGGCATTCATGACTGATCGTGGGTGCCCAGCTTAACAGCTCATGTGTGTCTGAAGTCTGCTATAAATGTGGTAAATATGTATTTATTATTGAATAATATTTGTTGGTGAGCTAACAAGTAGGACAAGATTGCACACAGCGATCAGCAGATGTCCTAACAACAAAACGGGATGCAAACGATCAGAGGGGCAAATGTGAGCTCTGTGTATTTCAATTTAACACAGCTCGTTGACTGAGGGCAAAACGAAGTGTATGCTGTCCTCAAAAAAGGACATATAACATCGACGTCTTAGACAGAGCGTCACAATGGGCAGCTATAACTTCGAGGTAGTCAAGGACTATACTTACCTCGGCTCTGGAGTAAATTGTACAAATAACATCAGCACCGAGATTAAATGCAGAATAACTCTGCTGTTTTTTTGGGCTCAAGAGGCAATTGATTAGTAGAGCCCTTTCTCGAAGGACCAAACTCACATTATTTAAGACCTCGATCATCATTGCCCTGCTCTATGACTCAAAGGCATGGATGATATTGAAAGCGTATGAAGACGCGCTTGAACTTTTCGGAAAAAAAGTTCTGCTTTCAATCCTTGGTCCTGTTTGCGTTGAAGGTTTCTGGAGATTCAACCACGAACTGTACGGGCTGTACAGCGACATGTGTCTAACCAGACGTCTGCGGGCTCAACGCCTACGGTGGCTAAGTCATGTGGAGCGTTTGGACACCACAGGTCCGGCCCCAAGAATCTTCGAATCTGAATCTGTGGGGCAACGCAACAGAGGACCCAAATGGAGAAAGACCTCAACCAACTTATTGTGTAAAACTGGAGACAGCTAGCCAGAAATCGCGCTAGTTGGAGAGGCATGCTGGTTGAGGCCCAGGTCCCCACATGGACTGTAGCGCCACACAAAGAAGAAGAAGAAGAGCTCGTTGTCCTAAGGCCTGAAAATATCCCTCACCTTCCGCCGATAAAGTGGTATTCATATAACCAGATTCCTACCGAGTTCCCTTTTCAAATTAAAATTCAACTATGTATCAATAAATCAACTAACATGAATATGTGCCCTAAGCTTGAGTATAACGCTCATATCTAGTCTGGTGCCCCCAAGAGCACCCTGCACCTACTAGATAGAATCCAAAAGCGAGCGATAAAACTTATAGGAGACAACGATATCGCGAGTTCATTAGACTCGCTCGAACATCGACGTACCGTATCTTCTTTGTCCGTATTTTATCGTTATTTTAACAAACGATGCTCAAGTGCAAGCCAACTGCATTCCTCCTCTCCTTGAATTCACCCGCAATACACATCTCGCCAGGAATGCACATCAGTTTACCCTTAAGCCTGCTTTCGGACGCACAGTGAAATTTAGAGACTCGTTTTTTAGCCGCACCACACGAATATGGAATGCTCTTCCCAGCTCAATATTTCCCGTAGATTACAATCCGCAGATGTTTAAGACCAATGTGCACAGGTACCTCCTCTCTCTCTCTCCCTCTATACCTTCGGCCCGTGCTGTGTCTTGACCCCGGACAATTAAGGGTATTAATAACGCCTTGAGCACGTGCATATAAACAAAATTCTCTTATATATTGTTAAGTATGTACGTAATTTGGAGTATAATCATTGTTGTGTAATAATATAACTGAGAGAGGACAAAATGGTTTGAATTGGAATTAATCGGTCATATATGGGTGGCGCTACAGTCCGTAGGGGGCCAAGGTCTAGCTTCTCACCAACCACTCGTGTTGTGCGTGCTGATGTTCTTTCGCTAGCGGAAGGGACCTACAGTTCAATGCCGACTCCGAACGGCCAAGTTTGAGCAGCTTTCTTTAGACAGCAAATACTCTTTGAGTATTGTCAGTGACTCGAAACAGGTGGGGTCTTGAAAATTGTTTTCGTAGCACAGAGCATGAATCCAATCGAAGACGTCGAGGTTGGGGCCAACGCACATACCCACAACGCCACGGGCTACCACATCCATTATTCAGTCATCACCGCTTATCAAATCATCCACGTATATTTCTTCTTGGATCGCTTGAGCTCAGTCAAGCTCAAAAACCCTTAATTGCAAGTTTTTTTTCCAAAAAATCATTTGAAAATTTGTTTCCGCTTGTCTGACCTTTAATTTTCCGGTAGGTACATCTTCCCGATGTCGACTGTAAATGTGTACTGGCATCTCCTCCAGAACATAATGATGTCGACTACAATACGTTCTTGTAATTTTGGACCTACTAACTAATCATACTAATCATTAAGTGAAGTTGACGAAGTCGAAGACACTTTTATTATACTTTAGGTTCTGTGCATTTCCTCTTTGAAAACCTGAAGTATAAAAACTGGCTTAAAAAATTGACAATATCGGCAGTTTTAGAGAGCGGTTGCATATTACGTACATTTTATTCCGTGTTTCCATTTTAAATTTGACAAGCCACGCCACTCTTAGGAGTTACAGTGATGGGAATGAGGACACTCAGTAAAAACCTATAGCAAATCAATAATTATAAATTATTCTACAAGGAGTGAAAGCGACGAACTCTCCAGTGGTTCATAAAACAAATAAGTTCTTTCTTCAGCTGGTGTTTGGTGCAACTGGTCCTCAAACTACAAGTATGTTCAGATGGCACGATCCTCCAATAACACCCTTGCTGGCTTTTTGAATTCAGTTTGTATACCTATACTTTTGCTAGTAATATTTATGACAATATACCCACTAATGCTGGGCCAACAGTTTGCACATATTTTCACTAGCCTTGATACGTGGCCAGTCTGTTCGAGTTTTCTAATCTAGTGTTTTTCTTTTTGATACACTCAATATCTATGCCATCGATCATTGCCTGCTACCGCCGAAAACTCACTCTTGCTCCGCCGTCATCACACTTTTCCATAAGTCGTGCTAAATAATTTTGCTTTCGCCTTACAGAATAACTATATCCCAATTGTCGGTGGTGCAATTTGAGTGTGTCTTTGAGAATTGTAGTCACTGGCCCCTATGTAAGCTCGCAACTGTTCTTAATCTTCTGAAACACCTGACTGTTGATCCGATATGTGTATCCTCAGGTTCAAGCAACAAATCAGTCTCTATTGCTTAGCAGCATGACCTATGTACATCAACCAAACAACATCACTATCGTTGCATTCTAGCACTTTGTACGGTGAGACAGATATGTCCGAAAATTATCTTCGTGGCATGATATTCTCCACTAGACTAGTGGAAAGAGCACCAATATCACCTTAAATAGCTGGCGCGGCGTCAGTTTGAATATTGAAAACGCGTGCCGTCTCGTACTTTGTACAGTCGCCTTGTGACGGGAGCTGTCAATCGTATGACATCAAACACAGATAGCGCTGCAGACAATCATGATTTGTACAACCATCACTTGCAAGTGTTATATGCTGGATTGTTCTAAGACAACAAACAAAAAAAAAAGCAGATTGTGCATACATCAGGCGACTGCGGCGTATACGTAATATTTTGACACATTCATAATGGTCATATTTATTTCGTTCCTACACGCTGAATAGTATAAACCTACACGTTTTCAGATGAAGCTACTTTCAGACTTCAATACATCTCATAATCTTTAAGGCAAACAATGGAGTCGGAGGCAGGTCGGTGGAAATATATTCATATATGTTTTTCGAAGAAAACACTATTGATTGGATTGACTTTTCAACTCTGTGTGTAGGGTGAATGCAATATCGTTGTGTGTTCTTCTCTTCTTAAGTGTCTGGCAAAATGACACAGCACAGTGTTTTCAAAAGCAGACGGATCAGAATTATTATGGAGACAAATATTGAGGATGGCGGGATTTGGAATGCAATTGGTTATCTCATTTAAGCACTGATGTAATTAATGTCATGAAACAGTTGCGAATACGACACGTTATATCGATGCTCAAGTAAGACATTGAAAGGTTTTACTTAGCTTTATCCTTAAACGCTCGCTTTTGGAGTAAGATCAGATTGCAATCTTCGGCACCATAAGCAGTGGTCATCGGAAGTGTTTGAGGGTTAACAAACTTTTCAATTCTTTTCAATGTGTTTATGCACCTGGTAATAGGTTCATTGTGGTGGCCCGTGGCGTTGTGGGTATATGCGTCGACCCCAACCTCGACGTCGTAGGTTCGATTCCAGCTCTGAGCGACACAAATAATTTTCACGACCTCACCTCTTTCGAGTTACTGATAATGCTCAAAGAGTATTTGCTGTCTAGAAAAAGCTTCTCAAACTTGGCCGTTCGGAGTCGGCATAAAACTGTAGGTCCCTTCCACTCGTGTGAAAACAATAGCACGCACAAACACGAGAGTTTGCTGAGAAGCTAGGCCCTGGCCCTCTATGGGCTGTAGCGCCACCCATATATAATAGGTTCATTGCAACCATAACTTTCCTTTGAACTTTTTCGAGTCTAAGTTCTTGTGTATCATATGGAAGTCGTTCGCGAATTTTAGGACTTCACACTAATTAAACATTGTTCATGTTGCTATTTAAGAACTGCGAGTTCATTTGTATCCATCCTTTGGAAATGTAGCAAGCAAATAGAATGAGATTTGGAAGAAAACTAGCAGACAATTGGTCATTTGCAAAACAGATAAAAAGGGCCTCGTAGACAAGTCGGATCCCTGGGGAACACCATCATTTATTCGGGCAACACCTGTCTAGAGTCAACAACATATAACATGACTAAACTTAACTTAAAGTTTCTTCAAATAAACAAATCACAGCACATAATCACGCTCTCCTGGCAAATCCCACGTTTGCATGGCAATTAAATGAAAATAATCCCTCTGCATAACCGACTAAACCATCATGCAGGCTCATATCCACGTTCATTCGAACAGGTATAATATTAAATCTGAAAAATAATTTATTTCAAAACTATTCAATTAGACTAAACCCGAAATCTGTATGATTTGTCACAACCAATCTTTCGATGTAAACACCACCTCAAACAACAACTTAAAAGATTACCGACGCGTCACACAGCACAACAGACGGCGTCGTGCGTCGGCCGGAGCGCACTCGTGAATCCTCTTCTCGTGTTATTGCAATCAAAATCCCACACATGAAATGCCATTAAAATTAATTCATCACCCATGCCACGAGCTACGGATCAGACCGGGCTTCTACCGGGCGACAGCACCCATCCGCAGCCGTGACGTTGCGTTTCTCGAACAAGTGTCAACAGAAATGCAAATACATTTAATTGAAACGTTTTGCCAACGCATCCACAGCCGTGCATGCGCCGGGTTCATGCATTCGAATAAATTAATTTACTCTAAATATACAAATACTTTCGTCGGTGAGCCGAGGTCCATGAGGACGGGGGATAATACTTCAGGTGTGCACATCCTTCACAATGCGAACACATCCGAGTGACAGCCAACAAAAACAATTGTCGACTGAGGTGACACGCCATGACAGAGGGATGCACGAACCGAAAAACACTCACTCAGTGGGTGGAGAAAAGGACGGGAACAATTTTCAAGATCTCAACGGGGTGGGTTTTGACGCATCGAAATTGACATCTTATTAAGCCGATTAGTTGGCGGTGAAGCGATAGAGATGTTAAAAAACTGCAATGTGCATGTGCGCCGATACTGTACTGAGAATTCGATATGGCAAACGTGACGTTTTTGCTACGGAAGGATGTGTGATGGTTTCTGTCAAGGGAGAAGCTTGGGAGAATTGAAGCTCAAATTAATCTGCTGCCGAGGAAGTAAGCTAAACCATCAAATCGATCATTGTCCATCCTCCTGTTTTTATTGTTAGGACTCCCTGTGTACTACATTATCGACATCAGTTTTCTTACCCAAGTCAGCTGTTTGACGTTTAATTTAATGTAACTGTGCAGGGAAACAAGTTTCACATCGCTATGTCTACTTTTGACAAACTCTTCGATTGTGCAAGATGCAATGCTATTACGGGTAGTGCTTCAACCTGAAGTGGGCCACCTTCTCAGCAAACACTCGTTTTGTGCGTTCTCTCACAAGTTGAAGGGAGTAACGTTGGCTAACTCTTCCTTCATCTTTATATATTATTGTGAAAAAAAGTATTTAGACAAGGCGAGGGGTCGAACAACTCCCACGTCAACATAAGAGGCACGACCTTTCGCGGACGACATTGACGTGATTAGTCAAAACAGCGGGCTGTTAATGGGGTATTTGTTTGCATTGAATCAGAGGCGGGCAAAATGGGTTTAGCAGGATGATGGCCAAACGGAGTCAAGTCATCTCCAAAGACAGATATACTTTTGAGATAATCTAAGACTTTGTCTGGCTCGGTGAATACTAAAGTATACAACTGCACTCTGAATCATGTTTTTACTCAGACTAACAGTTGCCAACTCTTGTTTTTTCGAACTGAAGGGTAGATTGGTATAACATTGCTCTCTTTGTACTCTTTGTACGCTGTGGTGACATAATCTAAATACCATATAAAGAAGATCTTGTTTTCCAAACGAACGGTCTGCGTTAAATCGTTGATCAGTTCTGCATTAATGACAATTGGAATTTGTATTCAAATATGACAGGCAACCACGATAATGGTAGAGAGATAGAGCAAAATCGCCGATTTCATCCCTTAACTGCTGCTATTTCCGCAGTTGATCTACTCATGAGTTGTAAATTAAAAGTTGAAACCATAAAATTTGAATCATTTGAATCACAAAATGGCCCTTAGTCAGCTTGAATTTAAACATTTTTTGTAGGTCAATCAAACAATCCAGACTGAATAAAATCGAGAAACATTGAGCCCATCGATTATCCGGTAGATCTTCCGTAAACATGAGTACTGTTGACACATTTTCATAAAGCAATTCCTGTATTTTGACTTGCCTCTCCAGAAATTGTACTGGCATCTGGAATGTTTTGTTTGGTGTTTCTTTTGTCGTCCTGGGTTGTTTATGTCGTTTTTCATCACTCTCTAAATCCTTTAGCGCCACCGTGGAAGTGGAAACGTTAGATAATGGTACACCAAAGCTTATAGTCTGAGGCGAACCATCAATCATTTCAGCATATCAGCTCAATAACCTCCTCCCCCAAAGGAGAACAATTATTTTCACCTCCAACCGTTGCCTTTTATTATCGGCAGCTCTGGCAGAGTTAGCTGACGAAACGACAAACTGTATGGTCTGTACAATAATTTGCCACGCGTATACACATTCAACGCCTAAGATGTATCCAAGCAGACGCTGTGGACAGCATTGCTCCAGGCCGAAGAGTCTTTGGCACAATGGACGCCCACAAAACCGATGACGCAACATTAGTCATCCGCAGTGACTCGCCGTGATTGGATGAGAAACCCGGCAACGCGCTATGTACTCAATGTTGAGCAGATGCTTCTGCTGACGAAAAGGGCCATGCGACTGCATCAAGAAGCCTCAGGACGAGGTGGTTAGACAACTCGCTTGGTTGCACCAGAGCATAAATCTTGATGAGTTAGAGTCGATTGCGGAGGATCGAGTGGACTGAAGATCTCTTGTGCGTCGTTGTTGCCTTTGTTGCAGAGCCAATGAGGTCAGGATAGTTTGTTGAACAGATCTTGTTGCCATTAAGTGAACTAGCTAAATATTGGATTAAGTTGGTTTAACAGACCGACCAGACTTCTGGTACGAATAGCTGGTAGACTATTCCTTCCTATTGTCTTTTGCAGCAATATAGACAGAAGGGATTTATTGGCACGCTCTTTGATGAATATTTCTTAAGAATAGGACTTCTACCACGTCTGCGATCCATCCCGTTCGAGTCTTTGCAACGCCTTTCAGATGCCTTCAACTCATTCCTAAGCTGTTTGATTCCTCCTCGACTGTTCTGCCGTATTCCATTCCATGGCGTATTTCGCAATGGAATTTCCTCCTCGAGACTGCCACTTTCTTCTTCGTATAGAAATGTTTATATGTAGTTTCTTCACCCGTTCTCTGGTACCTATGGCTGCTTTTTTGTTCGTTTGAGATATGGTTTGAGCACAAGATCCTCAATATGATGCATAAACGTTTATTTACGAGGACTTGCATCCTGCGTGTGCAAATGGTGTCGAACATTCAGATACTCTAAAAATAAAGCAGCACCGAATCAACGTTGGAGTGGAACAGTTGGAGATTGGTTGCTAAGCTGATGATATGCTCTTTCAAATTGCGGATAGCATTCCAAACGCACAGTCAATTCGGTGCCACCGTGGTTAGAAGAGAACACACTGCCTAAGCACAGATTGTTGTAAGCTTTCTCTACTTCCTGTCCGGCAATGATCAGCTCGGCGCTAGTGTCGGATGTGCACAGGCTTTAGTTTTGACTAAATACAGTCAGTCAGCTACATTGCCTACATCTGCTTCAAGATTGTGGGACATCAGGTGATGCTCTATTGTACGATGTGACAGTAAGCAGAATATGATTATACTCAAGACAGCAGTTCTGGTAGCATTCGGTATATCAAGCAGTCTTAACTACATCCCTCCTCCTCGTTTTGGTGACTCCAAATACTTTCGTCTCCGACCATTCAATTGAAAACGTGTCTCTAGTGAGTTGTCAGCTTCCCGCAGATCACACGTGTCTTCCTTCACAATGACGTCAATGGATGCCACCTGACATATCGTGAGCCATTGTTCCACTTCCCTGTGCCGGTCAGCAAATCAGTTCGCGTAACCGTCAGTCTGTTATCTGGTGACCACATCATCGCTCGACATTTGTCAAGGCAAATTTGCCACATTTCAGTCGAATTGCATCCTTTTTGCCCGCCACGTCGGGGGCGGACGACTGCTCATGCGAAGCGTAATGACCACGTAAATAGATTCCACAACACTTTCATAATAATTTAATATTTCCACTAAAGGACTCTCGTGCTTAATGATTTTTTTGTTTTGTTCCGTTGTTTCTGCACGAGTCCTTTGGCTTGTTTTACATTTTTGCTCTCAATGTGCACCTGTCCGGCGGTCGGGTCGGGGAATTTAATTTGTTTCTGTAGACCGAGTGGTCTTTTTTTCCATTTAATGTGCGGAGAGAGGGGAAGGTGCGCAGAGCATTGCCGGTGAAGTGGATGCACTTTGTGTGCGAAATCCTATGATTTGCCGGATAAAGGCCATTTGCACGTGCACCACCGGGCGCGTCCTGATGGTTACCACAAAGCATGCTGGCTGCTGCTGGCCCACGTCGTCATCGTCGTCGGCGGCGACGGCGGTTGGTGGTGCTGCGGTAACGGTGGCGCTGTAGAGATGGTGGTTTGCGCTGAATCCACCACCATTTGCCGTGGATGTGGGGTGGGAGCCCGGCGGAAAAACTGTATCGCGTGCGTAATTGAAAACAAACCCCCAATCCGAGCGGAAAGGTATAGAAAAGAGTTTGACTGGCGTTTATTTTGCCATTTTTCTGGTTGCAGTTTTGCCTCTCTCGCTGTTTTGTGTGATTTCTATCCTGGGACGCTTTGCATTTTGCTATTTTGCCTATCCCTTTCGTTTCGCTTCTTCGGCGTATGATCTGTTTGTGATTGCCGCTCGACGTGTGGGTGGGGATGTTGGGTTAAATAAATTAAGAATATAAAGAAAGCGGGCCCGCGGCGGTTTGTGTGTCCTTGTGGCGCGGTAGGTGCGATTTATTTCTTTCATTTGAACTTCCGGGTTCGACGCGGGTCCTATTCGTTAGTTGGTCTCGTCAAATGAATGAATAGATGCATTCAGGACTTTTTTTGTTCGGTTCTTCTCGCCAGGATGGGTGGTGATGCAATCGCTGCCGCTGCTGCATGCATGTCCAAAGGAGCTGATGAATGCCGTCTAAAATGAATATTCACAGGAACATGCATTGAATGCATCCACTTGGGTATTCATGAATCCTGGTGGGAAATTCGAAGACTGGAGGGGGGCTTCGCGTGCCGACCAGGTCGGAATGGAGGCGGCGAACGATTTGTTTGCCGCGGAATTAAGGCCAAGTCAACAGCAATCAGGCATTTGTTGTTTCTGTGAGTCGCAACAGGTGGAATTTCATGCGAAATTGTAGATTTATCAGCAGCCGCGGGGGGATCTACAATTTCAGGGCTCCACATCAAATCGTCGCATTCCAGTTCCTTCTGTCTACCGAAAGCCGTCAGTAATTGGCTCAGCACCTCATAATTGAATAAAGAACCTCCCCGTAGTCCATCCGTCGTGACTTAAATCCAAATCTCCAGATCGCCCGCAAACACTCTCCGGCTATGTCCCGAAACAAGCAGCAAAGAGAATAAAAAAACCCATTCTACTGATGGGATATCATCACGCACACATCATCACCATCACCACCGTAGTCATGGTCTGCTCCTAATGAAGACAACTTTCCTTTTCTGCCCCAGAGACGACTCACCTGCGGAACCGAGTGGCTGCTGCTTACAAGCGGACAATCTCTGGACAAATCACTTCATCAGTCACTTCACTTCGGCCACTTTCCACAGTCTGTACTGGGAACGTGCCGCAAATGACCGACCACCGCTAGCCGGGCATCTTCTGTTGGACTTGATTATCTCGTTAGGCCCGACAATGGCCAACGATAGAATATTAAATCACTTTCCATGTAAACATTGACATTCATTACCAGCTTGTGGACTCTTTATTATTTTCAATTTCGCCGCCTTTGTCTGGTGGTGGTGGGAATTACCCACGAAGCCGGTGTTCCGTGCCGTTGGGCCGCCCACCTCTGCGGAGGACGGTGGCATAGTGCACTTCTAGCGCACTAACGAGAAATTACTTTGCAAAGAATTTTTTTTGCTGTTCCTCTGCACTCTCTGTCCATTGTGTGAAGAACGGTGGTGGGGCCAGGCTCGTCCCGTCCCGTCCGCCTTTGTGTTGACGGCTGCGATGTGTTGGGTCTGCTTTACTTTCGTTGACATATACGAGAGCATTTCGGACACCGTGACTAGGAGCAAGTCATAACACCACGGACGGTGGCATTGATGTGCCGTTGCAGGACCGGACCACCAACCTTGCACTGTGTTTGTCTTTGCTTAACGTCTCATGGCGACTCCGCCGGTGTTGTGTTCATTACTTCTTTTCAATTTGCTGAGTTCGCCGTCAGATTGTTTCGCGTCGCAGGATCCGGAGGTGGCACACCTCCGTTTGTTTGCAGATTAACGGTCATAACTTCGTGTTGATTCAGCTTTTGTAAGCAGTTTTTGCGTTGGCCTTTGTTGGCGGGACATCCTGTAAGTTGTTCCCACAAATTGGTTGAATTAAATTTCCGTTGGAGCAGTGGAGAGGAGGAAAAAAAACGAGGAAGAAAAGCTAAAAAGAGAGAAACGGGCTCAACCGGGATTTGAACCCGGGACCTCTCGCACCCAAAGCGAGAATCATACCCCTAGACCATTGAGCCACATGACTTTGCTTGATTGAAATTGGTTTTTGTTTCTCGCTGCGTTGGTATCTTTTACCTGTTTCTATTTATGTATTGCTGATTCCACTTGGATAAACGAGACGTGTGGTGTTGGTAGTTTGCTCCATGTGGCCTGCTTTTGGGCGTACAGGTGTTCGATAGCAATGATTTGATGGCGATGTGAGTGAACTTAGGAGCGCAGTAGTCGGCGCCTGAAATTGGCTTTTATTACTTACGTGCTTTAGTCGCATTTGAGTGGCATAATTCTCCTCTGCATATGCTACAGAAAATTGCCTCGACTTACAATCAATTCATTGGGAATAAGAATCTGAACTAGCGATGGGCAAATGCGAATAAAAACAATAGAATTATTGAAATTACTATTGAACGGAGTCGATTGTTGCTTTTTGGTTGTTTATCTCAATACGTTGTCAGGAATGGATAATTGCAAGCAATACAATCTGTGTATGTTCGACGGCTGTTCCTGGTGAGAGTGAGGTTGTTCAACTCGACTCTAAATCCCCACTCACGAATGTTTCGTGCTACTATGCTCTCTATGAGATCAAGGGCACATCCGAACTCAGATGCTATCCAAAAAAAATTCTTCTCAAATTCAAGAAGCACACTGATCTTGATGGCAACAAATACACATAACACTCCCTACAGCGAACTAATTGTATATTTTTGCTCAAAGAAGGGTTTAATATAAATATATTGTGGTGGCCCGTGGATATGTGAGTCGACTGCAACGTCACGGCCAAACATCATTCGAGTCACTGACAATGCTCAAAGTATTTTCTGTCTAGGAAAAGCTTCTCAAACTTGGCCCTTCGCAATTGGCAATCCCTTCCACTCGTAACAGAACAATAGCAGGCACAACACGAGTGGTTGCTGAGAAGCTAGGCCCTGGCCCTCTACGGGCTGTAGCCCCACCCAATATATATATATTTTATTGTACCCTAAATTGTTCGAGGAGAGCTCTTAACAGTCGATAGAGATGTGTGGTTGAGGGAATCGTTGTTTTATTTCCAAAGAAATCGTTCTGATTCCTAGATCCAATGCTATACATGACAGATTGAAAATAATCAAATCGACAACCGACATAGTGCTTATTAGCTTATTGGTATTGTCAAATGTGTTAAATATTGGCGCTCACTGGTCGGTACCAGTCTAGTAGCTCAATCAATTGTTCAATTAAGAAAGGAAGGAGACATGTCTTGTTGAACATTATGGTCAAACCTTTTCCATTTTCGAAATTTCCATCGTTACCAAATTTGCTGACCTTATCATTGTTTATATTTCTTTAGTGTAGACTATTAATTCAGGAATCTTAGTGAATCAGAAAAAAAAAAGTTTTTCTACAACAACCTCTAGAGTCAATCGAATATGTGTGTCGAAAGCTACTTCATTTCTGGACCTACGAGTATATCATGATTATATTTAAGAATAATTCCAGTGCTTTTCCTCATATGTGGTGGACCCTTAATGTACTGTGCATATACTTAAAACCTGTTGTTATTCACCTTTTTAGTGTTCAAATTCAACATGCCTAATACTTCCAATATGATACCCTTCTGTTTCCAAGATCCCTAGGTTATTGGGCTGTCATCGCAATTCCCAGCACAATTAGACCATTATTGGTCGTGAGTACATTCTTTTGATCATTGAACTACCTGCCAGGCGGAGATTGTTGCGTAAGGAAGAAAATACACGGTGACTGTGAATCGAGTATCGGTAGCCATTCAACGCCGATTTTAGTGTCGGCGGAGAGATATCTTTGGATCTTTGGATTTAAGCACACACCTGCACCAGATTGTGCTGACTCGAGAATTGAAGACAGGCGACCACAGGCCTATGTATTTTTTTTTTATTTTACGTTATTAGAGGGCATACAATTCACAAGTGTTCCACCAAGCAGCAATGCGTTCATTAAGACTGACTGTTTGGAGCGGTTTCTTTCGAAAAAACGCTGTCTTCTTCCCCTTCCGATGAATAGTCTGAGATGTTAACTTACTTTCTGTTACCATAGTTCGACAACATCCATGTGGTTCCAACAAGATAGCGGTGCATATACATACAAGGAAGACTCATCCTCAACAAATAATATAACATATAGATGGCGCTGCAGTCCGCGGAGGGCATAACGTCTCATCAACCACTTTCTGCACCCTGCTGTTCCTTCAGAAGTGGAAGAGACCTCCATCAAGTGCCCAACATATTCCGACTACAAGCTTCCAAATTTAAGACACATTTTTCTAGGCAGACAATTATTACAGTTTGAGCATCGTCAATGACTATAAAGAGATCTTATTTAAGGTCGTTTTATTTCCCCAATAACTGTCTGCTGTCTATCATGTGCAATTTATTCCAGTCGTTATGACAAGACCTTTACTTATCTCACACCGCGCAGATGAACTTGAAAGCGATTGAATAAATTTCAATAGTCAATCGTCAACTGATTAATCAGATCTGCTCATAAGGCAAACTGCGGAATTCATTGCAGTTGCTCTCAACTAGCTATTGATGTAAATAACAAGTGTTAAATGGCAGTCTACTAAAGACTAGACTACGTTTGATGCTGAAATAACAACTCACACTCCCACTATTTTGTGAAGTGTTGTGACTGCGGTTCAGGTGAGAGCAACTTCTGCTCATATGAAGTGTTTCTTACGTGTGTTGAGTGTTGCATTGAAAAAGTGGGCACGGGATTTTGATGAATCTATCTGTCGTCACTGTTAGAATTATACCTTGTCGCTAAAGATAATAGGTATGCAAAATAAACAAATATAATCCTGGAGCATGAGCCTCAATTAACTAGTCTCTCTGGGTAGCTGCTTCCAGTTGAAACGAGTGGAGTTAAGTTTCTACTCCCCTTGTGTGGGTAACCTACTTGCATATCCTTGAGCTTGAAAACGAACAAAACAAGATTAAAAGCATCAGCGGACTTTCTCAAATTCGTTACACTAAGACAGTTTGTATTGTGTCAAATGTTTAGTGGGATTTTGTAATCTCCAGTGCTGTGATGACCGCTGTTACTCTCGCGATGTCAGAAGATCTACAGTCCCTACAATATTACCTACCGGCCATTTTTCCTGAATCCCATCCTGAATTCCCATTTTCCTATTCTTTGTATCGAGCTTGTGTGTTCAGTTGACCTTATTAGGTGACAGACTACCTTAACGGCAAATATACTGGCGTCATTCGACAGTCTGAAGTTTGCACAGATATTTAGATCTTCCGAAAATATACCATACCTGCGCCGACTCAGCAATCCAACTTTGAACCGTCTGCGACTCTGCGGACATCATGGAAGAAGTTAATGCGTCCTCTATTTTAGTCCAATCTTGTCGGAATAATTTGTAAGCCATACTGAGTTTGTGCATAATCTGCACAACCCCTTTGGGTCAAATTCTATCGTTATTGAATCTGTAATACATCTGTGTCCATATGATTTAGAGATCATAGATCCATTAGATTCTTTGAGTCAAACTACGCTATGTTTTGTTTATGGAGGACTATGGTCAACAGTTAGAGCATGACTGTGATAGCATACGACGATTCTTAAGGCATCTGTAGTTGCTATGCATGCTAATCATGCCGATTATGGAATCCGGCCGATCGACTGCGGAGGGAAAATTTTCCAATCCGCATATTTTCCTATTATAGAAAACGCAATCCAGAAAGCTAGCAGATGTCGGTGAAGTAGCGCGAAAAAATGCTATAATAGAAAACGCAACTCATCCACACTTCATACATTTTGTGACGTTTTCAATCCGAACCATTGCGAATTTGGAGGAAAAAAGGATGTGTGGTTGCAATGGAAGTAAATTTTAGAACAACAAACAAACGAAAATTATACTTGATTGAAATATAATTTGCTTCCCGTTTTTTCGCTCATGCTTTAATTCATTTCTATTCTTCTAATAGCTTTATACATATTCTTCTAATAGCTACAATCGGAAAGAACAACTGAAACAACTGTCAACCGCACTGGTCCGATAACCATTCGCATCCAGGAATCTTAAACATGCTGCGAATTTATGTTCCGGAAACAAGGATGTGGATCATAAAACAGGTTCCATTATCTTCCCCAATGAACATATCTTAGTTCTGCCTTAGTCAGCCTGAATCATTTTACAAATCTGAAAGAAGGGGGCATAAATGTAGGTTGATTACAAAAGAACTTCTTCTACTTCGTTTAAGTATTCTTCGCCCTACTTCTAATTTTAAAACGAATTTTTTGGCAATACTTTAATTCACTCCGTAAATAACTATTCGTCGGACCAATTGAATTAAAAAAATCAAAATTGACAGCAAACAGCTGATTACAGAAGGGATTGATATTGATGTTTTGCGGACCGATAATGTAGTTCATCCGACGGATTCCATAATCGGCATGAATATATATTCCGTTTTGTGCATTAATTTCATTTTTCAATGTGCTACGAGTAACGACGTGTGAAGCTTAGAATTCTCTCACGAATCTTGCTAGTTGTGGTACGAGATCTCACGCCTCATTGCAAAGCAAATTTACACTCAACCTTCTAACATGATCAATGTCTGCTAGAGAGACCAGATCTGTAGTTAGGACACTGGGCGTCGACAATTTAGGGTTGGCATGTCCCGTAATCTTAAAAATAACAAATAAGATTGCCATGTTGATTTTCTGTCTAGTTTAAGGAGTTTCAGGAGCAGCGCGCTTTGACGGTAGGACATGTCATAAGCACATACCCACATACCATACTAAATATACATTGACTGGAATACCTGAGATCCTCTAGAGTATGTCATCAGTTTTGATGCGTCAAGAGTGTCGTAAAATCTTAGTTAATTTTTATTTCAAATGAGGTATTCCTAGCTTGTCCTACTCACCCCGAAAACTACTTAAGCTCTACAGCCTATGCCCCTCTGGGTATCATCTTCTCACTGACCTCAACAAGAAAACACATCATGTTGAAGGGATTTCGTTTATTTTCCTTAGACAAAATACAGATATACAGGAAATTTACAAACTAAACAAGTTCTGTCCACAAATTCATTAAATTTTCGTCAATTTTTCCAAAAAAAAAAAAAACAAAAAAAAGCAAGAAAATCAAAGAAACCTCAAAATCTCTCATGTTGACCGCGATAATGTGTGCTTGTGTATGTGAGTGTGCGTGTTTGCCTTCCGGTGTCCTTAACTACAAGTGTTGCTTTGAATGTCAAAGCATTGCTACGTCTAAACCCTAGAAACGTGTTCGTTCCCAGCGAAGTACGTTTACAGAGTATCTCCAATCTCTTGTGATGATATATTTTTCGTCTGATGGGTTGTGGTGGTGGTTTGGGGGTGGTCTCCTCGTCTCGGTGATGTGGCGTCTCATCGGCGCGGGCTCATTTATTTATTGAAAATATCATCGACCAGCTGCTTCGTGATGATGCGGTGCGGGCGGGTCGGATTCACTTTTGGCCGCTGATAGAGCCTGGCGTTGATGGCATAGAGCCTCGGCGATAGATCGCAACGAACATTGAACCACCAGTCGCACACGAACACCGCCTGCGAGAATTGTGTTCCATTGGGGCAGAGGAAGCTCGCCTGTCGTCCATCGATGTCACAGTAGTGCCAACCTTAAACAACAAAAAGAAAAACGAATCAAAACAAAATGTGAAATGGCTTCGAAATGGAAAAAAGCCATTTGTGTTGGGTGTGTGTGTTTGCGACTGCACCTTGACATCTTGTTTCCATGTCGGCAAAAAAGCCCGGATACGGTTGTTCATCACAATAGAAATTGGTATAGGGTATCGCCGAAAGGATGGGGTAATCCGTTCCCGGTCGACCTGCAAGGAAATGGGATAAAATGAATATTTAGGACATGCAAGTGGAAATGCAATTATTTTGTGTTAAGAACAGATGCGCAGTCATTTCACGGGATATTTTGTTTGTTTGGGTTGTGGGCCTTCACTGGAGCACCGAGCTAAATCGTGTCGTGTGTCACAATCGAAAAAAAATTAACAAACACCCTGCTGGGAGGGTGGGACGAGCCAGGTACCACTCCTAATTTACTGCACGAGCTGTGGTGGCAAATGGAATCGAAGCCTTTTTACGATTTTTATAAGTGCACCACCGGAGTGTGTATTCTATTAGTTCGCAATCGGACATCCAAGGCTTGAGGGTAAAGAGCTGGGAATAAGCTACGATGAGAGTGCAGAATGAACGGGGGAAAAAATGCACCAGAGAGCGGGACTAATTTTGGCACAAATTGAATGGCTCCGGGCTGTGGCGTTGTGTAGTCAGCAGCGAGTCTGTTTGCAGTTGATTGGAACGAATTGAATGGACATAAATTCATTTGTGTTCGGGAGTGCTTCTGGGCGGATAACGGGTCGGGACATTTTGTTTTATTTTTGTAACTGAATTGAGCTGATCAAGTGGGTTATAGAGAGTTGGCAAAAAAAAACTGGAGTTAATTCCTGATGGGGATTTAGTGGGTTTAGTGGTGAATGTTCACTGGGCGGCTCATCTGATGTTATTCATGTCAATCTCTCTATTTTGCAAGGAGACTTCGGTACCGTTGTCTCGTTTTAGTAGTTCATTGCGACTAAATATGGGGAAATCCGTTGCAGTTAATTTTTAATAAAGAAGCGCTGTTGGTGTACATACCTACTACTGTTTTCATATGTGGATGGTGGCAAGAATTTAGATAATTTTCTTGAGAGTTTGAGAATGGAATCACCATACGTAATGCTCAGGAAGCGAAATTTATTACAATCGAAACATGGTTTTCATTGTGGAAAACGATACATTTCTTAAGGCAGTGAAAAATTCTTAATCGTTGACACAAGTGGCACAAAAACGGTGGATCTTCCAACAAGACTTTTCAAAGATTTTCCTTCACCACTTATACGTCGATTTTAAGGCTGTGACTGAGAGCGAAAATAATTGTGGAATTTACATTAAACTCTTCATGGTGTGCAGAACTATGTAGAAAAACATTGCGTCAAGGTAGGCAATAAAGTCACCGAGATTCTCAACAGAGTCCTCTGGGAAAGTTGAACATTGTCGTTTACTCGCTTAAAATCACCGCTAGAAATGCATAGGTCCACTCTAGGGGCATGAACCGAACAAAGCGACGTCTAGTGATGTAGGCGGATAAGGCAAAGTATACTTACGGGTTATTTTCAAGAAATGGCGCTTAACATGGATGTCTTGGACAGAGTCTTGAAGGCGTCTAAAACTCGAGGTAGTCAGGGGCTTATGCAGATGAGCCAAATTGGAAAGAGAAGAGCTGGGAAAGCAATGCTTGAAAAAATGCACTTAGTTGATTATGGTCCAACGTGACCAGAAGAATCACGGCTTACAACGCGGAGCCATACACAGTAAAAAAAAAGTTTCGTGAAGACTTCCTTCGTCTCTTAGCGAGAAAAGTTCCTTATGCGAACTTTACTTCCGTTGAGGTTATGTGAAGTACAAGATTCAGCCACGAAGTGCACAGACCTGTAAAGTGAAATGAGTCTTATCAGATGTCGACGTGTCCAACTCATAATGACGCTAAGCTAATCTACATGAGATTTCAGGGTTCCGTCACGAAGCTCCACTCCGAACTTGTAGTGCACACAAGAAAAGAAGAAACTTAACCATTTTGATATGTTCAATAGAATGCAGTTAGCAAGAAATGTAGGATTCTTATAAAGAGTAAATATTATTCGATGAACTTGCCACTCGAAGTAGCCGTTCGTATTCTGTTATCCAATTTACAAACGAATCTTGACAGCAGCTTTTCTTAACCTCTCGGTAGATTGTTACTACAGGAATAAGGATCTTAGACGAATATAATTTTCATTATCTTAGCAATTCAAGAGGCAGTTCTAAATCAGTTCCAAAAGAGCTAAAGTGGATCAAATTCTTTTATAATATTAAAAACTAACCCATAATTTTTGTTCCATTTTTAAATCTATTTCATATCATGTTCTCACTTCAATTCACCATCAAACTCACCGGGAATTGATTTTCCCAATTCCAAATATTCCCTAACAGAGGGACTTAGGAAATTCGTTGGTATCGTGGGGACATCCTTCTCCTGTGACGTACTCTCTTCATTTTCTAAATTTTGTTGTGGCTCTGGTTCGAAATTGACAGGCTCAGGAGCACGCGGTCTCTTAGCTCGCTTCGAACGTACTGTTTCACGACAATCTGGAAGAAGAAAGAATAAATTTTATCAGGAAAATATGACAAAGGATGAAAATTAAATATTGAGAACGAGTATGTGTTAGCACCTTACATTGATTGACTATACGCATTTCTTTTCCGAATTGTTATGCGAATATCTACAAAATTCGATGAATTTGCTCATTAGCGCTATCATGGAATACGCCGTTTCTGAGATTCACTTCACTCACTCGATTCACGTTTACTTGCTATATGGATCGTGGAGAACGGCGGGCAGACTACCTTGCCAATGACAATTTCGAAAAATGAGATAGCATAGGCTTACACTTGAACGCATTTAATAATGAGGACGAAGTAGTGTTTAACAAAAAAAGGTGAACTAAAAGATTTGATTTGATGTGATATCTTCAAAACGAAGATTAATACGAGCTTGATGGCATTTTCACTGTTTTCTTCGCTACAAACACCCAGCCTCAAAACGCATTCACCTTACCGACAAGTGCACAATTCACTTCGAACGTATTCAAAATTCAAAATTGTGTCTAAATTGTTGTTGTCTAATTGCGGACAGTTCTTAATTCCGAATCTACCAATGATTCTTGAGTTTGTGTGGCTTGGATTGGTGCATATATCATTCATGGGTAAGAATGCAAAACCCAAAAAATGGAGCAAATTGTTCAAAAAACGAAGTAGATTTAAAAAAGTAAAGCAGGTTTAAAAACAGTATGCCGATTATGGAATCCAGCGGATTGTCTGCGAAAAGCAAAATTTCGCATCAGCATATTTCCCTATTATAGCAAATGCAATCCAGAAAGTGAGTGGAAATCGGATAAGTAGTGCGAAAAAAATGCTATTATAGAAAACGTATCTCATTCACATTTCATACATTTTGTGACGTTTTCTATACGAACCAAATGAAAGCAAATTTTAAAAAAAGAAACAAATAATTATTCCTGACTTTTCATACAAATAGATTTTGTATTGCCGCTTTTTTCGTTCATGCTTCAATTTATTCTCATAGGACATAGATATTCTGCTAATAGCTATATTGAAAACCACGGGATGAACAACAGAAAAATGTCGGTTATACATTCCAGCTTTGAAGTCCTTGTCAGTACGGGTCAGATATCCAACCTCAGCCAGGAATACTAAATACGCTGCCAACTTCTTTAGGTGTTAATGATGTGGATCTTAAAACAGGTGGCAGCATTATCTTCAATATAACAGGCTTTAGTCAGCCTGAATCATAAGAGCTTCTTTTGACTTACTGATTGCCCGGTATCGTTTGAATGTCCTTCGCCCTACTTCTGATTTTATAACGAATATCTTGGGAACTATTTGCTACTATTTTCTTGCTCTAATTAAAAAATCCACTTAAATCCATAATGTACTTTATTCACTCTTTCAATAACTTTTTTTTTTAAAATTGAATCACAACAAAAATTTCAATTGGATCAGAAAAATCAAAATTGACAGAAAACATAAGAGGTCGATAGGGAGGTTTTGCGGACCATCTGACAATTCCTATAATAGGGTCGAACTTCGATTGCGGATGCGAGTTATTCCATCCGCAGTCGATCCGCTGAATTCCATAATAATGTGGAAGATTGCTGCGGCTATATACATACATATGTATGCAAATGCAGTGTAGAATGCAGGAGAAATAACTCATGAACTACACTCATTACGTACTACAAGAGTTCCAGTCTGTTCTTCATTAGTCAACTTCAGGATACCACATTATATAGACTGTAGTTAAGCAGTCAGTGGTGGCCCATGGCGTTGTGGGTATGTGCGTCGACCCCAACCTCGACGTCGTAGGTTCGATTCCAGCTCTGAGCGACACAAATCATTTTCACGACCCCACCTCTTTCGAGTTACTGACAATGCTCAAAGAGTATTTGCTGTCTAGAAAAAGCTTCTTAAATCTGGCCCTTCGGATTCGGCATAAAACTGTAGGTCCCTTCCACTCGTGTGAGAACAATAGCACGCACAACTCGAGTGGGTTGCTGAGAAGCTAGGCCCTGGCCCTCTATGGGCTGTAGCGCCACCCATATTATTATTATTATAGTTAAGCAGTCAACTTCGTCTAGCTTACATGCAGAAAAAGTCAAGAGAGACTGTTCCGCAGAAATAAAAGTTAGAATGATACAACAAATTATATCCTCTTGCAATAAACTTTCAAGAGTTGTCATTTGATTTTTTCGAGTCTTAGTTAATGCGAATTGAGTACTGACTACTGAAAAAAATTTCAAGCATGATAAATGATCTTATTCAAAATTTAACTTATCGCTGTCAGGCGAATCCCTGTAAACGAACACTCTTTCAAGTCAAGAGCCAGATTAAGCACCAATTACTATCGACAATATTTCTGGTTTACAACAAACTAATAGTGACTCACGTTCAATCAGGCGTCACTCGAAAACAATTACAAAAATTAAATGAGACTCTTTGCTTCCTCTTCTGTCCAGCACTTCCCACTTCAGAACTCTTCTTCACTCTGCCCAGAAAAGGCATCATCATTCACCACTCACAAATCGAATTGTGGCCCCCTTCTGAGCCTACCGCCAAGTCACATCAGCCGGACCTTGGTGCCTGCTACCTTCCCGACCAGGCGGCGTAATTATTTCGATACCAGAAGCACTTAAGCGAATGTCTCTCAGAATGTTTTGATATCATTAGACGAACACGAATAATTCCGCCCGCCAATGGTTCCATTGTCCACGGCGCGGAGTTTATTAACTCTCGAGTGGGATAATTCACATCGCCTGACCATTTCCTGACAGCCACGCAATACACTCAACTCGACCCCCCTCGGACAGGCCGAAAATAAATCGTTTCTTGTTTATCTTTCGTCATAAATTGTATCGCAGACTCCGCTCAAAGGCCCGCCAGATAGAACCGCGTATCGCGAAAGCGCAATTATGGAAATTTCGTGCAAAACGGATTGACGAACAAGGCGAAGGTCAGGGACGCAACGCGCTTGTGGCAACACCAAAAGCAGGTGGAGTAGGCAATGCTTTTCATAAATATTTTTTTCCTCTCAATCTCTCATTTTTTTCAACTGAATCGCATTTAGTGGGCCACCTTGTACAGACTGCTGCGTGTTGCGGCACACTTTTAAGGAAATTGTAGCTCGTCACCGGCTTTTGGGTAGATTTCGCGTTAAAAAAGACGTCGTTGCCTGTGTGCACGCACGACGCGACGGTGGCTGAAGGTCAACAGCCTGGTTATTACATCATTCGCTGTCGCACTTGTCGCTCCGGTGGCACCACAATGGATCGACACGTCGCTGCAGTGCGGTCGGGAGTGTGCGTGTGGCTTGCAAAGTGATCCGAAAACACGGTGTTTACTCTCATCACCCGCACGAGGGGGTAGTCCCAATTTTGAAACCACCGCAGTACCCACCGTTCAAGGGCGCCTCTGTGTGCCGCTATCGCGTCGAAACAACAAAGGTCCATCGCTGAATGCCAATGTTAGTCGTGTCATAGATACACTCCGCGTATCTGGTTGAGATTTTGCGATATTTGAGTTCCACTTGAAACCACTAGAGATCCCAGCTCCATTTAAGTCAAACAAATCGGAGGCCTCACGAGCGTGTTGCGCGCTGCGTGGTAATGTGAGCCGAGGAAGTAATCAAGATGTTCGCTATCGATATCGACGATGGGCGCGCTTGGTGCTGCAGTGTGATGTGGGTAGCGCGCAGTCAAATTGAAAGACAATCGAAATCGTACACACAAGAGTAAGGTTGCTGAGGGGTGCGGCGCACGATCGGGTGCGTAAGAAATCGACCGCAAAAGACGGTTTAATTAACGAGTGCTGCGTACGGGCGTTGCTTGTGTCTATCAGCGAAAACACGTTCACTTGATTGCGATCCACGCAGCTGGGGATCTTTTGTTTTTTTTCTGGAGCGCGTCGACGGATGGCCGGGTATACTCCCTTTAGTCTACAGCGATGACTAGGCATTATTGAGGTTCATGGAAGAAACTCAAGGTTAGGGAGAGTTGGATAAAAAGAAAAGTCAGCTTTGTGCGTGGAACAAATGACGAAGCAGATGTGTTATTGTGTAACCTTGCACCAATGGACTGTATTTTGATTCCAACCGAGCGCCTAGTGCTCCTTTATTGCAAGGTTAAGGATACGGCAAATTGGGCTCTTGGCTCAAAGGATAACCATACCTGAATGCGCGTACTTTAAAATAAGAAAAAAATGTAAATCGGAAATAGTAGTTTTCATGCCATCACAGCCCTGGTACTAAACCAATTCCCCACTCTAGCGATTACAAATGTACTTGAGGCTGGTCTATTCTTGCTTTCCATCATGCCCCTTTTAGTCGAGATACTTCAATCCTCAATCCGTCACGTAAATGGGCAATGGCAGTCAACCAGGTCCTTCATCAGAAATGCTTCTCCATCTAGCACGGTACCGTGCAAGTTCAGCTGATTGGAGCGTACGTCAACGAAAGCGTGGTCTCCTTCACCGCGTTGTTCCTCAGGGTAGGAGTCGAAGAATTTCTAGGCGGAGCATTAATGTCCATTGCTCTATATCTCTATACCAAACCGCTTAACCAGATCGACGTCGCCGCACAGCTCCTCCACTAAACACCATTAGAACATACGGGACCAATCATACGAAGGACTTTCCTCTTGTAGCGTCGAAGAATATCCTCGTCCACTTTGGTTAGTGTCCATGCTCTTCCGCCATACAGCAGGACTGGAACTATCAAGTTGAAACTTCTGTGTTGCATTTGTCTTGTGACCAATCAGGCTGTTGACGTATGACGCACAAGATGGCCACTGAAAGTCGATAAGGGTGTCTCAACAAAGGAGTTGCTTCTCTTTCCCAATCAAACAATCATACTTGAGTTTATCAGTCCAGATATCAAGGGAATCAAAGGAGTCAAACTCGCTATCTCGAAGACATCAAAATACCCAGGTGTCATACTACTTTTCAAACTCATTGTGGACGGCTAACACTGAGGACAGTGTAAAGAAGGTGAAAACGTATACCTTTGCAAAAACCTGGGGTCTCAAACTACGACTGCTATTCTGGGCATATATACCTATCTTGAAATACGGCTCCGGAAGAAACTCCTAAGGCAGTTCACAAAAGTACCGACCTGTCTATGAATACCAGGTTGTCTAAGAACAACAACACCGCGACGGCAGCACTTTTATTCCCTCAGCATAGCGCAGCACACTAATTAAACGGATTATTTTAATTACGAGAACGGAGATAAGAAACGAAACAATATCTATCTTTTTCGGACAGCCAAGCGGCAATAAAAGCTTGTCGGGTTATGTAGACAAAGCGTCTGTGGAATACTCTTGTCAAATACGGGATTCTATGCATTCAAGTCAACGAAAAAGCGAAGAATAGACCTCAGTTTGGAAAATCCTTGGCAATTCCTTAACAGCTCACGCCGAGCTGGAAGACTTGTGCGGTATAGAGTTGAAAAACCCTGCTACAGTTTTCAAAGGCAGTGGGATAATTTTAGTACGTCTCATGGTAGTGGTACCTCAACTATTAAGGGCACAATGGACCTAACTTGTTGGTTAAAGCGAACCGCGGCAGCAAGGTCGCAAGGACACCGATATACAGTCTATTTGATAAGATCGATTAAAATCGTGTATGAGAACCGGTCTGTAAGCGGCATTTGCATTAGCAGATAAAAAAACGCTTCTGCTTCGACGCTTTGGAGAAACAAATTTAAACAGTGTTCAATTTTTGTCAAAGACTATTTTAAAATTTATTTTATTTTATTTAAAAACGACTCAGTTGGGCGAAGGAGAATTTGGACAGATATTGGACAACGTTATTTTTTCGGATGAAATTTCTTTTTGGGCATGGTCTCCTATCACTCATACATGGTGTACACAATCCAATAAATTAATCCAGCGTACCGTCAATCACCAGGCAAAGGTGCACGTTTGAGGATGCTTATCAAAACAAGGAACTTACACGCACCCAGAATTTATAAGAAGGCTTTATTATCCTCTGCCCAAAGGTGTTTTAATAAAAGGAATGAGAATTGGTTACTGCAAGAAGACAATGATCCGAAGCGTCGCAGTCGTTTGTGCAGTGCGTGGAAACAAGAAAATGACGTCGATACTTTAGATTGGCCATCACAGTCGCCGGGCATTCATGAAGCTAAAGCTTCAACGAAACAAACAATCAATCACAAAAAATACGAGTTTTATGGAGACCCTTGCCTTTAGATTATGCTATAAGATCAGTGAAACATGCCTCGAAGACTCCAAGCAATTATTGATAATAGAGGAGAATGGACAACATATTAATTAAAAAGCATTCAAGTAAATAAACAAAACAAACTAGTAAAATTGATTTTTTTATTATTATAAGTTCTTCTTTAATTTCTGTCGTTTACGATCGTATCAATCAGACTGCGGCCTGACCTTAACGTGTCAAATAAAGTCCGATGATGCGTCGTTAAGGACACAGAAACTAAGAACGTTGTTCTGGCGATAGTGTATATGCCCAGATTCAACTTTTTTTTTTTAAGTTTCGACTCCTTCAATTCATTTTAAAAACATCTGATGACAGCCAGATTAGACCCAAACAGTTTGTTTGGCAGTGGTCGTTTAAATACCACTTTTGGTTTAAACTTTTGTCGGTTCTTAGAGTTACGATTAAACCATGATCTGACTTCAATTTGTAGTTCAAGTTAAACGCTAGTACATTGTCATTTAAACCCAGTTCTGCACATCAGCCATCTTGTTTCGCTGTCAATTTCTCTCTTTCGTACTTTTTTCTCTCTGACATCTGCTTTGGCTGCTTTTACACGTGCTAAATTTGGCAACAAGCTTTTCTATCTTTTTGGCAAGGGAGGTGAAACTTTTCCTATGGCTCACCTCTCTAGCCAAAACCCTTGCTGTCAAATTTTGCGTGTGTAAAAGTACTCTTTGACATACATTCTTTGTATTTAAATAAGTTGCAATAGATTCTCTGTGTTGCTGCTTTTCCGTTTATTGATTGAAAGATGCTACAAAATAAATGCACTAAAAGCGAAAAAGTACAACGCATAGCAAATATATCGAAGTTGCGTGTATTGAGTCACAGATTACGCAAGCTCAAGTAAATGCACGAACCAATTGTCGATCGCTCTGCACAAACGATGTTCAACTGAACTGAGGTTCAGATTTAACTGTGAAACCGGACGGAGTTAAACCAAAACTCTTGAACTCTGTTCAAGGTTCAGCTGAACGTAAGTTTAAACCTTCCCTGTGAAACTGGGCTATATCTTATACAGCTATACCGCTCGTATAGACGAAGCCAACAAAAATTATTTATAAGCCAACGAGTACCAACAATTTAAAATCAGAATAGAATGCCAACTATTGGGAAAAAAATGCATTCAACTAACACCCGAAATATATTTCCAACATTGTTAAAGATCAAGATCGAAGTCGCTAAAGTCAAAACACTTGTTAGTCTTATAAGAGAATAACACAAAATACCTCCTTCGCAATAATATGTTACACATATTTCTCCGATGCAGACTTGGTACTTGGAGGAGTCGTTTTCGAACCTCACATACCTTATATCTTGCGCCAGGGCAGTGCCGACGAGCAGAAGGACGATGGCGACTGTAAATTGAATATTTGTATGAAAATTTAGACTTACAGGATGAATATTCTGATTTACCGTATAATTTCATGTTGGATTGGACGCTGTTTGCTGACTGCTGAGGAGAACCGATCTGCCCCTATTTATATTAAAAATTTGCAGCGAAATCCACAAATGCTGCCATTGCAATGTCGACACCTGATACGACAATATTTGTGTAACGTATTCTGAGTCAGATGGATACACAAATTGTAATAATCGGCATGGGGGTAATAAACCTGGCATTCCGTTGAGATTGAGTAAATACATAATTTGTTGACATCTGTTGGTCTTTGACAAAACAAAAGCCATGCGTGCGTTGCCCCCGGTGACGGTTTCGTCTCGCATTTGCATCCACGATCGCAACAGCAAGGCAAGATCTTATACAGTGGAGCCAAGTTAATACGTACCCTGACTAATCCGGTGACCTCGGTAATGGGGTCGAGCACTCTACGTCTCGCACTGCCATTCCTATTGTCGTGTACTACAGTGAGTAGGCAAAAATATACCAAATGTATAAATCGGCATTTTTCTCTCACATTGTCTTTTCCGGAGCCGCGATGTTGACTGTCTTCAGATCTTTTTTCAAAATGAATCGAAGGAGGCGAAACTTAAGAATCAAATGTTGGTGTACCCACACTACAACATCATCGCCAGCTGCTTTAAACAATTCGGCCAGCAATCCATCCAAGAGCCTTGTTGGACTTAAATTTGGCATTTATGCTACCGTAACATCACAGGTCGTGAGTACAATATTCTTGTCCATCAGAAGAATAGAGGGCGAGGGCCTAGCTTCTCAGCAACTATTCGTCTCTCACGAGTGGGAGGGACCTACAGTTTTATGCCGACACCGAACGGCCAAGTTTGAGAAGCTTTTTCTAGACAGTACTCTTTGAGCATTGTCAGTGACTCGAAAGAGGTGGGGTCGTGAACATTATTTTTGTAGTAGAGACCAGGGGTCGAACCTACGACGTGCATGTTGTGGCACATACCCACAACGCCACGGGCTACCACATGAACGAATTATTCGGCGGTTTTTTTTCCCGTCGAGTTAGGACCAATTGTCCGTCTGGTGTGTAGACAAGTCACTCTGTTTTTATATCCATCGAATCGGAGAATATAATATAACGACCGTGATACTAGTAAAAGCGAATTCAGGATTGTGGATTATATGATGTCTACCATATATATTGTCTTCAACATAAACCACAACCCTGTGCATCGATTCGCCGATAATGCAGTGCCATAAACTAATAGGCGATGTAAGTGGAAATAAACGCGCATAACCAGGAGCTATGCCAATCAAAAGGACACTGCATGCCTTAACTGATTCTTCCCCGCTAACATTTTCCATCTTAGTCTGCACCAGCGACAAAGGGGGAGAACAATTCAATTGTATCCTTACGCTGCTACCGACCGAACACGATCAACAATTATTTAAAAATCCACACACCGACCCGCCTCTTCAGGTGCACGAGTGTAATTGCCGCCCGAAACCAGAGCATTTTGCATTTTCTGATCTGCGTAACACACTAAGATCAAAGAGCGAGGCGTTAAATTGGCGTCGCAGCCATTCGATAGCAGTCGTCGATCCAGTCTTATGAGCGGCTGGCATAACTTGACATGGAATACGGGTGGCTTGAGGGGTGGGCTACTGCGATTGAATGAGTTATCATTTCAACTTCGAAATTGTGTGTTCGAAGCAAACTTGTTTTTTTTTTCGTAGATACTCGTCTGTCGGGTGCAGTGTCACCTCGAGAGGAGGGGGGTGATCGTGAATTCGTGCACGCGATTGATATCACCGCAGCGGGTAACTGCACGAAATCAAAATTACGTGCCTCTAGTCAATGGGCGAAGGAATGGGTGTAGCTAAACGTCTTTCAGAGATGGTGGAGCTCTGACCCGTTTGTGGTTTGGTAATCTGAACATAGGTTTCGAGAAATCTTTTGCAATTGAGCATCGCTTGGAGAAAAGTGAATGCGAGAGTGGTTAAGTGGAAATGGTGCCAAATGATCGACAAAATTACTTGACTTTGTGCTTGGGGTGATGAGCGAGTCTTTTAATGGATGTGATGTACAATGAATGAAGTGACGGCAGCAATCGCCAAACTGAAGTCCAATAAGGCTGCCGGTGCCGATGGACTGCCTGCCGAGCTCATCAAAGCAGCTGGTGATGATTTGGTAATTTGCCTACACCAACTCATCTGTAAAATTTGGTCGGATGAAAGTATGCCAGCATCGTTCGACCGATCCTAAAGAAAGGAGACCCTCTAAACTGTGCCAATTATAGAGAGATAAGTCGCCTAAATATATCCTATTAGATCATTTCTGCCGTTCTGTGTAAACGCCTGAAGCCCTACATTAACAGACTGATTGGTCAATATCAGTGGGGGTTCAGGCCAGCGAAGTCCACCACTAAAGAGGCACGATCTTCCACAAATCTGTGCAACTGCTCGCATATGCCGACGATATTGACATTATCGGAAGAACACAACCCGCCGTCAGTGAAGCGTTTTTGAGCATCGAGAAGGAAGTGGCCAAGATGGGGCTTGCGGTTAATGAGGGTAAGACGAAGTATATTCTGTCTTCAAAAAAGGTCCACCAACACCGACGTCCTGGAAAAAACGTCACTGACGACAGCTATAACTTCGAGGTAGTGAAAGACTTTGTCTACCTAGGCTCCGACGTTAATACAAACAACGACACGACTGCGGAGAAGGAAACGAAGGATTACGTTGGTCAACCGATGCATTTTCGCACTCGGTAAGCCACTGAGGAATAAAGCCATCTCGAAGAACTCAGATATCTATATAAGACCCTGAAAGTCCCAGTCCTGCTGTATGGCGCTGAAGCATGGACACTAACTAAAGCGAACGAGGATATTCTTGACGCTTCGAGAGAAAAGTCCTTCGAATAATCTTCGGTCCCGTATTTATGGATGGTGTTTGGAGGCGAAGAATGAACATCGACCTGGTCAAACGAGTTCAAATATCTCCTCTCAGATGGCTAGGTCACGTCGAGCGAATGGACACCAATGCTCCGGGCCGGAAAGTCTTCGACTGCAAATCTCGAGGGACAACGCGGTAAAGGAAGACCACGCCTACGGTGGCGCACGCAGCTAGAAGGGACCTAGATAAGTTGAACGTGCGTGGCTGGAAGCAACTAGCCCAAGAACGTCCTAGATAGAGAGGCATGTCGGTTGAGGCCCAGGTTCACCCCGGACTGTAGCTCCAACCAAAGAAGAAAAAGAAGTTTGATACCCTCGTGGCTTTCCTAGAATTGTTTAGTTTGCTTAGTAGTCCAGCTCTGTTGTTGTATTCTGTCAGTGTTTAAATTGTGACATTCCCATATAGCTTTAGAACGAGTAGAGTAGCTTACCTTCTGAGGACTTTAAGAACATCGTGGCTTTTAAAATTATTGATTCATTGCAGAGAAGAATTTGAAGGCTACATCTTGTTCCCATCACACCAGTCTTCGATCGATCTGTATAATATTTTTGAGCACCGTGTTCAACTCCTCTCTGCTGGATATGATCACCCAAGAAATTACCGAGAAATTAATTAGCAGCTGTGGCTTTTATTAAAATAGGATCTAGCTTGCACATCCTAAGTACTCATATTAAAGACTAGGTAATCCGTACCCATTCATACATCGGCGTATGCTATTGGGGGATTTTTTTTAATTTTCCCTCTCCCTGCCCAACTGGACTTGGTCGGCTTAACAGCAGAGACATGGACTTCCAGGTAGATTGCTTCCGGCGACCCGCGAGATGGTGCTGATGACATTCAATTCAAGTTGTTTTGAAGGTGACCACACTACACCTATTAGATAAAATCCAAAAGCGAGCGATAAAACTTATAGGAGACAACAATATCGCGGAGTCATTAGACCTCGTTTAAACACCGACGTACCGTGTTTTCATTGTCTCGGTTTTATCGGTATTTTAACAAACGATGCTGAAGTCAGTCCAGCTGTTGGGATACGCTGATTACATCGACATTGTCGCACGGACTCTATGCTGTCCAGCAAAAAAAGTAAAGGAGTTTTTCGATTGTCGGGTTATCAAAACGGGAAAACTCCTGTCTCGAAGGAAATGCTCTACAAAACTCTTATCTTGCCAGTCCTGCTTTAAGGAACCGAAAGTTGGATGCTGAGCAAAACTGCAGAACTGGTTCTTGGTGCCTTCGAAAGAAAAATGCTACGTCGGATATATTGTAGTCGTCTGCGAGGAAGGCGAATGGAGAAGAAAGCGCAAACTCTACGACGTGTGAAAGGATGTGCATGCAGTCCGGAAGGCAAAAATCCGTCACCTCGTCCGCATGGGCAGCAATGCTCCAGTTGAGACGGTCTTCGAATCCGAGCCTCCTGCTTAGAGAGGAGAGGAAGACCGACCCTCCGGTACAAAGACCAAGTCATCGCGGATGCAACACAGCTTGGCCTTGATGATTGGAAGCAGTGTGTCCAGGAACGTCACCGATGGAAGGCAGCAATTACTCAGCCTCAGAACATTCATGGGTCGTCGCCCTAATAAGTAAGTAAGTAAGCTCAAGTGAGCTAGCCAATTTCATTCCTCCTCTCCAGGAATTCACTCAAAAAACACAGGAATGCTTACTAGTTTCGGACGCACAGTTCAATTAGGAGAATGGAACATGGAACGCTCTTACCAGAACAATATTTCCAACTGACTACAACCACTAGAAATGTAAAACCAATGAGCACAAGTATCGCCTCTCCCTCTATCCCTCTTTACCATTGGCCCGCGCTGTGTCTTCTTGGTCGCGGAATAAGCAATCCCTTTAGCACGCACAAAGTGTGTAGATTTCTCTCAGGATCTGTGTGTTTCTTTAATCGCGTAGCCTCCAGTCGAATTGTGCACCAAATGTAGTTTTCTTCTCAACTAAGACTACATTTGTTCGATTTCCCTTCAGATCCCTCCAGCAGTGTCACTTTCCTGTCACATCAACGTCAAGAAATTCACGTCTTCATTATTCTCTTGCGCAATTCCCTGTCATCGCTCCTCTACCATCTTCATGCGACACTGATGATGACATAGCCACCCACCTCTCCCCAAGCGCCTTCGAATCGATTATTCAATTTGTCATTCGATTTCGACATCCCCATCATCCGACAGAACAATCCCCCTCGGCAAACGACCAACGTGGGCCCTTATCTAGATTTCTGGTCTTCTGGCAGTTCTCAACATCACTACGCTCTGACATCGTTGTTTAGACACACAGCATAAGCGACGCGACAACAGCACAATGCAGCGATCTCGGCCACAAGTCGTGCTCATCGAGTTTGTTGGTAATTAACCTTGGATTCGATTCGGATAACATTCGCAAGATCCACAGGCGAACAGAAGGCAGAGCGCGTCTAATGATTGCCCATTTGTGGGATGTTTCTTGTTGTTCATCAGATACCAGCGCGGCACCCAAGTCTGTCTAATAAATCACGGCTCTGATGGCCGGAGGTTAACTGATGTAGCAACTCCACGGTTCAGTCTTGAGTGCTAATCGCGCTCGTTTTGTCTGCTACGCGGATCCGCCAGTTAAATCGGGTGAAAAATTGAATTCCAAACCTCCACCAGCTGTTTACACAACAGAGCAGCGCATCTTCCCCCGCAGAGGGCACCACCCCAGCCCATGTAAGGGCAATAGCACACACCATTTGGCAGCACGTACATAACTCGTGGCATTACAAGTCATCGCCGCACACGAACCGTACGGCGGCGCCCGGATACGAGTTAAAAATTTATATTTCCTGCTTCTGGCTTCGCAGACACTAGTTGCTGGCGGCAGAGTCTCTCGGCACATCTTTCCGCATGCATGGCGGGGGCCACAAAGTCATGTCCTCCTCCAGTCTGATGCTCGACTGCGGTTGCTTGCAGCGCCATCCTCACACTGCGTTCCGCCAGCAACAGTTACATCGGTTGCATGCAGCTTTCACGTGAAAAGTTCTCCAAGGATACGGAAGTAATCCTTCCGTCGCCGTCGTCTGCTGGCAGGATGGGTTTTTACCCCTGCATGTGTGGTCTAGTCTCGCCACCATTAATAATGCCCCCATCATCGTCGTCGTCGCTGCAGAATGAGCACTCTGCCGAATCGTGCGGCAGGATTGCATAACAAATTGTGTTCAGAGGTCGTGGCATCTTTCGTAATCAAGAAGTCCGACCGTCAATCCTCGGTAAAGAGCTCATTAATTGCCACGACTGCTGATGCGGGTCATCGCCGGAGCGGTGACCATCGATATTCCTTGACTGATTGACGTAAAGACCGCGACTCTGGGATTAGGCCGCGTTAATTGTTGAGGAAACAATGTGAGTTGTTGTGAGTCAGATATGTCAGTCGAAACAATGCTAAGGAGGAGCGGGCCTTGCTTGACGGATTTCCGAGTCGGCTGCTGCCGGAGGAGTGCTGCTCTTAATCGGCTTTGATTAGCCGCGTAAGGTCGAGCGTCACAAATATTCCATTGTGAAGGTAGGTCAGGTTTCGCGGTCGCCGATGCGAGAACAAGGAGATTACCGGTCATGGGCGCTGTTGAATCGAACTCCCACGACGTGAGATGATGGAAGCTAACATTTGAAATCTGACGTTTGTTGGTAATGGCAAGTGTCTGCTGTGAATTTGGTAACTGTCTGGCTTTCACAGTTCCGCCAAAAATTTGATTCCGTCACTCCAGTCCACGACGCAAATGTTGTCATACCGCATGCTTTGACACTGACAGTTTGGATATCGGTATAAGGGTGCGTTCGTAGTGAAAGTTGACAGCTGTCAAGTGCCAATTGTGTGACACTTTCCTCTCCCCTGCATAATCCACTGCATATGCACTGCATCCAAAAAAAAAGAAAGTCTTCAATTCTTCATTCAATGTATATTTCATGAAACAAACAAACCTTCTTTTCCAACAGAAGTCACGACAAAGCGAGCCACCTGCCCAAATTACGCTCGCAGTGCCTAATTTATTCCACAGCCTCCCAGCCATCTGTTCGCGTTTGCATGAAAACAATTCGAATGGGCGGCCAGCACACACCGCACAGCCTCGAGGCGCTGCATGTCCCGACCTAGCCTGTGAACTGCTTTACCCAAATCAACTTGTTCCACCAGTCAAATTCCATTAGTACTCGCCTAAGCTCTGCATATCGACATTTAGGAGCATTACCTTTCCTTCGGTGAGAGTGGGAATGTCCGACTGGCGAGGGGCAGCATGGACAATTCCCAGACCAGCTGACTCCAGCGTCCGAATCAATTCAAATCAACAGCAGCCTCCTTTGATGGTGGAATTTTGATTTAATTCGCCGCCGCACCACCCAGCGAATTAAGAAACCTCGGCAGCACTACATGCGTGGCTCTGGTGGTTGGGGGTTCGCCTTTGTTGACTGGCGTCGCTGGAGATTTCTTTGCCGTTCGCCGAGTTGGACATAAATCATAACCGTCCAGACGGAGGAGAAAACTGCTGTGCACTCATTTGGCGAGTCGTGAGTGATTTCTTGCTTTAGGAGCACAATCGGCAGGACTTTGTCCGGAGCGGTGTACCCGAAGGAAATTGCTTAGCTTTCAAAATCCACTTTAATCAGACACAAATTGCATCTGAGGGCGGTCATTTGAGCTCGTTAGGTGTGAAACTATAACTTGTATTGTTTCGTGATACAATTTCGGTTTGTTTCACCGGAGGGAGGGATCTTTTAGCAGTGTCTCTGGTGGTGCTGGTGTTTGTGCTTGGGGAACAGCCAGGAGTGGTTTGCCGAAGCTGGTAGTGGTTGATTTCTTTAAGATTTGAGAGCGCGAGGAGTAAGCAGTTATGTAAGGCTTACCACTGGTTGTCGCTTGAGATTTGTCAGGTGTACATGATTTAATGAATAAGCATGTCGGTCGGCTTCAACGTAAGAATTTCTGAGGTTCCATCGGAGCTGTCGATGATGCATGGCTTCATGTAGCAACTCTCTTTGAAGTTACATTCATGCCATATAGCATATCATTCCAGAGTTCGGTGCAATATTTGATAAGGGTTTAATATACACGGCACGGCGTCGTCTCAAATATTGATCTCGACTTCGTCCCAAGTAGTCACAGAGAGACAGATTTTTCGATTCCGATTGTGAAAAGCTTGTAGGATGCTACATCTTCCTCTGTACAACCCATACCGTGAAGGCAGCAACACCGCGACCTGTTACATTTTTGTAGCTTTGTAGGCTTCTGCAACTTCGCTTCTCCCACAAGGGAAAGTGCCATACCATTTCATTTCGACTCGGAAAAATCGTACACCCTTTGACCATTCTCGAGAGAGTTGGTACCGTGAATTATGAAAGTGTTCCCTAGGAACTGAATTAAATTATTAAGCTAAGGAGATGATGCACGGAACACCGCAATGCCACCGCCACGAATCACATAATTGCGTTGAACAAACATTAAAACGCGTCTACATTTCGAAATTATTTTTTCGCCACCTTTAAGCCATTCCTTCGTAACTCATAAATTTTCTTTTTACCTGACCTCCCAAACCGTGCAATCATTTATTTTGAACTCAACGAACGTAATAATTGCCCCAAATAACCGGGGATATGTGGCGGCAAAAAAAAGTATATGAATTAATTAATTTTTCATTTTGCGAATACCAATTCCATTCCGCCAGGTCGCCCAATGTAATGATAGCTAAATAATAATTCGTTCACACAACCGAAAGTGGTTTATCACCATTTTTTTTTTTCACTATTCCCATAGGGTGTGTCATGTGTGGAACAAAACAATTTACAAAAAAGTATTTTGCTGCGAACTGCAACAAAATTTACGAGCGTAAACGAAAGTTGGGTGTGTTGACTGTGGAGTGATATATTTTGTGTTGTTTGGATGATACTCATCACATCACGTCCATTTCGGTGAGTTCATGAAGTTAAAAATTACCACCACCACATGCATTTTATTCTAAATAGGATGTAGGAGACAGAGTGAATGTCTAGAATTTGGCTTCTGTTGATCTGATGAGTGTATGAGATCATTTCTACTCAGTTCTTCAAGCACAATAATAATTTGTGTGTTCAGCTTGTTATTTTCTTTATTGTTGGACAAGTTATGTCTTTTAAAGAATGATGCTATAATTTAGGAAACTGTCTACTGACACGGGTCTTTTGAAAAATTACAATTAGGCCTTAGCAGAAAGTATTGTTGTACAGAATTATTTTGTTTTTTGCCAAACGCGCTTTCACAGCGAAAAAAAGAGACCATTGCCTGCTCAAATGTGGCAGTAAAGTCTTCCGGGTAATAATATATAAACAATGTACTAAAACTAAAGCAAAGCAATATTTTCAAATGACAAGTTACAAGAGTTATAATCTGCAGCTACCTGCTCTCTGCAGTTAGGTTAAAAATGGTTGAAAATGTCTTTATTTCATCTACCAGCAAGTTGCAGAACATTCTTTTTACAAATCTTCGCTAATGTAAAAGCTCTATTATTTATTGTATTCCTTTTATTTTCCTCGTGGCACGTCGCACGTCAAATCACACTGGCTCGATGGAAAAAAGCCGATAAAACGAAAACAAGTTTGAGAGGCCGAGCAGGAGTCGCAACGAAACCGAGACGAACCCTTGCCGGTGCTGCCAAATTTGCTTGTGCTGCACTTAAATTATGGATAAGAATTGTGTAATCTATTACAATATAAAATACATTAATTAGCAATGATTACTTTAGGAAATGCGATGCATAAATAAAATGACATCACATAGATACATGTCCACCTACTACTGCAAAAAATTAAATTTAAATTACTTGTACGGTTTCTAAGCGGTTCATTCCATTCATAATTGCAAAAGTGGCTTGACTGAAGTAAGAGTTTTGGTGGTTGAAGACTTCTTTTCGATGAATCCAATTTAACATGTTGAAGAACATTGTATCTTATCCAAATAACACACATCTTATTAGACAAGGAGCCATACAATCAAGACTTCCTATCATTCCTTTTACAATGATCTATGAAATGTAACACATGCCTTAACCATTGACAGGACTGGCGAGACCTTTTCCATTTTCGAAATGTCTATCTTTACCAAATGGTCATAACTTGTCAATTGAATCTGAGTGGATCAGAAAAAAAAGTTTGCCTACAAGTCTACAACAACCCCCTGAAGTAAATCGAATATGTGTGACGAAATCTACTTATTGACAGAAGGGTTAAGTAGATGAAAAAAGACGTGTAGAAAAGGAGCAGATGGGCTCGAAAGTTCGGAACGTATATGGTTAACATTTGTGTCAATGCGAATGTGAAACAACGTTTAGTCAGTACGTACAAAGTTCCAGAGTACGCAGCTCATTTATTGAACACTGTTTAACACGGACTGGGTTGTTGCAAACTTGGCATTCCTTCATATTTGGACCTCTCTTGGACTTAGCCTTTCTTTTTAGACCAGTCTATTCCCGTTCTTCTTGTGGAGACTGGTGGCTGGAAGCTTCAACTCCTACACTCTGCTCTAGTATCACTTCTATTCCATTCCTCGTGTCGAACTTGCTTTAAATATGCATGTGCATTTTTGCAGCTGACACAGATAGAAGTCAAAAGTTCCGGTTATTAGTCTTGTATATTAGGTTAGGTTAGGTACATGGTCCTGTTGGACCCATTGTGATGCCCATGGGTGAAAATCTTCTTACTCGTTGATAGTCGATTGAGCTTCTAATTATAGAAGTTGTGCTGTCCCTTCCAGCCATCCGGTGGACTTGACAAACCTGCAATGTCTTGGAGGTTCTGGAAGAAGAAATCTACCTGTGTTCTCTGCTTCATTATGCAGAGACCGGGGCAATGCAAAGGCAGTGGGAAGTGTCCTGAATCCCTTATTCGTCCCCAAAGTTTCTGCATATGGTGTCTTGGGTAAGTCCCATTTTCTGTTATGGTATATTAGATGAATATGGCCAGATAGTATCCCGACTACCATCCACAGCAACTTTTTGCTGCATATAATGTCCGAATGATCGCACAGCCCACTTTTTTGTGAATACTTTGTCCACTTTGCGCTTGACATCAAGAGGTGGATGGAAGCATTGGGTATTTTGGATTGGATTCGATTCGACTCCTTCCTAGCAAGTTCATCTGTTACCTCATTCCCGAGTGTACCTTTATGACGCGGGACCCAGCATAGAGTGATTGAATGCCGCGAGCCAATAACCTTGAGCTCTTCGCGGCAGCTCGCGACTAGCTTGGACTTGATTTCTATAGCCGAACACTTCGCTTTATTTGATCGTCAGGGTGTGCTCCTTGGATCCCCGCTCCATCCAATCCATCGTCACGTGGAGTAGGTAGTTAACGAATATTTCCAAGACCTATTTAATTGTCCTCGACCTCATCTTGACAACCGACGTAGGAGAACTTGAATTAAACCACATGCAGCACTTTCCCAGCCAGCCGTACCGTCCGTCCGTTTTCCAAAGTGCGTAGGGTATCGTATGTCAACACATTAAAGCACTCCAGACCGTCTGCATGCCGCCATCCCGCCCGCGGGCCACATCAGTTTACAGCGAGTAAGTTCGCCGGTATTCGTTGCCTTCAGTGCGACGGTGTACACGCAAGAGATTTATACACACGCTGCATCCCGCAATTATGAAATTTATGCATCATAATTCGTCCTGCAGTCCACTTGCCGCGGAAGCCGAGACCAAGTGCCGTGCACACGCTTTTTCACAGCAGGACGTCGGGGTGGGTTCACATGTGAAAATTGTTGCATCGCTTGAGTGGTAAAAGTTTTCAATTCAATCAAAAGCCCACAATGAACTCCTCTTTTTTTTCCGCCGTAGGTTGGATAAGCCTATTAAAGAGTAGGTGATTGTTACAGAGAATGGAATCATTTAACCGATGCCGCCGGCGGCGGCCCACAAGCCGTGGTCATTTCGAGTCCTCGTGTCGGGCGCCACTTCAAAAGTGCGTGTGCATTATTATTTTTATTTTTTTTTTAAATTCCATAAATTACATAATTTCCACTAGAGATCAAAATAATCAGAAAGATTTCAGTGCCGCATCCGCTTCATATTAATAATTAAGTCAACTTCTCTGCCGCGGCTGCAGGCGGTGCAATCCCATCCGGTGAGCATTCTTGTTGGCAGCGCTTCGCTCTGGGATTGTTTATTGTGGCAATTTTAATTTTACAAATTGCAACAGAAGCAATAAAATATTAAACTTCACACCGCGCTGAACAAGCAAAACAAAAAAAAAATGGGAGAAAAAAAACCAGTGGACGATATCCGCATCAGGCGGCGGATCGCACTTAATCATCTTCGCATTATAATCAACAGTGCGAGCAGAAATCCACCACAGATTGAAAGCTGGCGAATTGTATTAACGATATTGTTTTATTGGACTTAATTGATTTTGCACGGTGAGGCGAATTATGTCTCATGCCTGACGCTGGCACAGCTGTGTGCTGCGGGCCGGTGGCTGTTTCGCTTGCGAAAGTGTGGCGATGTTCTTGGCACGAAATCGTTTTGACAGGCCAGCCACTAAGGTGGAACTAGCTGCTGCACAGTTGGGGTGTGTCTTTGAAATGAGATACTGAAGCTTGGTTATTGTCGCCTGAAGCGCAGTGGATCGGATAATAAGCGGGCACGAAAGTAAACGGCGATCACTTTTAGCTAAGGTGGTGTGGTGGGGGAGAGGCAATCAACATTTGTGATGTACTCGAAGATTGAAACTGCCTCAAGTGCCTTATTTGTTATCCCATTTCGTGGAGCTGCCATTCCCATTCCTGTTCAAACAATGTTCGTTAGACTGAAGTAAATGCTATGCAAGTCGATGGCTAGATGTACTGTGTTGAGATTAAGGTACAATTTGGAAACTTTGGGTACATTAATGACTCGTCTGGAGTAAACGAAGCCAATTTTTTCTTTACCGTTGTATGTTGTATTTTTAAACTCGATTAGTTGTTCTTGTTTCTTTCAACCTGCCCTGATGGGTGATGAACTGGTGAAGACATTTCACAGTCTTGTTCACATTGAGGTCTTAACAACAAGCTGTCTTGCGTTCGGTACAGTACTTACAAATGCGCACCAGAAGTTGATATCTTTCTCCACTTGTTTCATAAGGACGTGAGCATTTTTCAAAGACGAAACTGAGCCGTGCCGTCAAGCGCCTTATCACGAGGGGGGACTTCAGCCTCTTATATTCGGCTCGTTTTCCTACAATTCGGCAACCTGAGCTGCATTTCGTAGTTGTTCCTGTCTTCGTTGCTCCTTGATGATCGTAGCCACAGTGCCACTTACTACTTCCCAAGCTACTCGTGTGGTAAGCATCAATCTGACGATGTTGAGTTCACACCTAGTCGATTAGCCAACACGTTCTCTGTGTTCTGTATTTCTTTGTGGTATCTACAATACCTACGCGCCTTGCAGTGTTGTTTCTAAAAAAGGCGCCTCAGCTCTCATTAACTTTTTCGCGATTGCCGTGCTGCCTCGTATCCTGCCATCCTGAGCAAGCAGGTTCCATTGCATTGCTTGGTTAGCTATAGACCGATCACCCTCAGTTGGAGAGAATGGCCAGTCCACTGCCACCATCGTATTCGAATGGTTGTGCCTATAGGATCTTGGTCCGTTGTCTGATAAAACTGTTCGTTGGAGATACGTCTTAGCCAGAATACTCTTAGGATCTAGCCTACGTACCTATTGACTAACACTGGCAGCTTCCTCGTGAATTTGGTTTGGCTATTTGCAGTTCGGATCAGTTGAATTGATTGATTGAAATTAGACAATAAGCGATGCCTTCATGGCGATATCTGTGCTCTGAAGCATCCATGACAAGTAAGCGTCTGCGTCGGATTAGAAGAGTCGATATTAGGGATTAATCCCTGCTTGCATCTATCTTTTTCAAAAGAGTTCCATCGACATTGCTATGTTTCGAGTGTTTCATCATCACTTCGAAGCTTTGCCGTTGGTCTATTTCTTTGCACCTTCTTTAGCGAGAAGGCCTAGTGGCATCAATTCAGCCACTACATAAGCCGCGTTGTATAGGGTTGTTCTGAAGGGCCTGCATAGTCTCAATGCAATGGTTCTGTATGCTGCTTCTGCCCTTGAACCTTCTGGTTTTCTGGTTCTGCACAGATCACCGCCCATTGTGTGGAGCCATAGAGCGGGATCGACCTCTCTACGTTTGCCAAGATTTGTCTTCTGTTTTTTTCCTCCTTGTTTGCAATGCCTTGCAGCCATTGTTTCCGCTGCCTTCCCAGGTGCAATTTGCAGAAGATGGTTAAAAGTTAAACTTACATCTTTAGTAACGCCAAAGTACTTCAATTCTGGTTTAAACACTACAACGTGACTAACCCGTCCGCTTTTCGTGAGTCCATAAGTCGTAGCAGCTATGTATGTACCACCCGTTGGTTTCATTGAAGTTTCTTGACATCGATATCGTCAGAGAGGCCAATTATTTTCGAAAACCTCGGGAATCGAAGTTTGAGGACATCGTCGAACATAAGATTTCAAAGAAGTAGGCCTAATACGAAGCCCTGGGGGACACAGTCTGTGACGTTATACTGCCTTATCCCGTGTGTAGTGCTGTATTCTATTTGTAAAATAGTCCGTCATTATTGTCTGTAGGTAGTCCAGTCGTCTCTGGCGATTAGTGCTCGAAGAATGCTTCTTCACCTGCGTGCGCCATGGACTTGGTGGATGTCATCTATAATGGAATCAGATATAGTTTTTTTCGGACTGGAGCAGTCTTGTCCATGCACTCTACATAGCCTAGACTTAATTCGGAGACTCCTCAGTCCTCCTCGTATTGAAAGAAGTTTTCTTTCGAAAATTCTTCCTCATCTGGCTCTATGTGTCTGCATCTTATATAAAGACAATTACAAACAAGGTGTTGTATAATGTCAGCATTTCGAGCATTTCATTTCATCGAGCAGGCTCCACTACTGAATTGTCCCTTGAGCGCAAATAGTTCCTAAGTTATTCTTATTCTATTATATCTATTTAATCCCAAATTTAAGCTCTTCTGTTGGAACCAGATGTGAACGAAATCCTTAACAATTCCAAAAGTATACCTGACCATGGTAAGGTTGTGGCTAAGTCGTCGATGGTTTGTGCCTGTCGTTCAAGGTAGGATATACCTCATTTTGGGATCATTCACCGCTAATCCATTTTGGTCGCCTCTGATTCAATGTAACGCCTATCAGTGCAACTAATTGTACGGACTGCGCCTTGCGTTGGAGATTGAGAAGAGTTTCACTAAAGCTGTAAATCATTTTTTGACTTAAAAGGTCTCGGTGTTCATTTCTCCATTTGTTGGACGAGGGTTATCTATCATTGTCCCGCACAATTTGACGTGGGCTGTCAATAACTAGACATGGAATGACATAACGCGTATCCATGCACTATGCACGCTGACAACAACGACGTAGAACTTAAACTGCAACAGCTTTTTGAATAGAAGATCAAAGGCAAATCATGTTGTTTTTGTCAGCCAAGCAAATAAAGTGGAGTTGCGGTGAATTGTAAGACGGTCCATCAGGTCCAACAAGTACCAATGTCCCCCCATTCTTTATGCACCCACACCCCTTCACCAGATTACTCACGCGTTGGCTACTAACCGCCATCAATCTTGTAATTCGATATGTAAGCCGCCACTTGTTTCGCGCCTCGAGCACCAGTCAGTATTTGATAATTTTCAACGCCTTTTCGACACACATGCCGAGAACAGTATCCACAGTAGAATGGAGACTTTAAACGAATTCAATCTGACAACTCAGTTGACAAACACTTGAAGTAAATTTGGCCCCATTTCATATGCGCACGTCCAATGCGCCGCCCCCTCTTTTAGTGCATTGTCTGCCAAAAGTCCGCACTACTTGCTCTTCTCCCCATCGACGCCAAGCCGAGCACACTTGACATTTAACAAGACTCGACACAGCCAAAGTGCATGCCACGGAGGTGGCGCGCCAAACGAGCACCGAACACTGGAAGAAGGTCAGCAGCAGCAACCCAGAGTGAGAGACTACTCCAGACACTGTGAGGTCTCACAAATGCTCACACTTTGCCTAAACGAATTTCCACGCCTCTCAAGCTGCACACTGAGTGCCTTTGTCTGAATTAATTTCCATGGTAATGATTAATTCTTTTTTTTTCTTTTCTTCTTAAAATTAATTAGACAACAATGAACAATTATTCACTTGGTGCGCGCTTGCTTGCGTAATGTCGCGGCGCATTTTTGGATAAACAAGATTTCAATGTTGCACGGCCCGTGGGAGGGGTATTTATAAGTGCTGACGGTTTCTGCAATCGAAGTGTGAGCGGGCCCCAGTTGAGGCAGACTTTTGCAATGCAGGGGGTGTCGGCAGACAGTGCTCACAAGGTTTAGGTGTGTAATTGGCAAAGCAGGGTTGTTAAACGAGTTGTGCTGAAAGTGTCGCTTTTTTTTGTTTAGGGCTATGACTTGGGAAGATTTATTCGAAGTGGATTTCGGGCATGCACAATGCAGTGCTGACGTTTTGAAAGTGTTGGCCTTCAAGTGAAGCTGTTTGGAGGTTGGGTGACTGGAAGGTCCTAAACTTCAGGGACGGTAAGGTGGTTTTTTTTCTTTACTGTGATGAATTTCGAGTTGATAACACTGAGTTGAATGTTTGGATGCACTTGTGCGGACATGCCCTATCAAAGAAAGTGCTCTTAACGGCCTTTAATTTGTGAGGTAATCTCTTATAAAAGGTGACCTGGTAGCAATGATAGTTCTCCGATTGTTCTGATTCAAAAGTTACCAATGACATTTAGGTGTCAATATATTCAGTTAGAGTGGCCATTTCGTTATGCAGCGTTCTAAGCTTGCTGAATGGCAGTAATAACTATTAAGCAAAAAAAAATAAACTTAGTGGAAAGTTCGAGTGTTAATGCACTCTTTGGGAACTTTAGCCAACCAGATCGAAACGAAGTGACCGCTGAACCGGCCACCATCAAACAAGTCCAGACATTGATTCGGTGCTAATCAACTGAATTGGACTTCAGTAGAAAGTCAAGGGGACACTGTAAGGTCTCACAATGGTCTCAGGTATAGAACTATGCTAACTCACCGTCTGTGACCAGAACTCGAATATATCCGACCATCGCTTCCAAAAAGCATCATCAAACAACGAAAGCTGTGGGTAGTCTCTACGAACAGAGGAAAAGGAAAGAGAAGCAGCTGCTAGGAAGGATAAAAAAGAGCACGAGAAGCACGCCGTCGAGGAGATGGAGAGGTGCAACAGCACAAAGAAGACTCTAAAGTTCTACTAAAAGGTAAAAGATGTCCGGAAGCTATAGACCTCGGACCGAAACCTGTAGGAAATAAAATGGACAGCTAGTAGAATCGAGTAGAATCGCAGTCGATGCTGAAAATTTGTAAAAAATCATTTCTACAAATTCTTAAAAGGCGATTAAGCCACAAATTCCGCTTTCAGACAGAACTGGAATTCCGTTCCCCCGACTGTGACAAGGTCAAATATTTAGATTGAAGTCAACCAAAGCTGCTAGAGCGGATGGACTACTCCCGAAACTGTTTAATGCAGCTTGTTAGGCGCATGCACCAGCTCATTTGTGAGATATGGTCGGTGGAAAGCGTGCTCGATGATTGCAATATCAGCGTCCTTTGAAAGAAAGGAGACTCTTCTAACAGTGCCAACTATCGACGAATCAGTCTCCTTGACATCGCGTACCAGATGGTCTCTGCCATTTTGTTTGAACGCGGTTTCAGGCCTCAGAGAGATTCAGCGTTAAATCATGACAAAACAAAATATATGCCGTCATCAGGTAGCAGTAACTTCGAAGTAGTCAAGGACCTATATATTCCTCGGCTCTGCAGTAAACACCAGTACAAAGTTCAAGCACAGAATTCGATGTTTCAAGGCTCAAGTGGCAAATTGAGTAACATATCCATCTTGCAAGAAACCAAGCTGACTGTATATAACACTGTAATCGCCCCTATCCTGCTCTTTGCTGCAGAGACACACACGATGGACGCTTTTGAAAGCGGACTAAGATGCTCTTGGTCGTTTCGCGAGAAAACTTCTGCCCGCGATCTTTGGTGCTGTTTGCATTGATGGCGTCTGAGGAGAAGATTCAACCACGAACTGTACGGCATGCACCTAGTTAAATGTCTTCCGATCCAACTAAACACCGAGCCATTGGGACAACGCAACAAAAGACGCCATCGATCGAGGTGGGGCACACAACAGAAGGACCTCAACTAATTTGGTGTGCGCAACTGGTAGTATCTGGCGAATGATCCCGGAGGCTTGTTGATTGATCCCCTTGTCCACCCCGAACTATAGAAGAAAAAAAAGGTTCCAACAAGACGCTGGATACCGTGTAGGTACGGACCACCAATCAAATCTTGTCGCAACTACGAACCGGCGATGTGTATACCACGCTGTGTGTTGGCCTTGTCGACGCGCACTTGTACCCATTCCCCAGATTCCATTGATTGCCACTTCCATGGGCTACCCTATTAACTGACTTTCGTCGCTCTTTCAAAAGGCAGAGTCCTAAATTCGTTGGCATTCCCATTCTTCAACAAAATCACGGCACAATGGACATTACCATCTCCCAATTTAGGCTCATGAGAGCCAGTTAAACGCCTCTGTCATTTCCATTAGCTCTTCAACTTGTTAAGTGAGTCTCATGCATTTTTCCCCGACGACGTCTTAAGCTAATGGAATCATTCAACTGGCAATGTCCCAAGTCCCACAGTCCCTCAAACACTCGTCCACCTCAGTGTATAATCCATTTCGTCTGTCAATTGAAAAGCCTCACTTTCAAGTACACTCAGCCGATGAATATAATTCCCCACTTACAAGCCCTAATTGCCTCGAAAAAGCCCCTCAATCCGATTACGTACCATCGTCATCCCAGATAAGACCACATGTGATCACAGACTCGAGATTGAGATCGCACCGAGCCTACATGTGTCAACTTTCACTTTCAAAGCGGCTTTCGTGACTGCACCAATCAGAGCGTTCGGGGTCCCCCTTGTAATTCGCTTTAATTAGCTTAATTCCTAGGGAAATGTCAAGACGCGCCACCAGTTGGAGAGCGAAAGACGCAGTCTGCTCTGGAGTCACACTCAATTGACCGGCTTAATAGCCTACATCTGCAAATGAACTCTGTAATTCCGCTAGAGTTCCTGTTGTTGTCGGCCAGCGCTAGGCCCGCATGCGCTGATGTATTGCCCAACGCTGTGTATCACAAGCGCTGGCAGCTGTCGCCGCTGTCGACGTCGTCGCAGCCGCGGCCCGCCGCGCTGAAGTAACAATGGCTAAGACGGCTGCGGATTCTTGTGCAATGATTTATGCAAATAAATTAACAGTTCTGCATTTGAGACTTCGCAATCGTACACGGCATACACTCCTCGCGGTAACCCTAGAGTCAGTGCGGCATGTCGAATCGCTTCCCGAAGACGACGCATCGCACCACTGCGGTAGGAGGACGCGCAGGGCGCCCCATTGAAGATGCATCGACGCAACAAGTGAACATGCGGTGTGGTGGTGAAATATGCTGACAAGCAGTTCAGATGCACCGGCTTGTCTCTCGGGTACGTTCATGCGGAACGGAAGCCTTAAATATGACACTGCCGGCATTTACATCTGCGCAGAGGCAGCCAAGTCACTCCGGCCCTGGCGGCGGCTGGTGGTCGATGTGGTGGTGGATTTGTTAATGAGGAGCAAGGTTGCCAGTGATTTATGGCGGATGGTTCGACTCCGATGGAGCCTCTGCCAGACCAGCTCATGAGGTGGGGAACACGAGTCTTCTTTTGAGGACGGGGACAAGTGCTCGCTTGAGATTTATCGAGAAGGTTTTCCAAGCCAAGTAGATGGCTTTTCAGATTTGAATGATGTAACTGAGTACGTGTTGGCTCGTTGAGGAGACTACTCGTCACGAGATGTGCTTCAGTTTGGTCTTGCTGTGGATGGTATTTTCAATTGAAGGTGTACATTTTGAGGCTGGATTCTTTTCGAAAGTGAGGCATGGATGTGGGTAATGATTGTGTGAACGGAAAATTGAAAGAAGTACGACTAAGCTGTTCATTCACTTGGCATAATCAATAAACTCAGACAAGTCCTAAAAATAAAAATATAGTCGTCGTTTTATTGACAAGCTAAGGTCAAGTTTTGATCTTATAGAGTGTCAAAGATCAAGATGGACTAAGAGCCACGAGCAAATAAGGGAAAGGAAATGTTTTTACGAACAAAGCTTAGATTAGTACCGGAATCAACCCGAAGCTGCCTGTGCCAAGCTTGACAACAATCTGACCCCGATACCACTCAACATCGACAACACAAGCCGAGATCATCACTGGGGAGCCGAGTTGGAGCCTCGTATTAAGAGGGTCTTAAATTTGAATCGAGCATAGGCTCTTCCGAAAGAATATTTATTGTTGTGGCTTATTCTTAAGTTGTGACTTATTTAAGAAGGTTGCTTGAGAGTGTCAACTTTGTAGAGACACTTTCCTCGGACATTCGATTGATTCGGATTCCTAGCCCCTACATAGTGCTGGACCTTAAGACCATATTTTGCGCAGAGTCAGTCAACGTTACTAGGTTGGGTTAGGTTGGAATGCCTTACTGCAGAGGACGGTAATACCAAGATCAAAGTAGGGTCTATATGAATTGACTACTACTAAACTCTGAACGAGTTAAAGTTTAACACAAAGCAGTTTAGCTGGGGTGATGCTGACGCTATCTAGTCTTTCCAGTATCTAGCTCCCTAGTGAATGTCTGCTTAGTCTGAACAGAGTTACTTAAGTCCATTAACCTCTCGGGGGACATGAAAAAACGCCTACGCGCCATCTCGTTTGAATTTCTGCAACGCGTTTGAGCTCCCTCCAACTCATTCCCAAAGATCTCGATGCCTCTTCAACTGTTCTGCGCCATGTTTGCTTAGGGCGTGCCGCTGTTCTGCGTCAGCATAGGCTGCATTCCGAACGCAGCTTTAACCTTCCTGATTCTGTTGCACACGTCCAGTTCGGTGCCACCGCGATTAACCGAGACCACACTTCCTAAATATAGAAAGCTGTTAACTTGCTGTTAACTTGTTCAATTGGGCGTGGTTGTCAGAAATACTAAAGGCTTTAGTTTTTTTTTTGAGCCCCACTTTGTTTGCCTCTGCTTCTTGATTATGGGCTATCAAAATAAAGATCCTTTATCCGATGCGGAAAGATACAAACATCATCAGTGTAGACAAGGTGTTTAAGGTAAGATGTCATAGTTCATCGAATACCATAATTTCCGTCCATCAATGCTGCACGGAGTCGATAGCTGATAACCATCAGAAACAATAGTGGTGACAGTATGCACACTTGACGAACTTCGCTTTGGACCTCAAATTCTTCTGACAACTTCCCATTGTACGTAAAACTACCAGCAAACAGAGTGATAGCCCATGTTTCCATTATTTTGTGTTGAGCCACGTTGTCATAACAATATGCGCACAACATGAATGTTTTCTAAATGTTTCTGGTTGGATAAACTTGCTCAAGTAAAGCGTAGATGGTCCAACTGGCACAAAAGGCCGCTAAACCCTGAACGATCGCCAAGCGTGATCAATGTAAGCAGGCCGAACCTCAGGTTGAGTAAGGTTATTGGGCTGCTAGCGAATTTGCCAGCACACTTAGACCATTGTGATACCCAGTGCCGTTAATTTGATTCCAACGGCAAATAGTGACTGGACCAGATTTGACAACCAGAAAAGCATATTAAATTTTGCTTTCACTGGGATTCGAACCTGCGACCCCTGTAACCAAGGGTGGACACGAACCTCGAGTCAGAACAAACGTCAGAACTCTCTATGGCGTCATAACGGGGCATTATGCCGTTGGCAATCATGCATCTAGACAAGGACTTCTGCTGAAGCTGCAGAGACGAGATAAGGTATAGAGATAGATATAGGTATAAAATAAAGACTTCTGGAAGTCTGTAACCCGGCATATATCTCAAAGCGAAAAATGTATTCCCCTGTCCTTTAAATAAGAACAATTTATTTGAAAGTCTCCTGAACCAATTCCAAGATTGCACAAAACTCCGGTGCAGCAAATCTTTCCCAGGCACATCGCAGAATATTTTAACTCTCAACTGGTCCGAGGTTAGGCAGTCCTACCTTATCAAGCACACAGTAAAAATAATCTCTCAAATGCGTGTCATTGGTGAATCCATCGCGAAGACCCCCTCAAATCGTGTCATCTGCAGCCTTTCATTAGTCACCTCGCCGCTTTAGCGCATTTATCTCTCACCATCTGACCTTTAGTGCTTCGCATCTGTCGTCTCTCGAGTCACGACACGCGTTAATTATACACTGGCATACCACCTAATAGCCATGAAGCTCATGCTCATTGTACCTGCGATCTTTGTGGGCTTCCGTGAGACAAATTGGGTGTCCGCTTGGTAGTCTAATGGCCGCGCCAAGGCCTTGGAAACACATAGCCGAGTAATCACATTCTGTGGAACCACTTATGGTGACAGGAATTACCCTACTCTCAACGAACGAGCATAGTCAGTGCACATCTTCCGGGTTTCACTGCTCACGCGACGCTAATGCCAGCCGACGGAAACCTTCGCCAAAACTGTCCCCACTGGCAACGGGCACCTACACGTTTCGTCTGCCCACTTAGTGGCTTGGTATCATCTTCGGCATCGCTGCAGCGCACGTTACTGTCGCTTGTTCCCACTCGTTACCGACGTGGTTTTCTCATCATTATTCATCCAAAGAAGCACATTCGCCGTTGAGGGCCCCGCTGAAGCGCCTAATCCACGCTCGATGACTAGTGCAGTCCACTCACTTAGGTGACCACGGACGGGGGTGCCAGGGACGCAGACTACATTGCCCACCTCATTTAATTTGTGTGCTCTTATGCAACGCTTTAGCCACGATCGACTACCATGTAATCGCATTATACGTAGACGCTGTGGGCTCTGCGATCTATGAGGTGGCGTGCCCCACCTCCGAAGCCGAGTCCATTCAATTGGCGAAAGCTAGACCCCTTCCTCCAGCTGCCGGCGCTCTCGCAGCACACTCAGCCACTTAGACATAAGACATACCATACATACATGAAGATGGCAGTGGCTAGTGTTATAATAAACCTGCTTCACATGCAGACGGCCTGTGATGCTGGGGGAGCATCACGACCCAACGAAGGCAACGGCGACGTGATGAACAACTTTTCCTTTCACAAGCACAAACCTCCAATACTCGCAAGCCGCCTGAAGTGGGACACGACTCGCTTAGGCTCCCTATTTTGGGCGCGCACCGTCCGTCGTCCGCGGCGTCTGCTTTGAATGTACTTACGGGTATACGTCACTTTTGTTTGTCGTAGAAAATAAGCCATAAATGGTAGGCACTTGCCGCCGACCTCCCTGGAGAGGGATGAGAGATGCCATTAAAAATGAAACATGCACAAGCCAGCAGTCACTTTGAGTCAAGAAGAGGCATCTTCCCCAAGTCATGCCTCCCTCCCCTTGAGTGGCGTGAGATGGTTCAACAGTAGTGGCATCTCGAGGTGATCTCATGTGGATCTAATGGCGCTGAGCAGAGGAAAGGAGGGAGTCTGGCACAAGAAGATTCTTGCTGGCAATTTCGATTGCTTTAAAGCACATTTCAAGGCGAACTGGTTCTGAAGTTAGTCAAGCTCTAACTGAGCCAAACATGCAAATAGGAAGCCAATTACTTTGACAATTGCTCTTGGAGGTGGAGGATGATGATCGTTAGTTGATTGGGTTTCAATTCCCACAGTGAAGTAATCAAAAGATTATTATGATGATGAGTGGACTTGAATTTTGAAGAACACATTGTGATCGTGGGAGGATCTGCGAATGCCAAGGTGACTCTGACTGTTGGTAATGATCGGATAATTACAGTGGGTGAGGCTGTAGCCATCTCAAGTGAGGTGGTACATCACATTTTACATGGAAAAGCTTCCCACGAGAGGTGTTGCGATTGAACAATTTGGACTCCAAAGGAGTGGCCAACATCCATAAATTGAGTTACGAACTGTTACCTATGCTGCATATTCTCCAGATCTAGTCCTCTACAAGTAAAATATTTTGTATTCTAAAAGCGAAGACTCAGAAGTCAGATTAAAAACAAGAATCCTGATACAAAATCGTTGTTTCAATCGGCGACTTTACGAATATCGGCACACTTTCATATTATTCTCTTAACACAACAAAGCACGTCGAACCTACTCGTTGGGCATGAGTAGTGATTGCATTTGATCCAAAAATTAATCCGTGATCGCTGTAAGGCTTTGATGATTCTGAGCTCAATCTCCCACACAAGCTACTTTCATAATTCGCTTCCCACCAATTTTGAGTCACTGACAATGCTCAAGGGAAAAACTTGCTTAGAAGAAGCTTCGAAGTCCCCTCCACTCGTGAAAGAAAAATAGCACGCACAACAAGAGTGACTGTTTTTGATGACAGGGGTAGGTTCACTTCGCACTGTAGGGTCGCCCATATTTTTAATTATTGAACTGAATGGGCACAATCAATGAAGAGAATCACCACAATTCCCTTAGCCGTGTCACACAAAAATATGTCACTACGATAAATTTGTGTTATCTTTGTCACTTTCGGTGACATTTGTCACCCACTCGGCGATCTTGTGCAGACTTTGTCACCTGCATTTTTGTGGGTGACGCCGAAGAACGTAGAATAAATGTATACATAAGTTGGAACCCAAATTTTGCATTGATATAAAAGTTAAAAAATATTTTCACGTTAGGTGTATATTTACAAGGAGACAACAATTTGAGTGCCTAGACGCTTTAATAGAGCATAATTTAGCCATTTCATCCATACGATCTCGGAAAAGTTAGCTTCAACACTTACAAACATTACACAGGCAACTAGACAGGTGGTGTATTTGGTAGGTACATTTCTTTAGAAGCTAAGCACTATAAAGTAAAAGTAAAGTGGCAACATTGTTTTTTCTGTGGTAACTAATTTGACAGTTCTAAATTATTTTGAGGTTAATTTGATTTGGTAATTCATTATCCAAACACTCACAAGTTTTTAATGTTAGGTTAGATTAGTGGGCTGCCAGCGAAATCGCCAGTAATCTTAAAACATGTTGGTCCATTGTGATTCCAATAATCAGACTATTACCAATTAATCTTTAATTGCCGTGAAAACGCAATTTATTTTGATCCTTACTTCAAATAGTGACTGAACCAGATTTGGAAACTAGATATAGCGTATTGACTACACTAAGATTCGAATCGAGGACCCCACTATCCAAGAAGGGCAAGCAGTCAAGCAACTGCGCCGTTATCCAACCGCAAATTTTAAAAGAAAACTGAAGCCGTTGTCAAAACGTCATTAAATCCGTTTCGATCGTTTTATGATAATTTTTTTTCTTCAAAATTAAGTACACCTAATTCTGTTTTTACGAGGTAGATTGCTTCGAAAAAAACGTGTAAAAAAAAGACATTGATCGTATGCAAAAATAGGTGATTGGTTCCTAATCTCTAAAACCTATCAAAATTAACAAAAAAAAAGGATTTTTTAAGAACAAGTATTCATAAATTTAATGTAACGTTAGAAAAACAAACTTGCCAATAAAAAATTACTTTACCAAACACGTCTGATGGTATTGATAATTTACAAAATATTAACACATTTCAATTACTCTGACCAGTAAATTTGTTTGCACAAAAAGGGAATTCCCCCAAATGTGTGCTATTTACATTTGCTTTGACCAGTAAATTTGCTTGTACGCGCAAAAAGGGAATTCCCTTAAATTTGTGATATCAACATACTTCACAAAAATTTAATGTGACACAAAAAATTTAAGCACAAACAATTTTAAATCGTGCTAAATGGAATAACATCGTGTAAAAAAATTAAAAATAATTAATTTTCAAACCGTGTTATGTCAAAACCGTGTAAAAACAGAATTAGGTGTACACAGTACAGTACACTGTCAGAATTGTAGGCAACAAGTATAGAAACATGATTTGAGTGTATCCGGGCAACACTTGTACTTGGAAGTTAACATTCAAGCCGTTATTGTCTAAAAACAGATTCTGTACCTGAAAATTGGACCCTCAGATTACGCCATGTAATCAATCGATCGAAAACATCTGCATCCTAATTTCCCTAATCTCGACCGTCTTAAAACCCAGTTATATGAATCTCAGTAAAAGTAACAGTTATCTTCAGAAAAAAATACGTATTGGGTCTTTTACTTATCTATTCAAAATTTTAACGTTTATTCAAAGTATTACCCATCTGAAGCTCTGACATTTTACAATAACAATAGCTTTTCAACGCATGTTCCAATGGAAAAATACAAGTAACGCCATCTCTTAGAAAACCACAGGAAGTTATATTTATAAGTTATAGACCTAATATTAAAGTAAACATTTTCAAATCAATTTCAATTGAGTTGGCAGCCCAAATCTTGGGGACTTATTTAATTTGTATTTAATCCCCCTTTAATTGAGCGAAAACTGTTGCTGTTGCATTTACTGACTGTGTGAACTTGGAAATCGTCTGCTGATACTAGGTATTAAATCTGCAGCATAGCACTTATACCTCATCTTCAACTTTACACATTCTTTGTTGATCGTAAATATTTAAGTCAAATTTAACTATGATACAGTTTTTTTTTTAATGCCACAAAGTCCATCTTGATTTCACATATAATGTTGGTTATTCTTAATGTGTGAATGTGAGTTTCAATTAACCCTATCACAGAATCCATTCGTACGATTCGAAGTTACGATACGAACTACGAAAAAATGTATCACAAAATCCGAACGGATTCACGAATTCCGAAGTAAATAACTTGTCGTAGAAAAATATGCAAATTTCAATTTTCGGTTTCAATCCGTGAAACTTTTATAAAATTTGTATGAATCTACTACGAATGAAATTCTGTGATCGTTTTTGATTTGGGAGTTCGTCACAAAGATTCGATTACAATGGAATTCCTAATAGGGGTGAATGTTGGTTCCATAGATAGCGCCGATCACAGCTTGATAAGAAGCTATATGAATGAAATGTAGCAGTTGCACTTTTGATAGCTGTCCTCGGCAGTTTTAAAAGGGAAGCCATGAGTTTCAAAATTCCCAGTACCGAACTGGATTCACTCAAAACTTGAATTCCTCCAAAATAAATATCGTTCTGCAAATAAATTCTAGTAATTTAAAATTTTAATGTGGGAAGAAATTTAAGTTCATCTGAATGTTCCAGCAAATATGAAAAGCCATATGAAGAAATCTGTTGAAAGGGCATTACAAATGTCATTCTATCTGCTGTAATAATGAACAAACCATGATTGTTGGACATGTCCTTGATTAACCGAACATGTTTATAACACGAAAATTTGTTAACTCTATAAAAAATTTTCACTGGCTGTAGACGCGAGGGGCTCTACAACTTCTTAAATCTCTATCACTTAGCCATCATCTTCAAATAAATCACGTAATCCGAACTTCATATACTTTTGAAATTCGTACTCTTGACTTTGTATTCAAAACTTAAAGTCGTATGATTTTTTATTTCTTGAAAGCTACTGATCAAGAGTGTCACAATCAGTGTTACCTCAGGGACTGTACAGAGACAAAAGGACTAATTTTTTTAAACTTGACTCATAATTTTTCGATCTGACTCATTTTCCCAAGAACAGAAATGCCGAAACATCTAGCGAACTCTTATTTCACATTTTCATTTTCATCGTTTTCACAATTTTGCAAAGTGTGACTATAATAATATAATAATATGGGTGGCGCTACAGCCCGTATAGGGCCAGGGCCTAGCTTCTCAGCAACCACTCGTGTTGTGCGTGCTATTGTTCTCACACGAGTGGAAGGGACCTACAGTTTTTATGCCAACTCCGAACGGCCAAGTTTGAGAAACTATTTTCTAGACAGGAAATACTCTTTGAGCATTGTCAGTGACTCGAAAGAGGTGGGGTCGTGAAAATTATTTGTGTCGCTCGGAGCTGGAATCGAACCTACGACGTCGAGGTTGGGGTCGACGCACATACCCACAACGCCACGGGCCACCACTGAAAGTGGTGTGACTAGCTTTCATTTAAAACGCCTGAGAACATACATGTTTCTTTTTTTCGCATAAGGAGGCCTTGTGTTCTCAAAAACCTTGGGATACTTTTTTTTAAATTACTCTCATAAATAATTTAACGTGTGGATTACCACACAATCATACACAATTGGCCGCCTGCATATGGTGGACCATGCCGAAACCGAAAAGTCGATAATTTAAAAAAATAAATCTAAGGGTTTTAATTGCCTAGTAAGATTGGACATTGGACAGGCACGAGAAACACTAAATCTCACCAAGAAATGTACGGTTTGCTACTTTTCTTATGTAAGCCGTCATTAAAACAAAGTTTGCTTGAACTTTGAATCATAACCCCTCTGTTGAAAATTAAAAAAAAAATTAATAAAACCTTTCTATACACCTAATTCTGTTTTACACAGTTTTGATGTAACACGGTTTGAAAATAAAATATTTTTAAATTTTTTACACGATTTTATTCCATTTAGCACGATTTAAAATTCTTTGTGCTTACATTTTTTTGTCGAATTTAATTTTTGTGAAGTATGTTCATATCACAAATTTAAGGGAATTCCCTTTATGCGCATACAAGCAAATTCACTGGCCAAAGCAAATGTAAATAGCACAAATTTAGGGGAATTTCCAATGTCTTTTTTTAGAAGGTTTTTCTGGAACCAATCTACCGTGTAAAAACAGAATTAGGTGTATTAGCAAAATATTGGGGACATTTTTTCGGACATGTTAGGATTAATTTTTGGTCAAAAAGGGTCTAAGTCACTAACTTTATGCCATCAACTGAATGAATTGCAATTGAAATACTGGCTTTCTGTTACACGAGCCATCATTCAGCCTACGAAGAAGAGGTGCAGACGAAAACAAAACCCCTTAAGTTCTGTCAATTTTTCAAAAAGTGTCTGGCTACGTGTTGTCGTGCTTAAAGTATACCTTAGGATGTTCAAAGTAAATGCTGTGCCAAAAGAAAATAAACACTGCTAAACTGAAAACGTCAACTTCATGAATTGAATACTTTTCCCCCTTTTACTTGCTTATCCAACAGTAGTAAAACAAATGTATTACTTAATGCCACACACTTCCTTAATCAATGATCTAACAGCCTGATCAGCCTTATCAAGACCCAGCATCAACAAATTGGAAAAAAATGAGAAACTAAAAAAATATTCCATAAAGTTAGCACAAACCTGTTATTAACAAATATCCAAAAATGATCACCACCAAAAACGATATCCTTCGCAACATTTTGCAAATTCCTCTTCAGACGCAGTTGTCCAAGTGAGCAGCAAACGACCACCGCTCAGTGCAGTAGAAAAAAAAAACGCTTCAAAGATCCTTTCAGGAATGCGCCTACACACATGTATCATGCACAGATGATTATGTAAAGTCAAAACCGAAATCTATTAGAAACAACGAGCGAGCAGCCACACGACACCGATGACGGTTGAATTTACGCACTAACGCTGTATGTTGCAACATTCACGTGAATCTAGCAAAGACCAAACGAGAAATATGTTCCCATACGTCTTTTCTCGGATTTTGCCACCAAATGTATCTCGGTCTCTCGGTGTTCGTTTGGTTTCTTTGCCTAGTAATTGGTTGCAATTCAACTTTAAGGTGTTTTCGTACCGCGAACGACGGTGTAGAGCTGTACGCAAAAATGCTATCACCACACGAGCACGATCTTAATCAGTCGCCAGTAAATTTCACAGTCAGTCGGGTCAGGTGGGGGATGTGTACTCCCTTTTCGTTGAGTTGAGATTTCGACTTCGATTAGCCACACCAATGATGTCCATGTCACGATTATCGCCCCCAAATGAATGACATACTCGCGTTGCACCAAAATGAAAAAAAAATAACGCCGTAGCACCACAGGTCGCACGAAGGAAAGCTTCCAAATGTTAGGAGCGCTGTGTGTACACACTTGTATAACAGTTTCGAAGCGAAATACAGAAAAAATAGCAAACCCGCGCGACGAAACGCTACAAATCCGAGTGACTTCCAAATGCGAACTGATACAAAATCCCACAGCTCGCGACGAAAACTTCAGAGGCAACCTCAAGTTTTCTGTGCACCAGCATGGTCTATAGTTGAGCACAGCAATCTCCTTGTCGATGTCGTCGGCGGACTCTATAGGCATGCATACTAGAAAGAATCACGCCGGAGTGAGGGCGAGGAGGGCACAGCAAGACAAGCGAACAGTGTAGAGCAGCAGCACACCACGAAAAGTCGTCGCGGCTCGTCGAAAAGTACGAAATAAAAAAAGGTACGAGTACAATAAGCGCAAAACTTGAAAGTTGTAAACATTGCATGTTGAAGATTTCTGCTGTTGCTGCTGAGCTGCCTGGGCTGCTATTTGTGTGCCGTAGGTTGACGGCTGGTGGCATACACATCGTCTTTGGCTCGAATCGTGGATTCGCTGTGTGGTTGATGCTTTGGCGTAGCGAATCCGGGAGAATCTCTGTACGTGAGATCGTAATTCATGGTTTTCACAGTCATTTCCATTAAGGCAGTCGTTTTTTCTTAATAATTCCAAGTACGTTCAGTCAATTGAAGGATGCCACAGTTTGGCGACGGACGGTTGCGGCGATGTACTGTGCTCGAGGTTCGCCAGCCAACTCTTTTGTTCTTGTTCAATGGTGAGTCTTTGATTTCAACCGAAAACTATCCCTTGAGGGGCTTAGAAGTAAGGTTGAAGATCAATAAATGTCACCACAGACTTGTCACCGTCGTCGAGTTCGTTTGAAGAGCACTGCTGCTTGTGGTGGTGGCACGAATTGCTCGCTCAAGCGGATCGGTCTACTCTTCCTGATCAGTTTCATATGTCGTCTTCCATGTTGTTCTAGCCACTGTGCGCACATTCGGTTGACCATCAGTTGTTGTCGTGAGTATCGATTGCTTAACCGATTCGAAGGTCACAACGTTTACTTCGAAGTGGAACGCTTCGTGTGCGTTTCATTGAACAGAGGTTGCTTTAGGCTTTGCGCTGCGATAGAACTTAATTGTTTTCATTGTATTTTTTTTTTTTTAAGAATTATTGTGCCCCCTTGAAACATGTGACTCATCACTGTTCAACATCAATTTGTGCGTAATCTAGATTGAAACCATGACCTGACATAAAAATGTGTTGCAACAATGAGTCGTTAAATAATTTCTAAATCTCTTCCCACAACCCATCATTAGTCGGGTATCATCTTGATGCATTTTGAAATCCGCCGTCAATTCATGAATGACCATCTGTTCCGCAGAAATATTACACCACGACGCGCGTTGTCCATTCACAGCTGCGGAGGCTTATCCGAGAAGCCTTTTGTTAAGCTGCCCAGATTACATCGTTATCTTGATCCTTCTGTCTTGTGTTGGATGCCGTTGCTCGCGTCGTAGCGGAATACTCTTGCATCTGCTTATCTTCTCCTCCATCAATCGCAGCCGAATGATTATTTGCCAACTCAGTGATCTTGTGATGCCTTGTATTAGCACATCGTGTTACATTGTGCGTTTCCATGGAAATCCTGACCCGTATCATAGCTGAGGGTTTATTTATGGGCGATGCTTCGATCGGCTACCGACTTCTTTTTATGTTTCTCGTTTTGTAGCGAATTTTTACAGAGTAGGCCTGTTTGTTTGTAGGCGCACTATATTGTGGTAGCTCGGTAAATATATGCGTACAAACATTTGCAGAAATAGCAATGTTGCAGTGACTGACGGCTGCAATAATTTTTTTTAAAGCGAAGAAGATGGCGAAAGTCTATGTTTCTTAGTTCAGGCGGTTTATCGAAGTAGTCGGCTTCCAGAAGTCTAGATCTACGGGATGAGAGAGACCAGCAGTTGCATAGCAAGCATACAAAGGCTTCCTCCCCATATTCTTCTCCGCAGCTTCTGCAGAAGTCCTTGTAGGGGAGGCATAATCTAAAGGCGTGTGTTCCAATAGCGCAATGCTCTGATATGACGCCAATGAGAGTTCTTTGTTTTGGCCTGCTCAAATTGATTAGTCTTAGCGGTTGTTTGGGTCAAGCGTGGCCCAGAGTTGTTTGGTAATGAGACATCTTGTCGTCGTTTGGTTATCGGAAATTTAGCTAGATACTTAGCTCCTTAAAGTAAACGCCAGCGCCTATGACTGCATCCATTTCTGAATCTTCTTCTTCTTTGAATGGCGCTACAGTCCGGAGTGGACCTGGGCCTCAACCAAAATGCCTCTCCAGCCAGCACGATCTTTCGCCAGCTGCCTCCAGCTGCGCACACTAAGTTAGTTGTGGCCCTTTTCCTCATCTGTGCGCAATCTCGTTCGATGACGTGCTATATTTCGTTGTCCCAATGGCGGGAGCCGTAGTGTCCATCCTCTCTACATGACCTAGCCATCTTATACGTCGGGTCCGGAGTCGCTAAACTATGTGCATGCCGCTGTACAGGCCGTACAATTCGTGGTTGAACCTTCTCCTCCAAACGCCATCAACGTAAACAGAACCAAAGATCGTACGCAGAACTTTTCTCTCAAAACAACCAAGAGCTTCTTCATTCGCTTTCAATAGCGTCCATGTCTCTGTGCCATAAAGCAGGATAGTGGTGATTAAAGTATTCTATAAAGTCAATTTTGTGTTTCGAGAAATGGCTCTGTTACTCAATTGCCTCTTGAGCCCAAAGAAGCAGTTGCCAATCGTTGCAGAATAATTCTTCACTTGATCTCAGTACTGGTGTTATTGTCCCTGTTTACTGCAGAGCCGAGGTTGACTACCTTAAGGTTTCTGCTGCCCATTATGACGCTATGTCCGAGACGTCTATGTTGTGCGTTTTCTGTGATGGCAGCATGTACTTTGTTTTTTTCCCTGGTTTACCGCTAGACCCATTTTAGCCGCTTCCGCTTCAATGCCAGCAAACGCCTCATAAACGGCTCGCTGTGTCGTCCAATCACGTCAATGTCGTCCGCTTAAGCAAGCAGTTGAACGGTTTTTTGGAAGATTGTGCTTCTGGTGTTCATGTTTGAGTTTCGCACGATCTTCTCAAGTATAAAATTGAAGAAGTGACAAGAAAGCGAGGCGCGTTGCTTAAAACCTTTTTTGACATTGAAGGTCTCAGTGAGTTCGCTACTGACCTTGATGGAGTAGCGAGAGTTCTCCATCGTTATCCTGCACAACCTGACTAGCTTGGCGGGAATGTCAAAACTAGACATGGCGCTGTATAGCTCGCTCTATGCACGCTGTCATATGCGGCCTTGAAATCGATCATCTCTTGACTTTTTACCAGCATCTGCCGAAGTGTGAATATTTGGTCGATGGTGGACTTCCACGGACTGAAACCGCATTCACAAGAACCTATACGATTATTGAGAAATGATTTCAGGCGGTGACACAAAACGGCAGAGAAGAACTTGTACGCGATCTTGAAGAGACTGATCCCTCTAGAGTTGGCGCAGTCAAAGAGGTCTCCATTCTATTTCTGATTAATCTGTGAACATTCCCAGTGGTTGAGAAGCTCTTTTCGAGGAGTGTAGGTATCGTGAGGTCAGTGTCTCTGGGTAGAGGTATATAGCTGCTGAAGATCCTTGACTATTCAGACCTCTTTAGTTCGTTCCAAATATGCAGCGATCTCAATATGATCGCAGTTTTAGCTACTGTCTATCTACCAACATGGTATGTCGTAGGAGAAGTGTGTTGACAGCTGCGGAACGGGTTGGCTTAGTGCTCCGCTGATACATACGCATACCATCCCTGCTTTTTGCCGTGCGATTTGGCGTTCACCTTTTTATCAATCGCAGTCCACCAAATCACAAATACAACAGTATGGGTCTGAATACTGATACAAATGGCACTTCATTGCCTTTCTACTGTAGTAGAAAGCTGTGGCGGCCTTTTTGGCACTTGCCTTGAGCTACTTTCTCAGCTTCATGTCTAACATAAGACCTCGCTGGGCGTAAGCATTTAAAGACGCCCAACATAATTAGGGAGAATCGAAGTCGCGGATTTTTTTTATTAGGTCGTGTTCACTGGAAAGGGCAAATTTCAAATTATCTTTTCAAGGTACTGGAATGCATAGGCAATGATGGTGCTGTGAAATAAATATAAGAAATCTGTGAATGGAACCTTTGTACATTGTGTTCTCTCCAAAATTTTGCTTGTTGACCTAGCATATCCGATAAGATTATTCTTTCGCCAAATTCTGGGTCTCCGGTCAACATATTCAGAGGCCAATTGAGGGCACTGCAGTAGTCTAGGGTCGTCAGTCTTAATTCTTGCTTCAGCGCAATCTTTTGCGGATAAGCCTAATTGATTCTGGGGATGCCCATTTCAGCGGATCGGAACCGAAGCGCCATATCTTAGTTCTTCTTCGCTACGGATTATAGTATCTGACAGCTGCGCGAGGGTGTTACTTGGCAATGACCGTGATCTCTTGCCAATCGTTTCGAACATATCCTAACTTTAGACACGCTTTGTAAAAATTGATTACACGGACTTTTGCAACATAATTGGACATGGAGAAAAGAGGTGATTAATCTAGTAATATTTTCCGGCACTCCTCCTCAACTTGCTGTGAAAGGGTTGAATGGAATGTGCGTACTTCGGTCTGACTTGCAATGAATAGTTTTGCGACGGTGCCGCTGCCAGAGAAGTTTTTGGTCCCTTCTAGAGAAAAGTTCTGCTAGCCATATTGGGTTCTGTCTACGTTGATGGCACCTGTACCACGAACTACAAGAGCTGTACAACGACATCAGCCTAGTCAGGTATCTGCGGGTCCAATAACTTTGCTCCGCCCGGAGAGTGGAGGAATCTGAACTCATGGGGCATTGCAACAGAGAACGCTCGCGTCTAAGGTGATGCAACCAAGCGAATAAGGACCTCAACCAACTTGGCCTATGAGACTGGAGACACCTAGCAGAGATAGCGCTGGTTTGAGGGGCTAGTTGATTGAAGCCCGCGGCTACACCATAGCCTTAAAATGGCTGTGGGATGATGCCGATTAAGTAATTAATGATTTTATTTATCAATGCTTCACAAATAAAGTCAAGCTGTCAGTGTCTCGTGGAACTCTCAACAGCACAACCACTGAATCGTGACAAAGCCTGCTTCGCGTCCTCACCCCCGCAGAACCAATCAACTGACCGATTAAGCGGTCCGCAGAGTCCTCAACATCGACCGCATCCGCACTCCGTCTCTAATTTGTCACTTGACATCAATTACTCACACCTCTCTAAGCGGGCACCCATTAAACATTCAAATTAATTGAAAACGGATATTAAATGCTATTCCGACGACCTTTTCATTCCAAGCGCACACCACCGCCTGCACCTCCACCGAGAGAGTCATAAATCAACAACCAATGATTTGCAGCAGGGAACCTCTAGACACAGCCAACCACTAATCGCTGCGAATCCATCCAAACGACGAATGCCTGAGTGTGTTGAGTGTGAGAAAAAATGCACAAGAAGCGAAACTTATCTAGTGCGCACACCTTGCACAGTCAACTACCCAGCTTTGATTGACTGCAAGCGTCAACGGCGGCGTAATGATCCCATTCGGCCCACGTTCACGCATGAAAATCATTCGGTTCCTACGATCAGGGGGTCATGCTCTTTGGAAGTGCGTCTTTCACAATCCGTTGCCAGCAATCGGGAGAGCTACCTCTGCATGCGCACTTAATTCCAAGTGATTGACACTAATCCCAACCAATTGTTGCCAATTTTTCGGTTCAGTTAACGCTAACGCCACTCCCTGCCGCTGTGAGGGTTTCAATTGTATTTGGAGCTTTGACCCACTTTCCTCTTTGCCACAGTCCAGCGGGCCGGTGAATATCTCAATTAACACACAACCTGTCGATTGAATGTGCGCGGTACCACTGCCGTGGGCATCGGTGTAAATCATTTAAACCGAAAGCACTTAGCTGGAGAAGATACCCCATACCGGACCTGGCATGCACGCCGAGTGCAAAGACACTCTTCACTGCTCTGAATCTATAATTATAAATGCAAGGTCGTCGCAATGGTGGCAAATCGCAGTGGTGCAGCCTGTTCAGCCGAACGGTCATCGGTCTTGCGGTCGTGTGCTTGGGACAAATGAATGTCAGTGAATGTCTGCTCGGCTGTGTGCTGTTCTCCCTGTGCGATCGTGTTCTCTCTATTCTCGTCGGGGGACGATTGCCAGTCAGTGGTGTTGCCTGGAAGAGGATCGCACTCACATGGGAATATTGGTAATTAGTACGGAATGAGTTACTTCCAGATAAGTTGACAGAGATTACTTCGAGACGTGAAATGTGTGATCTAGAATCTTACGTGGTCCCTTGCACTTGGTGTGCATAATTGGAGGCAGCTGGCTAAAGATCGTGGCAGTCGGAGAGGCTTGTTGACTCAAGAGTCATTTCCAACGATGGAGACAGACACAGTCTGCAGACACCACGTTACATTACAACTGAAGTCGGCTAAGTGTAATTATTATAGTTTTAATCGTAGATTTCGATCATGTAGATTTCTTGAGAAGTAGGTGCAAGATGTTAATAGGATTAAAATGAATAAACGAGATAATGATGAACTCCTGTCCCCAGTGCAAGCTCCAGTCAACATGTCTGTTGGATACATTTTCAGTAACAGAGACTACAATTTGCAACTCGTCTTAAAACTAAAGGTTATGGTGTTGGTCCAACAATAGGAGCCCAGCTGAGGTTCTGTTCTATATATCCTACATTGTTCAAAGGACGCATCATGTTGTTCAAATGCGTGTTCAATGTTGGTTCTTTAGAGTTGGCGTGATAATGTGGTAGCCGACTTAGCCATGCCTCATGTGTGATTGTCTGCCTTCCACTTGAATGTGGATTCTTCTAGAATCCAGAAAGCTGCAGACTATTTTCATTAGGTTGTAGGAGAATTCCATCCGATTCAGCTTGTAGTCGTCTATACAGATCGTGTCGTGGGCACCGGTGCCTTCGTGTTTGTTCAGCACAGCTGCAACATCATGGTGAAGGAAGTAGGATGAAAACGCTTGTGTATTTTCCAATAATATGGTTTTCTCCAGCTGTTTACTGTTGAGCATTCCGAAACATGATTTTCAAATCACTGAGAAATGCTTGACAACATTTTACTCGTGTGTTCTCATACCGGTGTTGTTTTCGCTAGATCCACTTGCTCAGCCTTTGATTGTTGTGATCCAAATTTTGAGTATGCCTCAGTATCTATCGGGCGTACAAATATCTTTTTCAGTGTTCAGATGATGTTGTAACCAACTTCTTTTTAAAGGCTTTTTCTGTCAGGCTTTCACTGTCAATTTGTGGCATTTCTCTGAAATTTGAGACAAATGCCATGTAATGCTTCAAAAAGCTTGGTGAACATGCTTCATCGGACGTCAGAGACGCCAACATAGACTCCAAAGCTGCTTCCATTCCGGACAATAGGGGCCATCACAAACTGGTGCTTGCTTAAGGTTCTGATATCTGAATAAAATTTGCTGTCGCACATGATTCCCAACAAGCCTACTTATTACATTCCAAAATCCAAGAATTTACGCAGACGCAACAGTCACGTTGACAGCTGTATAAATCTTAATCGACTTAAGGTTTCCACAACAAGACCCATATGAGAAGTACCCCACTTAAGCGTGTTCTCATGACTTAACAAATAGAAAAACTAATCACAGTGCTGGCTGGCCACTGGTTCTCAGACTCCCCAATTCACACGCGAGATCGCCCTCAATGTCCACACATCCAACGGAGACACACAAATTAAATCCGCCAGAGCTCTGCAAGTCCACTGAACCGAGAGATGATATTCCGATTTTCTCTTATTTCTGTCTCGCAAGCAAGCGGTTCTCACAGATAGATATGGTTCAAGCCAATTGACCGGAATACAGACGTCTGTATCTGTATCGGTTCACTTCACATTGCGCAGCGCCATCGAAGCAAATGTGAATGTCCGTAGTTGTCGTCATCATAGTCAGGGCTTGTCGTTTTGTCTCATGAGTCTAGACTGACTCATATCCCGTTGAACTTTTCCTCAAATCGTTGCTACACACACCGGCTGGCGGCTAGCCCATGCACGTCAATCCTGCAGCATGGAAGCCGATAATATGTAATTGCTGACGCTAACGCCGCGGCGGCCTAGCTGCAGCCATATTCCGGGTGACTGTAGCTTGACATTTTCAAGATCCATTGCAGTGCCACAAGTCCAAGCACCGTCACCACCTCGCGGGGCCGCTGCGCCACAGACCCCCGCATGAAGATGGATATTGGGAATAGAAAAGCAAAATCTTAATCGATATTTCGTGTCTGCATCCGCAGCTCGCTGCTGGTATACCACCGGTGACGAAGCGAGAACTTGCACGAGCTAACTGTAACACACTCGAGGAGTTTGGTCTGACTGATGGAACGGGAAAAAAAATCGGCAAAAATTGAATTGTACCGAAGTCAGTGCAATCCCCGCTGCCTGGGGAACACTGACGACGCGACGGGAGGAAAAAGTGAATGTTGGGCGAACAGCGCGGATCTGGCGTTCATTAAGGAGTCACTGTTGGATACAGTTTGAAGGTGAAACCCAGTTCGGGATTGTAGAAGTTCGATCGCTGTTATTTATTGCATCCGACAACAGCGCCAAGAAGTTTTTCAATTCGGTGCAAGCACTGATGTGGGCTATCTAAATGTTTTTTAATGAACAATCTGGATTTGAGTCATTGTGCTGCAGTGGAGTGTGTTCACACGCTCATCTTGTGGAATACGTAAAATTATTGCAAATCATTTCTCGATATAAATAAGTGTGGGCTTGTCAAGCTTCCATAATTGGATGGTGGTAAGAAAAAGGGCATCTGAATGCAGAAAACAAAGAAATCTGAAGATGGCTTTATAGTATCTACGCACACCGCGCCCAAATTCATCATTTCGGAACAAACAAAATTGAAAATCCATTTTTGCGTTTCCAAAACAGGTAGTGTCAGGAATTGTTTACTGATATTTATTGTGTTCATATATCAGAAGTGGTTGAACCTATTTACTTTTTATATCGAATTTAAGTGGTAATTCAGACATTTTTAATAAATCGTTGTTCCATTGACACCTGTTTTTTTGTTTATGTCAGTGGCTATTAAATGACTGACTGACAGAGGTTTGTTTGATTTGACAAACCTGCATATGCTATTGGCGAATCGATCTCGATAGTCGGCGCCCTCTGGTGTTAGTTTTGATTAGCTACGTTCTTATGCAAAATTGTGACAGCTTATTCGAGGGAACAAAGTTGTATTAAAAATTCAAATTTGGTAGAAAATTTAATTTCTAAATAAAAAATAAAAAAATTTCTAGAATTACCAATTCCGGGTATAATTGTTTGGAAATACCCAGAAAAAGTATGTCAGTTTTGTAATAGGTGGTTGTCAATTTCTCAAAAGTGATATGTTACATGGAATTGCTCAATAAAAAATATGTATGTGTTCTGCTAAATTGGAAGAATATGTACACATATGTGTATGAATGTGTAAATTTCCCCCTGCATTTCCCTCTACTGAGCTAGTTTTAGTCAATTTCTTAAAAAAAAAACTGGAAATTTAACACATAATATCGTTTATCATTAATTTGACTTTTTTGTTGAACAACAACAATTGCGTGTAAAATTGTGGTCTGTTCACATGTGTTAAAATAGTTTTCTGCAAAAACTATAACAATTAAACTCATGACAACCGCTTAATACAACACTTGGGTACTTATACTTTACATTTCAACATTATTTGCATTAAAAGGTATTGGTTTTCTATTTAATTTCACAATCATTACCATATTTCGAGATTTCAATGTATGGTAAATTCCTAACCCTCAACGATCTGTCAGAATTTTGCCTAAGAAAGTTAGTACCAAAAAAATCCGACAGAGTCATATGTCGATTGCCAATCGCTGAAATTTAACATTTATAAATGCCGACGGTGCGTGGCGAAATGTTAAACATTTGGTACATTTTTGGGCATTTCCGTCAAAAACAAAGAATTCCGCTTCGTCTTCAATTCCCACGCTCATTTACAATGACATTGCAGCTGTTAGCTCTTTAGACAAAGTCTATCTGCTTGAGGCGCGTTTTGCAGCCAGTTCAACACTGCCAGGTTGTAATTTGTCCCCACCTGTACTCGAGAGCGGTTTTTTCATCATGGGGAAAATTCACTTCCGCACTCGAGCTGTTGCAAGAGTAATTAAAGATCTCGACATGTGATCGATCCGCTGGCCCGGATGGTATTTCCCCAATACTGCTGAAGAGGTGCTCTTATTCGCTGGCAAAAACACTGCGTAAGCTTTTTCATCTAACCTACTCTGAAGGTCTCTTTTCGAGTAAATGGAAAATAGACAAATGCTGTTTTGGCAACCCGTCCCTAAAAAGGATAAATCTTCGTCAACCACCTCGTACCGTCCCTTCTTTCTAAGGTCAAATGTTAAATGCTGATAAGGCTTATAAAATATGGAAATATGGCGGAAGCTTCTTAATGACTTGCAGGATGGCTTCTGCAGCAACAGGTCCACTGGTGATCCGAAAGCTTATCTCAACGAAAAGTGGAACCAATCTTTGCACAATAAAGGCGAAAGCAAGGTAGTTGCGCTTGACATTTGACAGACTTCTTGTTATTTTGTCGAAAATGCTTGCCCATGGTGTTGATGAATATCTGCTTCTAAGGATTAGAAATTATCTTTTGAATTGTTCAATTCCAGTTGTTTTGGATGCATGGGATCCCCCAAGGCTCTGTTATGTCTCTGACACTCTCTCATTTTCATAAATGCCATTTCTAATCCAACCCACTTCTTTGCTGATGACAACACCCTCATATTTGTCCCAGGTTTCAAGACCCTATCCTTCGGATCTAGTATTGGAACGGCAGGGTATCTAAAGCATATTGAATTCCTATCTTGACAGCATGATCAACTGGAGTAAGAACAACAGGGTGGAATTCGATACTTCCAAAAGTTTCTGCTGTCACTAAAGCTAACCTCAGTTGATCAATCAGAAAAAAAAACCTCAGAAAATCCATGAATGGCGCTTGTATCGATGAAACCGGAAAGTTGTCCATCCTTGGTATATGTATCAACACAACACATAGTTGGAACAATCACATATTCGAGGTCGCCAAATGTGCTACGAAATGTCTAGGTTTCTTTCATCGATGCAAGAAGTAGTTCACCCCTCTGATTTGGCTTTAATTTACAAGGCGTATATTCCTGAGCTGTTCCGAGCAAAATGGGCACCCTGTCTATGCCTTACCGAAACCAAACTGAAAGCTGTTTCTGGACACGAAAACCGAAAGAGGTTTCTGGGCACCGAAACTGAACCGAATTGAGTTTCTGGACACCAACAGGGATTTCTGGATCAGACAGCGTTTATTTCTCCCTCTGCCTTCTCACGTTCTGTTCATGTGGATCCTGTTTTCATCTATTCATCCTCATTACCCCTTTATCGACAACCAACACATTCCTGCAAATCAAATAAGTTTGAGAAACAAAAAGATACCTTACCCACACCCACCTAAACGATTAAATCTTATCCGAAAGACACAGTCCCAAAGTTTGGAATTGCATACAAACCTAAACATTGTGTCACAACACATCGTAAAGATTCGTGATAAAATCAAAGCGTAATCCCCTGATCCAATTTGCGGCAACAAAGTAATTAATGTCAACCCATCTCAGCCGCAGACAGATCCGCTCTCCAATCTAGCGCTCAAAACAGCAAAATGAATGTGCAATTATAGTCTATTTAATGATGTGCACCTCATAACCTCTTAACAAATTGCATTCCAAGCCACGGCACGGAGCAGTCAAGAAGGTTCCTCTCACTTTTTACACGAGCCCCATTGGTACATGCCACAGAGTGATGTGCAGTGGTTTGCGGCCAGACCAATTCACACTTTCACGGCAAAATTTGAAAGCCCTCAAACGATGCTCCACACCGGCAAGGTTCCACTTTAATTAACCATTGACTGGTTTGCAGATGGATTTTGGTGGAACATATGCAAACCATATCCTTGGCAAAAGTAAATTTCCCACGCCTCGTGTACACATCGCTCAATTAGCAATTCCTGAATTCGGTTCGCACCCGCTAATTTGTGAAATCATAGAAAACCAAGAGGAAAGCCAAAGTAAACACCTGGCGCACGGATGATTTTGTAAGATTGAATGGGAGATTAACAACAAACAGTGACGAGAGATAAACAAATGAATGTATGAGTGCCACCAGCTGGTCGGTTGCGGCGCTGAAGATGACCAACGATGGCCAGTCGCTGTTTATAAGATTTGCCTAAAAAACAGGGAACTGACTAAAAAGCACAAACCTGTTCCCTAGATATGAGAAATCTATTCTCTGCCGTTTGTTGCGACAAAGATTTATTAATTGAAGTGCACGTGACGTAATTTATTGTCAGTGAATCCATTTGTGGTCGGTACGTTCGGCTTGATGATGAAGTAGGATTCACGTTGATTGGATCAATCAGAGACATTCAATTTACCGATGATTGCCTATAATTTGAGAGAGGACTTCAGCCGCTGAGTGGGTTACCATGTTTTTCTTGTCAACACACATTCAAGTGGATTTTAATCTCTCAATGTTATTGCAGTGGAAATAATTATATTTTTCTTTGGTACTCATCTATGCAGATAAAGCAATATGATATATGAGTGGCACTACAACCCGTAGAGGGCTAGGGCCTAGTTTCTTAGCAACCACACTTGTGTTGTGCGTGCTTTTGTTCTCGCACGAGTGGAGAGGACTTAGAGTTTCATGCCGACTCCGAAGGGCCAAGTTTGAGAAGCTTTTTCTTGACAGGACACACCCCTTAAGCATTGTCAGTTCTACGAAAAGGTGGGCTGTGAAAATAATTCTTGTGGCACAGACCAGGGGTCGAACCTACGACGTCGAGGTTGGGGTCGGCGCACACACAACATATCTTTTTCTTAATTTAAGATGTTACGAATAAACTCAGTCTTAGAATGAGAGCATTTGCTTATAAAATTCTGGTGTAATTAATCAATGAGAACTGACATGGTGGGACAAAGGGTGATTTTTTAAACGCTATAGGAATGTTTTAAAAAAAAACGTATAAAATTCAGAAAAATGCATGAAATCTTTATTTGCATCGATAGTACGGTCCATATAATTGTTTGAAGATTATTTCATTCAAATGTTGACCTGGACTGCGCCACAAATGGTCCATCCGCATAGTACAATTTTGGCATACTCTTTCCAACATTTCGGCCGGTATCTCACGAAATGTTATCTTCCAATGCGTCAATTGAAGCGGGCTTGTCTGTATAGACATGAGCTTTAACATAGCCCCACAAAAAGATCGAAGGCGTCAAATCGCACGATCTAGGCGGCGAATTGACCGGTCCCGAACGTGAAATAAAATGTTCACCGAACTCGCCTCTCAATAAGTCCATTGTTGCGCGTGCTGTGTGGCATGTGGCACCGTCTTGTTGAAACCACATGTTATGCAAGTCAAGCTCTTGCATTTTGGGCATAAAAAGAGTTGGATATCGTCTCAGGGTAGCGCTCACCATTCACAGTTACATTACGATTCGCATCATCTTTGAAGAAGTACGGTCCAATGATGCCGCCAGCCCATAAAGTGCACCAAACTGTGAGTTTTTCTGATTACATTGGTAGCTCTTGCAATGCTTCTGGCTGATATTCACTCCAAAATCCAAAACCCATTGAGCCAAAAAAATCCATAAAATGGATGAAGCGCGCGATGATCTTTCTTAACAGAGCACGCATTTTGACAAGAAAATTCAATAATTTGCAAGCGTTGTTCGTTTGTAAGACGATTCATGGTTAAATTATTGACCAAACTGAAGATGTTTGACAGTGAAACAAAACACAAAACGTGAGTCAGCTGTTTAAACCAGTGTTGCCAAAAAGATAATTAGCTATTAAAATCACCCTTTAGATAAATGCTAAGGCTTTGGCTGGCTTGATTTAACATTGGCTTTACCACCTTGTTTTGACGTATTTGTAGTTTTTTAATGTGAAATTGGCACAATCGGCCCACACATGTGCGCGGTGCACGTTAGGACTGGTTGAAAAATCGTTCGGATATTAGCAGCTTGTTATCAATACTAAGTTTTTTAGTACGAGAGTGTGACATAGGGTTTTAATGATAAGGTTTGCGTTCTCAACCTTTCTCTATATATGTGGCTCAAATGTGAGTTTTTTATCGAAAAAAGTTTCAGTACCACTCCATGTTTTTTGAGTTCAATTGTAGGTTTGTTGAAGGTTGCATTTGCTGTTTTTTGCGTCGAGTAAACCACAAAGATTGAGATTTATCTCCATTCGGTTTGATTTTCCATTTGAAGCAGAATAACCGAAAAGCATCAAGTGCATTTTGAAGAGAAGATAGCGTGTCCTATACTAAAATATTGGATGAGAATAGGGCTGTGTCATCAGCGAAAAAATTAGGAAAGTGATACCATTAGGTATGTCGGACATGAAAATATTAAACAAAATGGGAGCCAGTATAGAGCCTTGCGGTACGCCAGAGTGACTGGTATATAATGATGAACTTTTGAAACTTAAGTAAAGAAGTTTAAGGGAACTTCAAGAGATGCCAGTTTTTTATGCTGACCATTAATTAAAATAATTAAAACACTTCTTAAAATGCTGCAATTTAATTAGAGAATGAACACGTTTGACTTGTTCATCATGATCGATTCCAATTGATGTGGAATTAAGCGTCGCACAGTTTGCAATTTTGCGAATCTAGCGGATGACGTGGTGAACTTGGATTTATTATAACACTTGTATTATAATCAGATGTTTGGTCAGCCAATTTAGCAATATTTTATAGAGCCGATTCTAGAGTCAGCAAACACTGTGAACATCACCATTTTCGCAGTGAGAGAAAATTTGTTATTTAGCCGGTTTTTAGCGGATAGCTGATGCGTCCATATGTTGGTCAGTAGCATTTCGGCCGATGCTGACACAAAACTCCAGATATGTATATATTTAATAACCAATAATAAAATTCTAATCCAGCTCCTCTTTGTGGGGAGTTCGCATTCTTCTGGCATGTGTGCCGAGTAGGCCGATAATGGCCATAACATTATCGATTTCAATCCCGTTTAATAAGAGCCAGGTTATCCTCGAGGTCTTACAAGGTCTAGTTCCATCCACCTTCGGTTGGAGTTAGGGTGCTTATAACTTGAAACGAGAGGTAAGGTGTGTCTTGATTAATTGCCAGTCGAAGGCCTGTGCCTGTTCTATCTAACTCGTCGGCTCTTCCGTTGCCCGGAATACCCTTGTGCATAAGGATCCCAGGGTTACTTGCAACTGTCCAAGGCCTGAGAGATGGACGGAATGGTTTTGCCTTCTTTGATTTGATTGATGGTGTATCCAGAACATTGATGGCCGCCTGAAAGTCTCTGTGTGTAGCCATAGATAGCCCCTCCTCATTGACAGTAAGAGGCAGCCTCTTGGCCACAGTGGTAATGCAGTCGGAAGTGCAGTAAAAAGTAGATTTCCTGCAATGTGGCGTATATACCGAGTCCTGTGCCTGCGTCCGTCTTGTTACCGTCCGTCTATACTTCCAGAGTCGCAAATTGCCTGATATATATCTACTAGCAGACTCATGCTCTCCTTGCTTAGCTCGTCCTTATATGGTATTAAAATAAGCCTAAAGTGGATTTTAATAAAAGGCCGTTATTTTTCTTACCGCCCAAGAAATCCATCTCCATCGACGTACCATATGGTACTACATTGTTCTGTGATCATATTTATAGGAGCTCGTGCGAATTTTGTCTGTGAACAGGCTATGGTATATGCATCCATACATTCACATACCTATGGAATGAACACAGAAAAACCAAACGCCGCTTGGACCACTGATAGTCGCAACGGTCTCCACTCATTGTATTCGCAATTTTTTTTCACACTTTGGGTTACATAATTGAAATTTTCATACGGATCCCTAACGGTTTTGAAAATATTCTATCGCCTATGTTCATCAGAGATAATGTAGGATTCTACTGGTAAACGAATTGTTTAAATCGGTCCTTTAGTTTCGGAGCCTATTCAATGCAAAGAAACAAATAAATCTTTTCTCTTTATAATAGTAGTATGATAAGCTCAGGAGTCTTTGCATTCTCGATTATAGCCATGTGTCCTGAACTGTATGTTTCGCTTCATCTGCCTTGGTTGCTCTTAGCTTCTCGTGAATGTCAATGGGAAGCAACTGTAGCATCATGTCACACAAGAACAGTCAGATCTCTGCATGCTGCCTATCTTTATAAGATTGTATATGTTTCTAAGTGTAGACCAAACAAGGATGACGTATGTTGATGTTAGAATTCATCTAAAACACTCTTGGGATTTCTGAGTGGATTTCTTTTTCTATTCTGTATTTTTATTTACCCAAATGATATTTTTTTTTAATTTACTTCTTTGTATGCTAATAACCTTTCTTAAATTTATTTTCCAGGAAGCACGTGCAGCTGAAAAACGCTTGGAAGACTTTGCCACGTCTGCTGTCTTGGACATTAATAATTACTTTCTTGATCTCCATAACCACTTACAGCTTGAGGAACGCAGAGTTCTGGAAAGCTTTAAGAAAACAGCGGGCTCTTCACAAAAAGCTATCCACGAGGCCCTCAGTCGACTCGCCAACTCTCAGACAACATTAAATGTATGTAAATTGACAAATCGGTATCAGTTGCAAGGAAAACAGACTTTATTGTGTACTTTACCTTTCAGGATATACGATCAAAATTCGAAGGATACATACATAAACCTCCGCATGAATTTCACATATACTCTGTTCTAGAACTTGCAACTAAGCAGATAGAGAGCATACCCTGCCAGATACATATTTCAGAAAATGAAACCAATCCTTTCATGTAAGTGAACCACATTAGATTCCAGAGAGAGAGAGAGAGAGAATTTTCATGTTTCCCTTTCTATTTTCAAGATTTAAAAAACTGAAAGACATTCGTAAGGAGATAACAAATTCATACGAAGTTATAGCTGAGGATCAGAAACTGGGCATCAAAATAACTCCAGTCAATGGAGAACAGGAGAATTTCCTTGAAATCGACTCCGACCGAATGATGAGTACCGCACCGTTGAGTCTGACGCGTACCGAGTCAACACACAACTACGATCCGAGTGTGACGATTGCATCCTCCTGCACACTGCGAGTTGGCAAAAGCAAACGAATTGCAAAAATTACACATATCGAGAGTCCATCACATTTTTACATTCAGAACGAAGAGGAGGTGATGGCTCTGCTGAAACAGCACTTAACAAATATTGACTGCAAAGATGACCTTGTCGAATCAGTTATTACGGATGAAATGTATATGGTGTACCATGGAAACGGCAATACGTGGCTGCGCGGCATACCGAAGAATGAAGTGAAGAAGAAGAGACACAGTAAAAGCAATGAAAAAGTTTATAAAGTCTATCTCTTGGATTATGGAATATATGCGAATATTCCGGAAAAATGGTAAGTTATCTATTTGTGACGGCTTTCACTAACCTTATCCTTCCTTAAGGTTTCGCAAGACTAATGACGAATTGAAATCCATTTCCGCCGGAGCCATAGCCTGTAAATTGACAGATCTTGCCCCGAATGATGAAAAATGGTTACCAGCGGCCCGTGATTTGATGCAAGAAATCATTCAAAAGTGAGTGCAATTGTCTAAATATTCTTATTGTTATGTATTATTAGCATTTAGCTAGAATACTAAGTACAGGCTAAGTTTATATGAGTATTCTAAAAAAAAAAATTTAACTCAGTGTCATTTTCATTTTTTTTTTATTTTAATTCATTTTTATTAGTCATTCATGATAAACTTACGTACTAAACAAAAATGTTTAAAACTAGTTGGACGTACAATGTTTTTATTTCTAACTTACTGGCCATCTGCGGGCACTATAAGCAAAAAAAATCGAATAATAATCGAATCGAATCGATTATTCTCAGTACCTACTGCAACCGACAGAATTCCGGGTACTAATTCCTCGATTTATTCATATGTTGGTGTCAGTGGAAAAAATCAGCGTAAGGCTGTGTCTCCAATAAGAAACTATACCTACCAAAATAGGAACACTGCGTATGAAAATACAGACAAACCTCTGTTATTGGAACATCCTTAAATCGAATTTTCTATAATTCAAACCAAATATCTGAACAATATTGGTTTCCGTGGCTATTTGAATTTTGGGGGTTCGACTGTATTCTTCGTCTTTCTCACCCAATGAGTGAGAGGTTTGTACTCTCACTCTAATAAATGTACAGTTTAAATTTCAGTAGTGAAACGAAATGAAAAAGAGATGGGCAATTGCGAGAATCGGCGGATACACACAATTTAGCAATATCTCTCTTTAATTATTCCTGAGAACATGTTACTCTTTAGCCTAAGCCTTCTTCGCTCTGACTTAACGGATTATTTGTGATTCCTAAAATTCGATGCTACCTTTTTTAAAATAACCAATTATTGATATTATTTTATCCATTTAGCATGCCCGTTCAAATTATTATACAAGACACGACCAAAACGCCGTGGAATGTTGAAATAATTACGTCTACAGTGGAAAATCCTGTTCCAATTCGAGAGGCTCTCCTCTACTCCGGATTAGGGGTCGATTCATCCTCCAGTCTTGGATATAAGAACAAGAAAAGTTCCTTTCTAAAGGTAAGCAATTCATGAGAAACTCCTTTAGGAATTTGATGTATTCTCTCGTTCAATTGTAGGTATCGAAAATTAAGGAAAGACTATCAAAAGCAGTCCTGCGCTCTGGGGAAATATTTCGCGTGAAGATAACCCACGTCGAAAACCCTCACCAATTCTTTGCAGTCAAAGTAAGTTCAGTTTTCAAATGTTATCCAAAATGAAAGCTTAACAGCTGTGCTTCTCTTTTGCAGTTCGCTCAACTAACGGATCTCACCAAAATGGAGACTGAATTGGATTTGGAGTATTCACAAAAATCTCCCGATATAATCTACTGTGCTCAACTGCAAATGTGCTGTGCACTGTCGTTCGAAGATAAATGGTATCGCGGTTGTATAGAAGATACAAACGACCCAAGTAAGGAACTACAATTTTAACATTCTAGTGTATATCAAATACAGGTTCATCCCTTTTTTTAGATCACATCCGAGTTCGTCTTGTGGATGATGGTCGAACGGTTGCAGTCCACTGGCGACAGTTGCACGTGCTTAAGGACTGCTTCACCAAGCAACAGGAACTTGCAATCGAGTGCTCACTCGCCGATATTGAACCTTTGCAAAAGAACAATTATGAATGGACCGATGATGCGATCGCCGAATTCACTCGAATGACTAAAAACCCGAATATTCAATTGACAATCTCGTCCAGCAGTAAATTTCGGTATAAGGTTTACCTTAACGTTCCTAAGAAGCAATCGGACGTGAATATTGGTGCAATGTTAGTGGCCTACTCTCATGCATTGGCCACCGGAGAATGTTGTGCTATAAGAGAGAACTTGTTCGGTGCCCCATCGCATATGGACGAGGTTGATTTGCGGCCAGAGGAGAAACCCAAAGAGCCGGCTCCAAATTCGGCCGTTCACACTTTGAAAAGAACCCCAGTTCAAGTGATTCACATCGAGAATCCTGGCGAATTCTATATCCATCTCGTAGATCATATACCTGGCATAGTGAGGTTCCATGAGGAACTCCAACTGGCGCAGAGAAAAAGTCTTGAAGCAGAAAACCCTGCGAGCAATGTTCACTGGAATGTAAGCGATCACTGCCTGGTGTTGACCACCGCAAAGGACACAGCCGGTGTGCAGTGGTATCGTGGGGTTATTGTGAATAATTCTCACAATTCGTATGAGGTTTTCCTGCGAGACAAAGGGATCACAGTTCGAAACGTAAAGGGTAGCCAATTGACAAAGATCCCCAATTTATTCGACAGAATTTGTAACGCAGCTTTACTCTGCCACCTGGCATGTGTTCAACCAACGGGAGGCGTTACAAATTGGTCCAATTCCTCAATCGATGGATTCACACATAGTATAAGTACCTTCCACTCACTGGGCGCCACAATACAGGGAGACACTAAGAACTCATCGATTCCCATTGTCCTTTGGGGTATAGTCACTGAGAGCAATGATCCCCTGGCACCGTGCATTACAAAGTACATCAATATAAACAAGGGCTTGGTCTGTGCTGGTCTCGCACATTTGGTGGAAAAGATTGATCTGACCCGTCAATTGGATAACTTTGTGCAATCCGATGCCGAAGGACAGCAAACCCTGCAAGATTGGTATGATAGCTTCATAAACTCCATAGACGAACTCGCCGCACCGTGTCTTGGCGACTCAGTGGATCTTGAGGAAAACGAGTCTCATTTGCTGAGTGTGGAGATAGATGACCCAACCTCTGATTGTGAACCCGTTTCTGAATGGTTGCCGGCAGAACCTATTGAGAAGTTCACATTTACTGGCTATCCCACGTACATCGATGAAGAAGCAATCGTGTACCTGCACGATGCCGATAAACACAGCTTACTCGCCACAATTCGTAAGAAAATAAACAATGAACACGAAACGAAACCAACATCAGGGAAACCAGGTGCAATTAAATGGAACATTGGCCAACCCTGTCTGGCTCGGTATCATGCAGACAACTCTCTATATAGAGCCATCATTCAGCGTCAAATTTCGGATCAAAAATACGAAGTTCGTTTCGTTGACTATGGCAACGTTGAAATGTGCGAAGAAGTGGACTTGCAGCAAACCAGTGCATTCTCTAACATTCCAGTTCAGGCTGTACGCTTTCGCATTGACGGAATAAAGCCCAAAGAGGGAAAACCCAGTTTCCCCATCCATGTGCTCGATCTAATCCATGGCCTAATTGTGGACAAATTATGTGCCATTCGAGTGCCGAGCAGTGAGGCGAAGAAGGAGATAAAAAAATGCGACATCCGTATTAATCAAAGTGACGTGGCCACATATCTCGTACGGAACAATTTTGTTAGCTCTACAAACAAACCGAATAAGTTCTACAAGTCTTTGCAAAAACCATTGCTGCCACCTTGTCCGATCCAGACACTGAAAGTGTTTGCAGACGCGCCTCATAAAGAAAACAATGAATCCGATGACGAACTCAAGGAATTCTTAAAATGTCAAATCACCGATCTCACAGATGAATCTCAAAATAAATCCCCCGTTGAGGAAAACATCGCCATGTTCAATCCGAACGAGTACAAGGAAATGTTTGAAAAATTGCAAAACGAAAAATTCTTCAAATCTCTCACGGACGTCGATGTGGATTCCTCGTCAGAAGATCATCCCGATAACAATGCAGAGAAGGACGCCGACATCGATGAGCTAGATTTCACCTTTAGGACCAACTGCTGCGACAGAACTCCACCCTCGGATTCAGAGAGTAACTTCAACCGGTTCGAACCGCTGGACACGTCCTCATTGCTGTCAAACTTTAGCGGGATAGAAATATTTGTCGCTCCTCAACTGCCCTCAAGTGTGACGTCATTCCAGTGTGAAATAGTATACGTTCGTTCGCCGACCATTCTCCATTTGTGTCCCCACCTCCGAGAGTTGAACTTCCGTCAATTTGAGCTCGCACAACTTCTTCAATTGAAGGCGAAGAAAGCGCCAAACCTAACCACCTTTGAGCCAAAAACGCCGTGCTTAGCCAGATATTCAAAGGACAATTTGTGGTACCGCGCTATAATCCGCTCACACAATCCCGCCAAAAAGGAAGTCCAAGTTTTTTACGTGGATTTCCTCAACACCGAGCGTTTGAATGAAGAGCACGTTCGAAAGGCTTCTAACGACTTTCTGCAGTGGCCACTGCGAACATTCGAAATGAAACTGCACGGGGTGAAATCGAATCCAAAGTTGCGCGAAAGAACTGTCAAAGCGGCAGTCAAGAAATGCTTTAAAGACAATACCGTAGTGTACGCTAAAATCGTACAACAAGTTGCTAGGGTTTACGAAGTTATCCTCTACAAATCGGTACGCATGGAAGAATCCTTGATTGACCACCTCGTCGAACAGGATTACTTGATAAGAGCATAAGCTAAAGCTGTCCCATTGTCCACAGTGAATTTAGTACTTATTATACTGAAGTTTATTTGTTTATTTTTTAATCGTTTTGTTACTCTTATTATTGTATTCCCTTAATGAATAAATTGTTTTTCGTTTTTAAATACATAATGATCCACGATACAACTGTTTCGCTTGTGCAGCTTAGATGTGCTGTAGGAAGGGGGTTACAAGGTCATTTTGAGGGAACTATTCTGCACAGAACAATAGTTGTTGTAGGTGATCGGGATACAAGGGACAACGAAGACAAGACAAAATATATGCTGTCGAGCAAAAAACGATCCGCCGCACACCACCTAGGCCAAAACGTCACAATCGACAGCTACGATTTCGAGTTAGTAAAGGAGTTTGTATACCTGGACATTAAGTAAGACTACAGAGCTGATTCTTGGTGGCTCCGAAAGAAAAATTCTACGTCGGATATATGGTCCCGTCTGCGAGGAAGGCGAATGGAGGAGAAGACACCGAACCGCGAACTCTACGAGCTGTACAAGGATGTGGATGCAGTCCGGAAGGCAAAAATCCGTCGACTACACTGGCTCGGCCATATCGAGCGAATGGGCAACAACGCTCCAGCTAAGAGAGTCTTCGAATCCCAGCCTTCTGGTTTGAGAAGGAGAGGCCAAACCTCCGGTACAAAGACCAAGTCATCGCGGATGCAAGACAGCTTGGCCTTGAATACTGGAAGCAGCGTGCCCAGGACCATCACCGATGGAAGGCAGCAATTGCTCAGGCTCAGACCCTTCATGGTTCGTCTGCCTGATAAGTAAGTAAGATCCGGGTACAAAGCCTGTACACACATGGCAAGGTTGTTAATCGCTCCCAACTAGACGGGAGCTAGCAACGATCTCTGTCGATGCACAAGTCAAGTTGGCACACAAATTTATTACAAAAAACATTTAGCAGCCTCGGTAAAAACGGAAGGACATACAACGAGGACACGGCAAGTAAAACGACAATAATTTGTGAGTGTGCTCCTGGAATATGAGAACACTACACTCCGTTTTGCGGCTCATAAAGTAAAAAATGATACTCAAGTAGTACAAGACGGGTGCTACGCGAAATAGGATAGGGAATGGTAAAGAAAAGAGAGTGAGGTATATTACAGTTGTAACAGAAGGTTGTACAGATTGGAATGCAGATTCGTTGTGGAAAAACCTTTAAGGCCGAAGGACATATACCGATAAGTGATCAATCACCTAGCTATAATCCTCATCCAACACAGGTCCTACAACACCAACCTTATATGTACCCAGGCTCCTACCGACGAGGCTGAAAACTCTATCAAAGAGGACCACTACGAGCTCTTGGACGGAGTCTGTCCTGATTTAGGTGGAGTGATCGCAAACCACAAGCTCAACAACATACTACCTACCCACAGACATTGTGACAGCACGTAGCCACACAGCAACCTACCGATCTCCGTTAAATCCGGGGCCACAAGGCATAACCGCCAAAATGCGACTTTCGACGAAATTGGGATAACGATGCCATTCAGCGTACTCAAATCTCTTTTGTGAGTTTTTTGTTCAGCTCTCTAGCTTAAAAATATGGCCACAATTTCCAAAACACAGAGAGAGAGTCAGTCAGAAACTTCAATCTGATCTCCTGGCCACAGGAATTCAAACTGATCTCCTGAAAATGTGTATAACAGGGATGACAGCACATAACTTGAAACAAAACATGTTCATCGCCAGTCAACTCGAAACAAATAGCACCCCAGATTTTAGCGATTGTACTTTGTGGCCACAGATTAATATCCTGGATGTGCAGTCATTCATGGGGCAAACCATAGTTTCTAGACATTTCCTTAGGGCAGGACGATTCAAAACTCGACTGTTGAATGTCAGTAAGCTGCACCAGACCCTACACGGGTTAGTAGGTCTGCAAAGTAAGTATTGTAGGTTATTGAAGGGCATAGATGTAATCCAAACAGCAAATATCCCTCTAAATCCTCCTAGCTTGCAAAAAGGAAGAGAAAATGTCGGATTTTAAGTAATCGCCTTTAAAAATGGTCTATGAAATCAGCAGCGGTTCGTGGGTGTTTGATCAAGCGATGAATTGGCAAAGCATTCAGCCGATTCGCTTCGTCCATTTATGTTGAATTGTTTTCACTAACGCCTGATGTTGGCCAAGACATAACCAATTAACTCAGCAGTAGAAGTAGTTAATGAAAAAGAAAGATGTTCTCAATCATGGAAGATATTAACGTAAAAGTAGGTAGCCAACAATTATTTGAATTCTGCCAGTAATGAATACATGGTCCCAATTGCCACCAAGGAGACATACAGCCAAAAATCTTCAAAATTAAAGCAATCCGTAAAAGAAAACGATCAAAAGAAGGACATCTGAACTTACTCAACAACGCTGACATAGAAAGTAGGGTTAAAAGACAAACCGGCGAAAGATTTGAATCACTACCCAGCTTGTTGGTTTTTAATTCGCGATGAGCACCCATAAAAGATTACCAACGCACAAAGAAGACGTGAACTTGGGACCTGAATCTAAAAACAGGCATTTAACGCAGCATATGGTGAGTTTTAAAAGAATACGCGACAGCTTCATAAAAAAGAAATGTGAAAAAGAAAAATACATACATAAAACTCTGAAGAAATTCCGTTAAAAAAGCAAGTATGAAGTAAAGTATCTGGAAGAATTAACAATGACTTACTTAAGACTGTGCTGCTGTCCAGGGTGGACCTGAGGCTCAACCAAAAAACATCTCCATCCAGCTCGATCTTTAGCTAGCTGCTTCCAGTTTCGTACGCACAGTTGGTTGAGGTCCCTTTCCAATTGCATGCACCACCTGATTCGTGCTCTTTCTCTACTGTGTCATCCCTCGAGAGGAAGAGTTGCCCAGCCAGAGCATTGGTTTACATGCGCTCTCCATCGTTAGATCTTAACTCTTTGGACTAAGTCGATGTCACTAAACCCTTAAAGTTCGTTCTTAAATCTTATCAACCACTCACCACTCACTCACTCCTCTCAAAGACCAGCTTTGTTCGATTTTGACAAAGTGCAAGACTCTGCGCCGTATATGTACCAGGATTGGAACGGTTAAGGTCTTATGCTGGACTCACTTTGGTTGTTCGAGAGGGGGTTCTGCTTATCAATTGCTTTATTAGCCCAAAGAAGCAGTGATTGGCCTCTTTGTTTAATCTCAGCTCCGATGTCGTTCTCTCAATTGATAGCGGTACCTATGTAGACAAAGTCTTCGACTAGTGACTATATCGAAGCTATCTGTCTTTCTTCCGATGTCAATATCTGCGACATATGTATGTTCCTCGTGTGAGTTTCGAGCGATTCTTTCAAGAATGTATCACAATCAAAGTATGTCAGCGCGTCGCCTTGTTTAATTTTTTCTTTGACCTTGATGGAGCAGCGTGCATCGTACTGCTACAGAAACCGACGACGGGTTTGGTAGTGATGTCAAAACGAGACATTGCTCTGCATTCCTCGTCTCTATCGATCCTGCTATGCGCTATAATTTACGAAATGTGGACGTACAGAAAACACTGCGCAAACGCGCCATATTCTACGATCCATACGGCCAGCGAAAGTGAATCGAGTGAGTGAAGCGAATACCAGATGCAGCGCATTTTGATTTTTTAAGGGTGATAGGCTGTGTTGGATATTCAGCATTCGTGAGTGGATAAACATCTCGGCGACAAGAGTCATGAGAGGGCTGACATATAAGGAAAAACTTAAAATTATGGTTTCATACATCCGGCTTAAGCAAATCGTTGGATGTGAGCGCCACTACGAAGTCAAATGTTGCCTGGTCTTGTGAAATAGTACATTAAAACAACGCTAGATTGATTAAGGAATAGAAATTTATTTCGAACAAAACTCAGTGCATGCGTGGAAACTTCTCTGATCTCAACGCTGGGTGCTCTTTGCGATCTGTTCCTTCAGCACTAAAATACTGGCGCGTTGCTCTGGAGGAAGCATGGCGATCTGTTCGTCCGAGAGCTGAAGTACTTGCATAATAAGCGCAGCCTTCTCCTGATCGGAAGCATCGCTAGGAATTCCATTAGATGTGAGACGGTTTTGAAGATTCTGTTGGGCCGCCTGTGAAGCGCCGACAGCCGAGGGAAGCGCAATGCCAGGGCGGAGGCGTGGATCACCTTGTCGTTGACGTGGATCCGTGGGGAATGGAACTGGCGCGGCTACAGGCTGCGGCATCCGCTGCGAACGTGGATCCATTTGATTTGGTCCGATGACTGGTGGCGGCACTGGATTGGGCAGAGCTCGCATATCTTGATCCATGTTACGAGCCATCCTGGGATCAAGACCTCGTGGATCCTGCATGGATCGTGGATCGCTCATGGTTCGGGGATCGAGCACTCTGGGGTCGACAGCGCGCAAGTCGATGTCTTGGTTCTGCATACCGAAACTGTTCATTAATCCGGATGAAGAAGACTGTTGTAAGGGTGCTACCTGCTGTATGAGTGGAACCGGCTGGGACATCACCGCCATCTGCTGAGGCTGCCCAGTGAGGGCATTGGTACCAAGTACCGGTGGCATTTGATTCGCTTTGAAGAGCATTGTCTAGAAAAACAAACCTACAAATTAGATGCACAAATTAGATTGACTCAAGACATACCAAAGCTGTCTGCGGATCGACGATTCTCATGACGACCATTGATTGAAGCAAAGCATACGCGAGTTGCGGATTCATCAAGAGCATTTGGCGCGCTTCTGACGGATCATTCTGGATACACATCTTCATCTGCTTCATCAGTTCGTACATTTGTTCCGGCGGTAAGGATGCGACTGTTTTTGTGATGATCTCTGGTGCTTGATCGGGATCGCAATGATCGCCATAGGGATTCTCCACCTGTGGACCCTGCAGCAGTTGCTGCATTTCCATTCGTGACTTCTCCGTACAGGCATTGTCAACACGTAGTGTTCGACCACCAATTTCATAGCCATTCAAGTTACGCATTGCACTGAGGGCGGTTTCCTGATCCTTGTACTCACAGAATCCATAGCCTTTCGGTTTTCCACTCTCACGATCGAACACCAATCTGAAGCATTACGTTTGACAATTACTGATTGTTCTTGCAAAAGGAGAGATAAACTACTTACTTCAAAGAGAGCACCGGTCCGACTTCGCTGAAAATTTCTTTAAGCTTCTCCTCGGTGGCTTCGTATGGTATGTTTCCGACTTTAAAACGAATCGTTTAGCTAACTGAATGAGTAAAGGTTGTTCGTGTATAATTACCAAATACCGATCGCATGGATTTATCCATGATACTTTGATCTGAATTCTTTTCACCCATTTTTAATAATTTTGCTTATTTTTACTTTATTAAATAAATACAAGCTTCAAAATTGAATGTTTCAATGTGATTAAATTGTGACAACTGATAAATGTTGCTCGTCCAACAACAGGGATGGCAAATGTGTACTTTGTTTGTCGGTAAAGAAGTGACTAAATGGTGATGTGCATTGATGTAGTTGGGATTATTTGGGCTGTATATTGTGCGATTTGTTAAATCTGTGTTTGTTTGTGCGTCTGTTTAGACACCGTCTGCTACATGGATGATACCAACAATCGCGTCAACAAGTATCAAGCAGTGAATGGTAAACTCGTTATTTAAAATAATCACCAACTCTTGCGTCGACTCTTACGGATTGGAATCTACGTATTTGGGTTCGATTCCATTTACGATAAAAATAATGTATACACTCTCAACTCTTTCAAGTCACTTTCAATGTCGAACTGTCTTTGAAAGCTTCTCAAACTTCGCCCTCTTGTAGATCCCTCGCATTTGTGCAGGTACAATAACACGCACAACACGAGTGGTTGCTGCATTAGCTATAACCTGGGCCCTTGCTTGTATGTAGTAGCGACATCCACATCACTATAAGATGTCAGCTATTCAGAATATGGATGGTTACTGATGAATTGAGACTTACTTACTGACATAAGTGCATACGATATATAAATCGTGATAAATCGAGACATCAGCAGGAACTTGGGTAATCTGCCAACACTCAAAATTTGTTACCGTGCAATTCGCTTCTCTATTTTTCTTCGTTCCAGCTCCAAGCAGCAGTAAAGTACCATTCGTCATAGACGTAAACTGCTTAGTAATGAGTTCTCAATAGAGCACGCTTAAATTTCAAAATAACAAATAAATAAAATAAAAAATTAAAAAAATCTCCCACCTTTTACATGGTAACTCTACTGCAAGAAAATAACATCCCATTACATATTCCCGATTTCCCATTCTACTACATTCACCACATCATGTTCTTCTAGTACATCATCAATAAATTTTAATCAATTAAAATAAACATGTCTACTTCACATCGGACGTCATTTTAATTGTGAAACTCTATTCAATTTCCCCAAAAAATTGTTCGTATTTCTCACAAATAATCACATTTATAACAAATTAAATATACAAACTTCAATATTTCAAAAGTCTAATGTGAAAATGTGATCGTTCTAAGTGGGAAATTGCCTCGTGAAAATCGTGAGTGATTTTTTTTCTATGTCATTGAACGGACCATACAACGACAACGACGGCGACGATTTCGTCGACTTCGTTCGACGTTGAACACAAAAAAAAAGTTTTCTTCTCTTTTTCTGTGTGCTTTTTAATCGATGATGATCATCACTGAGGGCGAAAAAAATTCCTTCTTTTGATGGCATTTTTATATATGTTCTTCTCACTGTATTGGGGATTTTTTTGGTTCTGCTTTTCATCCATCAGGCATGTCTGAAGATAAATTGATGAAGATAAAATATACATGAAACAGAAAGAAAAATATTACAGGCTCGTTGAACTGAGATTGTTGTCGGGAATCTAAACCTCCGGGATTTTGGTGTATGTGCTCTTTTAATTTGGATACGGTCATTTAAGGAAAGAAAATCAATATGCAATATAAAATGTAAAGAAAACGAAACGAAAGCCTCTCAACCTCGTATCAGTGATAATAACTCACAAAGAACGAACGCAAAAAAAAAAATGAAAAAAAATATGACTTCACTGCGAAGAAATTTAATATTTGCACTGCAGCTGGGTGAAAGAACACTGTAAGTGAGATATTTTTGTGTGTTTCCTCTCGTTTTTCATGAACGTTTGTTGCCTTATTTTGATTTTACAAGTGGAATTCAATGCATGTTTACCAAGGTAAATGTCTGAGTCTTGTCTGTCTGTGAGGTGATCTCGGGTTTGGGGGTCAATGGGTCTCGACAGCAAGACGGTTTTGTGTTAGAATCTTCTTTATGCATTAGCCATGGAGTGAAAATATACAATGTGCGTGAGTGTGTGTATATCGGCAGCAGCAGAAAAAGAGGATGTATAGTAGTTGTCAGAGGAGGTTATGTTGGGACAGGTTAACAAAACAGGTGAAGGAAGAAGAAAATGGCAGAAAACATTTTTCTCTTCACAAATATCCATATTCGTTTTCAAATGCATGCGATGATGAGTGTGTTGATACGCTGTAGGTTGAAAAGCAATAAAAAAAATCAACGAACACCAGTCAGGGGTACAATACTCTGTTTCACATGCGGGCCATGCAGACACAACAAATACAATGGCCAACATGACGTTCGATTCGATGGCAGATGCACGATGATATGTACCTTGCTCACCGTGGTGCTCACATATGCGAACGTACGTTGTACAGCTGTATGCTGTCATAATTGGCCTCCATCTCGTAGTAGTAACAAGTTTAGTGTGGAAGATAAACAGTGCTGGCAAAATGGCAGCGAAGAGAGAGAAAGAGCTTTCCTTTGAAGCTGAATATTTTGTGTTCTTTTGCGGATACAAAATACGAATTGGGCACCGCAACAAGGGGCCGGAGTGGGTTTTGCCGAAGTTTTCAAAAGGTGTTGTGTATGCAGTGCAGTGCATGAGGATGAGCAATTTCACATAGTTCTCAAAACGAAATCCCAGTCAAGTGCCGGCTAAGGGGTGCACAAAGGCACTTTTCCCAAATTTATCTGAAAATTGTGAGAATTGAGGGTAGATAAATGAATGAAGGTTGTTTCGGCTTTCACTAGTCCTTTGTGTACCTGCGAGGAACAGGTTTTGGTCTGGGCAACTACTCATCCAATTAGACTATGTCCTTCGAATTCTCAGGCATTCTAATTGGTTTTTTGGTTCTGCTCTTCTGTTCGAGTGCAAATAGGCTGTGTGTGATGCTGCTGTTCATGATTCTGCGTGGATCTTAGTTGCAATGACATCTAAGCTTCGTTTCTTACAAGGGGAATGTGAATATTCAGCTTGCATCCTTAGTGATGATGGGATGCATACGATAATGCTGTGTGTATATTCATATCAATTCAATTCACATGCTAATTTGTTGGCCGAATATTCTTTAAAGTTGAATGAACTCCTCTGTATGAAATTGTTGTTAGTTGGACTCAGATTTTTTGTGTGGTTGCCTGTCGAATGTGGTCAAAGGCCATGCTTCCACCTCCGTGGATGAAGTCACGACAAATCAGTTGACGTAGACAGAGGGAATGTGGACAAAACCGTCTGTTATACCGTAATTGACATGAATTCGATTCCATTCTGCATTCTATTCGATAGTTATTACCAATTCTACTTTGAAATTGAACTATCTATGAAAATAGAATAGGATACCAGTAATGGTAGATTTTCGAACGAGCAAACATACGAATTGAGTTACATAGTAGGGCCCCTTGATTTCATTACAGATGGCTGAAATCGACGTATAGGCAAATCGGTTTCGTTTCTTCTAGGAATCTTCTTTCGAACCTCGAGTTTCGAGCATTTGCCTTTTGTATCATGTATAGACATTCTCAATGTCTGGAAACGTGGTGGTCCTTCAAGTCGCACAGTCGTCCTTCGTACACAGTCTCCGGGTGTATAATTCCATTTATACACACCAAGTTAACTTGGATTTCGTTCAATTTGTTTTAGCCTCAAGTTGACATTTGCCTTTTTATAGCTCCATAAATATTTTATGGTCTCGATGAGATTCAACCTGCATTCGTAGACAAGTTCACCCTAAACATCTTTTGTCAAACCTATTATCGCCTCAATTTGTTACATTCTCCATTTCAATAAGACCCCCTGTTGTCAGCCCGTAGAAAGAAACCCCCTGTTAAAGATTCCAATTCATGAATGACTTCTAAAAATGGTGACCAAGTGCATGAAGCAGCTCACAAGTGACAGCGGTTCCGCAATCGTTACAGATTACCAATGCCCGCGATAACAAAATAAATGTTTGACCCCAGAAAACACATTAAAAACCACACCCAACGAATTTGGTTGGACAATGTTTTACCTGCCCACGAACATAACCTCACGCTTCACCTCGGTTAATCATATGCATAGACAATCAATTCGGATATGAACTTTCGAATTTGTTTTTTTTTTTTTTGTAATCATCGAACATGAACGACGGCATTCCGAAGAACGAATCGAAATAAATTCATCGTCACACAAACAAAAGCTGATCGACTTCATTGGAATATTAAAAAAAGAAAACCTTATCGGTTAGACATGAAATATTAAACAAACATTTTTGTTTCTCTCTTTTTTTTCAGATACTATTTGTAATTTTGTAAAACTAACCATGGCGAACCTTTGACAGTGGTACGAAGAAGAATCTTCGGACGACAAGGGGATTCGCATAAACAGTTTTTCAACAATTCGACTGCGTAACACATACAATTTGTCGTATCCACCTGTGGACGAGGACGAGGACGAGGACGGGGACTTAGAAGTAGAAACACATAACCATTCACATTTAGAAGAGAGATCATACTTCTATCCAAGAACCAGTCAGAGACAGCAAAACACAGGCATCATGGGTGACAACGTACAGTGTCCAGTATGCACCTTGTATCTGCTGCCGGGTATGGATTTATCCGACCACTTGGAGACCCATCCCAAGGAGCAAGTTATCAAAGCGCTCGTGCAATTAAGCCTTAAATCAGAAGTTTCCGAAATTGTAACACCGGACACACCGAAAAAAGCCAAAAATCTAAATTTCCTCGAGACAAACAGCAGTCATCCGACGACGGAAGATGAACGAACAACTCCCCTATCGGAGATTAGCGGGAGTGTTAGCGCAAGTGGGAGTACGAGCAATGGCACATCCGTGCTACCAGTGGGAACACATGAAAAGAGGCGAGATGGTGGGGAGAGTGCACCCCTCGTTTCGATAACTCAAAACACATTACTGAATAGACAAATGGGATATCTGATTGAGAACAATAGCAATAGCAGTAGTAGTAGTAGTAGCAATTTTTACGGACCACCGACTCCATATTATCGTCATCATAATCATCATCACCATCAGGCGCATCAACCACAGCAACAACAACAGCAGACGCAACCACAGCAACTCCAGCAACAGACGTCGATACAGCAGCAGCAACAACAACAGCAGCAGCAGCAGCAGCAACAGCATCAACAGTCGCATTCACAATCACAACAACAGCCACATCAAAACCATTTACAAAATTACCATCCCTACCACAGCCATCAGCATGGCGGCCAGGTTCAAGGCCATGGACCAGGACCAGGACCAACACAACCACCGCTGCGAGTAAGTTCGACCTTCACACGCTTACCACTTTGCCACCGTGTTAACCTGTTTGTCTATTTATTTATTTTTTCAAGCATTTTTCGTATCAGCAGTCACCGAAACCGTTGCAACCACCACCCGCCTATGGCGCAGCCATAAGTCAACTTCGATCTCAGAATAGCCAAAATGTAAGTCTAAACAATGTCAATCGCCCACTGTATCCCCCGACTAATTACACATCCGCGTCCACGTCGTCAACGACGTCGTCTTTGTCGTCGGCAACGTCGACTCTGACAACACGTCTACCGCCACCTCTTCCACCACCGCCGCTGAGCCAACGTTATCAGCCGAGTTTCCCGCATCTTGAGACATCATTTAGCGAGGCTTGTGAAAATAACGGAATAACAGCGAGCAGAACATCAATGACACCACCAATACGTCCTCCCCCGCAACTGTATCGCTCACCCCTGTCATCCAGTGGACAATGTTCAAGACAGTCCAATTCCCCGTACTCCGCAATGGTCGGTTCGCCGTCGGTGTTGAGATTCGCCGAGTCCCCAGTGACCGCGCACTACTTGGAACGAGAGAACGGCGACTTTATTGTCCAGGAAACGCCCAAGCACGTGGTGGAGTGTGTGGAAAAGGACGATGGTGAATTTTCAGTCATAGAACGAGTGTATCATGTGCCTCCGAGTGTTGTTCAAATAAACGAGGATCAAGATGAGGATGTGTCACAAGACAATGTGTCCGTCAATGAAGATGTCAAGCCAGTTGAGGACGATCGACCTAGCGGCACATCTTCGGGTGGACGATCACCGGAGCAGGCGCAAACGTCCCAACAGCGCCAGCAAAAGAAATCCGGAATAACTGTTCTTAGCAATGTACAATTAGATTTACATGAATACTTAGATTTAATGGGGAACATAATAGCCTTAAGCAAAGTGGCTAAGACGCGCACGGAAATGGTGAAGATTGAAAAGTTCGATCCGGAGGAGGTAAAGGAGGAGACAAGTGGCAGTATGTGCTCCGAGGATGAAGTCGAACAGCTTCCACGGGATAATAAACGAATATCAACACCGAGCAAGAACAAGAAGAGCTACAGTAGCTCAACCAGTAGCCCAGTCCCGTCAACATCTGCCTCAATGACTGCATCACCTGGCACCACAAGTGTTATCCGTTTGGCAGCGAATTCCAACGCAAGGAGCAGCACCCCAACTACAGCGGAGAGAGTTGAGGAAATTCTGGAACCATCAAAAGCCAGTGCGGCGCCGTCGACCAAAGTCGAGGAAGAAGTTCCGGAGGCAAGCATTGGATTGGAAATTAGCAAGGTTGAGGGTGCAGTGCAGGAGGCGTTCGCTGAGGATCCCCTAGCTCCAATGGAGGATGAACAAGCAGAACCGACGAATTCTGTTGCTCCAACGATAGAGGTTGTCGAAGCGATGCATACCGTAAGCATCAGTTCGTCATCAAGCAGAAGCGTGGAGACGTCGAGCAACACCGATCCACTTGCGTCACGGGTGATAGAACGAATGGATAAATCATCTTGCTCGTCGTCGGAAACATCGGTTAATGGTCAACCAACTTGCTCTTCGTCAAACAAACAAGATAGACCGGCACAATTGGACCGGCGAATCAAAGAGGAGAACAACAAGGAATATGTCACACCAACGACGCAAACGACTTATCAACAACAAGTCCGACGGCCAATAAAGAAGGTCCCAAAAAAGCTTGTCATCAAACCCAAAAGCAAGGACTCTTCCTCAACAAGTGTGACACCGACGACATCAGCATCGACTTCAGCAGCAATCCCATCAACTTCCGCTCAACACACGCACACGCGGTCAGACCAAGATATTGCAACAACAACGACGGAAGAAGAACCAAAGCCAGTCGAAGAAGCAATAAAAGTAGAAAATGGGTCTATGCTCGCTTTGGACACCATTCCACCGCCTCTATTCGCAGATCCCAACGAGAAGCTCCCGCCAGAGGACGATGTGCAACCATCCACATCGAAAGATGTGATCAGCAGTGGATCCCTCTTGAGAGATTCTGCCAAAGAAAAGCCCTCACCAGAGTTGGCAGCCTTTCTCGATGACTGCATGAAAAAGGAGGAAGAGGTGGACGAGCATCCAATGCACTCGATATTTGGAATGGAAATAGAAGGACCGCCAGGAACGCTACCCGGAGACTTGGCAGCCCCATCCCCTGCATTCCCTTCGGCTTCGCTATTCTCAAAGCCACTGGCCAACAACTCCGATTATCATCTACCAATTTCTGAGTCAATTCTACCCGATAGCAGCGACATGCACGCCCAGGATCAACACCAATCACAGGAGCAGCAGCAACCGACGGCTGGCTACGTTGAGTATCCCTTCAGTTTCCTTTACGGCGCCGAGGCAAACCAGCAGGACGAGAACAAACACAATACCTCGCCACCAATGTACTGCACTGAAGACTTCAACAAATACAACGCGAGCACCAGCGGTGGCAACAGTGCCAGCTGCACCTGGTATCAGTCGCAGAGTAGTGAAAATGACTTCGAAATTGACGGCAAAGGCAGTTACTTGGACTTGGACTCGTGCAAGCGAAGTGGATCATTCGCTGCAGCAACCGAGGGCAGTATGCCAACGGCTGACGCACTCAACATAAGAACTGACGAAAAGATGCCGGCAAAGGGTGAAATTTCGGAGCAGGAGAGCAACTGCGGCGTGGAGAATTCATGGAGCCAACCGGTAAGTACGCACGTAATGAATTGCGAGGATATGATTGTTAATCTTTTTGATTTTCATTCGCCAGCTTTACAACGAGTTCCCGGTGCGTTTTCCAAATCCATATCAGAATTTCATGACAACCAATGAAAGCTGGAGCAACGATCACTACTTTCGGCCGCAGGATCTAAGCTCTGCGGTAGAGACAAAGAAGTAAGTCACTTTCACTTCAATATCCGCTTTGCAACAAGTTTGATGGGTATTCTTTTAATTTCAGCTTTGGTTTGCGGTTAACTGATGAGTCACCCATACTGGACGCTCTGCCATCGACCTCAAAACGGAAGAACAAGACGAACGCAAAGGTTCCACGCAAGAAGACCTTCCAATGCACGCACTGTAACACACACTTCCCATTGCTGAAGGAGAAAAATGCTCACTTAATCAAGCAACACGGCTACAAACGTGTGAACAGACGCCTAGTGCGTGACCCACCGACTTCAACAGTTACCACGGCGACACTGAATGCAATTGATGCAAATGCATCCGTTCTCCTTGGACTAGATGCAACTGGATTGGCACCTCCACCGCTGGCGGAAGAAGAGGATTCCAAGGCAGCGATTGTCAAGATCGAGCAAGAGAATCAAGAGCAGAAAGATTGCAAAAAGAATATAAACAGTTTGGCAATTACATCCACCACACAGCCGGCGAGTGCAAGCAGTATATCGCGCACCAAATATGACTCAATGCGAGCCCGAGACAATCGTATGCTGATCAATTTCAACTTAAACGCATTGAACGTCAAAAATGAGGGTGAAGCGCATACATATTTCATGGAATCGAAATCATCGTTCTGCTGCTTCGTCTGCAGGCGAGACTTTCTGACCGTGAAACTGTTTGATGAGCATTTATCCGAGCATCCCGCCGAATGTTTTACATGTCACAAGAAATTCACGAGATGGAAAAACTTCATGGTTCACCTGAAGCGGCATTTGGGCTGGAAAGACTTTGGCTGCACCTTCTGCGAGAAGAAGTTCGTGATACGCAGCGCCCTCGTAGAGCACATGCGAATGCATACGGGTCACACGCCACTGAAGTGCAAGATCTGTGGCAAGAGCTTTAAACGCTACTCCAACCTCACCCAGCATCGAAAACGGCACGGAACTAAGATCAATCGCAGCAAAGAATACGTCTGCTACTGCGGCGAAGTACTGCCATCAAAAGCGCGTTTCATCTGGCATAAAGAGACGCACGACTTAAAGCCAAAATGCTGTCCATACTGTCGGGATCGTTTTGTGCACGCCAACAGTCTGCGCCGGCACATACGACTGGCGCATTCGGACAAATTCGATTACACCGAACCCATGGAATGTCCCATGTGCAAGCAAATCTACGCCAAATCCAGTATCAAAGCGCATATGGCGACCCACACAATCGACACACAACACGAGTGTTTGATTTGCAGTAAGTCATTTAGCACCAAGTGGAATTTGAAAATTCACAATTGGGTGCACGCGAATCGCACGACGAAACCATTCAAGTGTGATCAATGTGTGAAGGCGTTTGTTCGCGAAGTCGACTACAACAATCACATGAACTCGCACAAGCAGATCAAGCCATACACGTGCGAGCATTGCGGCTGTAAGTTCATACGTAAATACAATTATATTCGACATCGGCGTGAGCATCATGGGAACAAGAAATTCACCTGCGATCTGTGTGGCAAACTCTTCCATCGGCATTACTATCTAATCGAGCACAGACGTATTCACACCGGTGAAAGGCCATTCCAGTGCACGATTTGCGGCAAGAGTTCCACCACCAAGACGAACCACAACAAACACCTGAAGATTCATCATTCGCGGGATCCGTTCACATCGGAGGCGTAAAGTATTACATAACTTCTCCTAACAAGTATATATACATATGGTAGATGTATGTATAAATAATCAAACTTCTCTTAATATCATCAATTTGGGAAAACACCTTTATTTATCGTATTAAGTTAGAATTTCAGTTTAAATTGAATTTGAGTTGAGTTTTGAAGTCTTTAATTTACGTATCTCATCTCCCACTATCAGTGCAATCATTAATTAATTAATTTTAGCAAACAACAACCACAACAAAAAATACATTTATATATTTTTAGTTAAGTTTTGTTTTTTATTAAGTGATACGGCAGGTAGTTTAAACTAAGTATTGCGAGTGAGAAAACATGTTTTTAAATAATTGGATTATTTTTTGAATAACATTCTGGCTTTTTTTTCCATTTTCCTTTATCTTATAAGCCCTAGAAGAGAGTACAATAAGAAAGAAGATATAAGAAGAAAGAATATTTCCTAACCGCTAACCGTCAGTTGAACAATCGATTGAACATCATTGATTTTACTTTTTTTATTTTTCAATAACCATTGTTTTCTTTCCTACCCTTACGATTGTATTTTATGAGATTATCCCAGTTTTTATTATTTGTGTTTTAACAGTAATTTCAGGCAAAGCTTGCTCTAAGTGAATACATTTTAAAAAACATTTGACGTGATTTATGAAAAGAAAAGAATAAAAGACTTTTTCGATTGTATATAAATAGTGTGTGGCAAATTCGATTGGGTTCCACTGATTGTGAGTTTCTTATGGCTTTGCGTTTTGAGGAAAGTTTAATCGCTGGCGACTTTTACTAATTATGTTCGCTGCCCACTGCTGGACGACATTCGTTCATTTTGTCTGATTCGTTCTGAAGAAGCATATAATTGAGTACAGTGCTTACTTTATCAACTGAAAGGAAACTTGTATATTAAAAACCCGTGTGACTTGCTGTGCAAATGTCCAAAAGCATCTAAGATGTGAGTTCAAACATAATTGACGACATCATACCTTGTCTTGTTCTCAGGGCTCATTGTCTGATTTCAGTCGGGAGCTGTATTGTCCATGAACTGCAGATAGACATGGGAACAGCTAGACTCTTGTGCCCAAATCTACTGATGCCATCAATGCAATCAGGAGCAATGGTCGACATGTCTGCAATACTTTGTAAATAAAAACTGTTTCATGAACTATGAAAGATAAAAACGTGCGTATATGTAGCATGTAAAGGGCACTTTTTCCGTGCGTAATAAAGCTTTGAATGGCTTAATGCCCGTGTTACCACAGTGTTAATTATTTATGAGTCCCATTAGTCATTTTGAAAATAAATGAGTCCCAACAAAGGTTTTTGATAATACACACCTCTTTATGTCAGCGTTTTTTAAACGAAAGCTTAGTTCACTCTTTGCAAAGTTATGAAAATGAAAATGTCAAATAAAATTGCGTTACGTGTTTTGTTCTTAAGACAATGGGTTAAATCTAAAAATTATGAGTTCCCGAGCCAAGCTAAATGAGTCCTTTTGACTTATAGGGTCCCTGTGGTAACACTGCTTAACCCGTATGTCAACACCCAAAATTTGTACATAAACAAAAATTGCTTGACAATTTTGGAATACGATAAAATATATATATATTTTAGGACCCATTTGAAAATCCCAAGTTGATTCGGCACCTACATTTGTAGAACTCAAAATATATCAATTTAAAAATGAAAAACTACCCGGGTATGTGGGTGTTGACACAAAGGGTTAATGCTTACTTTTGTTGAATCTTCGTTTATTCATCTAATCTTGGACTTCTTTTGGACTATAATAACACAGCATCTGATAGAAAATGGTAGAATCAAAATTTCTAAACTCCCTTGATTCGGCTAAAATATGAACAATTTCTCAGAGATTCGTTGTGAAAGGTTTTATTTTTTTTAATTTTTGTTTGTGAAATTTGTGCGATCAGATCCACAGCATAATTGTTATTATATGGTCTAGGAAATTTTGTTCTGTTTTATACATTGATAAAATTCTGCTAAGACATGACTAAAGCTGTAATCAAAGAAAATCATAATTTTCAATGCATCTTTGTGGTCAAATCTACTGGGTGACTGTTGAAAACACTGATGAAATGAGCAGGTGTAAATTGTTGTTGATAGGCTTTTATTCACCACCCAAATCCAATGGTTACAGTATTAAAAGCGATCAATTTATTTTGCATAGCTCATCTATCGTTCACCCACATTTCCTGTGTCAAATTACCGACAAACTTAGCCACAGTATGACATTTATTCGTTAAGACTGTGAATGGCAGATTTTCATTTCATACCCATTTTTTAATTCAGCACTGTTCTTACAAATAAATGCTACTACCGTACTCAGACTGTGGTGGCCTGTTGCGTTGTGGGTATGTGCGTCGACTCCAACCTCGACGTCGTAGGTTCGATCTCTGGTCTGTGCGACAAAATAATTTTTACGGTCACTTACAATTCTTAAGAGTACTTCTGTTTCGAAAAACGTTCTCAAACTTGGCCGTTCGGAGTCGGCATACAACTGTAGGCCCGTTCTTTAATATTGTTTATTTGCAGTAATCTGTAAGACGAATAGTCGGTAGATGATCCTTAGTCGCGCAGTAAATATTTGCCTTGTAAAGCAATTAACACTTAGAATACGTAGTGTTATGTGTTGCTCTGTGATGGATATATAAAAACAAAACACTCGTGAAAGAACAATAGAACGCACAACAGAAGTGGTTGCTGAGAAGCTAGGCTCTGGCCGTCTGCGGGCTGTAGCGCCACCCATATTATATAATTATTATTATCATACTCATATCGACTTCGGATTATGGCCTCATCATGTTAAAGAGCGGTTATTATCGAGTCCAAGGAAGTGGTCAGAGGTGGTTCAAGCACTATAGAGCAGCAGGTCTATGTGAGGCTGAGCAGCCACTCCCTAACCTAATGTAAAGTGGTGGTCAGCCGGTCTGTCGGAAGCAGAGTCCAAGAAATTGAACACAATTGCCGCCTATTCTCTTAGACGTGCACCACAAATTTGTCTACGAATTGAATACAGGTTTGTTTGGGTGACACGACTAAGAGAATAGAAGTGATTATAATAAGATGCTGTGGTTCATTGAATTCAATTTAAATCAAACCCTAAAACATTTTAGCCTGCATTTTCTATTCTTTCACAAGCTGGGTCTGTACATGACTACTTTGTGGTTCGTTGAAAAAAGTTAGAATTGAAAAGCTGATGCAAATTAAATTTCTTGTTCATGGGCGTATTTGTTTCGCATTCTTCAAAGTTCATACCGTTTCCCCAACATCCATCCAAATTCCGAATGTCGAAAGTCTACACATGCGCCTAGACGCAACAATCTGCATTCGATAAGTCGATTGGCTTACATACGAGTGTCACAAAATTCCAACTGATCCGTGGGTTTCCTCAAATGCAAGTACCTATCATTTTCAAAATTCATCACTCTATTAGGGTATTATAAGATAGTTCTAAGAAAACAAAAACATTGTGAAACATTGATTAAAAAACAAACAAACAAAAAATACCTTCAAAAATATCTTTAATATATAAAAATGTGTGTAAGTGTGTTTAAATACATTTTCAAGAAAATGAAATAATTCTCATACTCCCATGCAAAAGTATTATCGAATTAAATAAACAAAAATTAAAGAAAAACAAAAAAAATGTCATTACCTATAAAATACATTAGGTTAGTAGATAAACTGAATTCATAATAAAACAAAAATACTGTAAGTAATATTAGGTGTAAGGATACAAACAAGTAAATACAAAATTCAAAATTTATGTTTTGCAAGTTCAATTCTAGCCAAATTATAAAATTACGAAATCGAAAAATAAGAATAAACAAAAATGAACTAAAAATGTCCGAAGAAGTTAAGTCTATATTTTGAAGCTGGTCTCAATTATTGTTGTTTTCGGAAGAAAAAACTGACTGTCTTTAGTTGCAAAACAATAGTTTCTCGGGAGTTCTTATTGTGAAATACGAAAAGTAATTACAATAGTTAAATTGCCTTCTTGTGAGCCATGGTCCTAGCAATAAAGCAACACATATCTTGCGAGCGATGAAGAACTGATATTTACCAAAAAAAAACAAAAAAAAACAAAATTAAGTAACTTAAAATGAACTACGATATGCACTGCCATTTGATGTGGCCGACTGGATAAATAAGCAACAAATAAGAAACAAAAAAAAGCAAAACCAACAAAGAACATAAGTATATACACCAAACCTGATAACACATCTGTGTACAAACACACACACACACGCAGCAAAAAGGGATGCAAGAAAAAGAAAGATTGATGGGAGCTTCGATTCCCTTTTCGAGAGTGTGAAGAACAACGCAATATTCTGTGCCTAACTAAATTCAATTAGTTCATGTCCAGTATAAAAGGGGTTTTCTTTTTATATGAAACTATGAGTTGAATTTAACAGTTTTGTTTACTCTTTTTGTTTTGTTTTCTTTTGATGATTCTTTTCCTCCTTGTACTATTCTTTTTCCTCTTTAGTTTAAGTTTTGTGTTTTGACCCCTGAATTTTGTTATTTATCACTAAAGACTTAATCAAAATTTGTTATATACGCATACAAACTAATTCATAACATATAAGACACCATGTGAAGGTCGAAACAAATAACGAATGATAAGCTTAATTTAAGGTCAATAAAAAGTAAAAAAAAAAACAACAAATAATGGATTAAAAAAAAACGCAAAAATAAAATGAAAAAAAAAACAACTCCTCAGATTCAATCAATTTTCGTAAAGTCTGTTATTTCATATTTGTAAGATTAAAGAAACAAAACAAAACACAAGCTATATTACTTTTAACACATTATATAGTATACATATAATTTTTAAAAATTATAACATGAATGATCAATATAATAATACAACAAAACAACATTTTTACGTAAGTTTTAACAAATAAAACAAAAACAAAAAATAAAATTAATTAAGGACATACACATCTTTTTACTCGTAAGATCATCTTCGCGTAAATGGAAATAATGAAATATTGCTGTCATAACAGAGTTATTTAAAATAATTTAAACAAAGTGAAAAAAAAATAATGAGAACTAGTTTATTTTAATGAAAATTGATAGAGCGTAAATGAATTAATGAAACTATTATTTATATAACGAATAAAAAGAACAAGCAGGAAAAAAATTAAGCCAAACTGTTGTTTTAATGAATTCGGTTTCATTTTTTTTTATTCATATGAATCTTGCATATGGAAACAAGAGGCTTTGTGGTTCAATTTGATTTCAACTTCTGGTTTAAAAGTCATCATCGATGTTAATGCTGGATCTCAAGTATTACTGTGGAAGCAAGTATATTGAATGGACTACACATCGAAAACTTCAAGAGCGACAACGTGCTTTCTCCAGAGATAAGGGAATGAAAGAGATGTTCATCTTTCCATTGGAAAACCCCTAGTCCACCACAAATCCACAATAAATGCTAATCATTCTAACAAACTAATTGTTATAAATAATTTGACGAACATTACGGTCAGGAAAAATGTGAAAACATTTACAAAAATACTACAATTTATTTTCATATATTGATGAAACTATTATCATAGTGTTAATGTATGCAGTAGTTTTTTAAGGTAAGACTAAAAGTTATGTATGTACGAAATGTGAACAATTTAAATCAAAAGAGCGCTGTCCGGAGAGACTAAAAAAAATCCCTATCCTGTCCACTTTAACCCAAGAAATGTCTAGTTTTGGTTATTTTGTTGGTTTTCTGTCAAATCATTTGATGTATCAATCTCAAATATAGTATTGGCGGCTATTCAAAAGTTTTGAATTAGTTTGAGTTTATTTGAACAAGTAGTTCAGAAGAATAGAAACTAATTAAATACCAAAAAAAACATGTTTTTTAATGTACATGTTTTGCTGTAACTTTTGATATATATCGTCTCTCACATCATACAGAAACCAAAAAGCATAAGTTACACATTTTCGTTCATTCTGAGAGGTGTTTATCTTCACTCCTTAAAAAAATGACAGTCTTCAAAATTTGGTGCAGCAACTACGGGAACATACCTATTTTGTTTATCCTGGATTTGTTAGTTTTCAAATTTAACGTCTTTTTTAATGGAATATTCCAGTCTCATAAAAAGAACATAATTCAATGCATTTTGCGAACATACACTTGGATCTTAGTTTCCGTTTTTTTTTTTAGGTGAATATTTGGCGTTCAAATTAGTGGCAAAGCCGGAAATTCGGAATAATTCACTTCATCAACTGCTCCCATAAACTAATACGCATTTACATAAACACATTCACATTCAGCTGGTCTCGAACCTTACACGTATTCACAGACTCTATCTGTGAAACGGTTGTCAAGCAGGAGGAAAACAGCTGTGAAATGTTATAAAAAACGCAGTCAGATGAATCTGAGGGGCAGAAACGTAGAAGTGGCATATCTCCTCCTTCCATTATCTCTGGTTTTCTCGACCTCGAAATACACCAATACCCCGGTTTGCGACGTCAATTGGGACCGAAAAAATGCGACGCAAACCGAAACGACGCAAACCGAAACACGATTTTGTATACCTACATACATTTGTATAAACATACATGCATACAAATTTATTTTATTTCATTGATTCCATGGCCCACTATATAAGCTAAAAAAATTGATTTTTCAAAAAGAAAAATTAATTATTTTTCAAATCGAGGTCCTTTTTTGACTAATTATTGAAAAATATATTCTTTTGACTTGACTAGCTACCTAACCTTAGCAAATGTGTCAATGAAACGAAGGAGCAGACATCCTTCACAACCAAGTTGAGGTTTCCCGCAGTTAAGGGGAATTCCCCAGAAATTGGCAATCCTACAGACATGCACTTATGAGTTATATTTACTTTAAAAAATCGCGATGGGACAAACATTTTCTTGTTATCGATGTAAATCGAAGCCATCGTCGCAAACCGAAACATAAACTTTAAAGTTACAGAGCATTTTTAAAACACGACGCAAACCGGAACGACGCAAAACGGGGTATTGGTGTACTATTCAAATGGTTCTAGAGTCGCAAAGTCAGTTTTCGCCCAGAATTGATTAAAAAGCTGAAAAACGCAGTTGCCGATTATGAAAACGAAATAAGTTTGTACTTTTTAGCCGGTTAAAAATTAAGGCCAGCTGAACCTTCAACAGTGTTCTAGTAGTTGAAGTCGTCGGGTTCCACAGTCAAATGAGACCTTAAAAAAATGGCAACACTTCCGGTTGTATTCGTGTGTATTTACTACAACACTTGCTCAATCTTTGAGTAAATACACGCACCGTTGTAACTTAACTTACTTAACTCAGCTCAAGAATTTAAACTCTGAAACCGAATAAGTTGCTGAACTGAAGTTTAAACTAAGAGTGGAGATTAAACCTGTACTGTGAACCTGGGCATAAGGAATCTGCAAAATTGTTCATATTTTTTTGGCAGCGAAGTATCAAGTGTAAGTAAGTTGCTTTCGCCTCATTTTTACTAAAAACAAGAAAATAGTCACCCCTATCACGAGTTCCACTGTAATCGAATATGGGCTACGAACTCCGAAAAATCTATCACAGAATTCGTTGTGATTGCCATCACTGAATACGAATGAAGTTTAAACTTGTGTGTTATTCTGCGTCAAGTTATTTACGTCGGAGTTCGTAATTCCGTTCGGATTTTGTGATAGCATTTTTTCGTAGTTCGTATCGTAACTTCGAATGGATTCTGTGATAGGACTGAATAATGATATGGGTGGCGTTACAGCTCATAGAGCGCCTAGAGCTAACTTCTCAGCAACCACTCGTTTTGAGAGTGCTATTGATTCCTCACTATTGGAAGAGACGTTAGGAAACGGCTAAGTTTGAGAAGCTTTTTCAGACAGACCCCTTGAGCATTGTCGTTGACTCGAAATATATATATATATAATATATATATTGATCGTGGCAGGTAAACCGTCGAGTCTAGATTAGACCTACAACGCCAGAGCTCACTAGTTTTACCTAAAACCAGTACAAATCAATTGCATGCTTTACTACAAAGTAATTTTTACCAACTTGCAATAGCAAAACACCTTTCCTTGAAATTTCAATTGTACTACTATGGACACAATAGTAAAACCAAACAAACTCGCCAATATTTGCTTAAAATTTTATCCCGCAAGAAAAAGTAAGGAAAATTCAACATTCGACTTCAGCAAAATCATTTTGTCGCTTACGGGTTCAACGCCTAAGATGGATGCATAGACAACACAATAGCATACACAGGTAGAGAAGGACCTCAGTCAAAATTGGAGGCAGCTGGATCGTGCCAGAATATCTCACAGCCATATAACAGTAGGGATTTCCGTAACAACTTGATCTTAATAGGCTTAGGCAGAAAATGCTGCGTGGCCAACAGTGTACAAAGTCCCCGCAGATTTTGGCAACAGTTGCATTGGTATTAGTATCCCAACAAAGTGTACGATTGAAAATTAGTTCAAGATTCTTGCAAAAGCAGCGCACTCAATGGGAACATCATTGGGAGCAACACGGGGTAGATATGTAAGAGAGGCGAAACGTCATAGGATATATAACAACTACATTCGACTTATTCGGATTAAGACTCCGGTCGCGACTTAGTGACTAGTGACTAGTAAATCATCGTTCAATCAGTTCGGTCATTAAATAGTCAGTATCTATAATTTCGACCAAGTGTAGGACCGAGGATAGAGCCTTACCGTACTCCACTTATCACGTTAATTATGCTTAACGATCTATCACCAGCTATTGCGTGTTGTTGCCATGATAAAGAAAAGAACAAACCGTCTCCTCCTAACTTCCAGCACAGTATATAATGACTGATTGTATGAAATCAAGCAGCGTTTAAAATTTGGACTTAAATCCAGCCATAGATTTAAAGAGAGTTTTACAGCTCCTTCTAGACCGAAAACCTGACTTATTATTGCTTAAAAGGTTTCGGCGAGGGCATTTCTCGACATATTTTTTGGAAAGGGGACAATCTTGACATTTGTTCTTATGGAATGGTTGAGTTAGTTAAACAACTATTTAGTAAAGTGTAATAAGCTTAGGGTTTAGACCAGTGGCATTTGATCTAAAAGACATAATGGCTTTAACAAGTATTAGTTCAAGATCAGCCTTCAAATTAGTAAACGTGGTAATAACAAATGAGTATATTCTAGTCATTGAGCTCAGTAGTCTGGTCATTATTCAAACTTCTAGATGGTTCTGAAGCAGAGATAATGGAAGGATCATTGAGGGATTTACTTGAGCGAGTGTTTCTAGTTTCAGTAGATGCTCCACAGTGACGATGGGCATGGCTGCTGGATCACTAAACGAAGAGAGTACAGAGCTTGTAGCCCGTCTAGAGTTCGTCCGATTTGCAATTCTCTGGAATGTGGCACTGTGGATTTGGCACCCAACAGAAGTTGGATTTTAAAATACTTGACATCTCCTTGAGAGAAAGAGCTGCAATTGAGGGAAGTCTTAAAGTTAAAGATGACTGAATTCAGAGATTTGCACGCTGCCTGGGTGTCAGAACATAGGATGATACATGTGCTTGATATTACCCGTTTTTTTTTTTTTTCGTAAAGTGTTCTGACTTTTCCAGTTCTTTCCACATACACGAGCTCAGTCTGATCGCAGTGTTAGCTGATATCTGCTTACCGAAAACGTTTATCGGTGGTAAGTTGAGTAATATATTTAGAGCTACGGGCAGGGATGTTCCTAGTGCTACGCTGATACATACGCATGGCATCCTTTGCACTCTTTTGAGCGGTTTCGCGAGGGCTGTTCACCAAATCGCGACATTATATAATAGTATGGGTTTGGCTATTGATACATTCATATGTATAGCGTGTGAACATAGGTTGTAGCCTCCACCTGCACCCTATGGCCTTTTCAACAGCAGTAGAGAGAAAGAGTAGACGGCCTTTCTAACACATTATTGAGTAGTTTAGGTTGTACATTTGCTGGGTGGATTGGGCAACTTAGCTTTGTGTGTATGACGGTAATTCATGTGCTCGCTTGTAATTAGATTTACGCTCAAGAATTTCGGTATTATGTAACTCAGTTGATAAAGCCTCATTTATATGGGCAGGCCTAATCTAAGAACCCTTATTGGCGTCATATATGGGTCCTCTTGTTCTAATTCTCTGGGCATTGGGCCTATGACACTTCTTCTTCTTCTTTGTTTGGCGCTGGATCTAGACCTGAATCAACAAGCCTCTCCAGCCAGCAAGATACGCACTTCAAAGTGTCTGCTGCCCATTGTAACGCTCTCTCCGAGACTTTGCTTTTCCCGGTTTACCGCTAGACCCATTTTAGCCGCTTCCGCTTCAATGTCAGCAAACGTCTCATTGACGGCTCGCTATGTTCGTCCTAGCGTAAGCAAGCAGATCGACCTTTTGAAGATCGTGCCTCTGGTTTAGCACGATTTTCTCTAGTATGATATAGAAGAAGTCACATGACATCTTGTCGTCTTGTCTAAAACCATTGAAGATCTCGGTGAGTTTGTTACCGACTTTGATATAACAGCGAAAGTTTTCCATAGTCATCCTACATCTCTTGCGTCTTTTCCGGGATCTACCGTAGTGTGAAGATTTGATCGATGGTGGACTTCCCAGGAATGAAACAGCACTAATAAGACCCTATCAGATTGTTAACATATGGTTTCGGGTGATCACACAAAACGCAGAGAGGATCTTGCACGGGTCATCTATAGATCCCTCTTAGTTGGCGCAGTCAAAGGGTCTCCTTTCTTGTGGACCGGACAAACGACGCTGGGATTTCATTCATCGGGCATGCTTTTCTACGACAATATCCTACAGATGAGCTGGTGCATGCACCGAACCAGATCATTACCAGCTGCTTTAAAAAGTTCCGCGGACAGTCCTTCCTCTCCAGCAGCTTCGGTTGACTTCGGTCTAGATATCGCTATCTTGACTTCGTCTATGTCGGGGGGACGCAATTCTTGTTTATCATCGTCCAAACTGAGTGAAACATTTTCTTGACAGCAATCAGAATGTTTCACTCAGTTGTGTCATCGCCGTTTAGCAGTTTGCAGAAGTGACTTTTCCACATTCTCAGCATCGACTGCGATTCTACAACTAGTTGCCCATATTCATCCCTGTAGGCTTCGGTTCAAGGTCTATATGGTCTGGATACTTGCTTTACCTTTTGCCAAAACTTTTGGACCTCCTTCCTGCCGTAACACCTCTCCATCGCACGACCGCGCGCTTCTCATGCCGGTTTATATTTTGAGAAGCAGGTTCTCTTCTGTTCGTAGAGCTCATGAATAGCCCTGGTAGTTCGATACAGCCTCCTGTTTGGCTGTCATGGGTTTCTTTTTAGCGATTTACGACACCGCAGCACATCAGTGGAAGCTTCTTTGATGGATTTTTTCACAACGTTTCCATTCATCTTCTATTGTATGCACAGGCACCGTCGCACTTACAGAGAGTTGGAGGGAGGTTTGCGGAATAAGTGCTTATATCTCAGCGTGGTAGGGCAATGGATCTATGCTGGCTTTACAATAGTAAGCCAGTTTAAGCTAACCTAATACTTTTGAATCCTAATAGCTCTTAGTCGAATAAATAAAACACCCAGTGAATGTATTTGTTTATAAATAATAATGACTTTAATATTTTATTACACATAGGTTTATTCATCTTAAGTTATCTAATATAATACAACAAAATTGTTTAGTTAATTGTATTCATAATCGAATATTCTATCTTATTTTGAAATTTAACCATCAATCAATCAATTTATTTTTATTATCTATATGTAACAAAATATATTCGCAACCTAACCTTGATACGCGCACTGCATCATTACACACTGAGTTAATAAAACGTATGGAATTAAAAATAGAAAATAAAACACAAATTTAAACTTCATTTTTGCTTTTCAACAAAAACACAAATACACAATACGCAGGACTTTCACAATTTAAGCCTAGCTCTGAAAAACTAAATGTAAACGCTTAATTTTACATAATAGCACTTCTGTATTTAATTTATTCTTGTTTCATTCAAATTGTTATCAATTAAACATGTTTTTGGAGTTCCCTCTGCTTTGCGTTTAAGTTCAAAGTTGTGTAATTTGAGAAGCAGCAATAAAAACAACAGAATAATAGTTTCGAATAGATGGTTGTGCCCGCACGCATGCACATGCGGACTTGCATGAAGTCTAGCCAGTAAGAGTTCAGGTTTTGCGGTTCTTTAGTCAGCAATTGCTGTGTACGGCAAACTGCTGTGTTTTGGTTTCGTTTTGTTGATGAAAACCTTGATGGCTCCATTGAAGTCTGCGCTGACGAGAACATAGCCACAACCCTTCTTTCTTTGCTCGACAAGTGGATCCGGCTGGTTGTTCTGTGTCTGAAATAAGAAAGCAAACTGTGAGCATAACCAGACGCAAGCTACGTGTGAGTTGAACAAACCTTTTCATTTGATATCTCATCGGGTTCTGGTTTGATGATGGCTTCGGGATGTGGTGCAAATATGGCGCACGTCACAGTGGCATTGTGCGCCTTTATGCCCTCCCAGAAGTCGCTGCGATCTCGGCGGACCTGCAATGTGAGACACTGTTTGTCAAAAAGCATAAACGGAAGAAACAGAGCTGTACATACCGAACTCAGCTTGGAGTAGTCATGGTTGGTCTTCCAAATGTAGATGCATTGATTTTCCGACCCTGCCACGATGTACTTGCCGTCGTGACTGAATGAGGCTTTGATTTGGGACGACACATTCACATATCCCTTGTATTTGCAGCTTAAATTAAGATCACGTAAGTCATACAGCCGCACTCGGCTGTCATTGGAGGTGACTAAAATTTTATCCTCGCCGGGCAGTGGCTCAATGCCGCTGATCTTGCGGCCGATTCGATTCTTGCCACGAGTTGATCGCACGTGGATTTGTGTGTGATATTTCAGTTGATCGGTATTGTAGAAAATGCACCGTCCGTCATACGAGCCCACCACGGCAAATTGACCGTTCTGACAAAAGTTCGCGGCCGTTATCAATTTCGTCTGACCGTCTACCTCGTTCCAGAGGGCGACTTTCTTGTCCGGTATGTTCCACAATCGCAGTTTGCCGTCGAGACTGCCGCTGAGGAAGTATCGGTCGTCACGAGGGTGAAATGCAATCGCCGTCACGAAGTCAATGTGCTGGAAGCAGCAAAGGCATTCCTTGCGCGAAATGTGCCACAGGCGAACCGTTTTGTCCATGGAACTTGACAGAATGAAGTAGTTTTTCGACCAAGAGACGTCCAGAAGATCAGAAGTGTGGCCGATGTATGAGCAGAATGCTTTCGGCATAAACGGCCCGGTGCACTTCTCTGCTGCCGTGGCCATGGCCATTGCTTCTTCGGCCGAATGTTGCGACACCAGCGATTCTTGTGATGGCGTCGGCGAGGACTTCTGGTCGGCGTTGTACTTCGTTCGCATATCCTGATAAAAGAAACTATTTTCTCTTGCCACCACCAATAATTCAAATTAAATGCAAACCTGGAAGAATGGGTATGCGTCTTTCAACACCCAAATGCGTAGCACCTTATCCTGACCCGCAGTTGCCAGCAGTCGACCGCACGAGCTGAACTTCATGCACCACACAGCGCCAGTATGTTCTCCGGAAAGATCCTATTTAACAAGAGAGGTCTGTGGTAAAGTAAAGAGCTAAGAAGGGAAATTCAAGACGTACCTGGACATGCTGCAACTTGGTGAACTCGTAGGGACCTTTATTCGTGCTTGATGCTTTTATCTTGATATTCTGCTCGGGATTCATGACGTCCTCAATGTCGGCAACATCTTCTTTGTGACGCGCATGCGATACCTCCGATGCGAGTGACTTGGCCTTGTCGACAGTCTTCCGCATGGTTGTGCCAAAGAAACGCTTGATTTTTGCCGTTTTCTTTTTGAGTCGATTGCCATCCTCTGTTTCGCATTCCTCCTCATCGGGTGGCGCCTCATTGCTTGGCGGTATACCAATGACACTCTCCTCATCGGACTCCTTTTGCATCACCTCCAAATGGCTGGTCAATTTCAGGATGTGCAATGACAGTGGATTCCAACCTTCGGGGACGGGTGGTGGTTTTACTGCAGATAAAGGCATATTCTCTCCTGTATCCAAATTTTTCACAGGAACTTGTTCCAGGATTTCAAAATCTGTTAATTGTTTACCAGAGTCTGTGCGAGTGCGTACGTAAATGTTCATTTGCTTCAATACATCTTCATCACCGGCCGATTTGCGGCGCTCCTTCTCGCTGCTAGAGCGATACACAAGCGATGGATATCTGTACCATGAAATAAGCACAAAACAGGGTTATATCAATCTAAATAAAATGCGCTTTGATTTAATGCTGTTGTGAGTGATTGACTAGCTAATAAAGAGTTGGCAAAGATCGACAAATCTAGCAGAGATTTAAACAAATTTCGAATTTTTGACAAGCCAATGCGATATATGATCACATTCATTTAAATGGAGTTTTCGATAGTCTGTGTCGTGTAAAACCAACTTGTTTCGCAGTTTCCAGGGATCACGCAATCTACTAATATGGTAAAAAACAAATATATCGAAAGACCTGCAATTAATGAAACATTTTTAGTACCTTCGTGTCTATTGCATTTTATTATTTACATTTTGTTTTTTTATGAATCTCGAAAGTTACGTTTTCTCGACTCTGGACATTCACAACAATGAGTTTGATGGGTGGGTTAATGATTTTTACTTTAACAGATGTTCGTGCGACAATTTGATTCAGGAAATCGATCTGATTTAACAAAAGAAACACTTCATAGAGAGAGGGGGTCTCACAAAACCGGTTGGAATCAAGGGAAACTCTTTAAAGCACTTACTGCAACTAATCGCTGTCATTAGTGAGTAACAGAGATATCTATGCTAAATGTGGTGACGCTGACTTTCCGACGATGTATTCACTTCAATTTCCAGGAATTAAATGAAAAACACTAAAAATATTTATTTTGCGGCACCACCTTCAGCGAGTCATTGACAACATTTCACGAACAAAAAGGCATAAAACAACGAGCGCCATCATTCGTGTGAGAACAATAGCACGCAGAACATGAATTGCAGAATCTAGGCAAAGGCCACACATGAACTGAGCATATTTTGAATGGAATTTCTGAAGTTCAGTCAGTAGTTGAATGACTTCAGAGTAATGTTGAACCATATGTTGGATGTACTTGTCGCCAAGGTTATCAGGTTTTGTGTTTTTTTTGTTTTTGTTTGCTTGTAATTTTCCTTGCAACCCAAAAACTTATGACTTCACTGAGTGAGTAATTGCTGTTTGTCCTTATTTGGTGGGTCTTTTTGTATGAAACATTTTTTCCCCGCACTACAGTCAACCGTTGTGGGCTGATTGGAGCAGATATGGGAAGCCGTTTAAAATTCGGTCGACGCGCATCAGTCCCAATGGACTAAAAAATCAGTGTTCACAGTTCGATGAATGAATTTGATCGATATATCGATTCCTCCAAGACAAACTGTCCAAAAAATTATGAAATCTATCGATTAACTGAACAACCGGCTTTGCTTCAGTGTCCAAATCATGTCTACAGGCATTTTTAAAATTTGCGACATCGAGCTGCGACACGTCTCTTTGTCTTCTTGTATCGAGTGAAACCTGATTTCTCAGATCATACCAATTCTTTTCAGATCTGTTCTAGGGTACGTTAGGTTGTTAGTGGCTTTATATGATCTACGTAGGCCAAGGCAGGCCCCTTGTACTGTCCCGTGGGATAATAAACGAGGGTTTGGTGCCGCTTACAGTCGATGTTTGGCCGGCAGCTGAACTTAAATATTAAATAGACGTATATTTAGTTCCTGATGATGCAGACTTTGTTTATTTATGTTATTCTAAAGCTCCTGGACCCAAAGATGTAGTTGCACTTTTTAAGATACTTTATATTGTTTAGAATAGGATAGATCGAAATAAGCAAATAAAGGAGGACGAAAAACTTTCTCGTTTGTTGCGACCCCTGACATCTTTCTTGAAAAACGTCCACATAACAGCTTGATGTCTTTTTGACGGGCTTCTAAAACGTCTTCCGAGAGTTGGGCAATAGGAAAAGCCGAGCTATCAATGGCATCAGCATCACGAAGAAAAAATTTATGGAAGTCCACAGTCATCTTGTACCAATTAGACAAATATTTTGGCTGTGGTTAATCAATATTTTCCAGATGAAGGAGGAATTAGCACTACGCAAAATGCTTTCCATCAATTCATATTTTTTTTAGCTCGGTCTATGGCTTACTTCTTAAAGGTACCAAGCAATAGCATAATCTGACATATTTGCTTCAAGGATTTATCTAACATTTATTCTATAATACTACATTAAGAATACCTATTTTCGCACCGATGTCAAAATCTAGGCACTGAGGGCCTTTTTTGTGGTTTCGTGCTATTTGGGTATCTGCCCTCAAATCTATCAGCATTTTATCAATCAATGTAACAAGATTTCTTTCCACCTATGACACCTGTGGTCACAGATCGCCCACTGTGAGGCGCGATTACTATGACATACAGTCAGTTTTGTTAGTGAAAACCAGTATTGCTTTTCACGGTCTACTAAGGATCACTTAGATTTTCGAGAAAGTTGCTGCCCTTTGTCTCCTTTTTGATCGAAGCGAGTGCGGGGCATCTACAGAGGAGGTGTACACATTTTTCCTCATCTGGACAGCTACTGTAGACTGCTGCAGTGTTGATTTTGGATCTCTTTAGGAACAACAGACTATCTGATCTGTTTGGAACAAGACAAGTCGAGAATTAGTTGGAAATTTGCGTCTTCCATCTGAATATCTCTTGCTGAATTTAGTGCTGTTCGGATATCGGTTGCGCGACATGACTACTTGCACGTTTATGACTAATTTAGAGTCATGAGTGAACGATGTTAGAGATTTTAGATCAGTTCTAAATGGCTATAGCCCGTAGAGGGCCACGTCCCGTGCTATGCGAGCTGCTGTTCTGTCACAAGTGGAAGACACATCCAGATTTATGTCGACACCGTACGACCAAGTTTGTTTGATGCAAACATTTGTACTTTTTGAGGTATTTTTGTCGCAAAGACCAGGGATCGAATCTTGACGTCGAGGTTCAAGTGCGTATGGGGTCGCATATGGTGTATGGGTACGCCACGGGCACCACAAGAATAATGATTCTTGAAACTAACGAATATGCCGTTGCAATAGTATGCACGCAGTCTACATTTCAAAATTTCAACAAATTTGTCGTGCAATCGCTAACTGCAATAATTTTCATTTTGTTCGTAAATACTACCGGCCATTGTCTCATATATACAGAATTGAAAAGTTTAAACAAAAAAAAAACATTGAGAGGTGAAAGAAAATTACACAGACGTCATGTGAAAAAAGTTCAAAACTACCAAACTAGCATACAGAAACAAAAAAGAAACTTACCTCGTTGCACTTCCTAAACTATTTGATCCAGTACCGGCTAGTTTCGCCCTCGGGATGTTTTCCATCAAGATATTCTCGATACGATCGATTTCCTCCTGCGTCGGTCCTTCGGCTTTATTAGACGCCTCGTCCCTAGGCTTCACCACATACCCACCCTGAGTAGCTTTATAGAGATTCAATCCTTGACTAGGATCTATTGAGCTATTTCGTGGTAGGGCATGAAATGATAATTTCATAAAATATTTAGAACTAAACGAACAATAAACTGAAAGATAACACAACACAATACTCACAAGTACCTCACGCGACCAGGCGCGGAATTGCTCTTTGCACTGTTCGACGGACTTGGTTTCGAGTACACCGATGTCGAGCTATTGCCTAAAGAATGGGAAATTCTATTTATCGAACCGCCAACGGCAGTCGTTGTAACCGGTCGGCTATTGCTCGCCGCCGTGGTTATCGATGAATTTTCATTCCATGAATTCTCAATTGCCTTCACAATGTCTTCGCGTAGTTTTTGAACGTCTTTCACACTCTTCACCGATATTGTGTCGTCGTCATCGTCGGCTGGCGGCAAACGGAGTCCCTCGTTCATATTGAATTGCTCCGACGAACTGGACGATATTTTCCGGGATTTTTTCTTTCGTCTCGGCGGTGCTATTGGTCCACTCGATGTAATACTATCCGTTGTTTTCGAGTGGGCCAACTTGGTGCTGGCAATGACATCGGGCTCTTGGAGTATAATTTTATTCGGCTGCTGTTGCTGAACGTCCATCGCTTGACGTTTATCCTTCACCTGGGCACTGATGTCCTTCATTGACTTTGTGTCATTGTCGCTACGACTGGAGGCGGTATGCGTGTCCGGGGTAGTGGATTGCGAATTCGTCGCACTCGCTGTCGACGAGGGAATAGGATTTTGTGCTTGCTGTGTACTAGAGGATGACACGGAATTCTGTATTGAATCGCGATCTATGCTAATTGCTGTGGAGAGGGAGAGAGAGAAAGAAATCGAATGACTGTGTGAATGGTATCCCACTGAGCAGAGCGGTCGTTGTTTACCTGACGGATCAATGCTGCCGGCTAAAATTCTGCCCACTCGTCCCAGCGAAGTCATACTTTGGATGCTAATTGCATCGTTTTCAATAATGCGGAACGGATGGGTAGGACGGTTCGTAAAGACGCCATCTGTAGAGCTATTCTGTTGAATGTAAAAGGGGATTCGTTCAAATCAAAGTGTGCATCCAAAGCAACAATGTGTGGAGGTATTTCGGAAAAAAAAAATCAAAAACACGAGATAGAGACCACAAAATAGAGAGAGAGGAGAAAATAGAGAGAAAACATTAAACAGTACCTGAGAATCAGGTGTCAGTGTATTTCCAGGATTCTCATCTTCATCATTTTGCATGCATTGTCGAAGTTCGCGAAAGCGCTGTCTACCATACTAAACAATATCCAATAAACGAAAAATAAAGAGAAAGTACATATTGTTGTTTTGTGAGAGAATTTTGACTTATTCATTATTACAAATAAATTTATTGCGGTTTTGTCTTTGAAATGAGAATGTATGAGAGGAAGTGCAAGTGCGATTCATGCTGAACTTAACTAAACACATGCAAGCATCCGCTTTGTCGCTCTGACCAATTTGCCCCAATTGCCATAGCCCCCGCCGCCGCTTTGATTTGATAACACCGGTCGTGTCATATCGTCGATTTGGTTTAATCGAAGCCAAAGTGTCGTAAGTATCAACCCATACCACTGAGCTATTGAAAGGGGGAGCGCGACTCACTATCTTGGATGCAGTGTATCGTGTATCGTGCTGGTAAACTGCTTACATAAGCATTGGTGTGGCCGATCGCTGTGCGTATCGGACCCCCATGAGTTGGAGATAAAAACGACTGATTTTTTGTTCTCCTTTCTTTCTTTCTTTTTTCTCCGTCTGCTTCGTTTCACTATTCGGGTTATTAATATTGTTACATCGGGATTCCGTTGGGCGAACTGGGTTGATTGATTAATCCCTCAATTTATACCTTATGCAATGTTCAGATAAGGTGATCTTATCGAAACAAGATTACGGAACTATTGAAAGTGGAAATTCGTTTCCAATTAGGTACGGTCAAGGGATTCAAAAACTGTGATGACAGTAATAATTTGTTTGCGTATCAGCGCATCTGCTGTGTACTTGCGCTTGTGTGTGCTTTGCTCATGTATGTTTCCATCAGTTGGTCAATGAACCGTCGTTTGATGCTCATTAAACAGAGTTTTCAACTGCCGGTCATTTTAAGAGTCAGTCAATTGAATAGCACAGCAACGTTTAGGTGTGTGCACGATGTCTCTAACACAAGCGTGTCTATCACCGATACATATCTATTTGATTTATCAATTGCTTGCTAATTGTTGTGACCTTCATAGCGAATGATTAATGTTATGTGGCTTTTTGTTTAGCTCTTAAACACAAAGAAGGAACAAAAGAGTGCTAATGCATTGCGAAATATTCAATTATTCGAAGGACCAATGGTCAGTCATGTCACACCAAAATGTGGCAAAGTTTTTGGTTCTGGAACCACTCAAGTGCTGTCAAATTAAATCAGCTGTTTCTTCTTGCAAAACGGGGCTTTATTTGACATGCCGATAGTTTCAGTTCTTGTTCTAGGCGATAACGGATAACAGTCATCCACAAGATGTGACGGCACAGGCACTTTTTTTAGGAAAACCACCCAAACTTACCCCGTGAACGACTGGATAGCGTAGTTAGTTGAGTGTCTGCCCTTGGTTATGGAGCCGGTCTCGGTCGCGGTTCGAATCCCAGTGAAAGTAAGAGTTAATGTGTTTTTATCTGGTTTTCAAATTTGGTCCTTGTTTCAGATTTGCCTTAATTTTTGTGGAGTGCACTTTTGGCAACAGTACAGTAAGGAATTCTATTCGTATCCATAAAACTATTTAAATTTGCCATACGGAGTTAGTTTGTGTGGTGTTTCTTTAAAAAAAAAAATAGGAGCTGTGCCTTCACTTTTGTGGATGACTGTAAAGTGAACTGAAATATGCTGATGTTGTTAGGTGTTACTGCATTGTAACTACATGTTACGCATGCAATCAAACAGGTCATTCACGTTATGTGGAGATGACAAGTTTTGTTTGGATCATTTACAATAAAGGCGTGGAACCAAAGCGACTATTAAAGAAAAGCATTAAAATCTCCAATCGGCGAATTACATGAACGATGCATAAATAACACACGGTGTCTGCTCATTAGTCATGACCTATCAACCAAGCATTGCCTAAACAAAACGCAGATCATTCCGATTAACAAAGTGTCCCAACACTTCATTTGCATTCATGATCGTCACACATTTTTTTTTTTTTTGAATTCCCAGACGAATATTGTCGGCATAAAGATAGTTTATCAACATTTTTCAACAAATGATCACCGATTTCGTCGACGTAAGAAGCATGTGCCCACGAACACCTGTTATCTGTACAGCAGACCAGAGAATGACGCCCAAGACATTCATAATTGAAATTGATAACTCTTAGCCCACTTAGCCTAAATAAAATCCACGCCTAATCGATGAACAGGCGTACATATCTCTATCTAAAGCTTTAAATTTGTGAAATAAAAAAAAGAAACAAGAAATGATATCATATCAGTTACATTTGAGTCCTGATTGTGCAATCATTTTGAAACGGTATCTAAGCACTTAAAGAAACATTTTGTTAAACAAAATTCCTGTTCTAGATGCGCTCATAAAAAGACAACAAACACAGGCGTGGAACAGATACCGGCGGTGAGTCATAGCGAAATGCTAAGAGACAGAGGGGAATTCGAAGACTGTTTGATGTTTGTTTTTTATTTTATTTATTTTTTATTTTGCGTTCGCTATCGTCTCACCTTAAATCTACAAAGAGTTTAGTTTAGACAAATGTCCGTCAGCGCATTGAATATTAAGCGTTTAGTGCTTGAAAAGTGAGAAAATGTTTATTACGACGTGGATGTGGGCTATTAGAAAATTGAGGGAGAAACTTTAATTTATCTTCTTCTTTTTAATGAGGACTAAATTTCTGATGTTTGCAAATACTCGTTTCTTTTTGTTCGTCTATTAACATCCGATAGAGAATATTTGAAGGCTTTCTATACAGAGTGACAGCTGGTCATTGAAAGTCATAAATGGCGTGCTAAAGTGCAAATAATTGGCGGTTTACTTGTGAGCACTATTGACACTCGTCGAGGCTTGTTGCATTTATGCAACATGTCCGTCTTTAGATCAATGCATGACATTCAAGTATAAGCTGCATGTCGATGTTGCTAAATAGAAACTTGTTACGTGATATGAAGATAATACATCTGTCTGAGCTTAAACTGGTAGGATTGTAAAGCAAGTGATATTCTAACTTGATGAACAAAAGTCTCAATTAGCAGCCATGGCTTTAAACATGTATACTCTACCGTATCCTACCTCTGATTAAAGGGAACCTAGGCTCAGTTTCTATTACCGCCATACGTGCTGGGTGTGCTAATCATCTGCTAATCATGTTGTAAGGAAAATAAGGTGTGCTGCACCGCTTCTCTAAAACGGTCATATTTTTGTTTGTGAAGTCACCCAGAGTCCGTTTTTGTCACTGGACGGACGAATTGCTTACGCTTACATCGCAGTTCAATTTCTTGAACAAAAGATGAAGAATGTAAAACGGGAATTGAATTGCAATTTGATTTAATGAAAAGAAGTGTTATGTAGGCAACTGCAACAACGGGCTGGAAAAGGTTACAGAAACTATAATGAGTAGGAAAATGTAGAAAAGAAATCTAGTCTTTTTTTTATTTTCTTGTGAGTAAAAAATGTTTTCGTTTCCGCCTTTTTTAAGTTTCTGTTGACATTAAAATTTCCGCGATGATGTCACGCAACGTCTCAGTAGAATTGTCTAGTACACCTCATATTCCTTACACCATGTGTGCTAATGATCTTTCACGAGTAATCTACTTCTATGCCGACTTAAAATGGCGAAGTATAATCTTTGAGCATTGAAAGAGCTAAAGATGTGAACACTATACGCTAATGTTAATAGGAGTTGACGCCCAACAACATCACAATCGACAGATACAGTTATGAGATACTGAAGAAGTTTGTCTACCTAGGGGCAAACGTGAACTCAACGAATGACTTCTTAAAGAAGATCCGACGTAGAATCGCCGTTGGAAACTGATGCCACTCCGGTTTGTCAAAACTCTACACGAATGCTCGAAACTCCTGACTCAAAGGACCATAATCATGCTCTACAAAAAGAGGATTGTACGTCGCCAGGAAGACAAATTGAGGAGAAGACACAACAGGATGTGGGTGTAGATCGGATGGCAAAAATCCGTCGACTACACTGGCTCCGCTACATCGAGCGCATTTACGTCAACGCTCCAGTAAAGGGGGTCTTTGTATTCGAGCCTATTTTGATTTGACAAGGAGAGAAAGACCGAACCTCCTGTACAAGCTTAGTCTGGATGACGTCACAAATGCCCAGGACCGTGAACTCAGACTCACCATTGGTCGTAGGCCTGCGTAAGCCACTACGCCACAAATGACAAAAATATTCGTTCGTAAAAATAAACATAGGTCCAGAGAAGACAACTACCAAGGACGTTTAACTTTTTTTTATGCCAGGACCTGGGTCTTAACCGCGATCTCTGCCTAGCTGCTTCCAATTATACACACCAAGTTCCTCGAGGTCCTTCTCTACACATCACATTAAGGACGAGTTTCAAATTCAGTGAACGATTGGTTGATTAAACCTGGCTCAACTGAAACACTCACATGACAAGACCGACATCCATACTATCAATTCCATTATAAATCAAAGCTTTTTAGTGCCTGATTTCGGGTCTCGCGTGTACCTCACTTGACACCCACACACTGACTCATAGTATTGCACTTAAATACCCGCCATGCACTTAGCCACGAACCGGAAACGTCGATTTCCAAAAAAAAACCAAACTCATTCGTTTTATCACTTGATTTAAAGTGAGTTGATTTTGTGAGCACCCAAATGACTCATTTGTTCTTGCTGTTAAGTGAAAGACCACAACAGATTGTGTCATGAATCGTGCACTTGTTACACTAGAACCTGTGTGACACGTTCCAGCATGGTCAAATCAGAGCACAAAGCCTTTGGTCTCCCATGAATTTCCAAGCCACTGGTCAACCTGATACAATGTAAGTATGCATACCCTCCACATGTTAAGCAACTATTCTAATGAGATGAATAAAGTGTGTTCAATGTATTTGTTAATTTTCACATGGATCCGCTTATAAGAAGAATTATGTATCAGCCAGAAACATCAGAACATTTGCGCAAAAAAAAAGAACAAACATAGTAAGTCCCAAATTAGAATAACAAATATTTCAGCAGCCATATGAATCACATGAGTCAAAGTAAAGCAAACAATTGAAAGCACTGTTGCGCGGCGTTTTCCGACGTTTTTATTTTGTTTTTCGATTTGGTCACCTGCTCACCGTGAATTTTAAACACACCTCTGTACATGGATAAAAATGAAAGTGACACACCACACAAAGCCCGAGACTGCTGTATGAATTTAATTTATGCGTGCGACAACCGCTGGGAATCACAATGAGTCTTTAAAGCCTGCAACGCAATTGGGTCAGGCTTGCATTCCGATAAACTACTACCGCTTTGGATAAGTGATTCCTATCGACTCACAATTGGCCAAGTTTAATTAATTTCACGACAAGCTCCCGCATGAACTTATCTCTTAGCACGCACCGAACGAATAATTCACAGCGATAATCGGACCAGAGTTAAATCACTAGAATCACACTGTTTAGTGCTGGATAAACAAAAATCAAAACGAAACTAGTTCGGCCTCATATCCAAAAACGGAAGACTTATCAATGTCGAGCCATCTGCGGCCACTCGATCCGTGTCAGTTTGATGAGTGCGGTCTGTGGTCTTTGAATAAGGAATCATAAAAATCAATAAACCTGAACGAACCATCGACGGCGGTGTGGTGTGTAGGTGTCTCCGGTGGTCGGAATTGGACGTGAGGTCATTACACAGATCTCAAACATGGTAATCGCAGGTTGAATACTCGCAGAGTTGTTATTAGTTGTAATCACAGAGCAAACAAAAAAAAAAAAACGACGACAAAGTGAGGTGAAGGACAACAACAAGCATGCGGTGGACACTTACTTTTGACGCGACAATGCAGGGCAGTAAAGCAAGATTATTTTCACATGCATTCACATTACATAGAAGTATTTTGTGTGCGATTTTCGACGATGTTATGTACTTACCATTCCCATTGGCTTTGGTTCGACAAACACGTCCTGTTTGGTGTAGCGAGCATTTAAACTTGGCGATGGACTAATGGTTGAGGGTGTACCACCGCCAATTGGTGTCGCCTCATCATCGCTGGTGTTCACCTTCACAGCCGGTTCAGGAAATATGAATTGATTTTCATTTTTTGACGCATCAGGCGGTGATTTTCTGCAATCACATAAAACTCCATACTTATAGCTCATGTTTTTTTCAAGGATAAATTGCATCAATTCGACATGAAAACCATAAGGATATCAAAATATCTCACCTAGACAATCGATTCGGTGTGGAATCTTCGGCGTCGAAAAATTCCTCCGAACTATCTGAGTCAGTTTCGAGTTTGCTCATCGTTAATTTTACAAAAATTTCTTCTCACTTTTTATTTGTGGTTTTGCCGTACGCTTCAGATTTTTATTTGTGACATACAGAGTGTAATTCGAGGGGTGAACATTATGCCTGGCTTTTGGACAACGTAATCAACAGAGAGTCGAACTTAACACGATTTGGTAGGTTTATGTAAAAACAAAAAACATTTTTTCCTCGTCTTTCTTGAGGCCGTTCGCTAATCTTTTTCTTGATGAATGAATATGAAGAAAAATTATGTCGTCGTCCGTTCTTTGTACTTGTACTCAATAAAAAAAACACAAACGTCAAAGTGACGGATGAAAATTTGTGTTGTTTTTTTTTTTCTTTGAGGGGTGTGTGCCAATTGAAAGATAATTTCTTGTTGCCGATTCGAGCGACATCTGCTTGTGGAAGTTAATTTGGCTATGTTGCTTTTAGAATTTTTAATGTTCTTTTTTTGAAAAAATATAAATTTAAGAAAAAATATTTCACCAGGTTGATTTCTTTACGGCTAAATGAGAAAATGAGTGGTAACTAGACAGAAATAAATTGAAAAACAAGTCTAGACTATTAAAGCTTTTAAGATACCTCTTGTAGAGTCGAAAATTGTGATGGTAGTAAACTTGTTAATAATTTCACACGCCTTATCTTAGGTTTGTCATTTACACATCATTTAATAACCGATTCTCAATAAAACGCATTCAACAAATGAGTTTTCAATAACTAGGTAATAACTCAGTCATGTGCCTCCACCTTAACTCTGATTCTCTTATCTCCGCCGGCAGATGATATCTGTCATTTCAAACCACTTTTGACACTTGACTTTATAAGCCGCGTTCTGTGACCGGCCACTTGAACTGAATTTCGTTTTTTTCTAAAACATATTCTTAAACAATAAATAATGGCCAATAAAGGCGATGATACAGTTCCTGCTGAGGAAAATGATCTCCTTCAAATAAAACCACTGTAAGTTAAATTTTAAAAACCCAAACCCTCATTTATGTTTTCACGGTGTTTGTTTACACAGTGGTGCTGGACAAGAAGTGGGTCGTTCCTGTATTATGCTTGATTTTAAGGGAAAGAAGATAATGGTAAGAATAACCTCAATCAACATCGATGCTTGAAATCTCAAAGAACAAACGTTACAGCTTGATTGTGGGATCCATCCAGGATTGTCAGGAATGGACGCACTGCCCTATGTGGACTTGATTGATGCCGACGAAGTTGATCTGCTCTTTATTTCACAGTAACTACATTCGCATTGTCTTTTGAACGAGACTACTAAAAGCCTACTTTTCAGTTTCCATTTAGATCACTGCGGTGCATTGCCATGGTTTCTTATGAAAACCAGTTTCCGTGGACGTTGCTTCATGACCCACGCTACCAAAGCCATCTATCGCTGGATGTTGTCTGATTACATAAAGATTAGCAACATTTCGACTGAGCAGATGCTCTATACCGAAGCAGATCTCGAGGCCAGCATGGAGAAGATTGAAACAATCAATTTCCACGAGGAGCGCGATGTGATGGGTGTCAGATTCTGGGCATATCATGCTGGACACGTGCTCGGTGCAGCCATGTTCATGATTGAAATAGCCGGCGTTAAGATTCTTTACACAGGTGACTTCTCGCGACAGGAAGATCGTCACTTGATGGCAGCAGAGATCCCTACAATGAGACCTGACGTCCTCATCACAGAGTCCACATATGGGACCCACATCCATGAGAAACGTGAAGACCGAGAGAATCGCTTCACTACTCTGGTTCAGAAGATTGTAACCCAAGGCGGGCGGTGCTTAATCCCTGTGTTCGCTTTGGGTCGTGCACAAGAGTTGCTGCTCATTTTGGACGAGTACTGGAGTCAGAATCCGGAACTGCACGACATTCCGATATACTATGCTTCGTCGTTAGCCAAAAAGTGCATGGCTGTGTACCAGACGTACATCAACGCGATGAACGACAAGATTCGTCGTCAAATCGCTGTTAACAACCCCTTCGTGTTCCGGCACATTTCCAACTTGAAGGGTATCGACCACTTCGACGACATCGGTCCATGCGTCGTGATGGCATCCCCTGGTATGATGCAAAGTGGCCTGTCGCGCGAGCTCTTCGAGAACTGGTGCACTGACCCGAAAAATGGCGTCATTATTGCTGGTTACTGTGTGGAAGGAACATTGGCTAAGACTATTCTGTCAGAACCCGAGGAGATTACCACGCTGTCTGGGCAGAAGCTACCGCTGAACATGTCAGTGGACTACATTTCGTTCTCAGCACACACAGACTACCAGCAGACAAGTGAATTCATTCGCCTCTTGAAGCCGGCTCATGTGGTAAGTAGCTTGAACCTTAGCTGGAGGAAATCGTTACACTCTTCCTTGCCTCATTCTAGGTCCTTGTGCACGGTGAGCAGAACGAGATGTTCCGCTTGAAGTCAGCATTGCAACGTGAATACGAATCGGATCCCACGACAACCATCACCTTCTATAATCCCCGCAATACACATTCAGTGGAGTTGAACTTCCGCGGAGAAAAGACTGCCAAGGTCATGGGATCACTGGCTGCCAAGGAGCCTCTGGTTGGATCAACCCTCTCTGGGATACTTGTCAAGCGTGACTTCAAATACCACATTCTCGCACCCTCCGATCTGGCCAGTAAGTGGCAGTTCTCTGTATCTCAGCTTCAAACTTAATCGTATCTCTTCCAGAGTACACCGACATGAGCATGACTGTGATAACGCAGCGACAGAGCATCCCGTGGGCGAGTTCACTGAATACACTGCAGCTTTTATTGGATCGAGTCGGAGGTCCCGGCACAGTGAGTGTCATTGAGGAGGACAAGAAGATTCGCGTGTTCAACTGTCTGGAACTGACGATAGAGGGCAAGATCATCATAATGGAATGGGAGGGAACCCCAGTGAACGATATGTTCGCCGATGCAGCCCTAGCTTGCATCATGCAGACCGAGATGGGTGGCACCAATATCAAGGGCACTACAGGCGCTGCAAAACCTGACAAAACTCACTTCAAGGAGTGTCTCATTGAGACGCTGCAGGATACATTCGGAGAGCATTCAGTTCCTAAATTGTTCAAGGGTGACGTTCTGCCGGTGACAGTGTCCGGAAAGAAGGCCGAAGTAAATTTGGATACCCTGGTGAGTGGATGCTTAAACTATTTGAAATTTTTCATCTTATCTGAGATTTTTCAGGCTGTGACGTGCGCTGACGATGATAATCTAAGGCAGTTTATTCACACGGCCGTCCAGAAGCTGTACCAGGCTCTGGTGCAGTTGCACTAAGTGCAGTTGATTATTATTTTTTTTAATTCCAGTTTAGGTTTCTAGATTGTATTTAGTACCCAACAATAAACATAAAGGTGACTTTATGCTAAAGTATTTTCTTAATCAATTTCGAAGGGGCTTCAACCTTATTGAGAGAGTCTCTATTTTGCGTTTTGAAAACACGCTAAATTCGAGGTCTTTCAAAACCTCGAATTTTAGAAATAACAAACATGAAATTATTCATCATTTTGTATTAAAGGGTCGCAAAGCACAAAGATCTCGCCACTCGCAAAGATCTCGCCGCACGATCCTTCGTCCAATGACTCTCATTTATAAAAGTTATGCCCAAGCGCAACCAGGAGAATTTTTCCATTTGGTCTAACTGGTTGGTTGTCAACTAACTGGTAGGAAACAATTCAAGGCCCACCTCTGAGGCCCTGACGACGACAGGATTGCAAGATCTGTGGTTGAAAATACTTAGTATTCGCACCACAAGGATACATGTCGTTGCTCCCAGGAATGATCAAATCTTGTTTTCTTCTTTGGACATGAGACTTAACCAATAAGAGCGCCCTTTGCAATTGTGTGCGCGACATTAGACGCGGGCGTGCTCTGTTGCATTGTACAACATGTTCGGAGCCAAAAACCTCGGACCGGAGCTGAGTTGTTCAGATAGCCCAGATCATGTCACTGTACAGGGCAACCTATAGAGTTCGTAATTGAATCTTCTCCCCCAAATACCGTCAACACAAACAAAACGTGCGTTTGCTCTAATGAGTTGCTCACAAGCCCATAGAAACATCGGTTGGAAAGAGTTGCTCTGCAAACGCCTCATGGACGGCTCACTGAGTTCCGACAAAATCATCGACATATACGAAAAATTGTATGGAGGGGAGTTTTGCACGATCTCCTCCAAGATGATGTCGAAGAAATCACAACAGCAAGACATCTGCGTCGTCATCCTGCACAACTTGCCCTGTTTGGCAAGTAGTGCGAACCTGTTTATGGCGTTTGTATAGCTCATTTCTATGCACGCTCTCATATTCAGTCTTGAAACCGGTCAAAAGGTGGTGGGAGGCGTTTGACAGTCAACAGAAGGGATCTTTCCAGATTTTCAGTTTCCTCATCAAATCTGAGAATGAACTTACCAGGCTCCGTTACCCGTTGAAATGTCTTCCGTCAGAAGTCAGAGCAACATGTCAAGATTAACACTATTACTGCACTAGCATGTCGAACCTACAACCAAACCAATGGTAAAACTTAAGTGTGTTGATTTGATCATCGCCTGCATAGATATTCCAAAGCAGTTGGAAATAATAACGGACCAAGAAAAGAACCAAGTCCTCTTTATTGAAATAAGCCAACTATGGACATGCAGTCATAATTAAAATAATATACGATTAGGGGAAGAAACATGGTAGACTCAGTAGACTCATAACTACGGCCGACTATACATCTTCCCACACTGACATCTCTCTCAACATACAAATTCTCTTTCCCGACAGAGAGGAGTGGCTAGCGATCGCCGTTTCCACGAGATAGCCCTCTTCACCGACAGATCGAAAATGAAAGCAGGTACTGGCGCTGGATTCTACTCGGACGCTTTTCATAAACAGGAATCATTCAGACTCTCCGATATATGTGATGTTCTCCAAACAGTGATCCAGGCAATAAAGAAAGCAGCCGAACACCTACAAAAAAGCCAATATTCCACCATCGGATGTCACCATCTTATAAGACAGTCAGGCTGCACTGAAGTCAATATGATCCTGTACAACGAAATCAAAGGATGTCATGGAATGTAGTGACTCACTGAGGTCTATCAGACTCCACAAGGTCAAACTCAGCTGGATTCCGGTCCATAGCTCAATCGACGGAAATGAAAGAGTAGACGAATTGGTCGGACAAGGATCTGAAATAGACATCAGGGTCATCACTGCAATCAGTGCCTTATACCGGATCATATATGACACACCAGTAAGAGACGCCAACTCGTATTCGCTTGCAAGACTGACAGACGATTTACGTGGCTTAAAATCGGCAAGACAAAGAAGCTTCGGTTTCCAGGAAACTGTTCGATCGGAACAATCTTAAAATTCATAAAGAGCACGGGGTGGTTTCAACTATTAGCGACATGCCACGTCAGAAGAATGGCGTACTCCACAAAGGAAGGGACTTGTCGGTTTTCCCTCCGAGTAGAAGTGATGGTTAACAATCACACTTCGCTTCCAAAAGTTAACCCAACCTAAGAATAAAACCTAGAGGTAGACCAATGCCAATTTATAAATAACGCAAACAACGTGGATGGAAGATACTAGAAAATTAATTTACTAGCGGGTTAAAGAGCTCGAATTGGTTGGACAGTTTATGACAGAGAATCGTGCATTCCTCGATGGCATGCGGGTATCTTTATTAGTGTCCGACTAAGCCCATGACGATTTCAAAGTTGTTGTGACGCACTGTCCAAAACGTCGATGAATATCTGATACAGTTTGGATGACACTGTGAAAAGAAACTATTGTTGATAAATGGCCTACGGTGAGTGATCTCTCAACAGATGTGATCTCGTATTTAATCACTTACTTACTTATTTACTTATCAGGCAGACGAACCATGAAGGGTCTGAGCCTGAGCATTTGCTGCCTTCCATCGGTGACGGTCCTGGGCACGCTGCTTCCAGTCATCAAGGCCAAGCTGTCTTGCATCCGCGATGACTTGGTCTTTTTACCGGAGGTTCGGTCTTCCTCTCCTCCTCGAACCAGGAGGCTCGGATTCGAAGACCCTCTTTGCTGGAGCGTTGTTGTCCATTCGCTCGATGTGGCCGAGCCAGTGTAGTCGACGGATTTTTGCCTTCCGGACTACATCCACATCCTTGTACAGCTCGTAGAGTTCGCGGTTGTGTCTTCTCCTCCATTCGCCTTCCTCGCAGACGGGACCATATATCCGACGTAGAATTTTTCTTTCGAAGGCACCAAGAATCAGCTCTGCAGCCTTACTTAATGTCCAGCTTTCGGCTCCATAAAGTAGGACTGGCAAGATAAGGGTTTTGTAGAGCATGACTTTGATTTAATCACTTATCGCATTCAAAGAGTCACCTTACTTATTGATTTTACTTCGTTCTATTCGACGGAAATTTGAGGGACACAATAAGACCTGTATTACAGTGTACCTGACATGTCGTTACTTATTCCACGTACATCGTGAATTAAATGTACTACTTGGGTAGATAACGACTGCGTACAACAAGACTGATGTGGGTGTAAACGTTGTGGAGCTGTAGTTTTAACTAAAACGGAAGTGGTTATTTAGACCGAACGACGGAGGATATTTTCAGTTTTAGCGGAGACTAAATAGTCCATTGTGTCTACTGCAAAGTCAACGGTCAAACTTGATTCCTGACAGAAGCAAGCCCGTTATTTCAACGAAAGCCATCCCTTTTTCAAAGAACTTCCTACAAGCTTACAGTAGCGAAAAACTTTCAAAATCACACCGGAGACACCCTATTCACCTGCTTATAACTTTCATTTAAAAATGACGTCGTTTCTTAGAGTGCCGTTCACCACAGCTGTTACTGTGGTTCTTGTTTAAAAGAACCCGTGATATTTATTGGCCCATTCGGACGGATGTGATATAAACACAAAGGTTCGTGCCCAATGACTACTCCACGTTAACATCTGCGACGTGACAGTGTAAGCAACACTATATCTGGTCTCATAATTTCGTCTGTTCCACACAGAAGTTTATAGGTCCGCGGCCAAGTATGTGAAGATACACTTTTACAGTACGCCTGATTGGAATCGTTAATAATTTCATTCGGTAGAGCCAGCAAGAGAACTCAAAACTCCATCTAGTTCAGCATTCATAACCGCATGGGCAACATGTCACTTGAAATTCGTCGGCTCGTGCTAGTTCTGTTGATATTCGTACAGTGGTCGCAGGCGGCAAGAAATCGACTCTCATCGTGTGAGCCCAATTGTCCTATGAGCTTAAGGGAGCTTGGAATCAATGTAAAATTTCTGCAAGACAACTGCAAGTGCGAGGACAGTGTGTGTCGGTGTTGCTTTGAGGGCAGTTGGCCACAGCTGAACATCTCACAGGAATGTAAGTGAATCAAAGTGTAAATTTCTTATCTGAAAGTTTTATTTTTTTAGTTTGCATGAATTCTGCGTTTCGTTTCGAGGATCTAGAGCTGAAACTTGATGCAACACTGAATGGGAATGAGTTGGGAAATTTCATTTTGTCGGGGAGAAATCCACCGCCAATTTGCTTCCCAGTGCCGTTTCCAATTCCCATTCCACTGTCGGTGTGCATCCGGGCGAAGGACATCTACCTGAGGGACAACAAGATGCACGTTTGTGTCGATATGTCGTTGAGATTCGCTGGCTTTGACTTTCTCACCTTGCATATGGGTTGTCTGTGGGTCGGCGCTGATGGTATTCAAGTGGCAGATCAGAAGTAATCATAAAATATTCTTTGTATTTATTTTTTTTCAGTTAATAAATAGTATTTATACAGTTTTTTTTACGAATAAGTGGTATGTGTCTTTTATAAATGAAGTGTGAAACAGCTGGAAATAGTGTGAAAGAATTCGATCCAATATCTAAGTACTTATTTTCAAGCTAGCCATAACAAGATCGGGGATTAGCAATGGTGGGTGGCGCTACAGCACATAGAGGGCCAGGGCCTAGCTTCTCAGCAACCACTCGTGTTGTGCGTGCTATTCTTCTCACACGAGTGGAAGGGACCTACAGTTTTATGCCGACTCCGAACGGCCAAGTTTGAGAAGCTTTTTCTAGACAGGAAATACTCTTTGAGCATTGTCAGTGACTCGAAAGAGGTGGGGTCGTGAAAATTATTTTTGTCGCTCAGAACTGGAATCGAACCTATGACGTCGAGGTTGGGGTCGACGCACATACCCACAACGCTACGGGCCACCACCCTCACTTCGAGAACTAATATCCAGTTTTATGCGTTTAAATTGATTGGGAATTGGGATTGGGCTTGTAACGGTTTCAAGTTTTGAAATGCATATTAATGCAATACAACCCATTATACGAATAGGTTTGGCACACTTACTCAACGGATTGAACGGATAGGAAGGTTCATGAACTCCGGCCGAAGGTTCATAGAACAACAGGAACAAGCCAACAAATAGAATTTAAATTTTGAAGCAAACAAAACTGCGCTTCTACACTACAGCCAAGACTGAAAAGTAAGCAAAACAGAAATTGTCTTTTAAAATAAATGTGAACTTTCTCTGAAACGAAAGACTACCAAATTGAAGGTAAACACTGAATTCTTTTAATCTTTCAAAATGCGGCTCAAAATTCAAGCAAGATTAAATAGAAAACACAGTATTATAAACACTAGAAAGAAGGCAAAGCCAACTAAACAAATATAATGAAAATGTAGATACTGATCTAGTAAACCCTTTAGAAGCAAAGAAGAAATAAACATGTGGTTATATTAACGGCATTTATTAAGAAGACTTCAGTCTAGTTGATTCGTCCATTGAGTTGAAGAGCTAACTGTAATACACATATGTGGGATAGGGAAATTTAGGTTTTCAAGGGATGTTTTCAAATAGGTTAGGTTAGGTTATTGGGCAGCCAGTGAAATTGCCAGCACTCTTAGACCATTGTGATACCCAGTACTGTTAATTTGATCCCAACGGCAAATGGTGACTGGACCAGCCTTGTAAAGCAGATAAAAACATATTAAGTTTTGCTTTCGCTGGGATTCGGAAGTGGGACCCCCTATGACCAAGAGCAGACCCTAAGCCAACTGCGAATCGAGCTTCTCGTTTCGTGGTTTCGTATAAAAAAGCGTTACTTTATTTATAATCCAAATTGTTGTTTCATCTGTGAAGATCCAACGATTGAGTTGGCTAGGTCATGTAGAGCGGATGGAAACCAATGTTCCGGCCCGAAAAGTCTTCGAATCCACCTCCGAGGGACGGCGCAGTAGAGGAAGACCGCGACTCAGGTGGCGCACGCAAGTGGAAAGGGACCTCAACCAACTATGCGTGAGAAACTGGAGACAGCTAGCTAAAGATCGAGCAGGCTGGAGACGCTTGTTGGTTGAGGCCCAGGTCCACCTCGGACTGTAGCGCCACCAAAGTAAGTAAGTAAGTTGTTTCATCTGTATGAAATAGGAGAGATAAAAGAATTCAGTGAAAGATGATGAACAAAAGAATATGACTCATGTCACACGTCATGACTTCGTATAGCGTCCGTATTCCCGTAACTGTGTCCACCCAATGGGTAGCATTTCCTGTCGAATGATCAAACAGGAAAAGGTACTTGAAAGTAATTTCTCAAGTCGGCTGGCGCTTACCAAATATGGTAACGAGACGCTGCATTTTGGGGAGTGGAACGTGCTGTGGTGGATTTGATATGGTTTTATTGTTGTAGGATCTAGGTGATAATTGTTGAATCAAACTATATGTAAGCTTAAAGTTTAACTATTTAAATAAAAGCCACAAAATAGAATGTCATAGAAATTAATAGTTTCGTAATTATAAATCGGTGAACTTCAAAATGGGCAGATGACACTTCTAGAGTTCTTTCTTTGGTTCAAACTTCTGGAAGAATGGAATTTCCGATATTTCAAATTTGTGGTCTTTATCAGTGGCAATATGTGATTGAGGCTATGAAATGTGATTGAGGAGCCTACTGATTTGTTACCAATATTAGACCCACTCATTTTCTTTCTTATCATCCTTGCCCGAAATGCTTTGGTCGAGTCTTCCCGCTATCTCCCTTTGACATATGCGGCAAACTCTTCGGAAGGCGCATTACCACGAAAACCTCTGTTGTTGGATAAGTGATAAGACTTTCCTGACCACTTAGCATAGAAACATCATTGCATATGAAACACCCATTTCATAAATAATAGAAGCATGTAAGAAAAAAGTTAGGAATTAATAATACAAAATTACATAATAAGAGGAAAAATAAAACATAACTTAAAGCGATAGATGCATTTACACATATTGACTTGACCATTTCCAGAAGATCTACTCAATCTACTCCTTTTCCTTGGTTACAAGTATTACAATCATAAGTCGAAAAAGCTCTTTAGGAGGTAAAGTATGGCAAAGTGGGATGTGTGTAAAAAATAGGCTCTTTTTTTGATATTTTTAACTTTCTGTCGTGGCTGCAAATGCCATACACATCGACGATAAATTAGTTTAATTTTATTGAGGCTAGTCGTCATCTCAAATCGCTCGACTTGTGTGTGTATCCGCTTAACATTGGCGCCTTGTCTCGTTGATGCAAGCCAAAGTAAAGTGAAAAAAAAAAACAGACATTGTCTCGTTCATCCAATCGATTGATGTTCATTTTCCAACATAAAGTGGTAAAATCCTCTGCCTTAAGTAGTTTCAACTTCCTTTTACATCCAAGTTCCGCATCCGCTAAGCGATTGCCTTTCCGCCCGACACCCAGTCACCCACCCCATTCGCCATGGATGTTGAACGCTCTTTTCTTTACTCCCTTGCAGCTCTGTCTCCGATTTATGTATTGTTATGACGCAGTTTACAATCGATTTTTCTCCATCTCAAACCTTTCCAAGTGTAAATGAATTGCGCCTGAATTTGCAGAACCTTCTGGGTGCAAGCACGCCCACGCAATTTCCCGGGCGTACACTTTCCAATTCACTGGCGCCTCCCGAGGCGCTGCTCTGTGTGTCACAAATTGAATAGTCTACCCAAGAGCAAGATTGTGGCTGGAAACGCTAATTTATGTATGTACCTCCAATTGTCCAAATTACTGATAATTCTTTCCCACTGTGCAATAGCTCTGCGGCTATCACAATTTGGCATTGCTCCCAAGAAGTGGTGTTCGTCAACTCGAACTGCCGTAAAAGAGAATGTGGTCGGCGCTGCGGAACTCTCTTCTTCTTCGTTTTGTACTCATTTTGCCTGCGCTGAGCCTCTCTTAAAGTATCTGAATCGATAAAATGTTGGTTCTCCGACTTTTTATCCACTGCTGGATACCGATGGATGGTTTGGCTCGTAGCTGAGTCGCATTCAGTCAGTCAACGACGGACTTTCGAACGGTAACGCTGGGTTAGGGTAATTGGCGCTTTCGAATTCGGCAAATTCAAACGGAGTGGATAGTAAATTACAAGTGCACTACAGGCGCACTCTTCGGGTGTAATCGGGAATCAAAATCAAGGGGAAAATTGAAAAAGAAAATTATGTGAAAATTAAAAAAAACATACTCGTGTATGTACGTGAAAGTGACGTAAAATCAAGTTAAATTCGTATGCAATTAACGGTAACTGCTGTCACAGCCGCGCTAAGTCTTAAATTAACAAGTTCCACATTGGTGGCACCACAATGTATCTCAAGGTGTTTAGTGTGCAATTATTAATCTAGCCGCCTGCCAGCAGTGAGTGTGAGTGAAGGGGAAATCGATACACGATACCCGCGCGTATCGATATTCAAATAGTGACCTAGAAACAACTAACAGTTCTGGATCGCGTATCCAGTTGTGTTTTTTTCGTCTTCTCTGTTTTTCTTTGATTCCCATCCACCATCTGTTTACATCTGTTTTCCGGTTTGGGAAACACAACAAAACAGACGAGTAAAGAGAGCAAGCAGCATGGCTACAGTAAGACGACCCGGGCCGCCTGTGCCACCGAGACCACAGGCAATTCTACTGAAATCTCGCACCGTGGACACTGCGGGAACCATATCATCGATTGGTGCATCGTCGCATCGTTCGCCGGCGATTAAGGTGTCTGTGCACGCTTCTGCTGCTGGTGTTGGTGCTGCATCGGAAGATGGCAGAACAATTGTGTACAAGTCGCCATCGTTCAATCTTCAAAAGAGACAAGAGCAACGAGAGAAGAGGTATTCATTCAACACAGCCGACGGCGTGTACGCCTCTTCGGTGGTGATTGAGAGAGGTCTCGCTCCACCGCCGCTGCACGCAAAGCCAACGGTGGCAGCGAAGAAGCCGAAACCAATTGCTCCAGTGCCAGTAAGTGAGGGGGACAAAAACAACAATCCGGCGTCGGCAATCGATAACCGCACAGAGATTGTTATTGTTGCGAGCAATAACAATGGGAGCCCTGTGTCTGCGAACCCGCCCCAGCCGAAGCCGAGGACTTTGATATCTAAAGCTCCTGGAGGGTTCCTGCGTCGTTCGAAGACGACTCTTGACAATTTCACCAGATCGACGATAACAATTGCCACTGTCTCCACAGGCGACAGCAACAACAACGGCCACGGCAACAATGACCTTGGAGGCGCCCATTCTCGCATCAGCAATGGCTTCATGTCTGGCAAAACATTTGACATCAAGAACAACCTCAAAAGCGCCGCTGAGCGGTTGTTCTCGGAAATCGTTAGTCACTCCAAGGATTCCAAATACCAGACAAAATCGCTGAACCCCCTCCCCCCACTGCATCGCAGCAACTCATCGCAATCCAGAGACTCTCTGCCCGTTGAGTCAGATCAGAATGGTAATTGCACGCGTCTGAGTGTGTCGCCCATCAAACCACGACTGGAAGATCCCATTCCGCCGGAGAAGAAGATTGTCTTCCAGGAAATGCTGATCTCGGAGTTGGCCGAAATGCGACAGAGATCAAGCTCCGTTGATCAGTTGAACACACGCTCGGACTATGCGCGTCGCATGGAGCACGACCTGCACGAAGGCGAGAAGTCAAGTGACGAGAAAGGTTTCGACGAAGGTTCGGTGTTTGTCACATCACCGGTGGATGATAAATCAATGAATGACAGTGGCACTGGGAGTGCTCTGACACTTTCATTGAACGAGCACTCGTTCATCAAACCGAAAAGGGTGCGCCAACGCTGCCCTTCCGGCTGTTCAACAGATTCATCACCGTGCGGCATGGAACGGTCGCGGATACGTACTTCGGATTGGATCGAAGTTGGCGAGAACGGACAGGAGGAGGTGATGACAAGTTGTCAAATCAGCTTGGAGGACTCTGGCATGGAGGACGAGGAGAGGGCCGATGATGGCTCATCGGGTGTCGGCGATTCATGGGATAGTGTTAAGGAGGCCAAGCAGGAGGAGGAGAGGGAGACACGTTTAAGAGCACGCAGGTGAGTTCTGTTTTTCTGTTTCCTCTTCGGGTCTATGGCGTTGACATTGATGCTGGAGGGACTTTTAACTACGTCTGCGGGGAATACCTTTTTTTGCTGAATGGACTCTGCCGGGAACAGGTTTTAAAGCGGTCAGCCTTTGGGAGTACTTAAAATTTCATCCGATTTTCCTTGATAAGCAGAATCGAGTATGCATGGAGGAGATTATGTCAAGGTGGCGTACAATCGAATCAACAAAATAAATAAATGATGTCCGAAACGTCAAGGTACACAGGACGTAAACTGAGACTTCAAAGCACGAAAGTAAAACAGTGGCCGTGAATGTTGGTCGATCTTGGAAAAATTTGTCGGTTTATCGCACGAGTTGCGTTCCCACACTTGACAAAACCGAGGTTTCCCAAGAATACCAAAATAGATAATCACCGTTTGCACGGTGTTCACACGAACAGGGTTCGCACTTCAGAAATCGTATTTCGAAGTAGGTCGAAAGAAAAATACGAAGTAAAACCACAGTAGAGTCGGAGGTTTAATGCGTCCGATTTGGATGTGGCCTTTAGTTCTCTTATTTTTGCACAAATAATAGGGAAAGAGTGACTTGCTCATGTACTTTGTTCAGCCCAAAGAGGCAGTACCTTTTTAAAGTTGGAATTTTTTTCGGAGCGAATTGTAAACAAGAATGGAGTAGATTAAATGATATTGCTAGAAGGGAAGTTAATATTTTTATTGGAGTAGAATGATCTAGGTGCACGTGAGAATTCAATTGCTTGGAGTGGTTTCATGGCAGACACATAAAGGTAGTTTTGAGTCTAGTACTGGCTTCTGCCTTTCACAGTTGCATATAATGTGCATTGGCTGAATGTGATTGGGACTGCATTTTCACTTCGACCAGCAGCCCGACTAAATGTAATGGAAAGCACTAAGCTAATCTGGCAGCTGTAAGGCATTCAACCTGGTACAAAGAAAAGCCAGCAGTTATATCAGTGGACCCTTGAAAAGCACTCTATCAGTGTAATTAATGTACTCCTCCACCTTCCTCTCCTTGAACTGTTCTGTAATCAAGTTGTCTGCTCAGGGCCTTCAAACTCTGACAGTGTTCTCAACTTACCATCGATCACTTAAAAGTTCTTAACAATATCAACCTCCTTCCTAGCAACAACGATCGCTCACTACCCCAAGCTATATTCCAGAAGAAATTCTCCACCAGCATTTCTTCCAAATCGGTTTGGTCAGATGTTAGATTATAGTCCACTGCGTATTTACATGAAGACGGACGATGGAGTGATACCTGAACAGTATGTAATCCTTAAAGCTCAGTGAGAGAAATCTCTAAAGAGGAACTGTCAAGATATATTTCAATCTGTTTAGACTGACAGTTCGTTATTAAGGCCTGGTATAGTGTACCTTTTTTGCAAGCTTTTTTTGACTGTGCATTTCGAAACACGCATCATGTAGACGTGCAAATACAATGCCGATGAAATCGCGAGGGCTAGTACGACCTCTCTTCTTAACCTTTTATTCCGATCGATACTGCTTGTCATTTTCTTAAGATGCACACCCTTAAAACAAGAAACCACAGATGGCTAGAAACTTAAATACAAAGCGATCACTCTACCTGTTAAAATTAAGCAGTCCTACACTCAGGACCATTATGGTGTGGGCTTCCAGCCTCTAACTCCAACCTAACCTAACATATTTCTGCTTGAAAGAAGGTTTTCTAAAGTTTCACCGACCGCTGGGCGTTTGGTTTTGTCAATTTCATACTAAGCCCTGGTCTAATTGTATGCAATGCGAAGCCTGGTTGAGATGCCCTACCAGCAAATAATGACATAATGATTGTGGTCTAAGCTCTAAGGTAAGACCACAAGTGGCACTATCAAATCTGTTGCATATTTGCTTTACTGGTATTAGGGTGACAAAATGAACGTCTAACGTTTCAACCCAAGTGACTGCTGTCATTTCCGTCTCTATCTGGGCTTCATCATCCAGTTCCTCCCCCGCGACCCATTAAAGACAAATCAGATGGGAAAGTTTTCCGATCCGGACATTCTCATTCATGAGATTGCTAATTCTCTCTCTCTCTTCAAGAAGAATTTTGCAACCAGCTATTCTTGAATCGCATCAATGAAGCCCTACCCTGGCGCGACAAATATTGTTGCTCCTGCGTGAGTCTATTTATGATGCATTGCCAAACCAAGATAACCTAAACAGAGACTCTCGGGAACTGCCACATCAGCTGAAAAAAAACAACTTTATTTTAGTACTCAATTCATATTAGTCCCGGCAAGAAATACCAAGAGAAGATGAAGCTCGTCATGGTATCGGCCTGTTGCTTCTTCCAAGTGGCGACCAACGGTGGGGATATGTTGACCTAAGTCCGAGTACTTTACGCAGTCAGCCCCAACCTACAGGTTAAGTTTCTGCTGATGACTCCACGAATTCGAATCATTAAGTAACGCGAATCACACATGCACATATGTACAGAGTTCAGTCTCATTCTGACGGCCGAAAGATATTTTAAATTGAGTCAAATTAGTTGAAAAACGACGTACAGATAAACTGAAAGTTAATTGATTTTGCCACCTTCCCATATGCTCATATATTAAATTCTCAGACGCCCAATTAAGTCAGTTTTGCGAAGATGACTGTCATTGCCTGGGATGAAAATTCAAACAATAAATTAGAGGATTTGAAACCCGTTGCGACATTATGAATTCAGTCAGGTTGTCTGCTTTTGAATAGCTGTTCAATTCGCACATACATAATTGGACATGCACGTGGTAGAAGAAAAAAGCAAGATTATTCTGCGTAATTCACATGGAGCAAACGAAAATCGTGTGTGATTACCAACTGAGCATTCACAGAACTCCGCCCGTATATGCAGAGATTTTCTTGTTTTCGTCGCAAGCAAAACAAAATAAAAGGAAAACAAAAGAACAAATCCAACAATGACTTGTTACGAGCAAGTATTTATAACCTTGCTCTTAAAAAATAACTCGTTTTCTGAATTGCTGCGAGTCATTATATAATCCACCGATGATAAAAACCAAATGAAATGGAATCATTCATCATCCAGTGCGTCGCGCCGTCCGCTCTCGTTCGCGGCGAATTCGTTGGAAATTTTTACTTTGCGCCTGTAATTAGCGATGAAGTTCACTTATAAATAAAAAAAAATCACACACAAACTTTAATATATAAGCCAGTCCTTGGGGCTCTCGTGATTGGGTTTTGCATGCTGTGGAGCTCAAGTGTTTGTTTGCGGCTATTCAAATGGGTTAAGTTCAGATGGTTTTTTTTTGCTCACGTTGTTTGTGAATCTTTTGTTGTGCAATTTAATCGGATTCGGTTATGTGGATTTGTAAGAAAGGGAGACAGCAAGTGGAGAGATTTTCAAATTGGTACTCGTACTCTGTGCTCGGAGAATTGAAAGGAACAATCGCAAATGATATACAGAAACTTGTCTGCGAACATGGATGGATACATGGATTCGGTCCCTTTGCGTGTGCCTTGCCTTCTTTTTTGACTGGAAGTGAGCATTCACATTTTTTTGTTAACATTCAGCCTTCTATGCAAACAAAATAAATCCCAAGCAAAGTCCAAACATTTTTTTGTATGTTTCTAGGAAAAAAAAAGTTTTCGAATAACACTGCATTATCGGTAAACAAACAAAAATATGAATAAAATATTAAATCTGGGCGTTTTGCGAAGGAATTTGGAGAGACAGATATGACGATGGAGATGGGCTTGCAGCATAGCTTATGCTGGGTATTATGTCATACTGACGGAAATCCTTTATTCATGGTTTTTGTAACATTGACAAAGGTAAACATTGTGGGATATTGGCTTTTTCGATGACAACCAGGGGTAAAGGCAGTGAACTTGGATTGCAGAGAATTAGTGTGATGCCCCTTCTTAATTTAGGAACATATGACAGACTAGATGAGAAATTGATGTCAAACATGGATCGTCAATACAGTTTGAAATGGAATATATGTAATAACTAAGCAATTATTTGAGTGATCGACCTCCTTCTCATGTTGAAGAGAAGAGAGTGAAATATATGCCCTTTACAGAATTAATTGATCCTAGCCTATGCACCATTAGCGGCAGATTGCGTTGCGAATAAAAAGTAATTTTGTTTGATATTAGGACAAGGTTATAAGCAACGCCAAAATGAAGACTGATAACAGTGACCAATCTTCCTGCTTTAGGTAGACTTTTTCTTCTTTTGTAAAAAATAGGTTATAAAACCAGCCTGCACCTCACGATACAGATAATTCGAAATAAACAATTTTACGCAACTAGAACTTATTTCATCAAAAAGAGCTTAAAGGTGGCATCACTGCTGTCGTCACCAAGCCTCAATTTATCTAAATTCGTGAGACACGAGCTCGACACAATTGCAGTTAAATGTTGATATAAGAGCTGGAGCACTTGCCATTACATTTTAAGGAGATAACCGAAAAATAATTGAAAAAATTTGATTGATATAGATTAAGTAAATTAAACGCCATATTTTGTGTTTAAATAAAAAGTTGTAATTTTTTCTTAAATTTGTTAGAGTAAAGGAGGACTTTATTCTTCATTTTATCAACTAAGCTGTTTTGGTTAAAGCAAAATCTATAAGTTACGCCGAAAGAAGAGGAAAGGCACAATGTTGCTAGTTATAGACATTGTAGCTGCGACTTAAATAATCTCTCGCCAAGATTTCTTGAGGCAATACTTTTATCGTATCGCCATAAAAATGCTTAGAATGAACAAAATCAAGCGCCAATTATTGTTGTTTTCTTTACTGTGCCCTCCAATCTTCATCTAGTCATGTATTGCGTAGAATATCTCCATTGGAGTTCTCAGACTACTAAACTGGTTCATGGTACATTTAGGCAGCATCTTACGTACATGGCCTTTTAGACCAAAATCAGCATTTGCTTCTGTGATAACGAGTCTGCATCATCAGTTCTAAAGTGTCCTCGTCCCTCGTCCTCGTAGACGTCGCAGAAGGTTGATGTTTGGGTTAGGCGTAGTGGCATATTTCTGCGTCGATAAGTCGTCTGTGCAGTATTTTCTGTCAACAACGAACAAAAATGGCGCGGATTTCTTACTCTCGCTTGGGGGCATGCGCTTGGTTTGTCTACTGTCCTGCAGAGTCATGCTACCCACACGAAGGCATAACCAGGGACCGGGAAGATAGTCTCGACATGGGTCCGGCTCCTAAGAGCATCTCCTCTGATCATTGTCTGGCAAGTTCATCGGCGATCATTTCCCGTGATCCCTTAGTGACGCGGGACTTAAAGAAGTCTAAGCTAATTTAGACTGCCGATTAAATACAGAGATGACATGCGTCAACTATCCTCGAAGGGGTTGAGCAAGGGTGTCGCACCTGCTCCTGCCACATTTTCTTCTCAATATATCGTCAGTTCAAATGGTTGTTGCTACAGTTTGACAGTGTTATTATAACGTTTTCTCGTACTGAACGGATCCGATAATTCCATTTACTAACTTCCCAGGATTAGCTCAAATTGTACCTCAACTTCTTGGGTGGACAATAGTTATTTTAATTGATTTCTGACTTAATGTTCAACAGAAGGTACGCCTGTCAGTTTGAATCCACCCAAACTTCGACGTAAAACTGTACGTGTCTACACTTGTAGGATATCAATAGCATGCAAATTACGAAAGGTTGCTGCAACTTTAGGCAAAATTCATCTGAGACCATGATTCTAGCTGATTTAGAGAATCGATGGTATACGCCTTATGGTTCACTTTTAATGGCGAATGAAATAACTATCACCGCAAGCCTAGGCGATGAACGCGCTGAATATGACCGCTCATCCACATTCCTGTTAAAGATAGACAGAATCAGAACAAGGAATTACAAATGAAAAAAAATGCCTTAGTACAAACCAAATCTGGCCCAAATTCAACATTAAGCACTCAGTCTATCCAGGTCAGCGCTCTGGACACACAATCGACCATTGGTGCCTTAACAGGACACTGCGCCATTGGCAGAGACTACCTGCTGCAGGGATTTGATCAAAGCCAAGCAAACGTCAAAAAGTTACATAGTTTTAAAGTTGTTCATCCACACAGAAGGACTTATAAAAACATTAGTTACTGTTTCAGGTAATTTGGACAAAACTCCAAGTATTATCCTGTACGGCGCAGAAAGTGAAAACGCAATGCGGATTCAAACAAAAACAGCGCCCTAGTTCGGAACAAGCAATTGGTTACTCAAAAAGTTTGTTTCTCCACTCCAGAGGAGTTTATAAAATATTGCCGTCGTTGTGTGGTTACGGCATGGTTTGTTGGTTGGTTAAAATCGTGGTTCGGCGAAAAATCTGGACCATGAATTAGCCATAGGCGTCTTCGTGTCCGTGTCATGTTTCTCGCTATTTGAAGAGTGACCCACTGCAGATGTTGTGAAGTTACAATATACAAATTGTGGTAAACTGTATTTATTGCGGAGGAAGTTTTGTTTGAATTTATTTCTGTCAGTGACAGACATGTTTATCTTAACGTGTACCTTGCAAGAAGCATGTATGAATCCATGCTAGTCTTCTTTGATATCTTTAATCACGTTTGCCAATCAAATCTTACATGGTCATCGAAAACTGATCCTATCCTTGGTAAAGTGGCGTCGTCAGTAGGATAGGGATAGGGGTTAACCTGCCAAAGTCAATCATATTGCGGTACCCAGTAGAGGGAGTAGATGCCTGTTAATCCCCTCCAATCATCCTGATGTCCTGAAAATTCTGCAAAACTTTTTTAAGGACACATTTTTTTAGTTCATATTAGACTTTAAAGAAGTATTCTCCCATCTTTCTGCGCATCAGTTGGCAAAGGCTGAGGCAGTGTCAATCTTCTTCGTCATTACGGCCCCTGCATGAAATCATAGGTAAGCCTTATTTTGTTTTCGTGATACTTCAGGTGACTATGGCCAGTTACCGCCCAGTTAGAGTCGGAGCGCCACCATTCTAAGCAGCTTGTTATCGTGTTGTAGGAGTTTGTCGGTTATCGCAATGTTGAACTTAGCCGAAAACATAAAATGTTCACCGTTTGCTATTTTTGTGCTTCTATCACTCACTTTCTTCGTGACAGCTGACATAAAGAGGTGCGTAAATGTATAGGACTGGATTGGATCGGTTTCGGTCTTTTTCTAGGCAAATTCATCTGCTGACTCATTGTTAGTTATGTTCCTGTGTCCCGGCAAAGAGTTATTGAATGTTGCGTTCTGGGTACTAAAAACCTTGAGGTCTTCGCGGCAGCATGCGAACATTTTGGGCTTGATGGTGACAGCACTATGAAACCAAGAGCGACCGTTTGAACATAAACGCGGAAACTGACAAAACGAAAACTGTCTGATTATCAAGGCAATGAACTCGCTCAGAAACGAAATGAATACTGGCAAGAATGTCGAACATTTGGAACCTGACTTACATTTAAGTGATCAATCATGTCGAACCCATCAACGCTTTGCATTTTTCCAGTCTTTCTGCGGAATGACTCAAAGAATCGCGAAAGCATACTTATGTATCTCGCCAGTAGGTCTTTCGTTATCTTCCAATGAAAAGTTAAGACAAAATTTATCAGGCCATTAACCTTCTGCTCGACATCGTCAAGAAATCGAACTTTACAAACTTCTACCGCAACGTGTACATCCCCAAAACGTGCCTGAATGCAATTTACTGACCAGCAAATTGTACATCCATATTTCGTCCAACAACAGAATGAGTGTCGGCGGACAGCAACACGGTCCTATGCGTCTAGACATAATTTTACTTGGGGTTTGTCATCCATAGTAGACCACATGCGAGAGCACCGTTTGCTGTGCCCATTAACCCACCCATTGTATGACAGGCAAAGTGGAAGAGGAAAATAGTTTGCTGTGCCACAACGAACCTCCACGCCAGACCATTGTTTGACACTGGAAATCGAAATTAAAGGCAACTCCATGCGGCTGGGAGCACAACTGAGTGGAGTTCGAAATGGCCCCTCGGTTATGATTTTCACTCGCAGTTAATGATCAAGACGTCTGGTGCTCGAGCGCTGCATTGAATGGCGGCAAATCGACGGTTAGGCTTAGAAAGTCTTTATTTCTGTCTAATAACAGAGAGCTCTTGGGTGTACGATGAAAGGCAGTAATCTTTTAATTTTCGATTTCAATCGAAACGAAGAGATGCTTAAGTTTTCGCAGAGTGAACTCTCGATTTGAAGTGGAACCTCTAAACGAACCGTAATCACAGACCGCACTGATTGAGATGCAATCGCAAGCAAAGTGCAACAATCTCTATCGAGATGGGGAAATACTGCAGCACTTGCAACTGAAGTTGAAATAACAGTGCGCTGCGCTGAGATGGGAGTTTATTGCCAACGGATATTCAGTTGCGCTGATGGAGCCATTGTTGAGGTGGATGCATTGTGCTCGAGAGGCGCGAGCATTGGTCGTGTGCGCGGAATTGTTCAATGCAATGCAATGCTCGGTGGAACCTATTCTTTAGAGTGGCGTGGTCAGCCGTTGTCACATGAAATGGCTTCCAGGAATGGAAGCCACTTCAAAAAATGATGAATGTAGTTTAATTGAGGTTATGGCGACCGGAACTATCTCTTTCGCATCAGGAGAAGAGACTAGGAACTTGACTGATGTGCAATAACAATGTCACTTTCAATTGAACATCAGAATCCTCCGTACGTGCAAATTCTCGCGGTAGATGTATGGTTTATATGCAACTAGAGTCCAGTACTTGAGTTAGTTCTGGGATACGATACGATACCTCTTCTGTGTTTTTGTACTTGTATCTACCTTCCCAGCCCTTAAAGCGCTTCGAAATAGACTGTTTACGTTCTTCATATTTGTGTTGCGCTATATTTCAGGTTGAACTTGCGCCTCAATTGAAAAGCCTCTTGAGGTAACACGATCCGTACACTAAGTTAACACAAACGATCTTTCTCTGTGTCATTTTCCATTAGGTTCGGTGACGAAGGTCTGTATAGCCAGGTTATCTTTGTGCTTTACACGATCACTTTCGGTATTGGATCCCCTGTCTGGCTGCTGTGGTTGATTCTTTTCTAGATACCCTCAGTGCAATCAGGACCAACGATACCACGCAGAACTTCTCGCTCGAACATGCCATGCTTTGAACTTGTGAAAGCCTGTGTGCCCAGGATTGGAATGACCAATGCCTCAGCTTTGTCCTTTTAAGACAGGGCTCAATTAGTTCACAACCTACTGAGCCCAAAATTGCGATCCAAATCCAATAGTCCGAGAATGATGCCAAATAATTTTGACAAACATTTTATGAAGGACGAAGAAATGTAAAAAAATAAACGACGAGCTTACTTTTTCGAAAAATGATATTATGTGATTTAAAAGAAAAAAAAGGACTGAGTGCATTTTTAAGTTTCGGTTGGGTGTTTACATTTCATCACAGCAACTCAGAAAAGGAGACATTTAAGCTCAAGTGTCAGATTATGATCGAGTACTGGATTATCTGCTCACATTTCGTTATCGAAGTAAATCAATATTCATTTCCATCTAAAAAAGTATTTTCGGGCGCATTACTCTTTGGGTTGCATTTCTCTTCTCAGAAACTGCAAATCTGCCAAGTTTTCAATTCTAAACGGGAAGCTGTGTCAGGATGATGATCCCGACTTGGTGCTTCACATAAAACTAATTCAATGTTTTTTTCTCAAATTGCACGAGTATTCCTGGGTCATCTTATCAGATTTCAGCGTCATCTCATCTCATACCGTGGTCCACCCTTGTTCTCTCGGAGGTTAATACAAATATTCAACCATTTTGGGTTCATTCACTCCATGCCCAGGGATGTACCATTAATCCCCGGGATAAATGTCCGATAGTCAGAGAATGGCCCAGGATAAATGTTTAATTCAAATGTATTTTTGGAAAACTTTTTCATTTGCACGTACATACATGCGAACTTATTTCATAAATTAGCCTCACCAAAGAGGGATGTTCTCTCCAACCGCATGCATTGAATATTTCTGCACGATTTTTACGTCGCTACATCTTTGTCATCCCAGAAGGGAAGAAACGCATGCGGAGAGTAGAGTCTGTAAAGTTGGTGGCTTCACTTGGCAAGTTTTTCTGTTGGAAATTGCGTCATTTCGAGAGACCACTTACAACAAACAAATTGAGCAGTAATGGTGGGATGGATAATGGAAAGTTGTATTTAATCTTTCTCTTCCACACCAAAAAAGAAGACATCCTTTGAATGTGCTTTTCTTTCATACCAACAAAATAAGACATCCTTTGAATGAGCCATTTCGGCCATAAGCAAATGAATCGATTTTGTTGGCGCGGGTTCATTGCTTCTTTAAGTGGAATCCATTCTGTTGGCAATTTATTTTACATTCCTTGTCTTTCTAAAAGACAATGAATTCGTATCTGGTTTTATTGAAACGTATTCACTTCAGTCTGACGCAACCACTTCGCCAATCGCAGTCTTTTTGTTAAGTTCACTAGCATGTTCTTGTAGCGACATTCTCCCAAAATTGGAGACACATTGGTTACTGCATGGGAACATATATTAGTCTCCTTCGAGACCAATGTCTTTTGGGAGAAGCTACATTTATTATATATCAAATATGACAGTATTTCAATAAGGAGTAGAAATATGAAGTTAGATTGACAGCTTGTCAAAATCACAATAATTCACTTTTGCTGCGTAGATGTCTTTCTTACAAGTCAAGTCGTGAGCGACAAAAATCTACATACGACTCCCCTTTCAGCAACCCGGTAATTTCGGAATCATTTTTGTCTTCCAAAAAAATTGATTAACTGGTAAAAAACGCGATTCAAAATGATGAGGTTTAATTTTTAACATTTTATTACTTGATTTCGAACTTCAACCGAAATTGGCTTTCGAAAAGCTACTGTCACAATTTAAAATTTATAAAGGCTGTCCAAACTACAACTGAGTACAATTTGTTTAATGCCGGAAATATCATCGCACAAATGTAACACTCAAATAGCGGTATTTTTCCTTTGTCATAAATCTGCATACACTAAAATATTCCATTGGGTACCGGACGTACATATGAAGACCATTGTCAGGGTAATTTTTATCGTTTTTTTCGTTATTAATTCATCTTTTGGTGCTTCATTTGTAAAAAACGATTTAAAACAAAACTGCATTGTTACATTTATTCAATGAATGTGATAGGTTTCAAAAATGGGTGGGTTTTTTTGGTAACTGTATAAATGTAACAACAGTTAAAAATGAAATAAAATTCACAGGATTGCAAATTAATAAGGAAGTTATTGTATTATTTAGGAAGCAATAAGCGGGAATAAATTTCCTTTTGTTTTCGCCTTTAAATTTCTGTTGACATCCCGATGACGGGGGCATCGGTCTGGTGAATCTGTCCTTGATTTCGTTATACTATGTCACACTTGGCTGCTGCTGACGATGCTACCGGAACATTAAAAATACACACAAGCACGCCGAAAAACCTTTTGGAGCATCACTTAAATCCTGACCGTCACTGAAGGACCATCGTCCTCGTAAAAAATAAATTTGGATTTTTCATCCCTCTAAAATGGCTCAAATCGAATAATGTATGTATATTTATATCATGATTCATGTCACTTCATATAAATAAACACTTTTGGCAACTCCTCGCTGAATGTGTGAAATGTCAGTATAAAGATGACATCACATTTTTACATCTTCCATTCAACTCTGAATCTGGAAAATTAAAAGTTGGTTCGGGGATGTCTTCTCGGAAGACTCTTCCGCCACCGGCTTCAATGCATTGCAATTGGCAATTAATTTTTTTTATATTTTCTTAATAACGTTCGTCTTAGAGTGCACAATAAACGCGCCTTATATACATAAATAAAATCGAAATGAACATTATGGAATACAGACCTCTAAGTTATCTACTCAGGTTGTGCGAGATCGTTGGGTCTAATCGACACTCTAGTTGCCGCCTACATCTCATATGCGTACTTGCATAACCTGCATAAGGAGATTAGGTGATGCAATAGACAAACAACGATTCATAGATGATATGAGATGTTTAGATCAGGCGTAAAGCTGGCCATGATCTCGGTTTTATACTCGAACTGGGAAGTCAAATTCGAAGACAATCCTTAAAGATGTTCAAAATAAGTGAGTCGCTATAGTCCGGTGTGTACCTGGGCCTCAGTCAGCATTCCTCTTCCAATAGCATGATCTTGGGCTACGGCCCTCGAGTTTCGTACACCCAGCTGATACGGTTCCTTCAGTTCACGCAATGAAACACGAAGTCTCCCTCCACAACGAAGTTGGACTTGAAGACTTTCGATGTCCATTTTCTCTACAGATCGTAAATATCGTCGTTTTATTATCCCTGCCAAACTCCTTGGAAGGATCTTCGACTAAGAACTATTAAAAGAAAATTGGTTTAGTTCTTCGAGACAGATCTTTATTTTTCAATTGCCGTCTGAGCCTAAATACAGACATTGGCTAGGGTTATCCTTCGTTTTATCTTCACGATTATATCAATTTTGCAGTTAACTGCGGATCCTAGATAGACTATTTTGACACTTAGTCCAAGATGTTGGTTTTGATGGACTTTTTCTTTAATAGACACAATGTACCTTGTTTTACCCTCATCCACCTCCATAACTTGACACTGCGCTATACAGTTCGCGTGTATTTGAATACTGTTATAAGCGGCCTTAAAATCGATGAACAGATGGTGAGTGTCGATATGACCAATGTAATTTATGATATTCGGTTCTTTAAATTTGGAGTATTTACTTGACGCAGTTTTCACATGCCGATGTTGAGTATCAATAAAATCAACGTCGGGAATTTAAAACTCTGTCAAAAGTACAGAGAGGTTCCTTCAATTCTCGATTGGTTCACTGAAAGTATGTACAAAGTGTGGACGTAATAAATTATAATTAAATAGTTTTTATTCTTTCAATTAGTTCAAATAGAATTTTTGATTGCAGTACTACGTGTTGCGGTTGAACGTAGAAAATTAACAGCAGTGCCAGTTCAATGTCAATCATGTTCAACAGTCAATCGTGGGCTGCCTTGAGTTCAGATGTTAAGAGTCTTGCCATTTGAACTATTAAAAAAGGGATTATTCGTCCCGGTTGCCAACATAATTGTGGTTTGTAGAGTGTAAAGCATTATCGCAGGAAATGAGCCCCTTCAACATGTTCTTCAAGCCTGTAGTCCTCAATTGTAAGTTTATTAGTCTTGCTCGCTAATGAACGATTTATTATAACTCGACATCATGCACGGGAACTTCGTCTTCACCTTATTAAATATGAGATTCCACATACTTACCAATCCTAATTGGGAACACTGAACTTATTTGCACTCTCAAGCATTCACCTTGGATTGCGATTACTTAACCTACAGCCAATGTAAAAAAATGATGCAATTAAAAGTTGAAGGCATTTTACGATTCCTTGCAGCCTGAAGTACACCTCGCCCTATCGTGCTATTGCATTGCGTTGCTTTGCCGGAACTTCATCTTCGAATGCATTGACCTAGTTAAAGCACATGCTATAATCACAGCATCATGCAATCAAATCCATCGGAAACTTCTTGTAGAGACCGACGCACACAAGGCCGCTCTTCAAAACACACTTTGACATTGAAGGCACTCGGTTAGGGACAGAAATCTGACAGTTGCTAAAGCTAAAGTTCACTTTCAAATTGTGCCATCCTCGGAAAGCTAACACAACCAAACCCAACACCGACACAGAGGTCGTTCCGATCAAGGTAAATGCGAAAATCAAAAGTGTATCGTAAACAGAAACTCCACTTCCATTAATTCACCAACCCCGATCTAATTAAATTTAAATTAATCCTCAACCTAGAATCTGTTGCCATCAACCGATGCAATTCACAAATACCCTCTTAACACCGAACGACGCGTTAAGCCTAATCGATTCGACAAATTAGACCTTTCACTTGAATTCGCCGCTGTGCTGTGCCGGAGAAGCAGCACAAGCAAGGGACAAGGAAAAGAGAAACAAAAATTATCGAAACGTTAATCAAATTATCACGCACAAGTTGAAGTTCAAGTTTAATGAAGCACAAGTGGTGAGTATATGTATCTCAGTTCGCAGATGAGCGCGAATCTTCAGCAATTTGAACATTCATGATGGATGACGATTGACGCCTTGATCACGTGTTTGCGAAATATTTTGCGTTTTCATTTCGACTTTTTTTTACGAGCGAACTTCGGTTCTGGGAATTTATTGCTTCTCATGTACATACATTCATTGCTTTGTATCTAGATATGAAATGGAAAATATCAAATGTGTATAAATTATGACGTGAATCACTCAGCTGCTTCGTTAACGATGAGTTTCGCATGAACTTTAGCTTCGCTTGAAGGCTGTCTGTGGTATTCGCGTAGACGAGCACAATTAAATTTGACTGTCTTTAGTTTGCCGATGTGAATCGTAGAAGGATAGCACATTTGTGGCTTCTGAGCATCTAGCTTGGACTGGAAACAATGCGCAGACACTGGGATGTAAGGCAAATCGATACGATGTCCGTTTGAATGTTTATGATGGTGGCGCAAAACTCCGCAAGTCAATAGAGTGGCGATTGTATCTGCGAGACTTAGTTAAATCAAGAAATAAAACAGATTTTATACCGTCTTTTATGAAGCATTAAGGTACAAGGAGCTTCCTTAATTTTAGTTGTTTTGAGGTTGTTTTTACGAGGAAGCGTCAGTAGATCCTAATCAATAGATTGAGAGGATCCGAAGTTAGTTGTGCAGCCAAACAAGTGAGCGTTGGCCTCAATTGATAGATGACACCATTGACATTGGTCGGATTTTGTGGGGCGCGTGTTGAAAACGAATGTGGCTTGTTGGGCTTTTTAAAATTCAAACCGTGGCGGTGTCTTTATTGCGCTGATGTGCAGGGAATTTGCAAATGCTTTCGTTTGTTTTGGTAGACGACGAGATTTTGCATCGAACGTCGTGAGCTTTTTTTCTGAAGTTATTAGATCTTACATTATGCAGTTGTTAGAAGATACAGTGAGACGCAATTTGGAATAGAAAAAAAAAAAACAATTCGTGATTATTTTGAAGTTTATTTTGTAGCAGTGTATACAGTGCCACTGTCGTAACCTGCCGGGACGGAGTTTCGATTACGAGTCTCGCATGGAATGAAGTGCTGTCTAAAAGTTAAACAGTGAATACATATTAGCTACCGTTACAGCTAAGCCTCTACACCATTTATCACCATTGTCTTCCAAATAGGCCACGAAAAACTTATACTGAAGAATGGGAATCGGGGGAATGTCGAACAATGTTCATTGTCACCTACCATCATTCACCTTTCATTTTCTTTCGAATTGAATTCCCATTCACGACAGAGGAGCATCATTGGATACCTATCTCGTCTAAACTGGATTCCGACATTCAATAGAACAAAGAAAAGTCCACGGAAGTCAAACCCTACCGTTGATATAGCGGTCTCTTTTACAAATTGCCCTGAACAAATTACAATTGAACATGGTAAGTTGAAGTTATGTTGAATCTTTAACTATTAATTATTTAGTTTTTTGGTGCGCTCATCAGAGTTTAGGTTTAGTTCGAGTGGTTGATTAAATATGATGTAGCCATACTGAGGCCATATTAGGCCCGTTGTCTTACCACATGATCGAGAAGATCGTAGTCCGCAATCAGTTGGAGCTTTTAATAAAGCGATGGAGGTGATCAAGGTTGACATTCTTCAGCTCAAGTTGTAAAAGTATATCGCACCTATGTGCTGTATCTGCGAGATGAGAAAGCATTGCAGTTACAGAGAAAGTGTTCAAAGGCCTTTTCATCGTCTTCATCTCAGCAGCTTCTGCAGAAGTCATTGTCACGTGAGCGATTAGTATTAGGGGTGGACCATGATTGTTTCGTAATGAGGCATCCAGTGCCAGTGGACCATCTACGTTTGGTTTGGTTAATCGTTTCAAGCTTGAGTAGATCTTAGCTCTAACTATAGCATGGACGGCAGGTCACCATCCGAAGTGAGCGTTGAAGTGGTGCGCTTTCAGCGAGTTCGTCCGTTTCACAATTCTCTGTGTCACGGAACAGGATGTTGAAATACTTTGCCATCTCGTTAAGGAGCGCTTGTCCACAAACAAGCAGAAAGTGTTGCAAAATCAAAGACAATTCAAAGCTTTGGTTCATTTTACGTAGCCACGATTCATATTTCTGTAGGCGCCGCTTTGTTCGGGTCGTAGTAGATGGATGCGTCGAGGTTCAACCCTCGATTTTATCAATTTTCATAAGTCACAGGTTCACCTTTTTTGAAGGTGTATACATGGCCGGGCAAAACTTTCTCAAAATCTTATCGAAGAAATAAAAGAACATCAATAGGCATAGCGACGCTGTTCTTTAAATTTGATTTTTATTGTCCAGTTCCTTTTTCTCTCAGGTAATCCAAAATAAGACTCAAATCAATATAAAAGCAACCATACACGCCTTTCGCCACACCGTGCCCACCATTCATCACTGTGAGTATTCGTAACTCTATAAGCCCATTCATATGACCGGCGAATTGCGACCGCGAACTTTCAGAAACAACCCTTTTCATCAAATATATTAAAATACAGAGTGGTATACAGAAACATGAGAAATGAATTGTCGAGTAAAGTGTCCTTATTAATGATTTAAAGGTTTTTCTCTGCGAAGCAATCATTCTCTTTGCGAACTATCAAGTTGAGTTCGCAATACAGAAAGAGACATGCAATGAAATGAAAAAACTCTGTATAAATGATTTTTTAGAGTTTGCGAAATTCGCAGGTCGTAGCGAATTGCGAAGTTCGTAACCTCTGACAATTAATTCATACCTATGCAGATTTTGCATTCGCAGAGAACTAAGAGCTAAGTTAACACTTCGATGCGAACTCAGTTTGACAGTTCGCAAAGTCTTATTCGCAGAGAAATACTTTTAAATCATTATTTACGACCGCTAAACTAAATTTTGTTGAGATTTTTGTTTGAACTCGATCATTCAATTCCCATAATTTTGCATATCACGCAGTATAACTTTTTGTTTACATTTCACATGTGTGCACACAAGTGTCGTGTGTATGGGGTATTTCAAACTCTCGCAGAGTGATTGAGGGAAGTTTCAGCGAGTGGCAAACAATTTTTGGCAATGAGAGAAATGAAGGCAGTAGTGTAGTCACTAGTTCGGTCAGAATCCGCCTGAAATCACATTAGATAACAGATGGATATACCTTCTCAATGTTATCGATGTCTGTGAGGAAGCGCCGTCTAATCAACTCAAGTTAATGAAACATGAACCCAAGTACATTTCCTATTCTGAATGAGTACCCAGTAAAGATAAGAAATAAAAACCACCACACATTGAACTTACACGAAAAACTACTACGCAAGTTGTTAACATTATTTGCCTATTTGTTGACAGACTCTTGAATTTTAGTAAACAATATGGTCGCTAAAAATAAACGAACATGTCTGACGTACATTGTTGTCAATGTTTTTGTGATAACGTCTTGAATGTCAAGTTATTGACGTTCATGGTAAGGAGCTGTTCAATATCCCCTTAACCCCTACTCGACTACTGGTACTTAGATAGGTGTGACACATTGTGACTAGAAATCAATCATTGAGTTAAGGCAATGCACATATTATTCCCTTTTAAATTCTTCTGTGTATTATCAGCTTAGAAGTGAAAGTTGCGTCTCATTTCTGATTGGGAATTTTTAAATGTGCAGGATTAATTTTAAACGAATTTCGGATTTTACATTAACACTGTTATAAATGAAAAAGTATCCCCATTCACCTCTGTCATCGAGCCAAGAATTTTATTATTGATGACTCGCGTAAATTTCATGTGGGCAATGCTGTGTGGTGGAATTTCATCTGTCGTGCCTTATTTTGGCAAATGACGTTTCACAAAAATTTTGTTTTTAAAATTTGAAACAGCGGTATTTTTTCCGAGGAGTTTTAGAGAAGAAGGATTTTCATTACATAGCGTTGTTCACAGCTTGGATTTGGTCACATTTTGTGAGTTAAATTATTGTTCTTAATTATTCTATCGCTTTTAGCAGCAAATAAAATCACAAAAGCATACATTAATTTGTTAGTTGTGTGCCACATAAGGATGTTCATTATGGAAAGCGTGTACAACAACCTCTATGTAGTAATTTCTTGTAGTTCCAACGCCACATACTGTCATAGAACTGTCATATAGAAATCAAAAACAATAATTCACATGCAATCAGTTGAGTATCATAATGCCGAAGTTTATTTAACAAAATGCATGATTGATTTTAGGAAGGCTGGGATGGTGGATTGGCGGGTCTCTCCCAAACCCATTCGGACCACTCAACGCAATCCTTTGAGCTGTCCAGCCAAGCGAGTCCGTCTGGGCACTTGGCTCGGGTGGCAGAAGGCTGTAGGATCCCAGTTGTTTCTGAAATTCTTGACACTTAGCTCCTTACTACAAACGTGAGCGTGTGAGTAGTCCACTTGAGCTGTGACATTTCTTTTTAATTAATTTTAAAGTTCATTTCCGAGTATGATTTTGTCAAAGTTCTTTGGCCATGGCACGTGTTCTTATTATGTCTTCTTCGAAATGCTTGGCTTGAATTATTTAAGTTTGGATGTTACATTTCTGTTTCAATTACGTGGATATGGGATACTGAAGTGACATACGAGTGTGTACACATATGTCCAGCTTAAGCTCTACCATTTTAGAAGTTGGATCGTTTACAAAACGTAGCTGATATGTTTAGTGCTGACTACAGTCGAAATAATCGTCCATCGGACATAGTAAAGGCATTTGTACAAAAGACCCACTCTTTATGCCCATCGCAATGGTTAACAACATATTTGACTGTCGTTAGTAAGCCGTTGAACAAGATCATAATCATTTGAGCTTGTTTTACGGCACATTGTGGCGTATATAAGAAACAATCTTTCAAATCGCTGATGTATTGAAGACAGCGAGCCAAAGAATGCGTGGAACATACGCCACATATGGGCTTGCAGATTACCGTTTGCATACATTGATTACATATACAAATTTTACCTGGGGCTCAAGCTCAAGTTTATGGTGCTATAATTTATTTTCTAATAGTATGAACCAGGTAGAGGGGGAAAAATCGCCACAACATTGCTTACAAGAATTCTTCTGACGTTTTGGGAACTCGGCTATAGAGTAGTTATGGGTGGCGTAGGGGGCCAGAGCCTAGCTTCTCAGCAACCACTCCTGTTGTACGTGCTATTGTTCTCTCACGAGTGGAAGGGACCTACAGTTTAATGCCGGCTTTATTTGACGTCGAGGTTGAGATCGACGCACATACCCACAACGCCACGGGCCACCACCAGAGTAGTTTTAGGTCAGGGAAATTCACAATAGACCAGCTCTTAAAACTACAGCTGTTTGATATTTCATATGACAGGTAGCGATATAAAACCATTTCTGGTTTTGTTATTCCTACCCAACTCGTCATACTGAGCGGGATGACAATGGAGAACTGTCGCAGCTCTATCAAGGTCGGTAATGAACTCACTAAAAGGTTTGTGTCGAAAAAGGATTTAGGTTGGTCCAACGACGTGCTGTCTGTGTCTTGAATTCTTAAACGTCATACTGGAAAAGATCGCGCAAACAAAAACTGACAGAACTCAGCGAGCAGTCAAAGAGTTGTTTGATGGCATCGAGATGGAAGCTGCTAAAATGGATCTGTTGATGGATGAAAACAAAGCATATGCTGTCCTCGAGAAAGGACATACAACATGGACATCTTGGAGAGAGCATCACGTTAGGTAGCTATAACATTGAGGTAGTTAAGAACTTCGTCAATCTGGCCTTTGTAGTTAACAGTCGGAATAACACCAGTACCGATATCTAACGCAGAATAACTCATGCAATTGGGTAATAAAGGCATCACGTGAAGGACTTAGTTGACTTAATATATGACACTGCTCATCCCAGTCCGGCTGTACGGATTGGAATATCTTCGAGAAAAAAGTTGTCCGTGCGATCTTTAGGTGGTACGGGATGTCCAAGGACTAGAGCCTAGCAAGGTGTCTACGGATCCAAGGCCTAAGGTGGCTAAGTCATGAAAAGCGTATGGATAACTAACTCCGTGTCGTTGTCCGATCTAATTATATCTAAGGTTAAAAGACCAGTATTTGTTCACAAGTGAGGTTCTGGAGACTTGGCTACAAAGTCTTTTCTTAAATCTCTCAATTCATCTTCTTAAAAGCAGGGCATGTTGGATCAAAGAGATCGTCACATTAAGTCAATGGGATGAGAAAACCACATTGTTTGTGTTACTGATGGTTTTCCATAATTTCTGTGATCTCGATGCTGTTCTCTATTTTGATTCTTCTTTCCTAGAAAATATGAACGGCATGCATAAAGACGTGGTTCTAGAAAGATCACACACACACAAAAAGGAAAAAAATAAATTTGAATGAGAAAAAACCTGAAAATTTATTGAATCTGTTGACTGTCTGGACTGGTGCGTTGCTCACACTTCTTGCATGTTCTGCGTTCGTTTTTCTTTTTTATATAAGCGATATAACGCATATCGTATTCAAATATACCAAAGTTTTCCTCTATGTCATGCAAACATCTTAGATACGTGACGCATAGCACATACTCTAAGTACTCCTTCCCTCATTCGCGGGCATGTTCTTTTAATATGTACTGCTCGATCAGATTACCTGACTACGGCAGGTGCGGCTGTCAAGCAGAGGTCCTGAGAGTCAAAGAAGCGCCCAAAATGATACCTTTGTTGGAAATACCACCGTCTGATATTAGTATGACTGACGATTTCGTTGTTAAATGAAACGAGAATATGTGTTCGATTACGAACTGGGCTGAAGAAAATGCTCTTATGATCAATCCTGACAAAACAGAAGTCATTCCATTCCAAAAACATAACGTCCCCCCCTCTTTCAAACTTTCCCCCCATAGAATTAAACTCTGTTGTCGTCGAATATTTTATACCTTTTTAAAAAATCTTGGCATAATGTGAACTAATATGGACTGACCTTATAGACAATAAAGTGTCCAAAGTGTATGTCCCTTAGAGGTTTGTCATTTAGCAAGTTTATACTCCCTATCAGTGTCAAACTAAACTACCGCTGCTAACCTACGGGTATGAGTACAATTTTTTTGCTTTCTTTTGTAAAATCGCAGTTTAAAATCGCTGCGATTAGGAAATCGCAATCGCAGTTATAGCTGCAATTATAAAATCGCAACTTAGCCAATCTCTAGTCTATAGATACTATTCCGGTTTTTAGCAGCTAAAACAGGACTGATGCGACTTGAAACATGTGAATAATGGTCGCTGGCAGACACTTCAACCTAGGACACTTCTATTTCCTGTGAGCATAGTCAAAATTAAACAAAACATTTTTGTCTTTATGCGGTTATAAAGAGTGTCTGAACTCTGAATTTATTTGGAGATATTTGGTAAAGAGCTTATGGTCGGGAAGGTGGGTTAACTGGTGGCACCCATTCCCATTCAGACCAGTCAACGCATGCCTTGCGGCTGTCTGTCCAACCACCGATAGTGCACCTAAGAAGCTTAGCGGGTTGTCCTTTTTCTTCGCACCTCCAAAAGGCAGTAGGATCCCAGTTGTTCCTGTAGTCTTTCACAGTCATCTCCGTATCGGTTTTGCATCCAGGCTGACCATTGTGGTTGATGCTAATACCATAGCATATGCCAACAGTCATCAGTAGAACAGCGACTGAAAAGTATTGCAAAAATATGTTTAGGACAATACTTCGGAATATCCCGCTTGAAAAAATTACCGAAGAGTTTCATTTTGAGTGGGTAGAAAGTTCTGCTCACGATGAGAAGTAAACTACTGAACTATTCGTTGAACGGACTATTTATGTACATCAAAGCTCATTGGCAAGGGACTCATTGTCAAGACCAAACTCAAGTGGAGTCTATCACTTCTGTTTCATGTCTTCCGCTGTAGAACAACATGCGATATGACGTCCACTTCGATAGAATGAGCACAGCACTTGATCAGTGACATTCGTTCTTAATTAATTCTGAATTCAATCGCGTCGCCGACGGCATCATTTTCGCGAATATTCGTTTCAACGAGTTCTGACCAATATTTTACACATTTTCCCTCAACTTCTTTGTCAATTTTCCCGGTCATGCGTTCTTTCTGTATCGGCAATCCAGAACGTAATATTTTTTAGCCTAGAATCTCTTAATTATCTCAGCCTTTTGCGTGGAATCTTTGACTCGGGGAAAAAAGAAAGTCATTCACATGCGTTTAAAGGCAAATGTTTGGTTAGACTCTCGGAGCCCACACACTCGGCATTCAGTTCAATCCATGCAGCTGTGCATTGAAGGAGATGTGTGTGTTTCAAGGAACGAGGACATCGAAATGGGTCAGCGCTGTTGATACACCGGTTTCTCTATTCAGGAGCATCGGCAGCCAGTTACTTTGAATGAGAATGGTGCTCCGTCAAAGAAAGCTGGAGCAATGTCATCAGGTTTTGAGCCGCCAGCCGGGTTGTTTGTTGATAATTTACTGTACGTGTGAGTACATGGAAGTGTGGTTCTCGTTCTTGGGAATTAACGATTGAAATTATGATAAGAAATTGATTACTTTATGGGATATAAAGCTAGAGTGCTACTGGTGGTGATTTGAAAAATCGCTGACAATCTGGTGTGCCGTTTGGTGGACGACTTTAGGTGGGATTGGGACACCGTTAATAGTCGCATTTGTTGGCCTTTATCACAAGAAGTGAGGAAAAGTAGGAATCGGATTACATGCCCTGAATGGCGGTTGGTGGGATATAGAGGTGTAACCAGATAAGAATGATGGGCAAAGAAATTTAAATAAAACCGTCACGGTGTCACTAAATCCATGTCAATTAAAATGGCTGCTGGCAGTCCTTTAAGTCGTGGGACCAATTTTGGATGGCTTGGTCCAGTATGTGCAGCGTTACTCTGGCAATAGTGACTCCAATTCTGGCTTCGACTTTGAGCAAAAAATGTGAAGGGAATTTTTTGTGAAAAGAAAAAAGGGACTTCGGGCGACCAATTATCAGATGCGTCTCATGGCGATGTCTGTAGTCATTCGGTTTCAATTTTTGTTAAATTTGGCGCCCATACTAAGTGCATCTTAAAACTCTTGGCCATCTCGTTGAGATATAGGCAGCAATTAAGGGATGTCTTAGAGTTGTGGGTGACTGAATTTAGACATTTCATCGTCACCTGGCTAGATGAAACATAACAACTGGATGGCACTTCATGAAATTCAGACTTGAACCTGGGAGTACCAGTTCGTGCTGACAAACTGTACAATCACACTCTCCAAGCATTGATTGTGACTCGGAACACTAGAGGAGCCGTAAGACATAAAAATTGCTGTGGGGAATTGAGCCTGACGAAGTACAGCACGAGCTTAACTCAGATTAAAAGTGCAAAAGTGTCGTTCTGGCCCTGGCCTGGAAGTTGCTACCGTCACCGCCATGTTCCTTTACATAGTCAAATGTTATTCGAATGTTGTCGTTCTCAAATTGAAGATTTGAATTTGGAGGCCAAAGGGCTAGAACTGATGTTGCACGACCTATTTCGATTCTATCCGAAGAAAAATTCCCTAGTTGTGTACTGATAAATGTGTTGTATTTAATTTGGTTCTATAGGATTTGACCACGAAGCACTGTGTTACTGATTCTTGTTTCGTTTTGGGGAGCAACCACCACCAAGTTGCCATATGATGGCATATCCGTGCTAGACAATCCTGAAGGAAGTTAAGGATTTTAGTTATGTCAGCATATCCTGTCTAAAACATTGAAAGTCTCTAGATTCCAATTAAAATTGGAATTGGGCATCCTGCTGCGAGTAGAATGATCGAAGTCTAACGACTAAGCTTAGCAGCCTAATCCAAAAAAATAGTTACATGTTCCCTTCTTCAGTCGTGGCTTCCCTATGATATTACCGTATTTACAGCCAGCTACACATACATTTCAAACATCAACAGTGTACCTAAATTTTCACATCCTCGGTGTAACTCAGAATCTCTATAATTTTCCAGTCCCTTGTAATTTTTTGTGCAAGAGCACATAATGTGTGTAACTAATTGTCCACACCTGCCCCAATGCGCACTTTCAAACATTATCTGTCCTAATTGCGGAAACATGTGCCGCACAAGCAGAAGCGCAATCATCAATCATCCTGCAGACCCACAAACACATAACTCAGACTTCGCAAGCGTTTACTTCCTTTTACATAACCCCAACAGCCGGGTGGGATTGCACACAGGTGTTTGTCGCCACGTTACTAGGACTCCCCAAACCGCGATAAGTGCACTCTCCATCGTGCCGGCAGCAGGTTTACTTCCCCAGTTGATTTCCAGTTATCTCGCAGCACCCAGTGACACTGTGATCGTCGTGAACGTCAGCCTCATCTTGGCGACAGCATCCCCTTACAGCACCTGACAGTCTTTTTGCGTGGACAGGTTGAATTGGTGAAACGGGTTTCGAACAGGCACATTCCTCAACGCCATATTAGCGGGAGGCGACACCAACAACTCATTGACTCCGGCGACATGTGTTCATGCGTACATGATGTCGACGCTCTCTTCCGGTTTTAGCAAGACTTATGCAACGGTTTACGGACTTTGACTCGTCTACGAAACGAAACAAATGAACGAACTCTAATCCACGAGTAACTGCGAATTGGTCAGATTCAGAGAAGAGGCAGAAAACTTGCACACCTCATGGCAATTAATTTGACTTAAAGTGGATCAGTGACGAGCTAACGGTATTGTAAGAAGACAAAACGGTGAATATGATGTGCGAAGCTAGAAGATAAAATCCGATTAGAAAAATCATGCGACGAGGATTTCTTTGTTTCCTTTGTGAGTGAATTCTCTCAAAGGCGGACATTTGAACGTGTATTGATACGGGGCTGTTCCGTGAAAATAATTGTGTCAATTGTGACACGCCGATGATTTTTTTGTTACATTGTTATTGCGATTCTTTTACTTAACTCGAACTCACAAGATGATTGGAGAGACGTGACTCTTTTAGCATATCTCCGCTGTATTGATTGAAGTGGAGAGATGTAGTGACAGTTGTCTACTTTTTTTGCTTGGAACTTTGAACAAATGAGAAAAATTTGAAGAAGGTTTTAGTAAATCATTAGATTAGCCAAGCAGGTTATTTCTTCTTCCAGTATGTGAGAAACACAAAGTCAACCTGAAATTGTACAAACACCACTTATTAATTTTCGATATCTTCGGTCAACAAACTCTCGATCTCGACCATTTGAGAATGTGAAGGTCTGCATCAAATGATCGTTTCCTCATATTTTCATACTTCCACTTCCTCAAAAGCAAACCCAAAAACTTGTATAATTAGTTTCGAATTTCGGCATTACCAAAGCCCCCTGCGCAACTTATAGCAATTTATTTGCAATATATTTCCCAATCGCAATTTGTCATCGTTTATGTTTTGCCAATTTTCGTAATTATTGCGGAACATGAGGTCACTGAAATCACAGATGAATCCCAATAAAAGATTCGTCGCATTTCATTCGTTCTGCCCGATTGCAATGGCAGTTACCCGCTATTGGCAAAGCTAATAACCATTGCTAACCGGCTTAAACTGTTTCTAATGTTTGCCAATATTTACTTCACCATCACGACCGCCGCCATAAGTCCGATAAAGTTTGTTGACACTACCTGACCGACATTGAATTTGCACGTTGATCAATGGTATGTTCACATCACATTGTGATCGCAAAATGATTAGTTTGACTCATTGGTCACCTAATTGATTTTAAATGATAATTAAATTAATACACGGAGTTCGATTTCCTCGTTTGTGTGTTTTGTTGTCGATCAATCAATTTGACCAGATATTGTTTGTTTGTATTCTAATTTGTTGATTAGCATTGAATTGAGGTTAGTTTTGTGGCGAGACTTGCAAATTTGACTTTTTTTCGATGTTATGTGAACTATTTGTTTTTCGCAGATTCATTTATGCATACAATACATAATATGTAGATGCAAATTATGCGTGACCATGTTGTGGAAATAAAAATAGAAATGTAATTACAATGATTTTTGCTGCAGTTTTATTTGATGATCGTTTAAATCTGTTCAACGAAATGATGTGGAATGCATTAATTAGAAGATAGACGTACGTAAGTTATGGAGGCGGGTTACATTCATATGGTGTCGCTACTTACTGCGCGCTTCGCAAACTCTGACAAATCATTTGTACGGAATTTTCTCATTCGCCGAGAACTACGGGTGCAAACTGACACTTCACTGCGAATTTTTTTGGTCGCTGGGGTTGTGGATTGCATTTGCCTATTTTTGTATTGCGAATTCAGTTTGACAGTTCGCGATGAGAATCATTGATTCGCAGAGAAAAACTTGTCAATCATTAATTAGGATACATAAACAAACTTTTGTTGAGAATTTTGTCGATGAAAAAACTTCATAATTCAGTTACAATCTTATTGCATACCCAGGAGTTTTTGCTTATATATTCTGGAAAAGGGTTGTTTCAGGAAGTTCGCGCTCACAGTTCGCCGCTCATATGAACTGGTCTTTAGATGGGAATGTATTTGTATTCGATATAGTTCCATTTTTCCAGCACAACTTTGGCCTTCCTTCTCGACTCGTCAGAGTTTGACATGTCCGTATTGGTATTTCATACCAAGCTTCATAAACAATGGCCACAATTTGTTTTAAATGGTAGTTGTTTGCTTAGGCAATTTCTTATTTAGACGCGCCCAAAAGTTTTCATTAGGGTTTAAGTCTGGGGATTGACTTGAGTAAGCTAGCAGGGCGATTTATTTCTTAACAAAGTTCGTTCGTCGTTATCGGCTGAAAGATCAAACGCAGAGGTATGTTTCCTTTTTTTTTGTATGGTTATAAACAAGCCAAAGGGCAATAGAGCAATGTCAAATTTAAACTGGTCGAGCGGTATCAGTTAAAAAATAATGGCGAAATTGCTTGTGGAGCGATAGATTATATTGTTTGAATTTGAAGTATATTAATTTCTGTTGATCAGGTGTGGGAAAGATTCGGAAATGGTTGATCAAATAAATGTGAAATTTAAATTTAGCATGAATGAGCCGTCACGCTTTAAAGTTGAAAATGGTACACAGATGGCTCGAACTTTGATATTTTTTATTCATGCCCACTTTAGATTCTTGTCTAATACTGAACGATATGACAACTCTGAGAAAAGAGCCAAAGAAGTTTATTGCAATGCAAGCAAATTACTGGCATTCTTCTTTAACCCGTATCCACAATACTTCCAGTGGCAGAGAAATAAATGAAACAGTACGGCATTAAAAACAGTTTGAAAGCGGTTATGAATGCCAGGACGTGAAAAAACAAGAGTGGACTGAATAGGTGGACGCACGAGGAAAAGGGTAGTGTCCTTTATGAACTCAAATCATTTTAAATTTTATAGATACAAGAACTGAATGGCATAGAAGGCAATAGAACTGAACAAACATGCTCTGAGCAAGGATTTAACTGTGTTGTAACACCATTTAGAAAGGTAATTAGATCTGACTTACGATGAACAAAAATTATGTGATATTATTTTAAGCAATTGGTGGCCCGTGGCGTTGTGGGTAAGTGCGTCGACCCCAACCTCGACGTCGTAGGTTCGATTCCTGCTCTGTGCGACGAAAACAATTTTCACGACCCCACCTCTTTCGAGTCACTGTGATGCTCAAAGAGTACTTTCCTGTCTAGAAAAAGCTTCTCGAATAATAAGGCGTTCGGATTCGGCATTAAACTGTAGGTCCCTTCCACTCGTGAGAGAACAATAGCACGCACAACACGAGTGGTTGCTGAGAAGCTAGGTCCTGGCTCCCTACGAGCTGTAGCGCCACCCATACTATACTACTATACTATTTTAAACAATTGTATTTATATTACAGCATAAAGGTACTTTTACAATATTTCTGTAATTCAAAATTTTAAAATTGTATGAATTGTAGATCTTATGCCACAATAAAAAGAAACGAAAACAAATATTTTTACGATCAGGAAACACCAAAACATTTTATACAAGCTGTTCTGAATATTGAATAAACAAGCAATTTGTCATAGAAAAACCGCAGAAACTCCATTCAGGACACACTTGTACTTCCAATCAGTCAAGACACCTCTGTAATTCTCAAGGACTTCGAATGCTCACAGAGTGACCACGGAAGAAATCATTAAAGTTCTTAACCAAGGACTAGCACATTTTGAAACTGATTGTATATCAACTGGTGTATTCAGTGTCTTCTAGAGATGCTGACTAATTGTGGATGGTATTTAAGTGAATTAATTTTTGTTTTTTAAGCACACGTAGGAAACGTAATTATTTGTCTCGTTTTACGTTTATTTTTACGAATCTTTCTTCTGATAAATATTCTCTGTTTTTTTTTTAAATTGGCTTGTTTTTTTAGTATTTGGGTGAAAAAACGTCAACATTCGATACAATAAATAATCTCGTTCAAGTGAGTAGATTCGGCTTCCCTTAAGGTCCATGTCCATAGAGTCCGTTGAGTCTTGTCAAAAATTGACAACTCATCATAATAGGAGAAAACGAGACAACGAGACAACGAGTGTGGGCTACATGTGGAATGCATCAGAATTGAAGTTCCATTTGACAGGACATTCTCACATGTGTGCATTTTAATCTCACGTGTCGTTTGGGGTTTTCTGTATGCATATATATTTCGGACGCAACGCACGTATTTCATTGAGCACCACTTTGCAATCCGGTAAACGCTTTTTGCGGATTTCAACTGCAACGCACGCACCGAATTCTATGGGCTTGGGCCCTTGGTCCACTATATCGAGCGTTCACTGTATCTTCAATTAAATTTACAAGTAGTATGGCAAGTATGATTCCCTGTATTCATTCTCTCATTCAAATGCCAGTATTTTATTTACACATTTCAAATTTAAAACAAATACTTCATGCGAATGACAGTTAGCTTAAATTGAATAGCAGCCCATATTTACAGAAGGCAAGCTGACAGTACTGCCAAGCGAAAAGAAAATTCTTCAGACGCACCTTGAGTTTTGTGTTCACTTGTCACTCGTTCAAGTTTGCTTTCGTTCTACAAGTACTTTTCAAGTGATGTTGTTTGAGACAAAAGGACTCTATTGTGCTTTAAAACCCCTTCACACCTTGCGTAGTCAAGGTTTCTTTTTGTTTGCTTGAATTGACAATGAGTTTGCGGTGGGGATGCATTTTTTTACCAAAGCAACTGGAAATTTCTAGCAAAAAGCACTTGTTTTGTTGAAGGCTCTGTTCACCATTTTGACTGCACTTCATTTCAGGTGTCATTTGTTAGTCTGCATAAAGACATCAAACGTGAAAGGTGTCAACAATTCGCAGCGTCAACGGCTGAAGAAACTAAAATGCAATAAATTAACTTTCCACACGCAACACATGATTAAGTAATAAATTCAATACTAATAAGCGCGACACACAGAATTGTAAATTTATGAATCCCTCTCATCATGGCAGAGAGATTAACGCAATAACGACCGCATGGCATAGCGTCGCAAAGCGAACTCGGGTCACAAGCGAGCCCCCTAGGAATTCTTAACTTTCGTCAATGACTTTGAGTAATAATAAAATCTCTCCATCTGCATATTCATGACACGAAATTTCACTCATTAATTGCAATCATCTAGAATTAATGAAAGTGGCCGGCCTATTCTGTCCCCCCACAGATCGACATATATGTGTGGTGGCAAACAAAGGAAACCAGAAACTGTAACAACAGTCCTAATAGATGCATCTCTGAGTGGCTGTTCGTGGCTTGTTCTCCTGCGCCTCTCCGGTCCGCGGCGATGGTAATTAGCATCTCAACAAATTGTGTTTGCTCTGACGCTTGTGACTGGTTTCATTACTCGCAGGGGCCTACTGTTGGATGCTTTCCAACTGCACTTTGTAGGCATTTCTTTCTGCTTGACCTTGCGGCTCACGTGAGAGCAAGCCGCAGAGAAGTAGAAAATCTGGTTCTTGTATCTGATTTCAAGTTGTGCCAGTTCAGTTCTTGGGCGAATCTAGGTCAAACACTGTAGCGTTGACGATGGGAAAACACACTCACCGGTGACCGGATAGACGGTGGATTGATTAATCATTCTCCACTCCAAGGGTGATTGATAATCGTCGGTCGTCTAACTGAATGTGAGAAGGAAACACTTCAAAGCGAAACAACAATCTGCGGAAGACTGTGGGTCGCCACAGTGAGTGACCCACGATTGACGGCAATGCAACGGATCTGCAATTCGATATCCACAACGGACAACATCGGGGAAGTCATGTCCAACGGCTGAGTAATTAGTCCAGCGTTGATTATCCATGTAATTTGAAAACAAAGAGAAAGTGTTTACGCATGGTATCGTATCCAGTGACTCTCTAGCAATTGGATGAACCATTAGGTTACTGCCTGGTTGTGTGACGAGGAAAATGTTACTTTTCTCTCGAGTGTACAGTGAAGGAGAGGGCAAAAGGCGTGGTCATTTGTTGGACTCATGGTCCCGTACAACATGTGTGTTTGATGATGAGGATGTTGGCTTAAGGTGGCTTTGAGGCAAACTGAAATGCAACTCAAAAGAAAGTATTGTTAGTTTTGAAAACCAGAGGTCTCTCAGGTTGGGGACGACTCGAAGCTTGTTGATGTTTAGATGTGATGACTTAGACGGGAGTAAGCATTGAGCACACTTAGCTCTGACTGGTGCGCTCTCGGAGAGTTGTCGCCATTTGGACTGTCAATGTCTAATATCATGAGAAAATAAATTAATTCGTCACATTCATCCTGGCCACGCTGATTCTAGTCGTCAACACCAAGCTCTGGCCTTCCCCTCCTTATGGAGCCATGAAACTTACATTGCTCCTTATTTCGGTGATATAAGCTGCTTTTCCTAATAAGCTATGTGAGTTTAGAAGAATTTTGGACAATTTCAATATTGATCCAGCTTGGGCAAATATATAGGAAAGCTCAGCATTGTTCCTCCCATCACTTGTGAAAAACACCCCGTGCTTCTTGACTTTCTCCACCTGATTCAATGGGACTCCACCCACTTGTAGAGTGTATGGTGTTCTGGAGCTCAATATAATCTCTGATTTGTCCTACTTCACAGAACCTGCACATACGGTCACAAACCTCGAGTGAGTGCTGGAGTTCTGTCTAGAAGGATGTAAGAATAAGCAACATTTTTATAAAATTTTTAGCCTCATAAAAGCAGGCCATATAGCCATTTTTCTCTGACGCCATCTATGAATGAGATTTTTCAACGCGTCCTATTCAGTGATAACTGTGAAATTTTACTAAGTAGTTTTAAATCAGTAAGTTGTTTTGTTTTTGCTTCTCGTGTAAAATCTTACTCAGCTGAGTACTGACCAGTCAAAAAAACACGCCTATAGTTGTGGCCAACCTCACACGATTTTCTCACAAAAATTGATGACTCGGCCGCCATTATGGGGTGAGTTGACGAATTTGTGAAATACAAGGGATTTCCATTACTCTCTTCTTCAGCGAGCAAGGCCAGCAAAATATGTATCACCTGCCATTGTATGCAAACAGTACTAAGTTCAGATAGGTCCATACATATGGCAAGTCAATTGTCTGCCTGCCTGTCTAATTTTTACTTATTAGCCTTTGAAACGTTGACCAATTTTCAACAAAATTTTGTTTATTTAATTTTCGTTAGGTAAGGCCACTTGGTCCTGTCGTAAATCAATGAGCCTCGTTATATACTCACTTCCCTTTTAAAGAGCTACCCCGTCTGCATACTAAGCTTCTTTCACAAACCTTCACGCCTAGCTCCAATTGCGCGTCTTCCTTAAGCGAAAAGAAACTCTAAGATCCGGTTGCCGAATAGGTAGTTTAAACCTTCAACCGTCAACAGTCAATCAACCATCACGGTTTCCCTTCAAGTTGTGTGCCAATTAAAATGCATCTAGGGTTTGAAACAAACGATTCAAGGGAAAATCCAAAAATAAATGTATCTCTTCCGCTGGCCGACCCATACGACGAACGGATATACTCCTTATACGGAGTGCAGCCGAAAAAAAGAAGTTACCTGCGGGTGTACAATCTTTATATTCCGCCCTCCGCGGCAGACGTCGTGACGAAAATATTACATAAACGCTCCCCAGGCACGGCTGCTCCAACACACGATTTCCCTGTCTCAGCGGATCGGCGACAGACGGAAACAGACGCAGATATTGCCGCACGTAGCCGGGCCTAGCTTGTTTTTGTTACACATTTTCGTATCACTATGCAAAACGTAATCACCTTCTGTGTTTTTTGTCGGTCTATCTGCAGTTCAGCGGCACAAGAGACTACAAGAAGTATCCGCATCTCGGCGATGGTGGCAATCCATGACCCATAAATCATTTGACTGTCTGACAGCTGCTGTAGGCTTTCCCAACTACACTGCTCGCCAGAAGTGCATGCGATCGTACGTGCTTGCGCTTCTACTTGTCAGTTCGTGAAATTAACGAACAGAACTCACTGCTATCTGGTTTGACAGTGCCATCGGCTTTGATGTGTGCACTCACGAGGTCGCTGCCGCTCGCAGTGATGCATTAATATGCGAGCCGATAACCCTGCGGCTGCGATATTAATTCGAAAAATCAATACTTGAAGCGATTCTATAGCGGTGCTGGTGTGCGACTGGTTTCTGGGTCAAAACCGAACAGCGCAGCGCGGCGTTAGTGAATGCCACCGATACACTGCTGCATGGTTGCACTCGGTGCAGCGGTGGGAAGAGGAAACCCCGACCAGTTTCAGAGACACCTCTCCCAGAGGAGAAGATGACTCTTGAGAACTCAATCAGACTGACTGAGTGGAAGTGGGCACTGGTCCATGCTGAGAATGATGTCACCGCACAGCAATCGTTTGAATCCTGTTCTTCACCCGTTCGGCCACAGGGTGACGTGCGATTCTATTATTTTCCACTAATTTAATTGGACAACGATTGGTGGAATAGGTCGTGGTGTGAATGTAAACGAGCACAAGTAATTGGATCATAAATTAAATAGGGTATGAATTTAGATTGGCAATTGTTTGAAGATAATGTTGGCAGCAATTGTTTTTGATACACTTGGGAATGTGTTTTGGTTTGGATAAGAAGGTGATGCAATGTTGGCACCGTGAATATTATATTTTTATCAGTTGTTTAGTGTCAGGCGTAAGTCTCTTCCTCTTGGCTAGGCACATCATGGGAGAGGGCTTCATTGGAAGTCTCGTGAACAAAAATTACTTTGTTAACAATTGATGACAAAGTGATTTTAGGTAATAGATTAACTGTCTTTAACTGCTGACGTCAAGCCGCTGTACAGCTTGGTCTTCTAATTGAAACTTCTTCCGTGTAGGATCCACTAAATGAGAGAGGGCGTCCGCGCTCTAGATTATTCTGAATCCAGCTACAAAAAGCTAGCGGGAGTGGAATTTTTCTGTGGGGATAAAGCTGTTAAGGCGCACAGAAGTTGATGTAGTAGGCTCCAAAGCTTCATGTTGGTCGTTTCGCTCAATGCCGTAGCAACATATTATCTTCTTCACTCTTATCAAGTTCTCCCAGTTATATAGAACCTCATTACGAACTAATTGATTGAACTGGAACTCTTTAAAGCTGCAGGCAGCCCACATCAAACCGAAGCTTTTTCATCACGTTAAACTACACGGCACAGTTGGAGGTAGTTTAGGTTAGGTTTTGGAAAAGGAGTGTAGAGATTCACCAACACTTCCAACTTGGAGAGTACACAATTCTTCTAACCTGCGCCTTATGAATTTTTAAAGATCCGGTTTACCCGCATTCCCTGTGTCGCTTTGAAGAATCTGTAGCCCAGTAAATAAAGGCCCCGATTGTAGAGATCTGGGCAGTGACAAAGCAGATATTGGATCGTCTCCGTATCTTCCTCGATTCCTGGTTCCATTTCCTGAGCACTGTCTGATCGGAAAGTATCCTGTGATCACTTCGAAAAGCCATCGGATCAAGTTTCGGTGTATAGCCCGAATCTTCTTTGTTTTCCCACTTAAGTTCTGCTCACGTCGATCGTGTCGCCTGACAGTCAATACTTTCAAGCCAAGATGAATTGGCTTCTTTTCTTGTTTTGTCATTGCACTGATCGGTAGTTGTTGTAACGCGTTCATTTCGCTGATGTCCATTTCAGATCCGCCCTTTCATTTACTTAGATTGAACTGCGGCGTGAGACCCAGCAGAGCTTGACAGTCTTGTTTCTGATGGACCTCAGAATTGATAGAATAAGGGCCATGTGGATGAGTATTTTCACTCTCGCATCGAGTTGGCTATTGCAAGAACAGTCTCTCGTCACGAGTGAAATCCCCGGGGGTCTAAGTAGAGTAAATGTTGTTTTGTTTGTTTGATGGATACTGATCTAGTCAGCTCCCCAGGCACCATACTATACTTCCAACAATATTGTCCCCAACTCTTAAACGTGGATAATAAACATTACCTTACACAATTACTAAAGGGCTAGAATCTTCTCGATCTAAGATCCTGATCTGTCAGCAATCAGATCATCTGTATACACTGAAGGAATTAATCCGAGATGTACAAGTTGTTGTTCGTTTCGAAGTAGCGACAGTTGTGGATAGATCATCACTACGATGTCATTTGTGTTCAGTGTCGTTCCTAGGCAAATGAACACCCTGTGCATGGCCTACATTTGGCACCACGTTCTTCAGTATTGGCTGTTAAATTTAGGAACCTAGCTTTACTGGTCTAAGCGTCAACACATTCTGTTATAAGGCCCCCTCTATGCTCCAGATTTTAATAACTCAATTGGGCAATTTTTGCAAAGTCTTGGTGGAATCTTTTTCCAAACCAGAGGCTTGCTTCAATAGTCTTTTATGTGAACAGATGTAATTTGTCTTATTAGACATTAGTTGCGATCACCCACAGTTTAGGATATTTTTATTTAGTTTTCACAATGCGCCCCTCAGCGCTCTGCGCCTTGTTCATCTGCACACGCTGTATATGGTGGCTCCGGCCCCGTTTGTGTTATGTCTATGTACACTCCTCCCCTTTGCCAATGAGTCTGCTGGTATAACATACAAGTGATTACTTTTACTCCAGCTCACGCAACGCTAAACCCAACACCGTCAATGCAATAGACCTGTTTTCCTTTACAAAGCCAACCCACAAAATATCAAAAAAAAAAATCACAATTTTAACGAAATCCATTTCCTCAATATCTTTCAGGACAATATCAATGGCTGATCTTCCACCTCTGCCAAAGAGTCTCAGCTCCAATCAAACCTACGTCGAGCCAAACGACGAGATACTGAAGTGCGAAAACGAAACCGAAACCACAGACGACAGCAATAGCGGAGAAATTGACAGTACCCTGGGCAAACAGCTGGCAGTTTTACGAAAAGAAATGGTGAGTACCTACGAAACGCAAGTGTGCCTCTTTCCCAGATGATGTGGGCGTCAGCAGCGACGGAAAGTCTGAGCTGTGTTTGACCCCGAAAACGCCCCCTTTCCATATAATTGACATGCGAAACGTGTGGCCAAATGGCCCAGTCGTAGATTCTCCGCCATCGACATACGCACCCAGTCCCAGGGCAGGTAAATACGTTAAGTGCTCCATCCACACTTTCCTTCATGACACGACTTGTTTCTGTGAATGCGTCAGGCCGACAGGCAGCAAAGCACGATTGTCCAGTCTCCTCATGATCAACTACATATCGTGTCAATCGAATTCCAAAATTATGTAAATGTCATCGAATACATCTGTTATGGCCGACATTACAAAATGTCGACGGGTTTAGGTGTCGACTGCATTTGTCTCGAGTATTTTTGTGCAATTTTCGATCGGCCATTAAGAGATGTTATCGGTAGGAGTTTTGAATTCAATTTGAATCTGTAATCAAAGCGCTGCGCTACAGTGTTATGCAACGCATGGGCCGATGTTATGACTGCAAATTAGGTTTGATTTGACAGATCTGCCAAGGGAGGGCGTTGGTGTAGGGATGCCATTGAATATCGTCAGTACTCGTGATCGATGTGATCGACGTGACGTTTGCTTATCACCGGAAATTGATTTTATATAATCTGCCATCAACTAGGAGTGCATTTCGACAACATCTATTGATAGTGTTTCTGATTGTAAGCCACATGCATCTGTTTAACCTCAATATGTTTTGTTTCTCGTTTTTTCTTCTCTCCTCTACTCTCGTTTCGCATTCCAATTGATTAGTCAATTATAATTCGAAACTAACAGATTTGAGGAGGTTTTTTTCTCGTCGATGCTGCTAAAGGGCTTTACGACTTTTGGTGATGATCTTTTTACGAGCAAATTACGAAAATGAATGTGATTCAATTGAATAAGAGCTCTGCGCTTGTTGATGTAAGGGAAGTGTTTTGAATTGCATTCCCGGCGTTTATTTCATGACTGCAGTGAACTGGTTTTGCCTATGAAGAAGACTGAAGAGTGTGGGCGGTGATGTGTGCTATTGAATGATCCGAACTTGCTTAACTAACCGGATACTCTCTAAAGTAGCTTTTAATCTTGGCCTAATTCGCTGTGTTTTTTATCTGGGACACACATCACAAGATAATTTCTTTTAGGTTGGGTGGAATGCTCGACTTCTGGTTGGGAGCAGCCACACTTAGAGTAGGCCCATTGTGATTCTTCTTTTAGTTACTAACTTACCTTCTCATGAGTGAGTATGGACCATAACCAACAAGCCTGTGGAACTAAGTAGCCGCTGGAAAGGGTTCAGACGGCTGGACAGAAGAAGTAAAGTTAATTGTAATATTTTATTCTTTTGACTGACTGCGCTGTACGCACTGTAAGATGTCAGTCAATCTTTTTCAACGGTGTGATTTGACATTTTTTGTATAACTCATAGTGCACGTAATATTCGCTTTAAGAAACCCGACGACACACGTCGGCCTTTTGTTCTTGCAGTTAAAGAAAAACTAACATAGTCGGATATGTCGCAGCGTCTTATCGACCCCACACACTTTCCACATCTGCATACATAATTTGAAGCCAACACAAATTGGTTAACATATGGCTAAAACAACGTGGGTTGACAGTAGTTCTTAATTTTTGAAGAAGTATGAATAAATGACACCACCAGAACAATTTCCAAACCATACAACTCTCTGTGGATGTTAATTTGACAGGATGTCAATTTCAATTATAGTTCAATTTTATTATTTCAAATTACATATGCCTAAGGGTCATTAATGTCATGCCTAATCTTCAACACTTCCATTGACAACAGCCATATTTTCTGTACAGCCTGCGTATAGGTGATGGGGTGGTGTGACAGTTTGTCATGACGTTTATGATTGAAACAGGACTATAAATTTAATGCCTACATGCAAAGACTTGCTAAATATGTGATTTTGCCAATCTCCAGCTAGCGTAAACTCTGGTCAGGCACTTTTTTTCGCCACAGACAGAATGGCCACTTTGAGGATGGATCTCACTTCATCTTCATATTATTTTATCACAACAACCCTGCACTATTTTCTGTTGAGATGTGTGCAGTACGGAATAATCAAATTAGTCTTGATTGACTCATGAATACATGAAGTCCGCTAGTGCAGTTTAGATTAGGTTAGATAAGATTACATTGGAGTGGCTGACTGCTGGTAGCGGCACATTAGGCGTCTAGGTGACCACTGGTGGAGACAGCAATTGCATAGAAAATTGCAATAGTTCGCTTGTCCTCTTCGAATCTACATCTTCTGCAGAAGTCGTTAAAAAGAAGGCTTAATTTGGTAGCATGCGTTTGAATGGTAAAATATTCTGTAATGGTTCTGAGCCTGGGTCTACTTAATCTGAGTAGGCTCTCTAAGCGTTTTGGATCGACGGTAGATGTTGTGTAGTAATGAGGAACTTTGTATTCGAAGAACATCTAAAAATTGCGTAAGTATTTCTCCATTCGGCGAGATTACGAAGCAAGTACCCATTCTAGCGAGTTCGTCCACTCAGTGTTTTCAATTAATCACCCATAACCCGAATAATTCTATTGGCGGAAGATTAGAGAATACGTTTAGGGCTTCAGTGAAGATTGTCCTCAACGCTCCACTGAACTAGTGTATGTGTACAATGGACCAGTGCACTGTGCCCTCCAGTGTAGTATTTTCTTCCGACAACAAAAAGAGTTTACATTGCCTAATACATGACAAACAAATAATCCATTCACCCAGTAGACAATGGCGTGTTAGCCCAAAATATAACATTTATCATCTCGTTGAACCTAGCAAAACTTCATCATTTAAGATGTAACATCATTTCACTTCTTGTCCACTATAAAAGGAGAAGAGAAAATAAACAATTTTGGAGTTAAATTTTAATCTCAACGTTTATGTAAAACTTTGCCGTAATACACAAGATTTGCCATGCAGACACTTTCAAATTAGTCACTTAATAAAACCGCTAACAACGCAGACGTGTGATCCAGTTTCACAAACCTATGTTGCGGTTGTATGACCTGTGGTTATCTAAAAAAAAACAGCAAAAAATAAACAAATAAACCAGACACCGGCGCTGGCGTTTAACTCAAGTCACGTTACGTGACCCGAAGAATGACTGTAAATCAAATTCGCTGAATAGAAGTCTGTTTTGATTTGTTTTGTTTTTTTGCATCTATCTTTTGCTGCTTTGGCAGCGACTGACATTTGAGACATTTTTCTCTGTTGCAAAATTGTTTGTCTTTTTTTGGTGAACCGCTCTAAGATGTGTTGATGTTGATGACTGACAAAAGATAAAAGCCTTATCGTGTTGAAATATACAGTTTTTCATGGTATTTGTTACGAGATTAAGATTAGTAACTTGCACGTTGGGCAAAATAACCAGAATAGTTTATCTTGCTAAGCTCGAGACGGTGGAGTTGAAGTAACACAATGTTTCATTGGGGTGATTATATGTATATATTATATATAATGCAAAATAGGTGGGATAGTCACATCAGTACTCTCCATTCATTAACTTTGAGTCTGAACCATTGATTTTGTTCTCCTCCAATTCCTTACAATTGGTGTAATCATGCGTTGGTCTCAGAAGTAGGCAGCAGGTCTTCCAACGCCAACCAATCAGTGTGGTGTTAGAAAGTACGCGTTGCATCGAATGAAACAAATAATAATATAGATGACGCTACAGTTTTATGCCGAATCCGAGCGGCCAAGTTTGAGAAGCTGTTTCTAGACGGATAATACTCTTTGAGAATTGTCAGTGACTGCAAAGAGGTGAGGCAGTGAAAATTGTTTTTGTCGTACAGACCAGAGATCGAACCTACGACGTTGAGGTTTAAGTGCTTTAGGGTTGACGCACATACCCACAAAAGCTGGGTCGCCAATTTGATTGATTGAAACAAACATTAGGTTAACACTATTAGGTACCTCATCTCCCTTGATCGGAAACTAAGCTCAAACCTTGTGTTCTTTTAACTCACGTATGTACATTCATAAATGCGACTACGTTGTTAGTTCAGGAGTTTTCTGATAGAATCCTGAGAGTTTTTCTCCTGAGTGAGAGAACCATCATTATCATTATTGGGTTGTATGTATTTCTTCTGCTATTATGTTAGAAGTTGCACATGTATTTTTACAATCGCAAGTTTGTAACTGCATTGTTATGAACAAAAAGACTACATAGGGAAAACAAGAGATCTTCAAATTAAACACGTCAACGGTTCCAAACTGTTTGCATCATTGTTTATTATTAATCGAGCCCTAAAAGTCTCAAATGGCAAACACACATCGCGTTATCTGATAAAACATTCTGATTTCTGCTAACGATGTTCAGTTTTATTGGAGACTGAGTGAAATCACAAGGTGATACGACCTAATAGCATTCAGAACGTTTTAAGTGCGGTTAGAACGGCAGGTGATTTGGAGAATGTTCTTCACATATTTCCATTAGAAATATATATGTATGACTTTAACAGGTACTTTTCTTTGAATGGTTGTGTAATAATTGTCATTTCCTGGCACTAAAATTGAAGAGCAATTCAGTTGAATGCTGCACGTTTTAGAATGGTGTTTCCATGAAGTGCATTGCTGAAATTTAAAACAATGGGAGGTGTAGCTGTGCTTCTGCTTTGTCTTTTCGTCCAAAAGATGTTGCATAGGAAAGGCGACTAGCAGTCGATGGCATGACAGACGTTACAATAGAGTTTTTAGATTCATGTGTGGGAGTTCTGGCACTCCAATGAGAACGTTTGCAACTTCATCCTATTCGAGGGATTCACATTGCCGTTTTAGAGCAACTATTTCTTCACTACGTTGTTGGTTATTTGTGTTGACAGTAAGTGCATGAGTTACAACGCGTTGTTCTATAGTGGTTATTGTATTGCAAAGTTCTTTGAGTCATTGGTCCCAAGCAGTCTTCGATTCATCTCCTACAGAGCAAAAACACAGAAAAACCATGCCGGCGGTAGAGTTGAGCAAAGGGAAAAGAAATGTTCCTGTGTGTTAAAAACTCACTACACGCCACAAATTATATGATTAATACCGTTTTAGACAATTTGCATTACTTTATTTTCTCAGTATGGATTTACGTAAAGGAAAACACGTCAACTTCATCAACAATAACGTTGACCATGGAACCTCAAATAAATGTCATTTTTCACAATCGATGGACAGCCATTGTTAATTTGCTGAAGATGATCCATGTTACATTAGACGTACATAAAATCAAGACCATGTCAGACCTGCTTGACGCAATTATCAACGATTCTATGATACCATCTTAGATGTCCAATTATTGACGATCAATTTAAAAATGCATACCTCTTTAGAGCATACAGTGAATTGATTTGTTGTTCTCCAAGGACCGACTTAATTCGAAGCGAATTTTGTATTTGACATTTAAGCAGTCGCAAGTGAAAAGAAACATTTCAGCAAACAGCTCTGTATATTAACTAATTGTAGTAGATATAACGCACTCGCGTTAAAGTCAGATAGACTTTTGTTTCCATACTCGTACCGGCATAAAAAAAACACTAGTTTACACGTAATCAGTTCAGTACCAGAATACCGAAGTTTATTTAAAAAATTCATGATTGACTTTATTAAGGCCGGGATGGAGGATTGGCGGGTCTCTCCCAAACCCATTCGGACCACTCAACGCAATCCTTTAAGCTGTCCAGCCAAGCGAGTCCGTCTGGGCACTTGGCCTGAGTGGCGGCTTGTCCCTTAACTTCGCACAACCAGAAGGCTGTAGGATCCCAGTTGTTTCTGAAATTCTTGACATTTAGCTCCTGATCGGTTTTGCATCCCGGTTGGCCATTGTGATGGATGAACTCAGCATTGCAGATGCCAAGGATCATCATTATAACAGCAACTGAAATGTACACAAAATCGGTAAAATAACTTGTTGGCTGAGAAGTCCTCCTCAACTATTTACCGATAAGTTTCATTTTGCTCACGAAAGAAAGTAGACAGCACTGATCACGAAGGGAAGTAACTAGTAGTGTGTCTAGTTCTCGCATCACCATTAATATATATGGCAGAAATCGATATTTTTAATCGCATGTCGAATACTACAAGAGGAGTACTTTGGTTTCATTTATTCCGCTGTTTACAAGATGTACTCGAGGTTACTTCCTAAGCGTGAATCAGCCACTTGAGTTATGACATTTTTTTTAATTAATTTCAAACTTCATTTCTGCAATGCTATTAAGTAATGTTGTTAAAAAATGTGGAAAGTAAGTAGCTCAATAGCCACAGCACGTGTTGTCATGATATCTTCTACGAAACGCATGGGAACACGAAAGGCTTCTATCTATACAAGCAATTCGCGCCTTGCAGGTGGGCAACGTACGTACTCAAAGGGACTCAATGATGCATTAAATGGAAGAATGCATGAATGGCGGTTGCAACTTGCAATCCACATGTGTATGAAATTAAGAGAGACGACATTTATTGAAGTCTCTGCTTCAGACTCTGTCACGGACATAATAATTGGCAGATGGCTAGTGTTTTCAAACCTGGAATCATTTTGAGCCACCCGTGAACATCAAACTTCTGGCTCGTGTTTCTTACATCCTTCATCTATATTCATCTATGATATGTGATATTGTACTGTCATTCGACGGTGCATGGATTAGTTTAAGCTTTGGCATTTTATTATTCTTCTTCAGGTTCCATGTCAGTATGAACATGGACTACAGCCAACACAACCCTAATATCATATTTAGTCTGGTGCCTCGTTCTCTTCGTGTCTACCCAGCCTGACTTGAATAGAGCAGATCCCTTTGCGTAGTTTGATGATTTTGAATGAAGACCAAATCAATAAGCCTATGTGGCTATTATCATGAGAACCATACAGTGTCTGCGAATAATAGTTGGACAATCAATAGAACGGTGTACGCCTTCATACCTGCTGTTCATCGATTTTCAGAAGACCTTTCACTATCCCAAAAAATAATTAACATCATTGGAGCAATGTGAAAAGGTCGTGCAAAACTCACTCGCCAACACAAGAGGCACGATTTTCCAAAAATCCAAATTTGCTAGCATACGCGGACGACATTGACGTGATTTTGCGAACAGCAAGCCGTCAATGATGTATTTGCTAGCTCGTAGTCGGCAAAAATGAGTTTACAACTTCGAGGTGGTAAAGGACCTCATCCTTGTCCTGCTCTATGGCACGGAAGCTTGAACTATCTCAAGAGCGTTGAAGGTTCCTGGAGAATAAGATTCAACCACGAACTATACGGACTATAAAGCGATATGAGTCTAGCCAGGCGTCTACGGATTCAACGCCTGAGATGGCTAGACCATGTAGAGCCCATGGACAACACTGTTGCAGCCGAGAAGTTTTCGACTCCGAACCAGTGGGACAATGCAACAGAGGCCGTCCTCGAACGAGATGGTGTACTTAAGTGGAGAAGGACCTCAACAAACTTGGCGTGCCCGGCTGGAGACAGCTGGCTAAGGACCCTTCCAGCTGGAGAGGCTTGTTGACTGATACCCAGGTTCACCCCGGACTATAGAGCCATAAGAAGAAGAAGAGCATTGTACGAAGAGTCGTATCTCGTGGTAGTGCAAACCGGAAACGTTATTGACGCTATCACTACAACTACAGGAGTAAAGTAATGATGCCCGCTATCACCTCAACTGTTCCTGGATGAAATTATGCGAGAAGTCAGCGTGCACAGACGTGAAATTACTAGAAATTACAACTCGAAGACTTAGACTAGGCGGATGATATCTGACACAAGCTCAGATCACCTCGCAAGATTAGCACGATGCGCCAGATTTGAGATAAATATTCAGAAGACTGAGGCCATGAGAAATGAGAACCAACACGTGCAACACAGGATTCATTACCGTCGTCGGAATAACAACATTCAGACAACTACGACCTAGGTAAATGGACGGGTTCCCAGATTTCCAGAAACACGAAGCTTTGCGCATTCAACTCATGTGAAAAATACATATGGTAACGAAACCAGGTTGATTTCGATAATCTTCATACAGAAATTACAGGTGTTCATCAACAAATGTCTGCGTGGCGTACTATATGTCGAATATTCTGGCTAAACAAGTCAAGTCAAGACCAAGAGGCAGAGGTCGTTCCAAGAATATCTGGAGACGATCGATACTACTGGAACTAGGTTATTGAGCTGCCAGTGAAATTGCCAGCACACTTAGACCATTGTTGGTCCATTGTGATGTGTGTTGGTCGAAATGGTGACTGGACCAGATTTGAAAACCAGATAAAAGCATATTAACCCCTGCTTTCACTGGGAATCGAAACTGGGACACCTATAACCAAGGACAGTCTATCCAGCCGTTGAAAAGTGCAACCACACTTAGATTAGGTTGAAGACAGCTGCAACTAGCCGAATGAGATGAAGATGCAAAGTGGTCCAAGAGGAGCGACAAAGGAAAAAATCTCGGTTTCTTGCCTTGATCATTCAATGCATTGCACCAACTATTGCTTTCTCCATACCGACACATTGCGGCATAATTCCACTCTTATCACGTTTGTTCCGATTCGACAATCAAATCGGCTGATCAACGCAGACTGCCATCGCACATTTTGACCCCACTAGACTTCCGTTCGTTTTCAAAAGCCGAAACGGAAATCGATTTCCCCAGTGCACAACAAAATTGAGAGTAAGTGCTAATCAGGTGTCGAAAGTAGAACTGCGGCCTTGAAACTGACAGTCAACAATTCCCCCAAATCGGATTTCCCATCTGACTGATTAATTCAAATAAAAGTTAAGTCACAATTGACACAATTCAGCGCACGGCGCGCCGTCCACGTCCCCGTCCCTCCGTCCGATATATCTATGGCCAAGTTGAACACATGCAACGAGCGCAACACAACAAATAGAACACGCAAGAATACGCTTACAAAGCAAAACTGCAGATAAGTACCCCGGTAAGTAAGGCAATCAAAACAAAAGACATAAGAGTACCTTTATGTCGGTTAATTATTTCGCAATGTTCCACAAGCCCAGTTGGCTTGGCACTTTGGCACCCCGAAAAGTGGTTCGCCCATACCAGCAGCACCATTCGAGAGCGAGACACTTTTGACCTTTCCACTGCCACAGAATGGAAGCATATCTTCCATTTTGCCACATTGAGCGCACAACCAGTCATTGCAAAAGTGCGGCAGTGCGGCAGCGATGGTTTTCTGCATGCATCCGGGGCGTGCTTTGTGCTGCTGCATGCAATTCATGTAATCGCGACTAAGACGCGCCACAGCATCAGTGAAAGTCATCATGCAACATTGCCTCTCTGCAGTGGCATTATTGACTGTCATTTGGCGAATCCACTACCGCCGAGGCATAGGATAATGGCCCGTAGACGAGGCAATTGGACACAGTCAGGTGCATGCGACTGAATGCGAGAATTGTGTAACAAATGGATGGGCATTTGCATAACTGCTGACAGCTACGTCTGACGACGGCGGAGGGTGCTTTCCAGAGCGTGAGGTAATCGCACAACAGCTGTCAGACATTTAGGGCACGTATTCCAATGAATCACTGCAAGCGAGGGTCATCGGTTTTGGGCGAATTGTCATTTGGGTCTCGCGGTGAACAGATGGCAACTTTGATGGCGTGTCAGAAGTGCCGAAGGCCGATCGGTTGCTCAGACAGTAGGCGAAGTTGCACGAAACAAGTATTTTTTCCCCGAAAGGTCAGCCAGCCAGCACTTGTTGCAGTGACAACAAGTGGAATTAGTTGACAGAATCGTTAAGTGGCCGGTTTCGTGGGGCTAATTGTTTTGGGATTCAATTTGTTTTTCTGTATTTTCTTTTGTATTCAGTCTTCCCGGGTATTAAAATGTCGGGAATCATTGATGGATGACACTGACGGTGGTGATTATTTTGAAGGTCTAGCGATGAGGGTGGTTCAGATGCGGCAACAACAGAAGTGCCTGCTTAGGCTTAAAAAATGCGAATAGATTACATAAAGTAAAGGATTCTGAGAGAAGGAGGAAGACCATAAACACACAGAGCTCGCAACAGCAAGCAGGTGCTTTCAAGGGCAGCAACATGAACAACATTTTTTCTAGGCTAGACGGGTTCAAGTAGACAGCCACGCGGGCGATGTAGTCAGTCAAGTGTAGGACAAGTTCCGCATCACGCTCGGACGCTACGTGTGGTTTGTTTGAATGCTTGTTCGGTGAGGCGAGTTTGGCAGAGAGTTGTGCTCTAAAGTTTTAAGATCAAGTGTTTTCTTGTGATAGATAGAATTTGCCATCGAGCACTTTTGTCGAAAATGCGGGTCTATAGAATCGATATATTTCCCTTCTATGGATAATTATAAACGACCTTTCTAACCGGTCAACTCAAGTTATCTTGAATGGGTTCAAGTCTGATATCCATTACATAAATGCTGGCTCTGTTCTATCGCCGAGACCGTCTGCACCTTCTAAACATTCATTCCTTCGCTAATACAGGTACACGTTTAATGACCGTCAGCTACAGCTAACTGAATAACTTGTCTCAATTAATACAAGTAGCTATACAGTACACGAAGAGATTAATTAGCTTAAGGAAGACTTCTTCCTCTGTCCGGATGGTCAGCCTTCTTTCTTCTTCATTATTTGGCGCTACAGTTCGTTGTGGACCTGGGCTTCAACCAACAAGCCTGTCCAGTCAGCACGATCTTTCGCCAATCCAGTCGAGCACACCAATTTGCTTGAGGTCCTTCTCCACTCTGTGTGCACCATCTCGTTCGAGGACGTCCTCTGTTGCGTTGTCCCAATGGCTCGAAATCGAAGACTCTACGGGACGGAGCTGTGGTGTCCATTCACACTACATGACCAAGCCATTTTAAGGGTTGGCTCCGAAGACGCTTAACTATGTGCATGCGGCTTTACAGTCCGCACAGTTCGTGGTGGAATCTTCTCCTACAGACGCCATCGAACCAAAGATCGCGCTCAGAACCTTTCTCTCAAAACGACCAAGAGCTGCTTCATCCGCTCAGAATAGCGTCCATATACCTGCGCCTTAGACCAGGACAGGGATGATCAGAGTATTATATAGAGGCAACTTGGTGTTTCGAGAGATGGCTATATTACTTAATTGCTTCTTGTGCCCAAAGAAACAGCGATTGACAAGAGTATTTCTCGGTGCTGCTGTTATTGTTATCCCTGTTTACCGCAGAGCCGCAGAGACGAACTCCTTGACTGCCTCAAAGTTTTTGCTACCCATTTTTCCAAATATATGAACGGAATCCATAATTTCTCCTATCCAGAAAAAACGTAGAACAAGCGACACATTTCATTATCGACCCATAGCTAAAGTCTCGTCTATCCCCAATAGTATTTGCCTCACTGTATTTTCACCGCAGATCCATGTTTTCCCACTTTTGCATGGGTAGATCCACTACTCGAACCTAACCGATACTAATACATTGAATCAATTAGAGAAAGGCAAGGAAGTGGATGTCTTACCACCGACCTTAGCTAGGCATTTGATAAAGTCTGCCACCTCACTAGGCATTAGCTCTCTGTTTTTCACCACCTTGTGTTGAGCGTGTCATTGTTCTCTCACGAGTGGAAAGGACCTACAGTTTTATGCCGACGCCGAACGGCCAAGTTTGAGAAGCGTTTTTCTAGACAGAACTACTCTTTGACATACAACGCCACGGGCCACCACACCCACCAAAAACAAACATTGAATAACTTCCATAACAACTTGTTAATTATCGTGGTTCAAGTTCCATTTTCAAACCGTCCACAATTTGGACTGCCAAAAAAAAAAAGATAACAAAACAAATTCCGCTCCACTTCCCGACTGGTTAACAATACATTTTATTGAAATGGCGATCTACTTTCATAGTTGATGACCCTTCTCTGTGCAGTCTCCCATGGTGATTCAGTGTCAAAAAGATGGAACCCCACAACAATAGCCAGTTGTTGCACCTCGGTTCCTGGCCGTTCCGGTGAGTGCTTCCCGGCAGGCAGACAAGTGAATTTGACTGCCAAGAGCGGTGTGCTATCCGAAAAGTGGTTGTTTCTTCTTTGTCCGTCTCTCCGGCAGTGAAGTGCTGCAATTCAGTTTGACGGACAGCTCGCGTCTTGGCAAGAGGAATGTGAAGATCACGTGCGTTAGTTAAGGAAATTATTTTGAAATTCCATTACAAACTGCAAGAGGGGAAACTCGTCAAGTTCAGTAAACAGCAGCGGTGCACCGGTCTCTTTGCGCATACAATGCAGCCGGAGTGATGGACTGGACTGGAGGTCAGGTGCACGATGAATTGCAATCTTGTTCGGTGGGACATATCGCTGATTGCAAGTCCCCCTCTCTGTGGCAGGCGAAACAAGAGAGGTGCTCGCTATGGGTACGCTCCAAATGAGGAAAGAGAGCCTGACGGAAAGAAAAACGAAAACTGGTTTCGTGGCGATCTATTGCAACATAGTGCGATTAACTGGATTGCAGCATGGTTTTGTGTCAGAATGCATTAATCGCGGTGAATGGTTGGCTCATTGAATTGGCTCTAACCTGCTCTGATGGCTTGATGTAACAGCCAACGACCGAAATGAATGGTAACAGTTCAGTAAGTACGAGTTAGTGTTGAATGGAGCTGAAGAGAACTTGGGGAAAGACTAAAAGTCTTATGGCGGGTGCTAAATAAAGCGGTGTCCACATAAAAGGAACATTTCTCAGTTGAGAATGGCTTGAAACATGGTCTGCTCTTTATGTACTTTAGAGGAAATTAGGGCGACAGAAAATGGATGGACATGTTCATGCTAACCTCCTTCGAGAGCTGCCTACGGTTTTATAAATGTTTTGGTGGGTTAAGCTCACTCATTTGAATGGTTATAAATTTTGCATGACACGAGATTAGATAGTGTTGCAGATATGGTTGCTAACGAAATTCGTTCGTACCTGTGTTGAGTGACCAGACTTGTGTCTTTCAAATTTTGTCTTGTACAATATGCAAACAAAAAAGGTGTGCTGGATCCCTGATTATTAGCAGCACAGAGATGAGTGACAATAGAAAAGCTTTAGTTTGGGCATAAAATATTTTTACAACACGTGCACACGTACCACCTAATTCCCTTATAATTTGCTTCTGTGCAGAACGAACCTGTTTGCGCGTACCCATAATTCATCTCTGATTATTTAAATGAACAGAAGACGTGATGATGGGAGCATTAGCTTTTTTCTTGCGTAGCAGTGGTATTTGTTCCCCGTATTATTTTTATTGAGTACCACGCATACTGCCATGTTGCTCACCCTATCCTGCCCAGTAACTCCCACAACAGCACGAAGAAATCATCATTATCTCTGCAGCTTTTATTCGCTATCTTTGTCTTTCGGTGATTAACCAAATTGCATGATAGTAGGTGAAAGTTGGAACAAGAACTGAGTTGAAAACCTTGGATTGAAAAACTTGGATTTGACACCAAGCTCGGCCTTCCTGATTACAGATCATACATGTTGTTTCAATAGCGATCCAGCTTGGCCAATCCTAAAGAAAAGCTCTGCATTACTCCCACTATCACTCGTGAAAAAGACCCCGAGACACTTCAACATCTTCAAAGCGAAAAAATCCTAAATCTACAGACCTTCCTAATGTAAAGAGCAGATGGAATCTTTATCATCTCTTCTCATTGCTCGTCAATCCAACCAGTCATACCCATTCATCCCTTACAGTGACTAACAGGACTGTCCTAACATTCTGTCATTAACAATACTTTTAAACCCAATGAAGTAAGAGCTGACATTTTTCCAGAAGAACTTCAAAAGGTTACAGAGTTTATCTCTCTCTAGTTGGCCAAAATGTTTCAGGGGTGCATGGATCTTAGTCATGTACCGAGCATCAGGAGAATGACCGCCGTGATCTTCACATCAAAAGCAGGGAAGCGCTCTCACGGCATAACAATGCGTCTAATAACTACACATCTATCATACTTTCTTGTCAAGACGCATTTCTTTTATTAGACAGCAAATCTTTCGAAACAGCCCTTCACTTTACCACATTTTTGGACATGGAGATCTCTGTGAAGTACACCAGAAGGTGATTTAATCTCCCGTCTCTTGTGGAAAGTAGTACTGAAAAACCTGTTACTATACCTAGAAAGGTCAGAAAAGTCATTGCCTATCGATCGAACGATCAGGGATATAATGTAATTGGCTATTTCTAAGCTGGTGAAGTGATAAAGTTTAGCTCAATCCAAATAAAAAAAACCGGACCAAGTCTTGGAAGTAAAAAATCCCTGACATAGTTTAGCTTATTTTTTTATAACATTTTTTGGAAAACGGCCATAAGTCGCAAATAGGAACTACTATCCCGCATGGTTCATACAAATATTTAGTGGACGGCACTTGATAAGAAGATCAACCTCAATCCGCTCGACAGAGTGCAGAGGATGGCAAGGACATATGTGAGTGGAGCAAAAAGGACTACTCCTCCTCTGAACACACTTCTCAACATAACATCGATAGAACTATGTAGTCGGTAACCAGGCTGCAGCTATTAGAGGCTGAGTTCGTTGCTCAGCGAGCCTCAGCAGGTATGATTCTATAGATACCTAAACTCCTTTTCGAGAAAAAATTCAGTACGAATCTTCACAGATGGCTCGAAAATTTGACCTACACATCCAGCTTTCTTTCCAAATACCGAAAAATTGCAGCGTCTTTCAGGCTGAAACTATAGTCATCTGTGTGACAGCCATTAGACGATCAAATCGCCTTCAAATCTTTGACTACAAGGCTCCCCAGCATTACCGCCTATCTTTCCACGCGATGGCTAATTATACATTCAACTGATATGGGTGCTGGAATACTGTGACATACCAGGGAATTTCCAATCGGTCAAACTCGTTCTTAGCCTTACCTGACCTAAGCCACAAATGCTTTTTACTTCTCCGGCAACTGCTACTTTAATTCATGCGATTGAACGGCAGGATGTGTATAACTTTCCTTAGCGGCGTGGCTCTCTCTACATTGTCAGTGAGTCACCACACCTATTCACAAATTAGATTTAACTAAGAACCTAGTCAGATATATTGCGGAATCTTCATGTAAATTACCTCTGATACCATCAAAAGTGAACCTCGCCAACAACGATCTGCATCTTGTCTTAATGTTTTGCTCAGCAACCTTGCAGTAGTCAAGTGTTTTTTTATACTCCGATATGATCAATTGTCCTTCCTTCCTTTTCATAGCAGTTATAGTCTTCTCTTCATAGTCAGTCGCGTTTAATACTAATAAAACAAATTGACAGCATTCGTTAGTCTTAATCAACACGTCTGCGATGTGCACTCAAGTCAATGGCAACCCATTGAGTGCATTCAAAATCAACACAATCCGTCGTCGTGCGTCAAAATGTCAAACACACCTCTTTAAATTGCTCCGAAATGAATGAAGACGAAAAAACAAACTCAACTGCCATTGAACAGCCCGCCACGAGCAACCTTTAAAGGTGAACCCCGAGAACAATGTGCAACTGAACAGACACGGACACAGTATGGCCCACAATCAGATAATGGGTGTGGCAGAACAAACAGCCAGTGTTGTTGAATGAAATGTGTTTTGTTGCTCCACTTAGCCTCGACCGGGAGATGCTGGCCGATAGCTGCTGCCTAATTAATCAATTTTTGATTGACTGTCCAAGGTAATTAATTCTTAATGACTTTCTCCCCGTCTTTCCTCCCGCGTCTGCCAGCAGCCTTCATTGCAACATAATACATATTGCGAATGGATTTTTGTCAAAATACCACAAGCAGCGCGATTCAAGCTCCGCTGGTTGGTTTCCAGTCAAGAGATAACCGTAACTCAACCATGGAAGTGGTTTTCACAGTGACTTACCCGCCGTCGCTGGCGCTTTGGGTTCTGTTTGCACATTTCCACTGAAAATGTGAAAGGTTCACAGTCACAAGCGCGACTGCCAACTGAACCGGCGAAGCGAATTTATTTTCAAACGTTTATCATGAAAATGTAATCACGGGCATGGTGGCGGAGCTGGAGCTGAAATCCATGGCAGTTGACTTTCGCAAGACAACTGGAGGTGCATGGGGGCGGAGTAGGAGAAGCAATCTGTACATCATCTAGGGGGTGTTCCGCTGAGAGGTTTCCATTTCAATTTGATGGGAGTGTATTTCTTGCTGCAGCTGGAAAGGGGGACCTCAAACGAGGCGTGGATATTCATTCAGTACTGCGCTGGTTTTTAGCGTGACTGCAGAGGAAAATTTGAAGGATATCATTTCATTATGTTGGCGCTGGAGTCAGCAAGGCTTTGAAAAGGGTCGTGGTATGAAAGGAACATTCAAACAGAAGCTAGTTAACATTCGAAACTAGTCCAAATAGTGGCGGATTAATTAGAAGGGTTTACATTTCCTTCACAAAAGATATCTAAAGTTGTTGAAAAGTATGACCGAATTGGAGTTCCGTACCTCCAATTGCTGCTTGATTGCTGTTCAAATGCTGGAAAGTTCTTCGTTGGTATAATATTCATAGAAACATGGCATGACATGGGATCAAATTTTGAGATAAAACATGGTCATGGCCCTAATTTATGAACAATTGTACTTCCTCTATGCCTCGTTGTCGACATTAAAGCAAGTGCAATTCAAAGTCATTGAACATAAACTATTCCGACCACTTGAGCAAATTTACAGTCATTCAATTTTGTTTCCGTTGATTGCGCCAAGACTGTAAAGAGTTCTTAACGACATCTACGCCAGAAACGTCAAAGGTGGCTTGGCAACGTAGAGCGCACGGCAGCCTGCAGAGCCCATGAGTCCGCCCCAATTTAACAACACAATAGAGGACGCCAAAGAGACCAATGGCCACACAATTGACAGACATCAGCCAACTAAACATGCATACATAATTGGAGGCATGTTGGCTGAGGCAAACAGTGGTAGCACCGAACTATATCTGCCTGAAGTTGGTTCTAATGACGAAAACTGGGAAATACTGATCGTCTGCCTGCTTTTTGTCTGCCAATCGAAAACAATCTTTTCCGCTCCATAGCCAAACGTGTCTTCTTCTCTTTTGGCTGGCGCTACAGTCCGGGGTGGACATGGGTGTGCTAGTTGCTTACAGTAACGCACGTTCAACTTATTAAGGTCCCCTTCTAGCGCCATACAGCAGGACCGGGACTATCAAGGCTTTATACATATAGGGATATCTTGGTTCTCCAAGATTCCTAAATTGCCTTCCAAGTGATCCTTCGTTTTAAATCCGCGGTGGTGTCATTACTCGTGTTAACCTCGGAGCCTAATAAGACAAAGTCTTTCACTACTTCATAGTTATAGCTGTCTTGTCCAAAACGCCAGTGTTGGGAGACCTTTTTTGTAAACAGCATACCCTTTGTCTTACCCTCATTGCCCGCAAAACCCATCTTACTTCTTCTTCTTTGGCTAGCGCTACAGTCCATCTTACCACTTCCTTATCGGTGCTAACAAAGGCCCCACTGACAACTCGTTGTGTTCTTCCGACGATTTCAACGTCCGTCGTGTCGTAAGAAGAAATTTCACATCCTTGAGATTTCACTTTTTCTCTTTTTTGTAATAAATATTTTACTCGATTTGATATTGAGTTTACGAACACAACTATGTAACGCAAATCATTGTTAGTCTGACGTTTACGAAGACACCCTTAATTAACCTGACACAAAGATTAAATAGTCGTAAAAATGTGTCCGGAACGTACGTATTGTATACATGTTATGTATACGCCATAGTGCACCTTTTTCCGAACAAGAGGATATCATTCTGGCATTCTGTTATTCAACACTTATGCATTTTAACAGGGTTGAAGATTCAATCTCTGGGTCGACAGACAATTTTCATAATTCACGGCACCACTCATTTAGACACCTGCACTAAATAATTTTTCTGAATTTGTACACTCTTTCACTGGTGAGGGGACATCGGGGGTAGTTATTATAGAAACTGCGTGAATGTGTACTGATTGGTGGTATAATTCCTTAAAAATTAAGGGTGAGTCAGAGCCATTCTGAAAGGTACTTGTATGTTTGTTCGACTGAGTGATTGATTTGAATCTTTTAGTTACATTTATATCCCATTCAGCGTATACTTCATTCCTGACTGATGGTATATCACAAAACAAATTGATTTCAATGCAGTGGAGTAACTATTGGAAATACTTTACTTTCAATTGAATCATAGACCAAATATTGATGACTTTTACGAGTTTTTGAATTTTTCAATTAATATTGGGTCAATATATTTGACCTCCCTCGAGTTAAATTATCTTGTCTTTGCCGTCTTCATACATTTTAAACGTTTGGCTAAAGTGCTTTTGAACAAGTGATGTCTAGAAGAGACGTCTCCAACAATGAGTTTGCTATGGCCGCCTTTACAGACGCTAAATTCGTTGCTGATTTTTACATGTTTTTCGTAAGGGAGGTAGGACAAAAGAGTTCACACAAGGAATATAACACGCCAATTAAAGAATCGCCTGTCGAAATTAACGTGTGTAAAAGCAACATATGAAATCAGACTATTAATCGTCATGTGTGCTTGAGAACATCTCTTTTCATTTAGAATACACATACACATGTTACTATTAAAATTGATACTTACTCATAGACGAAATTATGTGTGATTCACATTGCAATTAAGTTTAAATTGCTGGCTGTCAAAGTCACGTTCACGGTCTCATAATAAAAACAAAGATTAGATGCCAAATATTATGTCATATTTGGGAATCGACTTTGTTACTCTGATGGCATCGAAAAAAGGGTTGTTTGAATAGATAAATGGAAAAGTGTATATCTTTTTATTTATTTATAATTCGTGCGGACGTTTATTTAAGAAAAACATGTACAATAAAATTCAAAGTATTGCCCATCTGAAGCTATGACTTTTTTCCCATCTTTCTGGCAATTTGTGGATCCTATTCCAAAGAGTGGTGGCCAGTGGCGTTGTGGGTATGTGCGTCGACACCATCCTCGATGTCGTAGTTTCGATGGTCTGAGGACAAAAAAAAATTTTCACGGCCCCACCTCCTTCGAATCACTGACAATGCTCAAAGGATATTTTCTGTCTAGATAAAGTTTCTCAAACTTGGCCGTTCGGTGTCGGCATAAAACTGTAGATCCCTTCCACTTGTTAGAGAACAATATCATGCACAACCCGAGTGGTTGCTGAGAAGCAGACCCTGGCCCTCTTAAGTCTGTCTCAAAAGTCTCAAAAGAACTGCACCGGTTTGGTAGCAGAATGAATCAAGCCAATTTTTAATATTCTGCCCTGACTCACTAATAGGTTAAGTTATAAACCTATTATTTTAACTTCACTCGAAACTCATTGCATTTTCAAACTACTCTAAGTAAGAAGTAAACAGTTTGAACTGCTACCTTTGCTGAGTGTGCAATGTGATACGGGTCATTAGGACAAGTGCGACCAAAGATTCCTTATTTGTACATGCAAATCCTTAAAAGCGACTATCCATTGTAGTATCTTCCTGGAGTCGAAAACGATTCTGGCCGGAGGTTAATTGTCCATGCCGCCTCAGACGTTGAAGAAGTTGTCGATTGCCTAGACTTATGTCCCTATGCAGCCCGTACATTGCATCTTCACCATCAAAGGCCTTCAACACAAACTGGAATTGGACAAATGACTAAGAACGACCAGGAACTGTAAGTGAAAACGATTTGTGATGGTCCATACTTGTATTAATTACCAATCTCGACTACTGAAGTTAAATCCTAGATTCTCTTAAAGCCTTAACTATTTGTTAACAACATCCCATCTTCGCGTCCTCCCCTTTCTTCTTAACAAGATCAAAGTGTGGTTGCACTCATAAGCAGTCAAGCGATGTAATGATTGAGCGCAGAATGTGAACACTATACTGGTTTGACCCACATTTGAGGCTAAGTTTGATTACATCGTTACACAGCTAACTGGTTTTAACTTCTGTCATAATAATTAAGAGAGGAATGACGACGTCTTTATGTCATAAGCCAGTGTCTTGAACCTGATTCCAGGGAATCCGTGAAAGATGATGTTCAGAATCCAGTATTCTTTCTTTTCTTGATGTCCAAAGAGTGGCCTCTGAAAGTTGTTAGATCTGTGACAATTTGCTGATGTAATTGAAGTTACGTTCACTTCATAAATGCAATTAATCTAGTAGCATGCTGAGAAAGAGCACTAATTTTGATGCACTGACCATGAAGCGATCAAGAATGGCTATCGCTTCATTAAATCTAGTGGTCTAGCTGGAGTCTGGTAGGAACACCAGCTAGTTATTTAATTGAACATTATTAACTTCTCTCCACTGTTATTCCCGAGATATGCGAGTTGCATACAACCGGTCGCATGCTATTTTTTGACCCACTTACTTAACCTAGCTTCCATCGAAATGGGTGTGTCTCATCTCTGGCTGAGGGTGTGCTTGAAAGAAGGTCTTTTTACACCCGCTGCTCCAAGAAGAGAAGAAACAAACAGACGTTCATGGTCTGCCAACCACACAAAGCCCTGAAAGCCGCATTCTTTTGTGGGTCTCTGTCAATGGCATACCTTAGATGGCAACAATCTCCCGCACATTTATCTCTGTTCTTTCTCTTCTTCATCTCCCGGGCATCTCACTCTGCGTACCCCGTCGATAAACCTGTAACCCCACCGATGCTTGGTAAATGTCACCAACACCGAGTGTTTCTGGGCCAACATCTCACTTAACAAGCAAACCGATGAATGCATGTCTGCCTGTGGAGAGAGCAGCATTTCATGCTCGTATCGGCGTGTAGAATCTAATGGATATGTCAAGAACAAAGGCGCATTGTATTTGTATTCAAACGCGGAAGACAGTCAACCAGACTCTGATCGAATGCGCATTTAATTTCCCAACTCGTGTGTGTGTGCGCGCGTCCACCCACTCGCGAGGGGCCTCACACCTTTTAGTGCACTTACCGATGCCAGCGAACCCGCTGACGTTGACGGGAAAGTTGTTAACCTTGTAGGTGCTACCATAACCTCACGCTAACCGTTCACCGTGGCGCTGCTGGTGGGTACTGAGTACTGGGTACATCAAAGTGCGATTGCTTTGCTGGTGCACACTTCAGATGTACTCTGTGTGAACTTGACCAGCGCCGACAGATGTTTCGCCGTCGATGAGAGGGAGAGGAAGAGGGAGACACTGATTGAGTTCAGTGATCTGTCGTGGCATTTATCGTCTCGGTTGGGAGGGTGCTTCGAAGCAATTTACGATTTTAATTCGTTCGGAGTCGGAGATGTCTGGTCACGTTACTCCACTTAGCAATTCTGATGGATCCAAATTGATATTCAGAACACATCGGAAGCCGGTGTCCCCGAGTTGCGTGTAAAGTTCGTTGGGGATTGCCAAAGCTGTCTCCGGCGTTAAAGTACAGCTAACAACAAACGAACACCCTCTCCGTTCTCCTTCGCAGAACCGTGGTGAGTTTATTTATGTCGTGCAAGGACTCCCAGCCGACACATTCCTTTCGGCAGAGGGAAAGTTCTTCAACTACTCGCAGTCGTAACCATAAATTGTGAAAGGGAATGCAAATCCCTTCCGTCCAGGCGCAATACATCCATTTGGCACGCAAACATGCATTTTCGAGGTTATTCCACTGGCGCGCTCTGTATGTTGACTCTGTTCTACCTAGGGTGTGGCCGGCTCAGGCATGACTCCTGGATACGCTCGGTAATGCGGCAGCGTTGCTATTCATGTTTAATGGGCAAAGTTTTTGGGTGTGAGATGTGCCTGCCAGACATGATGATAAGCGTTATAAAGTTGCGGACGCGCGGTGCATAGTTCGGAGTTGGTTAAGTGCTCCCTGGGGATGGTTGTGTTTTTTCTATGTCCGATGGCACTTGGGTATTTCATATCAAAATTGCTTTCCACATGAAAGGTTAGTCCTCATTTTGTTTCCGTCGGTTGGTATTTAGGATGATTGGACTTGCTGGACAAAGGATTCTCCGCCAGTTTGCACGAAATGTTGACTCAAGGCCTCATTGACATGCATCACGAAATGCTGTTTTTTTTCTTCTCTCTTTTTAAACTTTGTAAAATTTGCTGCTCTTCAACGCGAAGTGGGAGCACGAAATCTCTGCGTTGTGTTCGTGTTTCACTCGTCCTTGTTTGCTGTTGCTGCTTAATGGGCTTAGATCATCATGTGTATAAGTTAAATACGAGGCTATCTTTTAATGGTGCTGATGGATGATACTCGGGAGAATTCGTTATTTTTTTTGGTGGACGATAATAGCTACTGCCTCGCCTATACATCAAGCGCACGTGTTGGACACACCATTATTCTCTCACGGGTGGAGGAAACTGGTAGACCTATGCTGACTCTAAACGATGTCCGCGACTGATTGTGAATTATGAGTGCTGTTCGACCCTGAAAACTTGAACTTGCAGGCGCCTCAGAAGTACTGATCAATCCTGAAACCCACGAAGCGTGAGCAATAGATACGTTGTTTCCACTCATCAAGACCAACTGGTCTTGGGTCGGACATGACTTGGTCTTCATGAAATAATTCGCATGTATTATGGTTGCATTAGTAAAAACAAACATTCCCATTAATTATGAAATACCACGTCGTTCAAGTCACTGAATTAAACTAACGCATTCTGTCCCTTTTGATGGAATGTAGCTCATAGATTGCTTGGATGATATTAGTCTTAAGTGCTTTAATTGATTCCGTTTATTGGCATAAAATCGGTCCTTCGCGGTGCCTCAAAAGAAATGTCTAAAGCGGTTAGATCACATCTAAGAGGCGGCCAATTGTCAAAACACCCAATTCTGTTTCTACATGGCTTAGAAAAAACGAAAATTTGTCTTGTTTCTAAGCGATTTTATTTGATTTAGCACGATTATTTCACGTCCTTGGAACATATCTATCGTGTAAAAACAGAATCAGGTGTACTATGTCTTTAGCAATTTGGTGCGTAAATCATCGATTTTGGCAAGGGCTGTGTGTTATGGAAGGCTATCCTGCATGAACCAAATCCACAATCCTCAAAAATGTCGATTAACGCCGACCTTTGACGGCAACGTTTTTCCCAGCGAAGGAAAATATTGCAATGAATTGAGTCTCCTACACCTGGTCACATACTCATCTGTGCGCACCGTACGACGACAAGGACTATTGTCTACTACCATACTATTCTCACGAAATTTGGCACAAAGCTGCGAAGCGCAGTGTCGGTTGTTGCTTTATTTCGGCCAAAACTTCTTCGCGCTTTAATAACAAGTTTTAACCATTGACAGTCTTGAATCAAGAGGATTGAATTCGAAGACTCTCTTAGGTTGCATTAGATCATTGGAACATTGCCCCTTGTGCATAGGTTCCTTCCGGACTACATCCGCATTGGCGATTATGTCTTCTCCTCTTTGCCTTGCCTTGCTCTGCGAAGGATCATTGTCCGACGCACAATTTTGATTCGAAAGAACTAATAATCAAACTCAGCCTGTTTGTTTATGGTCCAACCTTCGGCTCCATTTAACAGGATTGGTACACACACATTTTTGCAAGCCTAGTTATTTCCACAATTCCAAGTAGGATCTGTATTCAGGGGAGATTCTACGTCGATTGTCCACTTTTCAAGTAAATTGATCTTTGGACTGTGGGCTAATCAATGTTGTCAAGAACTTTTTCATTGTCTCAAAACTTTGACATGCAGTCTCATAAACTCGAACTATAAGGGCTACACAAAATTACACATGTGGAGGAGTACATCGTCAATCGATTTTGTTGCATTAATCAAAAATAATGAAAACGTACACATTCCATTTGCGACAGCTGAAATTCGCTAGTGTTCTTCAGATTTTTGTACGAATTTTTGGTCTGTAATCTACTTCCGGCCCGGAAGCTGCATGCGTGTCGGACAGTATATTGCACAACGGACATTCACATTCATATACGTTTGTCTGTAGTTACCTCTGTAGGTCTTGCAGAGGAGAGGAATAGACTTCTTTTCCATATATTTAGCGTAGTTGCCCAACCAAATCTTATCGACTGGTCTGGGAGAGCTTTGTTGACAAATCATATGCGCTTAGGATTTGTTGGTCCTTAACCTTCCTTTTTATGCGACGGTGGACTATGTACTTCATGATCCACTAAACGATCATGCCTCAGGCACGCCTTGAAGGACGTGACGATCGAAGCATAGCTTTTTCCTGTTCGACGTTGAGCTCCCCGCGCACTGCTGTAGTAAAATTGAGATGCCACCAGAATTTTGAGAACTTCCTTTAGTGTTCCTCTCCTCCCGGCTTATTATTCTAACGATAATGTTGCTCCGCGTTGCAGCGTCTCTTTCTTTGCCCCCTCGTTGGCTTATTTCTTTAGCTACAGTCGTCATGATGACACGAGTTTCTTGTCGGTGGTGGCAGGTAGACTCAAGTATAAAGACATTAACTCATCCGAAGATCCTCCTGTCAACCCTCATATCAAATCTTCAAATTATCAAATTAAATGTCTGAGTGATTTAAATGTTCAAGCAATTTCCCTCAAAAATCTCTGACCTCATGGCAAATGGAACCCAAGAGATGAAACTGAAACTGAGACTGACAGGCAAATTACTTCCTTGTTTCATTTAAAAGCCGTTAAATTAAACGTACATCTCCGTAAAGTCATCCCCGCAAAGGAACACAAAACTAATTATCCACCATACATCATGTACGGGTATCTTTTGAGGCCACATGTGTGCGCGACTGCATGTACTATCAGCTGCTGTTAGAGCATCGTCTCCCAACACGTGTGCCAATCAATCATAATTTCGTAATTTGTCCGCGGCATTAATTAATCTCGAAGTTTGGATTTCGCAATTAATTCTCCGGCGTTTTCCTTGAACTCCTTCACAGAAGCCGCAAGGAGAGACTTTTACCAATGCCACTCAGCCACATTCACCGCTCCAATGCAGTTGGCAAAACCAACGAAACCAAGTCAACCCCATTAGCGGTTTGACATTAACTACCATATTTTTTTCGATATCGAATTTCTAGCTCAGTGACAAATGGTGACCGCAGAGAAAAGCAGCAGAAATCTGTCAATTCTTGTTTTTTTATACAATTATGAAATCCATATCCAATCCACTGCGTCGAGGTCAATGGTCGCCGCAGCACATCGGATTGAGAGAGTTGCCGATGGAATGTGCGGTGCGTTCCGATGCTAACGGCAGAGAATCGGAGATGCTTTGTTTTGGACACACACAATTCGGGTCACAGCATGCTGATTTGGCGCGTCTGCGAAAGTTGACGCGTGTGAATGAGGAAAAGGCGATGAAAGTGAATTTGTTAGTTGATATCTCGTTAATCTAGTCGCTTGTGTGCTGTGATAGGAAACTTGATTTGCATATGAAATGGAAAATTGTTAACAAACGTGGCCACGTTGGTTGCGAATGTCACAAAAGACGCGGTGAAAGAGCGGTCTCTTTGACAGGAGTGCGGCGATGGCGACCATCAAATGCCGCGCTGAGGGCATGTGTAATCCATCGTATTGGTGTAATTGCATTAGACTTTGTCGTGAGCCTGTGTTCCACTTCACTTCCTGCTCTGACCCACATAGCCTTGGCAATTAACCTAATCCGAATTTGGAATCAAACCGAACGTGCTTCACCTCCTTTTCGATGATGCAATGCGTTTTCATCGCCATTGGCCAAAGCCAAAGCCGAAAGCCCACCGGAGCCAGGAACTGAATGATTAGCTGTCGTGTATTGATTCGAAATTGATTTTCTCTTTGCTATGAAATATTTGACACCTACAAGAACTAGAGGAGAGAGGGGAATAGAGTGAGAGGTGGAGGGCAGGAGAAAGGCTGCGCCAGCAGAGGCATGAAAATCATTTTTAAATTGGATTAGCTAAAGGGGGTTGCTGCCCCCACCTCGCTCTAGGTTGGTCCCTCAGCACAAAAAAAATGCTGCAAAATGCCAATCTCAACATGTACATGGGAATGTGTATCTGTCTGCACGCTTAGAGGCCTTCCCATTCTTACCGTTAAGCTTCTTCAATTTATTGTCATTCTTTGGCAGTCACGGGTTGTGTTTCTTGCATAATTCAGCAGCCGACCGGCTGCAGTCGGCTGAACACACACCACATGGGTGACGTTAATTGCTTTCTATTGTCACACAAGCATGCGCTTTTTGTTTTGATTTTCCATTTCCTTTGTCTTATTTTTCTTTGGTTTGACGTACAAAGTGTATCACGTTTCAGGGAAAGCCCTCCGGCGCGAGAATTCCTAAAGAACGGCGCTGTATGCGTTCTCTTTCTCTCTTTTTTGTTGTGTGCGAGTGGACATCAGTTTGTGGTAAGACTGTCATTAGCTATTGTCATCCAGAATTGTGATTCTTCAGCACACGTCATCGTAAGCCAGTGGGAGTGGACTTATGTGCTTCACAGAACGTGAAATATTTTGAAACTTAAGTCCCCCGGAAGCATGAGACTGCTGCTAAGTGGATTCCTTTGCATTGCCGTGGGGTGTACTTGAGAAGGAGAACCGGTAGTATTTGCCGGTCATATTGATAATGTATTTTTGCAAAGATTTACACTGTCTACAGCAGACTGTGCAATTGACTGTGCACTGGTTGTCGCGTGTTGTAGAACATGACAATCAATTTACCACATTTAGAGAAGGGTATGATTGTCGATAGAAGTGGGATATATACATAGCTCCGTTCGGCTTTGGTTAAAAAAATCGGATCTGCTCTTTCAGCCATCTTTCCAAAAACAAGTCTCTCCAAGGACTTGGTTGTTCTCCTTTCATATAAATAAAAGTACTCATACGTTCAAAGCAAACCAGCAGTGCAAACCTAAGCCCAAGTTGCACGCATATGCCTTGAACACGCCAAGTCCTTAGCTTATTGAGGCACATTGGCTAAGGCATTGCAGTGTGTCTTCCTTTTACCAATGCAGCAAATGCTTCGTTTCCCATCGTTGCCAAGGACTGTACATTTAGAGCTCTCTTTAGCTGTGTGATCAGATCAATTTCACTGGTCAACAAAAAAGTTGATGGCAACAGCTTTCCTTTAACAGCTCTCGTTTTGAGTTCTAGCTAACGAGCCTCTGTATTCGCACGATTTGTTTATATTATTATTGACATTTATTTATCTATTCGGGAAGAGCTAAAAGTTGATACAAAAGATGTAATAAACGTGTCGAAACCGGATCATATGTACTTCCACCAGTCCATATTAAACTCGGCATAATGAAACAGTTTGTGAAGACGCTTGATAAAAGTGGCGAATGTTTCAATTATCTCTCGTGCAAGATTCCAGAATTAAATACTTTCAGAAAAATTGAAAGCTGGTATTTTTAGTGGACGACAGATTAGGAGATTAGGCAACTCGGGCAGGATCATAATTTTGTTTAATCAATAAATGAAGTCGAATTCAAAGCGTTAACTTAATTTGCTTCTCTTCCTGCACTCGCATTTGGACAGATTTCCAAAATATCTGGGTGATTTAAGTAAGGAACAGGGTTCCATCATTATCTTTTGTCAATGGAAGAGCATTATCAGGGACGGTGGGACTCACAAATGATGGCAGACTACTGCTGGGGCTTGCAACGAGATCTACTTAAAGTCTTTTATTCGAAGAAATATATACAAAAAGATAATTTACTGCGGATTTTTTTGTCAAAATAATAGACAAAATAAAAGACTGTATATTTCAAAAATATGCCCCCTCTACAAAAAAGGCTATCCTACCTCCTGCAAAAACTAAAGAGGCACATCCCTACTGCACGTCGCCTACGAGATCCTATCCAGGGTAATGTGTGAACGTCTAAAGCCGGTTTGCACGGCATAAATCGGTAAGTATCAGCGCGGCTTCCGGCCCGGCTAATCGTCTATCTATATCTTCACACTAAGGCACATCCTGGAGAAGACCAGCGAGTTTCAAATCGATACGGAGTTATTCAAAGCGATGGCGGAATTCGGGATCCCAGCAAAATCTGGTTGTGTCGCTGTCGTGTGATTTCTTCAATTTGGTGCTAGAGAAGATATTGTGGCGGGCAGCTCAAGGCACGATCTTCTACAGGTCAGCACCTAGGCCAAAGCATTACAATCGACAGCTACAATTTTGAGGTAGTAAATGAGTTTTTCTACCTCGGAGCAAACGTAAACCCAACGAATGACATCGTAGTGGAGATCCGACGTAGAATCGCCCTGCCAACCGATGCTACTTCGGTTTGTTAAAACAACTGGACTTGAAACACTTGATACGAAGGACCAAAGTCATGCTCTACAAAAATCGTATATTGCCAGTCCTGTTTTATGGAACTGAAAACTGGACGATAAGCAAAACTGCCGAGCTGATTCTTGGTGGATTATATGTTCCTGTCTGCGAGGAAGGCACATGGAGTAGACGACACAACCGCCTTCCGATGTAATCCGGAAGGGAAAAACCTGTCGACTACTCTGGCTCAGCCACATCGAGCTCATGGAGAACAACGCTGCGGCAAAGAGGGTCTTCGAATCCGAGCCTCCTAGTTCGAGAAGGAGAGAAAGGCCGAACCTCCGCTGTAGGGAAGAGGTCATAGGGCAATGGAAGGCATAAATTTGCTCAGGCTCTGACCCTTCATGGGTCGCCGGTCTGATAAGTACTATAAGTACGTAAGGAAGTATATTTCAAAAGGTAGAGCTGCTAGCAATCTCCCAATATTTATTTCATATTCAGGGCCATAGAAATAGACATTAACAAAAAAAAATTGAAGGCAACAAAACTTGTGTTGACCAGTCTTATTGGTCTGTACAGTTGCAACTTGGCATCTTCAAGTGTCTGAAACCTAAACCTTTTAAGGCATCCACATATGCTCTTTTCAGTATCCTAACTTGTTTGTTTATTTAATACTTTTTTGAATATCTCAATAACAATCAATTTACTTTTCTTATTTTTCAGTACGGATTGCGACAACTGGACATTTCCCTCCTCTCCCAACTGTGGACGCTGAATGATTCCATTCAGAACTTCCGAACAATGCTGGACGATCAGGAATGCTATTCGCCGTCACCGCCGCAGTCACCTTCACCCTCGCCGTATGACTCCATATCATCCGATGCCGATGACGATCTGTCCCCATCAATTCAAACCCAAATTCAGCATCGCCCCGAGCCAGAAGTTGCAAGTCAACCACCAAGTCGTACGCATTCCCTTACCGCAGCAGATGCTAGTCCAAAAGCTATTCCCCAAAAACCACCACCGCCAGCGGTGGCATTGGAAACTCCGTTCATGACGGTTTCCTTGCAGAATCCAATAACCACGCAACCGACTTATCGCAATGTCACCCCACCAACACCCACACCGAGGTCGCCGGTAAAAGCAGCTCTACCAGCAATGTCCACCCCCAGGCACTTGCAATCGAAGTCCCTTCCCCCACCGCCGCCAACGACGCGACCACCCGTTGAAAGGCTCTCCATTCGGCCAGCATCACACCCAGTCGGAGGGTCGAATGCCAAGCAACCAGTGCCAGTGCAAAGGATGCGCATCGCTCCACCACCACCACCGGTTCAGCGACGAACCGTGGTGCCTTCGTCCAGATCTTCCTGATGTTACCCCTCGGACTTCCTTGCTTCGGTGAAGGTGGCCATGTGTAAGGTGTTCAATGGCAAAGCGGATGTCGTTGAGTAGACGCATTGGCGTGGATTGAAAGCAGGGAAATTCGATGTGAACGAGGGGAACGAAGGATGACACCATCGCGAAAAAGACATAAAAAATTCTCCATTTAACTGTGTTGTTAGCTTTTAGGCGTTAACCGCATTTTAAAATTATAAAAGCTGCCTACTTTTCGAGCCGTAATTATTCAGAATCACCGCATAGACGCGAAAGTTATCACATCATTTGTGCTTCTGGACAGACACATCCAACTCATAAGCGGCTCGCTAACTGTTGATTTATTTTAAGACTACACATCTAAGTAAAGATAATAAACTCGAAAGATTACATCTGAGAAGGGGTGTTTCATTTAAAGGGATGTCGGGGTTTTGTGAATTTTATCGCAGTAGGTACGTATGTAATTGGCGATTCAGAAACTTGGGGTGGTTAGATTTGGAACCCTTGGGCAATGTAGATGGATGTCCTAGGGGGACGATATACTCATCATGGGGGTCCATCTAGTGTGTAATGAAGTTCTCTCGACGCTAAGACTTGTTTTAGACACGGGTAACTTGAAAAATGTTGGATTCACACTTCAAGTTGATGAAGAAAATAAATGCTTGCCTACATTTAGGGGTTAAATTGAATTCCGCCTTTCTATAAAACCGCAAAAGGCATTTAAGAATCGAGAACAACTTTGTGCCGCCATGGATTATGCAGCGATATTAATATTGTGAGTTTTCGGAAAAAGTTTCCGACTAAGCTTTGAACCGATGTATTTTTTGAATTTAAATTCAATATTGGAATGCTTATAACGATTTTCATGTGCCGTTTTTGCACGGTCAACATCAGATTCCGTCGCTAAGACTGCGAGCTATATTGTCAAGAGGAGCGAAAAGTAAGTTGGTATTGTCTGCATTTTTTTCTTGCAACATTGCGTACCAGAACTCGAAAACATATAACGCATGTGTGAGAAACAGAATGTGAGTGAGAAAGAGTGAAAGAGAGCAATTTGGAAATTTGGCCGTGTAAAAGCATGGTGCGACTACCCTCGCTTAGTGGTGTCATTCGGTGCGACGCAACATTAACGTGCCTTAGGCAGTTTTTTGAGATGTTTTGAAGCACAATTTAATGATGAAAAGTTAGTAGACGATGCCACATCACTCACGAAGATTTTCTGAAATAAATTGAATGTACAGTCCAATAGCGTTACAAGGTATACCAGTAAATACAGGTGCGGTATTACAGCGAGCTCACTATATTATTGAAATAAAAATGGAATAGAAATAGAAGGAACCACACACTAGATAGCAACATTGAATTTATTTAGGTTTAGAGGAAAACAACTTTAATATGCGGCAGGATATCTGTTAGTTGTTGACAAACGATACCGCTACCAGGAGAGATCTATTGTACCGGAGAGTGTCAATCCAAAAGAGGTTCTACAGTAAATGTTCAAAAAAGTTTACTATACAGAAAAGTTGGCTAAATTTTAGCTCCCATACCGCATTTTGGTCAACTCTTTAAAGCATAAGAGTCATGCTCTTTTTCACTTGCATTCAGTTTAAAATTTGAATAGAGGAAGTAAAATACATAAGGCGGCAGCTACGCATTTCGAAGACCAATATGTTCACTTGGCATGGCAGATGCTTGCCAGTGATAGTTGCTTAGATTATTACTGACTTTTCCTTACGTGTGTTGTAAATTCGCTTAGATCAGTTGAACATCGCTAGGATTTTGTTTTTTAATACAATAAAATAATTAATCTCACAAAAATAATACAATTTATGAACAAATACTCGTTTTTTCTTAGTTTTTTAAAATTGTCCAGACATTTCGATGAACTTTTCCGAGCTTATAGCTAACTCCTTCCATTATAAAAGATAGTAAATCCTTAGCAGTTCTTCAATTGCACTGATGTCATTATCTCCCTGTTTCCTTAACCAGATAAGTGTCGGACATTTGTACTAAATAAGATCGGATGTCTTATCTTGTTCGGGGGAAAGCCGACAAACCTTGTGTTAATCCAGGTTTAATTTGGTATGATGGTAATTCAGACCACAGTGGCCAGTGATAAAGCTCGTTAGCAATCTCAAGCTTTCCTTGTCCAGATGCAGTATTTCTTAAGTAATAAAGCCTGATTAAAGGTTTGGATTGCCTAAGGCCATCAAAGTTGGACTAGAGGAAGTCTATCTTTCCATTCGTTTACCACTACGGTTCAGTACCTATGAAGTTAGGTTCCGAAACAGTCTTTGCAAGGCTGGCTGCAAAATCGTTACCTGCAATCCCATTGTGTCCAGATACTAAGCCAAGTTTAAAGCCAAGCATCGAAGCAGCATTTGGCATATATTCAAGATATATCATTGCGATCCAATATTCCTACGTTAAAAAGCCTGCCAAAACAATGCTGCTCTTCCAAGTTACCATAATGAGTGTTTTTAAATTCGATGTTGAAACCCGGTATTCGTACTGACCTCAAAGAACAGTATCTCTTTTAGCGCACATTGCCTGTGTGAAACACCATCCTTAGCTGTGCTGCAAGGATAAATAATTCTTTAATAATTCCGAATCCAATCCGAAGCAAACATTAGCATAGAGCAGAAGCAAAGACGCGAATTGTGGTGCATACTGAAAGGCGGCGGACTTGAGCTTCCATGGCATATTCATGCAGCCTTATGTTATGCAGCGGTATGCACATTTTCGGAAAGTTACTTCGAAAATAAGTAATGGGGATTCGAACACACATATTTGCTATACTAGTCTTGTAAGTATTTTCTAAAGGAAATCTAGAATAAGCTTCAAGGCTTGCTTGGATTGCCGGATTTATCAAAGATTTACCTACAAAATTAATTAGCAGCATTAAAATTTGGCTTAGAAGTTATCAAATCAAATCGTAACAACACGCTTCAAGTAGCAATTGCATAGCATCTGGTAATGTTTACCTCTAGTAACTATCGTTGGTCGAATTGTCTGTTTACCTCTGGTACCACACTAAGAAAAAGGAAAAAAAGAGAAGAATCCACACTTAAGTGGATTGATGACTAGAATATGCAGAACGGTGAGTGACACTCTGGGAATGTTTTTATTGTTCTGACGGAATGCTTACTTTGGCTGATGTGTTAACTGATCAGCTCGTCGAATTGTTTCTTTATTCAGAACAGATGAATTGTGGGTTTTGATTGCACATTAATTCTGCTTAAAATTCTACACATACTATTTGCTGCTTGTCACGATAACTGATGACTATAAAATGAGGATTAAGCAAGCCATTGCCACTTCGGCGAGCTTATTTCGGCGAGTCTAGTAGATATGAAGCTCTTTTTTAATGTCATTATAACCAACGCCGCATAGGTGCTGGAAATGATTATTTGGTTATTTGGTGGGAGCTGGGCTTTATTCTCTAGTCAGGACTATTCAAAAAGTTGTGTAGCCTCTTAAGTCCAGTACCATTATTTGCTGCATCTAGAAAAGAAGTTCGGACGATTAGTGACAATTGGATGCACAGACGAAAGCCTAACTCTATTTCTTTTGCCCTTTTAAAATGTGTTGTGAGCGTCTTTATCATTTCTCATACTTAACAGACAAATTATAGACTGTTATTTTTATTTCGTGGATAGCTGTATGAAATTCATTGATAACTGTTAAAATGAGGCGGTGGCTGGCATTGAAGCGGGCTCGGCTAAAACGGGTCTAGTAGTAAACCTGCACTGAAGTACATGCTGTCATCGCGGCAGGGCGCAGAACATCTACGTCTCGGACAGAGCGTCATAATGGGCAGCAGAAACCTTGAGGTCAAGGCCTTCGTCTACCTCGGCTCTGATGTGAACAAGGACAATAACACCAGTACAGAGATCAAGCGCAGAATTACTCTTGCCAATAGCTGCTTCTTTGGACTCAATTAGCAATTAAGTAACAGAGCCATCTCTCAAAACACCAAGTTGACTTTGTATAAAACTCTGATCATCCCAGTCCTGCTCTATGGAGCAGAGACATGGACGCTATTCAAAACAGATGAAGAAGTTCTTGGTCGCTTTAGAGAAAGGTTATGCGATCGATCTTTGTTCCCGTTTGCGTTGATGGTGTCTGGAGGCACAAACTGTACAGCGGCATTCATATAGTTAAGCGGTTTCGGATTCAAGGCCATGTGGAGCGGATGGACACCACAATTACGGCCCGAAGAGACTTCGATTCCGAACCATTGGGACAATGCAACAGAGAACGTCCTCTAACGAGATGGTGCACACAAGTGGAGAAGGACCTCAACCAACTTTGTGTGCGCAGGTGGAGGCAGCTTGCGAAAGATTCTCCTGGCTGGAGAGGCGTGTTGGTTGAGGATAGTGAGCTGTCTTTACAGGACAATCAGTCTAATTTGTCACAATTTTCACAGCCATTTTTACCTTTCACGAAGCAGCATTTCAATAGAAGCGTACACTCAAAAAGTTATTGTCAAAATTAAATGTATGTTATTATTTAAATGATATAATAATACATCCAACGGTGTGCTAACGAAAATCCCGAAAGTAAATCTTCAACGTGTAGTGACAGTCACACTCATCTACCTCGCTGAAGCTTAGATATAGCTTAGACTCGCGGTACTCAACAGTCTTGCTCCAACTTTATTTTTTTAATAATAAGATGGAAACCTGATTACACTCTTGAAACATGAGCGTGAATCCCAATTGCGACACAACTCTTACATCTTCAATTCAAGATGACATACTTACCTTCAAAGATTGATTCGTCATTGTCAGAGTTTGCCGAAAGCGAAGACTCTGTTTCGATTTTTAAATCTTTGATTGACGGGAATGTTTTCTTCGGCATCTGATCGACGAATTAGGAACTCACCTTCGTTATGTAATGTAATGTCTTCCGGCCACAAAAATGTGTTAATTATTTGTCATAATCGAATAAATCGTAGAAGTGATCTTGACCTCAAAATGTTAAAAAAACAAACAAATCTTCTAAGGTTTTCACTCAGTGATGACGACAGAGTCTGATGTTTGGCTTGGGGATTTTTGGTTCATCCGAATTCTTGGCGTATATATGGGGGCGGAGGAGGAATGTTTTATTACCATTCGAGTGGAACCCTCAAGGCCAAAAAACAGTGGCCGTCCTATGAACACGTGAAGACTGTTGATACTCATGGAACTAGGAAAGTGCAACCTCACTTGTAATAGACATGAAGACTGCTGCAACGAACCGAGAGAGATAGAGATGCCAAGTGGAAGCCCTTCGCTGTCAAAAGGACTACTAATAAAAAATGAAACGATTAATCAATTTCTTGTTTTTTACTTTTGAAGATTCATTAGCCTACATGACCAATCGATGTATCCAAGGGACCAGAATGGCTGCAACAAATTTTGTAAACAGTAAGAACTGATATTAACTGCTTTGCAATTGTCAGGAAAGAATGAGTAGAAAGATATCTGCCTAGCCCGTGGCGTTGTGGGTATGTGCGTCGACTCCAACCTCGTCGTCGTAGGTTTGATTCCTGCTCTATGCGACGAAAATAATGTTCACGGCCCCACTCTTTCCAGTCACTGACAATGCTCAAAGAATAGTTCTGTCTAGAAAAACACTTCTTAAACTTGGCCGTTCGGAGTCGGAATTAAACTGCAAGTCCCTTTCACTCTTGAGAGAGCAACACGAGTGGTTGCTGAGAAGTCACGCTCTGGCTCTCTACGGGCTGTAGCGCCATCCATATTATTACTATTATCTGTCTACCTTGTACAAACCTGCCAACAACTTCATTCTCAACTCATTTTTGATTCTTTGTAGATTTCAGTTTGCCGTTTTTAAATCTATCACTTGTTTTCCTCTGGATTTACTACAATCTGAAAACTGTAATAAGACGCAACACTGCTTGTTTCTCTTATTCCATTGACGTAACAGTGATTCAAATTCAAAATTCCAATCCTTGTTGACACTTACCCACATAAAGCGCACATAGTTTCGGCTTCACTTAAGAAAGCAAAAGTGAACGAAACTTATCGAAACTTAACAGTACAGTCTTTTTGGTTACAATGTATCATTTCGATGTTACCAAATACTAAACAGGTCGTATTTCGGCTTGTATTGAAGTTGAAAGCGTAGTTTGAGTGAATTTGACATTTTTTCGAGTAGTACCGTGTTAACCTTTTGTCAAGGAGACAGAGATCCATCGATCTTAAGTTCAATTCAACACTTTTATTACCGTTTCGTGTAGGGGGAAAGGTGGAATCTAGAAAGTCAGGTTAATCGATGTATCGTTAATGAATTCACATGTTTCTTTGAACAAAATTGTGTTTTGCTAAGTATTTTAGATGAACTATACACTTTCGTTTCATGTAAAACCTGAAAATCGGTCTCGGTAGAGAATTAATAGATGTCACCACATTTTTTAATAATATTTCATTCACATCCCTCTTAATTACGACACGATCTGGTTTTCATAACAGATTGCTTCTCATCCTAATTATTAACTTGGATTTGGCTTATCGACTGATCATGGTGGGTATTCCACCGTATTTCCTTCTGGTTCTGGTATGCTTTTAAGGATTAAAACACCAAAATACTGATACCTCATCTGATTCAGATGAACCTCGATGTGATTACATCCAATAATTAACAAGCAGTACATAGAATATACAAATATTTTGTAAATCAAAACAATGAGGAAAAGTGCTGTCAGAATTTATATTTGTCACTTGGGGAGGTGAACTTTAATGCAGAACTTCAGAGCAACCAACCGTCCGTTTTTTCTTGAAAAGTAATACATTTTTTAAATATCCGAGTTTTTCTACTGTACCCACTTTATGTTATCTCCTTTGGCCATTACGCGTAATGTGGTCAGGGAATTCGTCTTTTTTCCCGTCCGTTCACCCAAAGAGACGACACTTTGAAATACACATGCATCTGCTTTATGCCTGATCACGGCCTAAATGCCACTCCAGTTACCAAGATCACCCTACGCAGGATGACGCAGTTGGTTGAGTACCTGCCCTTGGTTAAAGGGGTCCCAGAATCGAATCCCAATAAAATCAACGGTTAATATGCTTTTATCTGGCTTTCAAATCTGATCCAGTCACCATTTGCCGTTGTGTTCAAATTATAACGACATTGAATCACCCATAGTCTAAGTATGCTGTCAATTACGCTGACAGCCCAAGAACATAATCTAACTAATTACGATCACCAGAGAGAGTCTACTTGGCTGCGTCCACTTAATGGTTGATGTCTTGTGTCCTGCATTGTCCAATATGTTGTGAAACTAAAGACCACAGAGACTTGACCAGTAGGACAAGTGATCGATCATGATCGGTGTAATAATTATGTTCTAAACCGAGGTTTGCTAGTTTCTCGAGATTAATCAATTATTTCTTCTTTCATCATTAAATGATACCACTCATCCAAGAAACAATTATTTTTCGAAATGCAAATTCTATAAAAAAAACATCTCACCAGCTAATTGATACCGTAATTTCACAATCAGCTAATTCAGCACACACTTAACCGCCCTTCAGAAATGTCAATGGGTGTTGATGAAGCGCCACCACTTACAAATGCTCATACCCGCACGAGTATGTCGACATAATGAGTTCTCTTAATAGCCACTGCTAATCGCTCTAAACACTTCTTATGTCAGATTTCATTCCGAGACAAAAACCAGTTGTTGCCTAACCACATTCAATTATGATTTCTTCTCATTAGAGGCAACTAGAAGTCGACAAAATAACGAGATTGACCTTGAGATAACCAGCTTCCCCGCAAAACAAGAACCGAACGATGTTAGCATTCATAGCTGACACTGTCCCGTGGTGAATTGATTTTTGCGGATAACCGATTTCTTTTTGTGTGTTCAAGAGTGCATCAGGCCTTAGAATTGGCAACAATGTCCCATTCTATGTTGTTTTTTAGAGCGAGTTTGTCTCCGTGAATTACGCACGTAAATTGCTAAGGTTTCAGGGGCAACCAGTTCAAGAGAGAAATAAAATTTAAAGCATTTTAGCGGATCCAGTAATGGTCGGTTATTACTTTCCAATTCCTACTAAAACTTGTTCGCTTCTCCCCTTCTTTGTTGGCCAAATTTGCATTTACTTGAGGTTCTTACAGAAATCATCAGTCTATACTCTCCCCATACTTAAGGAAGACATCCAACCGTAGACCCTTGGAACTAACGGTGTGTAATTAAATGGCTTACATGACAAGTTGATTCCATGCTCAGCAAACGTTTGTAATCACTTCCAGTGTTGAAGTGCTCCCCAAGTGGGTTTGCTTAGGCTCAAGCATGTGATGAAAGAGGGGTTCTTCATTACTGCGGCCCGCCTGGGCTTTTTTGACACGAATCGGATCTTCCCCGGCTTACTCAACCGCTTTATGTGATTGATAATATTCGGTTTTTTTTTCAGTAAGTTCATTCTGAGACAGAGCGCCTCTGTGAAGGCGAAGGCGTGTAGTGATGACATGCATCACTGCATCGATTGTCTTTGGCTGGGTCTGCGTTAAGCAAATGGAAGCCGACAAGGTGTTACGTTTGATTGTTTGCTTTCGTCTCGCTTATTCATTCTGAGGCACGTCGCCCTCGATTAGGCTTCGCCGGTGGTGATGATGATGATGATGGGCATGATGCCCGAAAGGTAGCAGCGTGACTTCTCGCCGCACTTGAAAGCATGTGATTACTTTGTACGAATGTAATGAGATTTGCGTAACCGAGAAAGATAAACGGAATCTTGACCGAGTTTGAACGGTCAGCATTTTTGGTGGACCATTGGGAGTTGTTTTTTCCCCCATTGTCTCTCTTTGTCAGTTTTCAATGTTTATTCTGTGCCGAGATCTGGTTTCAAGGTGAGTGCGAAAGGAAAGTTGAAAAGTTATCATCTTCCATGAAGTTAAGGTTTGTACTGTCAAACTGTAAATTGATGTTTACCTTCGGACAGTGTGATCATGATGCAATGGCAATACTGCAAGAGATTTCGGTGCAGGCTGCCAAAAATTATGGAAATGGCTTTCAAACCATTTCAAAAGAAGAATTCGTCGTGGTACATCTATCGTGGTATCCTTTAAGCAGTGTCAGAGAGGACGGTTAAATTAGGATTCCCTTTTTAATACTGGTCCTGATGGACAAAAAAGCCTGTTAGATATATATCCTCTCTTACTTCATCTTCATGAAGACTTAATAGGACAGGACAAGTACGACGGTCTCTTTCATTTAAAATATGTCATACTAAGTTTAATCAGGTAAATTATTTTGTTACTGTAAGCTTAAACTCGATTCACAGACTAAGGCTCTGGTTACTGACAGACTGCCTATCAAGCAAATGCTCCACAATTGTCAATTTTCTATTTTAGGACAGATTAACAATAATACAAGGTCCAAATGGCCGAAGCGACACTGAGGTTTACAAATGCTGTTCATGTAGACAAGCTTTTCTACATTGCCCAAATCTTTTGGGAATATTGAGCGCCTTTGCAGCTCTTCTATGCATGATAAATGACACCTTGTTTTAAAGAAAGGAAATTCCTTTAACCTTCCTTTAAGCTGCTCAAACTTGGACGTTCGGAGCCGGCATACAATTTAAAAAATGTTAAGACTAGGCAACGCCATATTCTGTTATGTTACAACTCTTTTCCTTGTTGTTTTTGAAGCGATTTTGTAAGAGTAACAGATCAACTTTGGAGGCATGATCTTCAAAAAGTCCTTTCAGATATTATCTTACACGGATGACGATGCTCGAGAAGTTATTAATACCCTTAATTGTCCGAGATCAAGACACAGCCTGTGATGAAGGTATAGTGGGAGAGGAGGTTCTCATCACATTGGTCTTAAATATCTGAGGATTCACTTAAGAAATCTTTGTAAGTTGGCCACCATGGTCAATTGTTTTATCAGTACGGTTAGCCAACGGAGGCCGAAGACTGAGATCTGTTGGCTAATCGAAATTGTATGCCGACTATAAATGGCCCATTTTTGAACCCCTCCTCCAAAATGGAGATCTGAAATTTTTGATTGGATTTCCTTAGGTGAGCTCATCACGCAACTCCAAGGCGAATAATTTAAATTATGCTTATAAATATCACATGCATAAAAATTGTAAGATTAAAATATAAATAAATTAAGCATATAGTCTCTGTGAATATTGGCAGTTACTGCCTAAAGATGTCTTTCTTGTCCTTCATGTTTGATTTAATTTATTTTAAACCATATTATCCCTCTAGTCGAAACAAAATTGAATATATGTAATATATAATATGCCATTAAGAATAAGACTATGCCAACGCCTAAGAAGGCTTTGGTACAAGCAGTGGCTACAAAGAACGGAAGTGGAAGTAGCACCATGATCAATCTCTATGTGCGTAGTTGGAAGGAGCTAACCAAAGGTTGCGATGTAGCTAGTTGCTTTTTTTTCATGTTGGCTGTACATTTTTTTGACTATGAAGAAATTTTAAAAAAATTTTCAATCATAAATGTTTCACTCTGAAAAATTACAGGAATTAGATGTCGAGCTTCGAAAAAGTGAGAACTTCAACCACGATGAACAAAATTTCTAAGTAAAAAAGTTAATCACATTCACATAACATCTCTTCACGAATATATCTAATAGACATAATTAGATGCTACCTCTTGCCATGGACGCTGTTAAATTGCCAAGTCAAACAGAGAGTGCATTTGAATTAGAATATTTTGCAGATTTTGAGTGATATGGGATATACGTATACACATATTATGTTCAAGCGATAATTTCCTTCTCTTACCTGGCAGAACTAATAACAGGCAGCTCCTTTTTTTCTCAAGGCAAAGCACAGTTGGCGCACACCATAAATCTTTTCTGTTTTTGGACATTCAATAATGTCTCGATAAGAAAACACATTCACCCGACAGAGAAAAGCATTAAAGTGAGAATTAAATCAAGACAAAAATCATCATCAGCATCACCACTCAATGAATTCACACTTAATTTTAATATAACTGGTCTTGCTGGACTATAAATTCTAGACATAACCATTAGCTGCGCAGTCGTTAATCTTGGGAGTTTTTTCGAACATTTCCGCTTTTTCACGGTCTCGACCCTTTCCCATGCCTTAGCACTCCCTTCCCGAACGAGGTCACCGTCAAATGTCGTCTATTTAGTACAGCAAACTAAGAAAATAAACGTGCAAATATTCGAAACATAGATCGATTCAAAATAACATCTATGAATGAAGGTGTCGATTTGAATAGCGTTTTGGGCCAATAACACTGACCTTGAATGGATTCCGACATCGTTATGTCGAAGCCGGAATCAAATGATTTATTTAATTGCGTTGATAAATGTGTGGACGCACGCATCTTCGTCGTGTTTCGTATTAACGGACAAACATTTGTGTTATATTAACTGTCGGATTATGATAAAAACGCACACGTGACTGGCGTGTAAGTGTGTAATGAGACGCCATGTAGGCAATACTATCTGTCGATCCAATGTAGCAGCTCGTGAGTCGCACGTTGCGGACATTAATAGTAGTGCTGCCTGGCATTAGTACTTGTTAAGAATGATAAATTTTGGTTCAACCGAAATATATTCGTATTCGTATATTTCATATAAATGTCTGACAAGCATGTTTCATAATTATGTGTTTATCTGAACACATTCGCTTGTATACATTATGTAAGTTGTGTGGCGCTATAATCGGATGTGGACTTGGGATTACTGAATGCGACCTGCAACCCTAAATGGTTAAATAAGAAACGTTTTATTTTTATGCATACTCTGTGAGTATTTCCATTGACTCTAGAAAGAGCTAAATGAACTATTTAAGTATTTTTGTCATTAATGGGACTTGTTTCAGCGTTGTTGTTTTTACTGACTTTATCCGCCAGTCAATGGTCTCTCTCTCTAGAGCGATGTTAGCTAAATTTCTGCGACCAGAGGTCGGCATCCGCGATATACGGCGCCACTTGCCATACAAGCGATACAACTTTTGAGTCAACTGGGTACTCTCAGGGCTGTTTACGCAGGTGTTATTTATTTTGACGCTTCATGGGGTTCTTGGTCTACGCGAACAAGGCGACAACTTTGGACGAATTCGAGGTCATCAACCGAGACGCTATTACCGGAATAACGACATATTACACACATATTTCTTGTATTTATATACTTATTTCTGAGACATTCTCAAACGATTTCCATGAAAAATTATTATTAATGAAATAGCTAAGAATCTTACTATAAGGTCAAGGTCAAATATAAAACCAAGAACTTGATGATGCTGTAAAGTGGGCTGATTTGTTTATGAAGATCCATTTTAAATAAATGAGGCAAACCTAGGTTCTTCAACGGAGCGAGAATTTACCACATCTTGAACTCTACGATTTTTTGCCTTGATTGATGCTTATTCAAGGGTTACCTTGCTAAGTTTTTTCCCAATCGTAAAGCAAATCACAAATTGAGAACGTTGAATATTGTACTACTAAAATAGTTCACTGTTATTAGGGTAGCAATTTGTTGTAGAAGTCTGATATATAACTTGTGCATAGCAAGTTATTTAAAGGATATTTTGGGCTGAATTTTGAAAAACTTACTCACTGAGAAACAAATATTTTTCATTCACTCTCTATTTTTAAATTTAATCAAGACCTCTAAGGGTTTTCCAATAAGGACTTGGCTAAAACTTTTTATCGGCGTGAAGTAGAATCAAAACATATAATATTGAAACTCGACCTCATTCATATGGCCACAGTGGGCACGCTTGCAGCAATCGATTCGTTGGGCTCAATTTTCAAAATGTGTGGCTAACATTTCGAGTTCAATGTTGGTCCTGAACTCTTCCAACGTCATCGTTGGCATAAACCAAAGACTTGACGTAGCCCCTCAGAAAATTGTCAAGCGGCGTTAAGTCACACTAACGACTGGTCCATTTCTTGAGATATTACGCTCACCATACTTACTCTCCAGTACATCGATATGTAACGTGTTTTGTGTGGCTGGTTGGGCCATCCTGTTGAAACCACTTGTCGTACAATTAAATATCTTCCTATTCGGGCCAAAAATAATCGCTAATTATACTGCGATAACGCTGCCCATTCTCAGTAATCTCACGATGGTTATCGTCGACGAAAAAATATGGCCTAATAACGCCGCCGGCATGCATGAAGTACATGTAGATTTCCATGCGACCAATAACACATTTGTTGTTTATTGACATTGAGCCAAAAAGGGGTAAGGTAAGTTCAATAAACAAAATTCCTGCACAAGAAAAAGAAAACAAAGTAAAACAACACGTGGCTGTTTTTTAATAAACATTGAAATCTTGTTTTAATCTTTGACACTTTTACTATTAAATCATTTTCCAAACATAGTCTGTTTCTCTTCTTAGTAATAATGTCACACATTGGGAGAATGGCACCAACAACCTCAATCTCAAAAAATTTTCTCTTCTCTTCTTTTTATTCAGAAATTGTTAATTGTCAAAAAGGATTAAATATCAATCTTTGTCCATTTGCACTTTCACAATCCAATTTTAATAGTTCCTTCTCCAAATTATGCAAACTCTGTACCATGAGATGAATATGAAAGTTGACTGATATTGATTCATCTGTATCATCCCTATTACATAATTAATGTGACATCAAACTCAAAGTCTACTGAAAGGCCGATAACAATCAATGTGTAAAAGTTCTTGTGTTTTATAAATAGATATGTGCAAATATTCTACATTTCTCCTCACTTGCATCAAGCTAATCTGAGAAATCCCCTAAATTTGGACGATTTACGGGATAGCACAGAGTTGCCGAATACCAACATCTAAAGACCAGAAATAATCAAGGTGATCTTCATTAGATGCTCAATTTATGACTAATAGTTCATTGACTGCATTTATTATGTTTGAAATCGCGCCAACTCCAATTATCCTCCAACTTGCATCAGATCCTCCAATATTTGTTTAGGTGACTTTCTGGGAAGTCCATTCGATTATCGATCCCATTCAGCATGTACTGATATAAATCACCATTCAAAGCAAAGACAAGTTAGCTACTTAATTTCAATATCAATGGAACAGAATTAATAACAAAGTATTTTTAAAATGATTCGAATGAAAAAAAAAACTTGATCTAACAAGTATACCATGATTTGCCGCCGGTGGAGAACGCTCATTCTTACTTATTCGCTAAACCGTTAAGAGAGACGACGACTTAACCGTTATGGTTGTCAGAAATGAAATTTATTTGTTTATCAGAGGAAATTGCCAAATTGCCAACTACTCATGATTAATTCATGATCATATTTAGAGTGATTTACTAACACCAAAGAGCTTCCAGGGTGACGTACATTTGCTATTATGTTTGAATGGAATAACCTTAATATAGACTGTTTCTTTTTGCTTCTTGTGCTCCGTCTGTGAATGGTAAAATCCATGATGGCTAGGTAAAGTTCTAGTGACTTGTAGAAGCAAGATTCTACAAATATTGAAGGTTGTGTTTAGTAGGGGAAGGTGATGTATGATCTCCTGCTGCATCTGGTTCTTGCAGCTTCTCAGAAAATAGTGATGGGTGTTTACATGCGTGTTACTGGGCAATATCCTTTTATGACGCCAATTAGTGTCCTGACTGACTAGTGTGGACAGAGTAAGTGTCTGAAGTTGCTTCGCAACAAATTACTGCTGCTGGTTGGTCGAAGATCTTAGCGAGAGGAGCTAGTGACACATGTTGTCGATATCTACTGTTGTCATTCTTACCATGCCTTTGAAAAGCAAGTGTCATTATCCCAGAGATATACTCATAGTCGTCAGTTGGTTGTTCGGACGAGTAACACTCGTCCCTTTCGAACACTACACCGTTCGGAGACCATGGCAGTGCTTCATTGTCTCTACGACGGTCTAACTATTACTACTGGTCACACTAGATTCTTGTAAATAAAATTACAACGACGAAAGATGTAAGCTTTACTTTGTCTTTGTTTTTGAATTCAAAAAACTATTATGTATGGAACACCCTGTCATCCAAGTGACCGCTGGCCTCATCTGAGAGCAACTTTTATAGTTTACAGTGAGGTCCCCACGCTGAGTGTCCGACGTGAAAGACTTTCATAATTCACTACTTAATCCCTCTCAGGTTATTGGCAATGTTCAGAAGGAACATCTGTTTAAAAAACACTTTATTCCAGATAACCACCTCCTTGTCTTACAACAGGAAAATATTAAGACAAGACCACGATCGAAATTGCAGGTGGTTTTCTAGCTATTCTTCTATGCATCTTCTCAAACCTTGATTAAAGCTTCAATATTTTTGTGGATCAAACAAGAAATGCGTTTTATTAGCCCATTAAATGCTTAAGATACCTTCGTCAGCGTAGTCGCTTGAAGCAAAAGAGGACAAACATTGAGAGTGAACTGAAAAGTTCATGCAAATATCTCAATATTCTGCTGTCCATTAATTTGACAAATCTGTGAACGTGAACTTGTATGCGGATTATGTTAAGTATTCTCTCAATTTATTCACTTATTTCTCTCCCATATTAGAATTGTCTATTTTAATCAAAATTTATAATATCTTCCCACAACCAGTTTGTGGCTTGTATCAAACGCATGCGTTTATAAATATTTTAACCCATTTCGTCTGTCAAATGCGTCTGTGTATGGACTGAGTGACTAGGTCTATCTATCCGCACAGTGGATAACCCTCGTAGTGTTTCGATAATATATTAGAAACAGCGACATCATGATTGTAAGGCATTCCAAATTGTTTTTATATTGTTATATTGAATTAAAGAGTTTCGACCTTTACAGAGATTTATCAAAAAGAATTGTGGATGTCAATTTAGACACATGGAGCTTTTAAAATAAACTACTTCTCATTGGGAACCTAGTCAACTTCAAGTTTACTTCAGCGCTGTTATTCTTAGACAATTCTATAGCGATTTGGTAGTATAGTCAATAATGTTGAACCTGTTGAACCGGATAACATAAGTTGTTCCAGCTCGAAGATGGTTTCTTGTAGATGAAGAGAATTCAAAAAATTTGACAAATGAAGAATTAAATAGAAAGACATTCAACTTAAAGAGAGTTAGATTTGGAGAGGGTCCACTACAGTTTGTTTTTACTAGAAGACACAAGGTAAACGCATGACGTTTCCTAATTTCTAATTATTATATTGATTATGAGATTGATCCTGTGTATAATCTGCGAAAGAAAAGTTAGTTGGAAACGTAAATGTAGGATGTCTCAGGTGCAAATAGACAAGTCCTTGTATCGAGCCCAACTATCTCGTCCTGGCTGTACCAAACACTCGCCTTCCTGCTGGAATAGCAATAGAAACACTCACCGGTAGTAATGATAATAGAGACATTCGGGCTACCTTGAGACTCAACAGAATATCAAATTTGCAGTTCTATCTGTATAAATCTTTAGTACCTTCGCAATTTAAAACACTTAACAAATAAAGGCATGTAAAACATTGGATCCTGGAAAAGACTCAAGAGATGCAGATCGACACCCACCACCTATTTGTCGATTTCAAGGCCGCATATGACAGCGTGCGTAGAGACGAGCTATATAGCGCCATGTCTAGTTTTGACATTCCTGCCAAACTCGTCAGGTTGTGAAGATGACGATGGAGAACTCTCGCTGCTCCATCAAGGTCGGTAACGGACGCACAACATCGACGTCTCGGACAGAGCATCATATTGGGCAGCAGAAACTTTGAAGTAGTCAAGGACTTCTAGTTAAGCGTCGACACCATTCGACACCGAGCCATTGGGACAGCGCAACAGAGGACGTCCTCGCACAAGATGGCGCACACAAGTGGAAAAGGACCTCAACCAACTTGGTGTGCGCAACTGGAGGCAGCTGGCGAAAGATCATGCTGGCTGGAGAGGCATGTTGGTTGAGGCCGAGGTCAACCCCGGACTGTAGCGCCAATCAAAGAACAAGAAGAAAACCTTGGTTGTTATTTTAACATTAAAATATCGCTGCCGTACCGCCAAAATATGGTAAGCGATAAAATGAAAATTTTACAGAAGAGGCTTGTTTGTTTTTTGTCTGAAAACAAGTAAATGTCGCTTACCAATTTTGTTTTCTCAGTAATTTATAATTTTAACGCTTTATTAAAAAATGTATGCGGAAAAGGTGCGCAATTGAATAAACTATCGAACTGCATTAATATCTTATTTTTATTTGAATTTTGCTTACTTTAACTTGGCGGTTAGAGCGCTATATGTTATTAACATGTTGAACATTTATGTTACATGATTTAAGCTGCTCAAACCTTTTTGGAATTGATTGTATGATGCTATCAAGCAAGAATATTCTTTTGGCCAACGGGATAGTGAGTTTCTGGAAAATTAATATAATTCAAGAGCTTGAATATAATCATTGTTTTATGCATTGTAGAAATGCATCTACTCACGGTATTATTTTGCACATACGGTGTTCCGATCCTGCCTAAAACAATTTAAGAGAGTATGAAAGCAACTCTTTGTCATAATTTGAATTTCATACTCTTAATTTTACCTAATTGTCATCATCCAATGTAATTGAATTCATGCGAAGACCATTAATCGAATTTCATTATTGCCGGCACACGCTCCCAGGGTGCGAGGTTCGAATCCACTGAACCATTCTGCAGTTTCATTCTACCATTTACAAAGTTACAACTTTACAAAAGACTAACATCAAAAAAGTCGTTTCGTTAAGCGGCTAATTCACAGACCATTGCTCCAGCTTTTTTTTTTACTTTCGTTTAAAAATTCACCGCTCGACATTGGGCACCCGCTAAAAGATTGAATTAATTCGCGAAAACAGTTCACACAATACAAACCGCCCTTTGTCAAAATATGACAAAGCCAATCCTTTTCCTGTTCTGCCTCGTGGGAACTCTGTCAGCGGTCTCATCGGCAGGCATCATCGGCGGCCTAGTCACCTTTCCGTATGAGCAAGATCCATGCAGTTGTGTTCTCCTGACATGCACCTGTTGCACGGGCATTAAAGTCACCACAGTGCGATTCTCAAAAAGCCGTAAGTCAATCATTATTATGTGTTGCCTTCTGAAAATCTTAACATTTCTTGTACTGCAGTGTGTGTGGTGATTTCGGTCAGTATTTTCTCTCTATCGTTTGGTGTCACCATTAAATTGGACAGCAAGACGCTAACATCGTTCAAGTTCTCGGCAACGTCACCTCCAACTTATTGTATTCCGATTGCCTTGCCTGTCAATCTCTCCACGTGCCTGAAGATCCACGATGTAAAGTTGCTCAGCTTCTCAAGTGTTCAAGTGTGTATGACAATTTATGGCGTTCACAAGACTAGCAATTTTGTGGTGATTCCGTTAAATTGTGTCAAATTGTCATCTGGATCATTGCAACACTTCACCACCACGTCTACATCCACGACAACAACGACAACCGCAAAAACCACAGTAAAGTCGGGTTGAGATGCATTTTTTTTGGCGAAAATAAATGAAAACTGAATAAAATTCAACATTCGCATTCGATTATTGTTTGTTTTCTCAAATTAAGGTCTAATAAGTTATTCGTGTACGACAATCAGTGGGCGAAGAAGATACAAGAGCCACCATCTTTATTTGGTTTGATGTGCATCTTCTCGAACACTCTGCAAATTGGAGGATGTATTCATGAGGTTCCTATAATCCTTGATGTTATTTTTCGAATTCATTCGAGGGGTAAGGAAGGTCATACTTTAAATGGATGTATAGTTCAGATATGGCATGAAGAACTTAATTTTTTCTGTAAAAATGTTTTTCATTCTACGCCATAAGTTTATTCGCACCAAATGCGAAAGTTAATTTCATTTTCCCGTCACAGGTCATTAACTTGGACATTTTCATATATAAAGCAATCCGAGAAAGTGCCAAAATATAGACATCAATTTTTAATATACTACTGGCATGACTTCAATTATATTGAGCTTTTGACAGACACATTAAGTGGACAACGACCATTGTTTTGACGGTTGACTTGTGTCATATAGTGTTCAGTGTACTGTACTACTGTGTGAAAATATTTTTGGAGACACCAGTAAATCATCTACAAAACATTTGGAATATTGGTGAATCTTAAATCAATATCCCGCATTAATGACGGTATTAATCTTAAGGAACTATTTGATAGAATGCATGAATCCCCTGTAAAATTAGTCACGTTGTGGTACACCACTATATACATACAGCGTTAACCTTTCGAGATCTAAACTCGATGTCGCCAAAGCAGAGCGTTGTGAGGGTACGTCTTCAATCACTGGAGCCACGTAACAAGATATTGCAGGCAACAGATTAAATATCAGTGGACTCGGCATAAGTCGAATTCTAACTCGAAAAGTGACTTAGAAAGTAGAGAGAGTAGTTTGCTTGCCATGTTTTGACATTCTTTGACATACAAAAAACTATTCTTTAATCATAACTCCGACCAAACTGAACAAATCTTTGATATTCCGTAAATAGTCGACTAAGTAGGTGTATATTGTCTAGCAAAAATCAGTCATTTACACCGTACTTAAGGTCTTATCACAATTGCCTCAGAGCAAATTTTACTTCACAAGAGACAACTTAGACCGTTGCTGCTTTGGCTTGCAAAAACAATTTTCGGTCAAAACTCCTGGGTACAACTTATTTCACACGTCTTCATTCAATATTTGTGATATAGTTGACAACATGTTCTCTTCGAAGATTTGATGCAAATGCTGCGGACCATGGACGTCGCTTTCAAGTAGCCGATGCAGTCTATTTGTGCGTTCAGTTGTCCTATCATGAGTCTGATTAGATCTTTCTAAACAGGAATATACTTTGATTCACATATTATCAGTGGCGGGAAAGAAGTTGAGCCCCTAAATGTGAATATTAATTGCATTCGTTACTTTGTCGGGGATTGAACTTGGCCACCCAGGATGTTAGCGGTTAAGCTTCTTCTAGAAGGCGTTTATTTAGCTTATCTCAGGCGAAGGCACTTGATGTTTCTAAGGCATTTGACAGAATTTGGCATCAATTTATATTGTTTGAAATGCGTGCTTATGGAATTGACGAATATCTTCTTCTTTTGGATTAGGATCTACCTTTCGTTCCGTTCAATTCAAATTGCCTTCGATGGATTCAAGTCTGATATGAAGGAAATTAACGCTGGTGCCCCCCTATGTTCTGTTTTGTCTCCAACACTCTTTCTGATTTTTACAAATAATCTCCTGTCTGCTTCTTCTAATCCAATTCACTACTTCGCTGATACAGTATCATCACATTTTTATATTCGATCCAAGATTTACGATGCTGCCCTTCAGCCGTAGAACTGGAACGACAGTGTATGTTTAAATTCCGATCTAGACGGCATAACTGATGCAAGAACAATAGAGTGGAAATCAAAGCTCTCTGCTACCATCTAAGCGAAGTCCTAATAATCAGCCATAGTTCATAAACCACGGTTGTATCGATGGTACTGACCAGCTTTCTATCCCTGGTGTGCGTATCCACACATACACTCAGTTGAACTTATAGGAGCCAGCAATATCGCATTAGATTCGCTCTAACACCGACGAAATGTGTCTTCTCTGTTCCTTTTCTTCATCAAACGATACTCAAGTGATCTAGCCAATTGTATTCCTATCTCTCTTATAATAACATCTTTGTCACGATCAAATTATGAAAAAACAAGCGATTGTAGTGACGGAGGCATGAAGAAAAGCTGTTTAAATCTTCATCCCCACAGTCTCTGCAGAAGTAGTCACGTTCATGTCAATCTAATTTTCATGTAAACATAGCTTAAGCGATCACAAGTTTCCTTTTATGGATCTTACAGACGCTCCTCCCATGGTCTAAACTAAATGAGCCTTTCTTTGTCTTCCTTTTATGTAATTCCTTGATGAACCGAAAAAATTGTCCTATTGTACATCAGACTATATTTGCAACTACCATTCAAAACAAACAAAATTCACTCCATTCATTTGTCATTAAAGTTATACTGATACGCAAAAAATATAACAGTCGATTAGGTTTTCTTTAATGAAAAACAACATTGTTCATCTATTATTAACATTTTATCATCTATTATTAATCATCTTCAGTTATTCCATGAGCCAGTGACTTCAGAAGCTTGGGTGATACTCCTCGGTTCTTCAATTGCACTCGTGGTTTGTAACCATTCTTGTCGGCGGTGTACATGGTGATCGTGTCAATGTTTCCGGACGTGTAACTGAATGCACCCATGACAACCAGTTCTTCCTTATCGGTGCCAGGGTTCAAGATGATGCCAACTTCCTCGCGGTATGAGCTATCATCCGTTTTGAAGCTGTGAACAGAATGAAAGAAAAGTTTCAATAATATTCTCGTCTACTGAATTGAACAAAATGTAAAAATAAAACATTGAACAATATAACTTCACCGTATTAGTGGCATTTTGTTGGGTTCTTGTGGCATCAGTATGAGTCTGGTTTCAAAAACATAAATCAGAGATTAATGCCTGATGACTAGGTGGTCATAGACAACATTTTGTGTTGGCATCAGTGCATCCTTGAACGAATTTGTAGGAAGTGTGAGAAGTTTGTCTCAGAATATTTTTTTCTTGATAAAAAAAAAGTGGACAAAAAACATTTGCAATTTTTTACCCGACCATATATATACATACAATAACAATGATATTATTTAAAACGATTCTCGTCTTCTCGTCAACCGCCTTAAAATCACTGACAATATCCTGAGCGCATTTCCTGTCAAGGAAAACCTTCAGAGAGTTTTGCAATCTGAGTCGGACACCGGAACCTCAGCCCAGCCACTGACTCACTTAAGCCGTTGATCCGCAACACTCATCGTAGCCTGGATCAAAAGACAAGCCAAACGCGTCAAATCCAACGAAACCAATCCATACGCCGTCAGCAAGAATCGCCAACGAGGTGATCATTTAATTTGTCCCCACACTAATTTACTTTCTTCTCCAAAATAACTTAAGACTTACTTGAAACGGTAACTTTCCTCATTAGGGACATTATTGTACTCCGAAAGCATAATTTTTGGAATCATCAAGTTGAGAAGTTGCCCGGTCACTGGAATGGCATCTGTCAGCGATGGCAGAGTAAACTGAGCCGAGGCGAAACCCGCCAAACTAGCGAAAAGGACGAACTGCAGTGAAAGAAAAAAGAAATATCCATTTAGTCACTCAAGTCGCACTCAACACAAGTGTGTCTACCCACCAATTTAACGGATTCCATTATTTATCGAATTTTAACCGCACGAATAAGAAAAATATGAGTTTATCGATTCAAACGTCGAGTCAGATTGAAGCTGAACTTGTGTCAACAGTGCTAAGATATACTTAACTTTTAAAATGGATCGCCTCCGCTCTCGAAGACCAGTTGACTTGTCCGGATTCTTTTTTCTGTCGCCATTCCCTGGGACTTTACCAATTTCCTTTTGTGGTCCACATATTGGAATTGCCGATCAATTTCTAATTCTCACCATCTCTTTCTCACCTCAAACCTGGCAATAACCCACGTTGAGAACACAAGAACAAAGCAATTCGAAGATAAGATATAAATCAACCTCAAGCAAACGGGATTCTGTCTCCCGCACGTCTTGCGTCCCTTTACCTAACTATTTTCGAGACATGGCGAGATGCCGGTTCGCGATTCAGATGAGTGCAAGGAGGAAACAAGTAAATGCTCCAGCACCATACAAGAATAACGCTAGCAAGGCAAATACGAAAAAAGAGAGAAAGCACGAAAGTTTTGTACACCTATAAAACTTGATCATCCAAATAGGCTCTTAACGTCGCTTTTACACGATCGAATTTCATCGGATTCCTTCGCTTTTCAGGTGAGCTTTCCCTACTTTGCATTTTATAACACAACGGAACCAGACTAAGTATATTTCGTCATTTTACCGTACCTGGAATGAATCCTTCCGATAAATGACACCACGACAAATAAGTGTATCCATCAAGAAGCTGTCAGCTTTCAGGTTGTGTTGGCTCACATAACCGTAGATCGTCTTCGCTCGGGGCTTGCGGGTCTTCTGGAACCGCAGGAGAAAGGACACCGAAAGGAGTTTCTAGACAAAACCGAAAGGAGCTTGGACAAGGAAACCGAAAGGAGTTTCTGGACAAAACCGAAATGAGTTTCTGGACAAAACCGAACGGAGTTTCTGAACACCGAAACCGTTAATATTTCTTTAATGTAAGTGAAGTCTTGCTTTTTCATTATGGCCAGTGTGCGCTTCAAATATATCTTTTGTAGTTCACATTATATATGGAAGTTGTTAAATTGCTTGGAATGTGACAGCATCAGCCCTTTTTTGGCAGTCATTCGGTTTTTGTAATTATTGCCGATTATTTCGCTGCGCCCGGAATCATCTTTATCACCTTTAGTTTAAGTGTACAGTACAAGCAATAGAAAGAGAGACATAAAATCTTTTCGACGATGTTTCTACACACATAATCTGTAATGATCACGATTGAATCTATGCAAGTATTTATATCTCATCTGTTTATCCTATTGCTTCTGAAGTGCCATCAAGAAGTGAACAAGCTCTGCAGTTTCATTTGGGGCAGATCTCAGACCATCTTAAAACTAACATTAGGAGCCCATACAGGTTGAATTTGCATAAAGCTCGGGATTATACTCGCCCACTTGATTCCATAACTTGAAATCTTTGTAGAGTCAACATTTCATCCTCCTATCTAGATTCCACAGAATTCAAGATGTATCCCAAATCCGGTGTGTTTCCCTAACTGTATTGTCACAATTTCTATCGTTTCGAAGAAATCGAAACCGCTTCTAGCAGGAGTTTTGCCAAATTCCGAGCGACGACCTTGAATAACCAACTTGATTTTTTTCAACGACATGGTGATCGTAACAAAACTAGTTTTTGAGCATCAGCGCCGACCACGCTAATTCATGCCCACCAACTGCGTCGTGTTATGGTCATAACCATAAGCCATTGATCGAACAGTTTCCGGCAAACAAAATCCCAAAGTCAAAGTCTGTCCATTCATTAGTCATTGATTCGCAAAAAAATAAAATTCCGATGTGATTAAGTTTTCTTTCAAAAATTCAACATTCCACGCTCTAGCGCGGATCCAGTCGTTTTATCATTTATTTTCCACTATTATTTATCTACAGAAGGTTTCTATCCAGCAAGTGACGACAGAAGCTTAGGTGACACTCCTCGGTTCTTCAATTGCACTCGTGGTCTGTAACCATTCTTGTCGGCGGTGTACATGGTGACAGTCTCAATGTCTCCTGATGTGTAACTGTATGCACCCATGACGACCAGTTCTTCCTTATCGGTGCCGGGGTTCATGATCATGCCAACTTCCTCGCGGTATGAGCCATCATCGGTTTTGTAGCTGCGGATAGAAGAAAAAAGTAAAAAATTAATAATTGGTAATATATTTAATTATCGCCTTCTTAATCGATTTTTGTTTGGTTTGCTGGTGTCGGATCGATAGGTCGATTAGAATTCAATTTCTGGGATGGCAACTCACCCAAAATAGTTTGAAGTCAGTGACTTCAACGACAAAAGTTGGTAATATTTTCTTCATAGTTTGGTACAGTATTTCGTGTTAACTGCATCCGACTTTCTCCAGAAAGAGAATGTTGGTGGATCCCTTTTTTGCATGTATTTTAATACAAGATACATTTATGGTAGACAAGCTTTAATAATGTTTATAAGAAAGTAGTGTCGCTGTTCACTCCTTCACGTGAGTGATTAAAGTGTTTGGTGCTTCTCTGTTTGGGTTAAAAAATGAGTTGATGGATACTGTGCGAAAAGCAGATCCCTTCTACTGGAAAATTATCCACGAAGCGTACATATATTGACTTGGAAGAAAGTTCAAGAAAGCCAAAAAGTGCAAATATTACTAAGATCTTAAGTCTGGACAAAGTTTTCTCTTGTGAATTTAATTTCAAATTCGTTTTGATAGTCGTGGTTTAGTGTCAGAAACTTTCATAGTCTGTAAAATGTATTTTCTGTGTCTCGTCGTTGTGGCAGTAGCACAGGCCTGGTATCTGGAAAAAAAACTACTTCTGTCGTGCGTGCTGTTCTTCCAGGAGTGGATGGGACCAGCGTTGTGTGGGCTAGACTACACTGCGTCGACTACAGAGTTGACGTCGCCAACAACACTAGAAAGGATCTACAAGTCGGCCAAGTTTGACAGGCTTTTTTGTAGACAGTTACACTTTTTGAGCATTGTCAGTGACTCAAAAGAGGTGGTGCCGTGAAAATTATTTGCAGTGCTGGGTATCGAATATAGGCACCAAGGATCAAGTGCGTAGGAGTCGACCCCTATTCTCCAGAACGGGTGGATGGCGCAGTCAATTGAGTGCCTGTGAATGATAAGTTAATACGTGTTCATGTTGTGATCATCGGCACTATTACTGGAGATGTTGATCAGTGATAGTTGTCTGGCTACAGATATCACTATGTACAAGCATTGTCTTAGCAGTCACTAACTTAACCTACTCACTACTCCACGACCACCCACAAGTACACTGTACAACAGTCGTGAAAGTATTCTCAAGAATTTCGAAAGGCATGCACATTTTTTAATTACTCAATTTTATGTATAAATACCCTCAGCAAGTCGCTTAAAGACTATACCTTGCAGCAGAATGATCTAGGCAACCAGCTTGTACATGTTTTTAACTACTCAGCGAAACCATTACTCCTCTGATGTATGTAATTTAATCTGGTTCATTTAATAGCCTCATGAATATGATATCTTCGAAAACTACTTTACTTGACAGCCAGTGTTCTTAACGACAGTTCATAGCATCCATGAACCATTGAACACCGCTCACATACATTTCAAACTGATCTTCTGACTGCCATAACTCTTGGATTAAAAACGACTATCATTCACTTTTCGTTCGCGCTGACTACCAGTCACTTCGTGTACATATCTCCATTCGTCACACGTTCCTCTCGTACCTCATATCACAAATCATTAAAGCAGTGAACGTATTTCTCATTCTGATTCCGATTTATTCAATTCTTTACATCTCAATCAATCTCAATTTGAAATCAATCCATCACTTGAATCGACAATAGAAGAGCATTCATAAGATGAAGAATCCAGTTCCACTCCTATAGAGTTGATCCTCTCATCATCCTCGGCATAAAGTTCACAAGTCAGCCACACGATTACGGTACACGATCTTTGGTACAAATAAATTGCGCAATCCGCCGCTCAGGCACACATGAAAAATTCTTGCATTTCGAGTTAATAAAACTCATTACGGCAAACCGCAATTCACGACATTTCAGGAATGTGTACGTAGTTTGTAAATTTAACCTCAAATATCATACTTATTCGGCGTCTGATCACCTGGCTGTGATAAACCCATTAAAACAGCGGCCTTGAGTGTGCGATCTTCTTTATGAAGCAAATTAAGCAGAAAGTTAAGATTATTTCGGACAAAATCGTACCGCAAAGAGGCTATGCCTGCTAGCCGACTTGAGAAAAACCAGTCCGACAAGGCTCAAGGCTGTATAAATTATTTAAATCTCGAAGATGATCATTTGGCAATCAATCAATGACGAGCAAACGCACATGAGTGGTGTGGGACTAACTACCGCAGGTTGCGATCTAAAGGTTATGGTCTAAAACATACGCAGCTCTGACGGCCACGGCCTTTAATGAAATCTCAATTTGTCAGTGTCAAAGCCTGTGATGCTCAATGAGTTAATTTCAACCTTAGACAACAAAAAGTCGGTTGATACCTTCCAAAATTTTGTAGCCGATACGGTGATGTAATTCGTGGTGTTAATTATTTTATCTTTTTGTCTGTATAGAGTTTGGTATTTCCATTTGACTAACACTCGCTGCCAAAGATGTTGTCCCACATCCACAATACGAAAAAAATGACATTTGATGTGGCTTTTATTTCCTTTTTCTGTGAACAATTGCCGAGTTCGTGACCACATTGGAGAGTGTGTCAGTCTAGGGAAATGTGCCAAAAATGTTAATGTTAATTTTGAGCTAAGGTAGCGTGCTGTCAATTTCGTTTGATTAATCGTGGAAGCATTGACATTTAGACAGAGGATGTAAGGTGTGTTGATTTACCGCCTCAGGGGAAATTTTTTAGGGAGTAAGAGTGTTTCAAAATACACGAAAGATCGCAGGTCTCATTCTTTTGTATTAAGTACGTTTGAGTAAGATAAGCAAAGTGAAGTTTCAAACATGAGTTCATTAAGATAATGTCAAGATGTGATATAAATGTTACTGCTTACAAACGTAAGTGATAATCGGTCAATCATGTCTCAAAAATCACGCTGTTCTTACAAGAGCAACTTCAAACAACCCCATGGGCACTGACCATCACACGATCCATAGCAATACTTAAAAAAATATCAATTATTTATGAGTGATTGTTAAGTCTTCTAAAGCATAATTAAGCCTTAACTGCATTCAAATTATTTGTATTTGTCACCTCGTGCAGTATCTATAGAGCACTGAACACAGACTCATTTAAATTGTCTCGCAGTTTGCGTTTTTTGACGTGCGCGCAAAAGTAAGTGTTTAACCATGAATAATAATAATAATCAAGGTATATGACATCACAATTTGGTGTATAAGAATATTGTTTCTCTTTGCGGTTTTAAATGTGTTCCTAACTCAAAAAAAATAGATTTTATATTTAAGTCAACTTCTTTCAATTACACGGCAAAACACTCTCGGGTTTTATTTGCTTTCATCTTAAGCGTTGTGGTCATGTGCGTCGACCCCAACCTCGACGTCGTAGGTTCGATTCCTGCTCTTTGCGACCAAAATTTTTACGACCCCACCTCTTTCGAGTCACTGACAATACTCAAGAATATTTCCTGTCTAGAAAAAGCTTCTCAAACAAAGCCGTTTGGATTCGGCATTAAGCTGTAGGTCCTTTCCACTCGTGAGAGAACAATAGCACGCACAACACGAGTGGTTGCTGGGAAGCTTAGCCCTGGCCCTCTATGGGCTGTAACGCCACCCATATTACTATTATATTATAATTCCTGCAATCAGAAATGTCGACCACTTGTAGGCATGAATCCAATGAAAAGTCACAGAAATTGATTACCATTGCTGCAAAGGTTTAAGAAGAATCAACTGAATATGATAAAACAGCTTGAACGTTCTAGTGCCTCAAGGTAATGCAAAAATGGGACTAGTGCCAATGAAATAGGACAGGTTCATGCAAGTCAATGAGCACACCGGAGTGGAGATGGTAGATGTGTCGACCACTGTGCTATTACATCGACGTTAAGTCTCCGACACGAGAAAAAATGCATGAATCAAGACAAACCAACCATCAGCCTAGTAAGCAGTTCTAGTACTGGAAAGAGAAATGGTGTTCTATGCCGAGAATGGTGTACTACGAGCAGCTAAATGTGGTCAAAGGACCAACGGGGATCGCTTTTTTCAATAACTGAAAATATTGATTCGAGTACAGGCAAGAGAAAAACCGATTTGGAACATCGATTGAGAAATTTTCATATGAGGGCTGGATTCCTTGGGGGAATGCAACAGAGGACGTCCGAGCACAAGGAAGATCAAGGGGTAGCTCAGCTGACTTGGTGTGCGAAACAGTCGGGTCGTGCTCATATCCACCTCGGATTAAGGCCATCTTCTTTCGCGGAAGAATACGCCCACAAAACCGATCGCCCATACAAGAACCTCAGGCAATTTGGCTTACATAGTTGAAGGCAGCTAGATAAAGATCGTGTCAGCTGAAGGGGCCTTTTCATTGAAACCCAGATCCATCATTGTTCCCATCGGAGGAATGGAATACGTTAATTGCAAAACATACGAAAAAAAACGATTGCCAATACAATTCCTTAAAAGTGTAACAACTTCATTCAGACAAACTTGGGAGCACTGAGAAGTGTTCTATATGAATGGTAGACGACGGCATTGTTTGTGGATCGATAAGTATTTCTTTAAAAACAATCAAACATAAGATAATAGTTCAGTTGAGTGCCTTCTATCGAATATATGGCCATCGTTAACAATGTGCTTTCGATCCACGCAGGGGCGTAGCGCACCAATTCCAATTTTTATGCATTCATAAATGCATAAAATACACCCCGATCAAATTAAATCAATTCAACAAAATGCATATCTTAGTCGCTTTTAAAACGAGAGTCCCCTTTACCATTTGCTCAGCCAAGTTCAGAAAATGAATTGTAAATCATACCGATCATAACTGACTACTATAAAGCTGCAGAAGGTGATCCTAATATATGCATATATGCGACTTATATAGCCAGTTGTTATTCCAGAATACTGGTTTTAATGGGATTTCAAGGAATTTCTTTAATATCGCCTAGAAGCTGTTCGGTAACTATTTATTTCATGATTTAATTTTTATCACGATCAGCACACCCAAAAGCATACAAATACCATTTGAGATTACGTCTTAATGACGTGGCCAAAATGTTATTAGATATTTGCTGGTGACTTGCAGGAGTAATTTGGGTTCCGGTATCAGAAGCTGATATTATTGATATTATAGCGATTAGACTGCAGATCGGTGTTCAAACATATGTGATAGGGATTTCCGAATGAAATGTGCCATCAAATGCAGAAAGACGAATTGTTCTTCGATGAATGAGAGTTATCTATTTAGGAGGTCTAAAGGAAAAAAAGAGTAATTTCAATTTTAACCATCTCAAAATCAGAAAACTACGCTCTATAATATTTGCAGTATATCAATAACCAATGCAACTTCACTGAAAGTAACTGCTGAACTGCTGAATATAGTGCACATTGGCGAGTAAAAATCATATGTAAAAAGTGCGATTGCAGAGGCAGACTGCTCACTGGCGCAAAATGTTGCAAAGGACTCCGAAGATTGTGACACAAAGTTGAGCACTGGCCTTAAAAATACTGAACTTTATGATTTTCAAGTCTGCCAAATCTTATGAAATTCCGTGACTGGCACTAATGGCACTTGAGGATCCACAAAGTCTCTCGAAGCAGTTTTAAGACGCTATTTCCAGTAGCGACATTCAGTGAATGAAACAACCGACAGTTTTAAATGATTCATGGGGATTTGGCGTGAATACAAATTGCTTAAGCAGGCACAAATATACTTAAGAAAATTTAACTTTTGTAAGTAACTGGAGTGAAGAGTTGCTATTATAGATCGTCAGACTTGTTGGATTAAGTTATGTACCTCCATCCAGCACTCTGAGGTAACTGACTCTAAAAGCTTTCTTCAGATCTGTAGATCTGTTCAATGAAGACCTTCTTTGGCTTAAGTCTTCAATGCGCACTGTGAAGTTACGAGACAATCGTCGGCACTTCAGCTTATCAGCGAGTAGAAGTCATAGAAGAGACATTCTCAAAAATTGTTTCTTAATAGGGAGATTAGATTCAGTGCAAACTAAACCAGTAACGCCGATTGGTTACCGTGGCGAGTGGTCATCCAAATTGGGCAGGTAATGGGTCCTGCCCAGATGATACACGAGCTACTTTCATAGCTGACGGGTTGACCTCTTTCGAGTCACAAACATGCTCGTTTCCCCTTTCGGAGTTGGCATAGACCTCCATGGATCCTTCATTGCGTTGTTACAGACGCGATGCAACACCACTTATCTCACTATCGCATTAAAGCACATGAAATCACCAGAGAATAATAAAAAATAACACTTTGCAAAACTGATTTATGGAAACGATCCCAACAGAAGGTTATTTTTAACTGAAGCCGCGCCTTGTTTGCTCACTATTCCTGTTAGAGCCAAAACTGGATGCTTTCGAATTTATTCCATTTGTCTTAGAACAAGTTCTTGAATTTCGAAGTAGACTTAGTCCAGCACACAAACTCGTTGAGAAAAATTGTTTCTTCCCCAAACGTTCTCTGTAACCACACAGTCAGTTTTTAACCGTGAACCGGAACCGGAACCTCAGTCCAATCACTGACTCACTTAAACACCTGATCCGCAATACTCGTAACTGCTAAGAATGCGGATCACACAGAAAAACCCAAACGCGTTAATTTCAACGACAACCAATCCATAAACCACAAACAAGAATCGGCAAAGAGGTGGTAATTTGATCAGGTCCCGCACTAATTTACTTTTCTCTCAAACTTACTTGAAACGGTAGCTTTCCTCATTACGGACGTTATTGTATTCCAAAAGCATAATTTTTGGAATCATCACGTTCAGGACTTGCTTGGCCAGTGGAACGGCATCTGACAGTGATGGCAGGGCAAACTGAGCCGAGGCGAATCCCGCTAAACAAGCGAAAAGGACGAACTGCAGTGAAAGAACAAAAAATATCCATTTAGTCACGCAAGTCGCACTCAACACAAGGGTGTCTACCCACCAATTTTACGGATGTCATTTTTTCGAATTTTAACCGCGCGAATAATAAAAATAGAAGTTGATCGATTCAAACGTTAAGTCAGACTGAAGCTGCGCACGGTCAATACTGGCAAGATATAAAAGTTCAAGATGGCCCAGCTTGGAGCTCCCCCCTCGAAGACCAGTTGACTCGAGGGGTTTCTTCTTGGCTTGTGTGTGTCTCTTTGCTGCGGAAGATTTCGGCAAAGTTGACTGGCTTAGAGGCATGGCGAGATGGCTGTTTGCGATTCAGCTGATTACAAGGAGGTGACATTGACTAGAGGTGACAAGGTCTGTAAGTTCTTACGTCAACTTCTCATTAGGGAAAAACAAGCCGGAGATCTGTGATTTGAGAAAGCTGTCAGCATATTATCATAACCGGGGAGAGCTTAAGAAGATAAACCAGTGTACCCACCAAGAAGCTGGTGGATTTCAAGTTGTGTAGGTTCTCTCTAACTAACCGTCGCGTCGTTAGTAATTAGTAGATGCTACCAGCAGCTGCAGAGAGTGCGGGCGGGTTTATTTGCGCTTCGTATTGGATGCCCAAGGTGAACATCTCAACGGGTTCGGAAGATCCATTAAGAATATCTGCTTGACGGTGACGGTAATGAGGTTTTCCTCAATGGAGCCTATGCTGTGAGTCTAAGTGCTGAGACCTTTAGGTGGTAATTGCCTATTAATTTGTTGCGTGGCTACATTGTGGGACTAGAATACTGCGGCCAACAAAATACACACAAGTGATACAAATTTATCTGCTCATAATGACTTTCGTTGAAGCCAAGAGCTTTGTGAAAGTTTAACGAAAGTTATTCCATGTGGTTGTTGTCATGGGTAAGTAATGTAAATTTGAGGTTCATTCACAATGGAACGCTAGCTGTCTTTGAACCGATTCGTGGAGAATGAATGTGGGACGTGGTGTTTCTGTTTGACAAAATGAAAACGATGCGGGCTTTGTGTCTGATTATTATTGATGGCAAGAGGTTGAACATACATATTTGCAGAAGTGGCTTGACTCTAAGTATCGTTGGTCTTAACGAAATTAAGTACATAGTCGTTTAAATGCATTTTGAGTTTTTTGTTAGTTTTCTTCATGTGAATAGCTGATTAAGCAAAAATTCTTCACGGGCCGTTGAATTGAGCTCTCGTCTTAGTCTGAGGAGGATTTGACTGGCCCCTCAATCATCGCCTTTATGCTGGATTAGAACATAGATGAAAAAAGTGGCGCTACAGACAGGGGTGGACCCCTTTTACACGAGCCTCCCAAGTATGATGTTGAACAAGTCGCATAACAGCTTGTCACCTTGCATAAAACCTTTTTTGACATTGAAGCTCTAGGTGAATTCGTTAGCGACCTTGACGGAACAGGGAGGATTCTCCATCGTCATCCTGTACAACCTGACGAGTTTGGCAGGAATGTTAAAACTAGACATGGCGTTGTTTAGCCCATACCTATGCACGATGTCATGTGCGGTCTTGAAATCGACGACTAGTTGATGAGTGTCGATTTGCACTTTTTGGGTATTTACCAGAATCTGCCGTGATATGAAGATCTGGTCTTTTGTGAACTTGCCTGGCATGAGATTACACTGATATGGAGCCAGCAGATTGCTAATGAGCGGCTTCTGGCGAGTACACAAAACATCAAAATCTTGTAAGTCTTGTAATTGGAGTCAAAAGGCTCTCCTTTCTTGTAAGTCGGGCAAACGATGTTGAGGTTTCACTTGTCGGGCATGCTTTCCTCGGACCATATCTTAGAGACGAAGCTGCCTTAAACAGTACAGTCCGTCCGCTACCTCTGCTTTGTTTGACTCAGTATCGAAAGTGACTCGACTACGAGTTATCCGGTCTTCGGGCTTCATTCCTGTCATAACACCTCTCCATCTCATCAACCACCCGCCTCTCATGATCGTTATTTTTTCTTCTGATAAGCCATTTTTGTTCGTAGAGTTCACAAACGGCTCTCTTCGTTCGTTTTAGCTTCGCCCTGTACACGTATAATTTGGCTACATGTGTTTCCATTATAAAATGTTAATTAAGAATTTCTAAAATGTTCATAACTAATTCGCGTAGAATGTTCTCCATTCGGTTGAATTTAAGAATATTGCCTGTTTCTGAAGGAGTGGCACATATAATAGTTTGTTTGTTTGAGTGTATAGCTATCTGCTTAGAAGTGGTTATTTCTGAAATATAGCGACCTCATTTTTCGACTCATGGAGCAAATTTCATCAAGAAATCTTATTGGTTGATGTTGGTTGGAAAGTTGGCCAAAGATTTCGGCCTACGTCGTACTTACGACTCTTTTGTCCGTGAGACTTTTGTGCTGTTTGGGCTTGGATCACCACTTTCACCAGTAACTGTAGTGACTTGAAAAACAAATACCAAATACTCACTACAATGGAATAGTAGACTAATGAAGGAATTGAAATAAGCAAATCATTCAGAATGCCTACAAGAAGCTTGGCACGCTGATTAAGATGTAGATGAAACGAAAGCCGAAAGTCAATTTCGCAAATTTGTAAATCAGAATATTAATCGTGTTTTGACAAATCGCCAACGTTAGGTTCGTAAAAAAATACAAAATCTATAATTGTATTAAAACCAATTATCTGAAAAAAAGTGATCATATCGCACACCAGAAAGTATATTTTTTATTGGCTGAAATGTCATTAGTCCATAGACAAAATGTACAGTAGCAGATTACTATTCGTGTGCATGGCAGTTTAAAGTTGAATTGCTGTTTGACTTAAATGTATCACCCTTTCACTTTCTAGCGCAGTGCTTCAACAACGTTCACCAAGAGTGTAAAATCAAGATTAGATTCCCTGCAATCAAATAGAAATATCTAATTATTACTCCCCCTAAATAAGGTTTGTCACACTGCGTGACGAACGGAAATCTATTCGAATGTAGTAATGTCACACTATCGGAAATAGTCTGCTCCCGGGTGCCTAAGTCTCGCTCAATTTGTTCGGTACTCGCTGTCAGAATGTTCGTACTACAAATTGTGTTTATCTTTCTGACCAAGAACGTTTTGGTTCAAGGTCAACCAAAGTTTGAACGAGTTTTCACGTCCATTGAGATCTACGATCCAGTCACCGGAAACCACAGCATGGCCACTGACATGGTCACCAGTAGAGGAGGCGACAGAGGTTTGATTCTTCCATTCGAGAGTGCACCGTGTGTGTGTGCACAGAATCACTGCAAATGCTGCATTGGAATACGTGTTAAGCCATTCAAAGTCGACAAGATAGGTTGTGATAAATTAACACGATATTAACGGTCTAACGTTTGTCCAACTGCGGTCTTCTCTTTCCAGTGTGCCTTCACCTAAAATTCAATCTGCAAGTTATGCAATTTCAAGTGCGTCTAAACGTGGGCCAATGGACGGGGTTGAACTTCACTGTGAATGCGTTCCCGTTGCCGCCGATCTGCGCGCCAATGGTGTTCCCACCGCTGCCGATACCACTGTTATTTTGTCTTCTCATTCATGACGTTAAGTTACCGATTGACTCGGAATTTGAGGTCTGCTACTCCCTTCTCTTGAAACTCGCGATAAAAACTCTCGTCAAACTGAACATAGGATGTGTTCGATGGGGAAAAAATGGCGTCCGGTTTGTCAACAATGTTCGTTTTGATGAGATAGTGTTCGTTAAGCCTGCAAATAGGACAAAAAATAAAACACGGTATCTATAAAAGAATATTGAATTTTCTTTGTCGTTCTTTGGACATCAAAAATGCTAGAAGTTTTGATGGGCGACCCACTGCTGATGACAGGAAGTTTTGCTATTATAGATAAAACGTAGTTTGTTGCAAGCTGGCAAATGTCGTTGTCCATTTGGAGATTACAAGGCAGTTAATCGGTTTTGCTTGCGTGTAATACTAGATTGACACAAATGTAGTGTCGTTTTCTCTACTACCACGACGACGTATTAACTGGGTGATTTTCAGCACAATTGAAAAAAATTGACTTATGCTCCTTTTTTATTTATACTAATAAAAATAAAGTAAATAAGAACATGCCTATATGGATGTATTGTGACCATATTTAAATTTGAAAAAAGAGAGGACAATCTTCAATTAACATAAGCAAACCGAAAAAGATATTATTCAAACCAGTGTCGTTTGTGCTTGTGCAATTAGTAGAGTTCTAAAGAGTAGTGATTTTGGCAGGATACCAAATATTTGGCCCACAGTTGGCCGGATATGCGGATATCTGATACTCAAATCAGATGGGTGCAAGTAAACTCATCTTAAAAATGTTTTTTTCCTTCTCCTGCACGAGATATTCTTATTTTTGCTATCCTCTTCCCGAGAATCAAAATTAAATATATGGGAAATAGTCAGGTTGAGTTTTCTGCCAAACGTGATACCGCCAACAACTCTTGTATCTTCAAACAGTTATGCTTAAAGGGAATAGTGAATGCAGAAAAACACATTTTCAATAAAAAGTTGATTCCAAAACCTTTTACAGACAATTTTTAATAATGTTGCCAAAGACATCATTTTCACCAGATTTATTTTTATTCATACAGATTGCTTGGAAGATTTTTCCTTTTCATTTGCTGTGAAATTGAATGATCAATTTGTGATGAAACTGTTGAATGATATGTATGATAATTTTCTGTGGTACAGAATTATACAGCATTTCAATATTTCCAATGCAATTTTCATTTGATGCCTGCTGTACTACAGCAGTTCATACAACAAATGTGAGAAACAGAATCAATGCAACGGAACTGCCAGAATCATACACTGTATGCGCTGTATTATCTATGAAACATGCCCCAGATTATGTTTGTTTTTTGTTTATGAGCTTTAATAAAAAAACGGCTATTTGGTATGCAGCCGAATATTCCAAAGCAAGCCTGATAGTGCTGATACCGAATACTTACCGGATATGAGTCACTTCTCTAGTAATATGAACCTATAATAACAACAATAATAATAATGGGTGGCGCTACAGCCCATAGAGGGCCAGAGCCTAGCTTCTTAGAAACCACTCGTGTTGTGCTGCTATTGTTCTCTCACGCGTGGACGGGACCTACAGTTTTACGCCGAATCCGAACGGCCAAGTTTATCGAGACAGGAAATACTCTTTAAGCATTGTCAGTGACTCAAAAGAGGCTTTTTGTCGCACAGAGCAGGAATCGAACTTACGACGTTGAGGTTGGGTCGACGCACATACCCACAACGCCATGGGGCACCACTTTAGAACTTATACTGACAAAAATAAAGGCTCGGCTATCTAGTGTTTTTTTAAGTCATAAGTTATTTTGACACTGACAACTGATTCCTACTCGAAATCTTGACAGAATGTCAGTATCATGCCTCCGCGAAACGACAAGAGTCGCATTACGCTTAAACAACGCTGGGAAATAATGAAGACTTATAGTCTGCAATTTGCCTCGAAAATGGGATCGAAATTGCCGATACCAATGTGAAACTTACGAAACACCAAAATGACTCTGATTTCGGACAACGGTCAGCCATGTTTACTGACTTTTTCTTGCTGAAATTGTAGACATGGACTTGGACGACCTTTGGTTCATGCAGGATGCCACAATCGAATGGCTTGGGGTACATAAAATCATTTTAAAACACAAGTAAGAATTATACTGTTCACAGGTCTAATCGCTGGAAATATGTATGTAGAATTTAAGCGCGTACTTGTGGAAGACGACTTAAAAAAAACAGGTACATATGCCCCATCCACAAGAAAGGCGATCCTATCTCCTGCAAAAACCAGATTCGGGATCCCGGGAAATTTTTTTTTGGTTGCAACACGCTAACACATACGCTATGCACCGTACAGTTCGGTTCAAAAACCTCTGAACCGTTCAAACTCTGCATCGGATTTCGTCAAGGAGATGCGGTGTCTTGTGAATTTGACACTAGAGACAGCTTGGCGTGGATGACTGGAAGCAGCGCGTCCAAGACCCCTCGGACCCTTCATGGGTCGTCGACCTGATAAGTAGTAAGTGGTAAGTAGTAAGTAAGAAAGTAAGTAAGTACTTGTTGATGTACAAAACCACCTCGCCATTTTGCGAACGCAGGGCCCCATTTATATATAAACCGAGGCTAGTTTTTATAGACGACACAAGTTGTGTGCATATTGTTTGGAATGGAATAGTCTTTATCTGTGTTGAGAGGTATTTTCTAGAGTATTGTCAGTGCCTCGAAACCAGTGAAGGTGATGTTGCTGATAAATGAATGTTGCTGAATTCTGATATTAAATGTCATTATTATTTGGATGTAGACTTATTTTGAAACTTGATCATGCTGTGGTATTTATGTGATCGTGTGCTACATAGGCGATCGATTTTGCAACCAAGCTTGTGTGGCATGCCCACTACGTCTCAATTCAACAATTTTGCCAACATCTTCGAACACTTATGAAGTCCGCTTCTCAATCGCAATAAAAATCAATATTTGCACTCCGGATGCGCACGTAATCTGCAGCGTCAGGCCCAAATTATGTGCATTCCAAGTTTTAATCAGCACTAGTTAGTTGACTGAAGTTTAATAACATTTGAAGGGTTTCGCAAACGAAGACCAAATTCACGTTAGGTTTTACAACGGTATTTCCTTAATATTTGTTATTGGTAATTTTGACTGTTTATAAATCATAAATAAGAGAACAAGCTCTCTTATTTCTGTTATAAATGAATACACATATCATTTGGATCACATTTTTATTGTTTCACACTTAAATCATGTACTGATTCAATGTCATCACTTGAATGTCGTCCACCGTCAAGTTTACACACCTCTTACTGTTAAACTCAAGATGAATTATTTGAATTGGGATCAGCTGCATGAATCCGTTCTTCGAGAATTTGTACTCCTTCACTGACTTGTGGGTGACTTCGAGGTAAACGAACACCGCTGGCCGCTGAACCTTCACCGATATGCTGTAACTGTTCTTCTGCGACACGCAATACTTCGAAGAGATGTCAATCTGAAAGAGTTTAATCACAGACAGTGACTTGACAGCGACATCAACAGGCACCTGCACCTACCTTAAGTTCCGGATCCGAAATGCCTTTCGCAAACTTTATTTCAATTGGGAAGTAGTAGGTTCGGGAGATGGGAGTGGTGCCGGCACTTAGGACGAATTCCACGAAAATCTTCTCCGCTGTGAGGTCGTCATCGAAGATCTGCTCTACGGGGATGACCTTGTTCAGGTGGTCCGAGTTGGGTTTCTGAAATGACAATAGAACACTCAGCAGATCTCTAACCGCAATCAGTGTTGGGAGAGAGCTTACCAACTCCGCTTGCCACGTGATCGATTTCTTTGGATAAAGTTCGGACCACAGGAAGAGATTCATTGTGACATCGGCTTCCAGAATGGAGTCCTCAATCTCGTCTCGGACCAGGGTTACGTTCACCGCCCGTATACGCCAGTCATAAAGAGCAATGATACTTACGGGAGCCAAAAAGTCCTTAGCCCAGTGATGGAGGATCTATGGGAGGCAAAAATCAGCGACAATCGTTGGACTCGCCCACAACTCACCTTCCAATTGCCATAGAAATCGATGCTGGACCACGATGGGGCGACCCAAACATCATTCAGTTGCCAATAAAGCGCTCCCATTGTCCGATGCTCTGTACTGCGCTGGCTCCGGTACAACTCAGTCTCAACCTTGATGGACATCGCCTGTGCGACTTGACTCAGGTAAATGGTAGCCTCCATGCTGTCGTCTTTGTACGGTGTAGGCAGGTGCTTCATGATCATGTTGGTGATGGGCGTCATGCCCAGTGGGTGATGTTGTCGGTGATCCAACAGCCCGTAGATTGTGTCGTTCTGGCCAAGTACACGCTTCCAAGCCCCTTTAGCCGGTAGACTTTGGAAGCCATACTCTGAGGCGAATCGTGGCCTCGGGTAGAGGTTTGCGTCCCAGGAGTCTTTAAAAACGTCGTAGAAGTGAACTGAAAGAAGAGAGTGTCAAGGGAGAGCCCGAAATTTAAGAACGTTCACTCAGCCCTACCATCACCATAGAGCGGGTCCTGAGGGTCCTTGGAGATGAACTTGTCCTCGCGGCCCTTTACCCCATTTGAGGGCGACGAGATCAATGGATCTGGACGAGAGCTATCTCCGATAATTCTCAGTTCATGGGTGATGGTTCCCACATACAGCTTTCGGTAGTCTTCCTCGAACTGTTCTCGCTTCGAGTTGGTGCCATACCAGTCCTGCGCTAGAGCCACTTCGTTCTCATTATTCGTCGCGAAGATAGCAACACTGGGATGTCTCGCCAGTCGCTTGGCATTTTGAATGACTTCCGTTCGGACAGACCTGCAGGGTAAGAATTGCATAATTTGGACAGGGGGGAATATCGGCAGACTTACTCTAAGAACGACTCGTGCGTTGGGTACATGGCGCAAGCGAACATCATGTCCTGCCAGATGAGTATGCCGAGGTAGTCTGCCTTATCGTAGAAAAAGTCCGATTCGTAGAGTCCACCTCCCCAGACACGGATCATGTTCATGTGAGCCTCCTGAGCCGACTTCAAGAGATTGGTTACTGTGGACGGGGGAACGGAATAAGACTGCTACACATGAGACCCTAGATTTGTACTCACTTCTCCCGTGATCCGCGCTCAGTTCGGGCAAAATATGCGACGGTATGTAGTTGGTTCCCTTCATGAACATGTCGACACCGTTGACTCGGAAAAAGAAGCTGTTGCCGTCATCTGAAGCCAAGCGTTCGTTAGTGAAAGTCCTCAACACCTGCCACATCACTTACCTAAATCCTCTTGTATCAGCTCGATGGTCCTGAAGCCAATCCGTATGGACTTCTGCGATATGGTTCTATCCCTCGGCTTCGGTCCCTCCCTGTCCAGCCATGTGTTCATGGTGAAGTGCAGTGGGTATATCTTCTGTTGGCCGTATCCGTTCGGCCACCACAATGTCACCTCCTCCTGAAACGAAAAGATTCAGAAGTTCGATTTGTTCCCAAATGGCAGTCACTCCTCACCTCTGGAATGGCCTGAGTGAACTGAATGATTGGAAACGTGTAATCAATCGGCTTGTTCCGGAAGCTCACATTGACCGGATGCGCCAGTAGTTCCCTGTTCAAAATATAGGCTTAGACTCAATTTAAAGCGTGCCTTGATCACCTACACTGCGTAAAAAGTAAGCTCTCCGTAGAAATTCTGCTGAATGCCGGTGTCAAGGAAGACTCGAGTGTCCATCATCCAGTGGGTGGAGTTCTTCGAAACAATCACATCAATGTCACGAATCAATGCAACTTCGTAGTACTCCAAAGTGACGGCCTTCCTAAGAACCCGGAATGTGTGAACGATCTCTTCTCTCTTCAAAATGTCAACCTAATCTTACCAAATACCCATAGATGGAGCTGCCAGTCCCCAGTCCCATGCAAAGCTCGCCTGCATCTTCCTCAGCATGTTCATGTGACACTCGCCGTGGTACCTGTAGTTCGGGCAATCCGGTGGTATACTCTCACCCTTTGCTGCCAGAGACTCAGCCAAGGCCTTAGCGGCCAACACTGGGGATTGAATAGAAACTTCTAGGACATTCTGATCCTTCAGATATGATCGCACATCGAAGGAGTACCTCACGAACATGTTGTCCGTGCGTCCGATTTCATGACCGTTCAAGTAGATCGTTGCCACCGTGTCGATTCCATGAAATGTCAAATTCACGAATTTCACGTGCTCGAAGTCATTTTGATTCACTGAAAGAGAAGCCATAAGGGATAAGAGGATGAGCTTTTAAATGAATTTCAGTTCTTTTGTTTTACCTGCAAACGTTTTGGAATAAGTCCAATTGTCATAGGCAATCCACCGCATGTGGACATCATTGTAGGACAAGAGGACGTCCTCACCGTAGTTGGCACTGTACACGCCAGATGGGATTTTTAAGCCATTCAATGTAATAGCTGTGGAAAGAAAGAAAACAAATGTGTTTGCAGAATATTAAAAAGTGTAATTATAATTAAATAAAACAATAGTGGCCTTGGGGTTGTGGGTCTGTGCGTCGACTTCATTGCACTTACGCTGTGGTGTCTAGGTTTGATACCCGGTATGTAAATGGCAATGCTCGAAGAGTAGTAGTAGAGCTTCTCAAACTTTCTTCATTCGGGGTGGACTTGGGCCTCAACCAATGAGCCCCCCCATCCAGCACGATCATTCCCAGCTGAGCGCACCAAGTTGGTTGGGATCCTTCTCCGGAATCGAAGACTCTTCGAGCCGGTGCTGTGGTATCTATCCGCTCTACATGAACTAGCCATCTTAAGCATTGGATCCAAAGACGCTTAACTAGGTGCGCACCGGTGTACAACCCGTACAGTTCGTGGTTGAATCTTCTTCGTCAGACGCCATCAACGCGAGAAATCAAAGGCATTAACACGAGAGGTTGATAAACTGTAGAAGCTATACCTTGGCCCTTTACAGAATCCAGCGACATATAAAGCAACAGCGGTGTGAGATGTAGAATTGGTCTCATTTTGAAGCTAATTCATGCCAATTTGTATATAATAGAACAGTAATAGAACAATGACTGCCTGGACATCGCTAGCAGTGCTTCAAGTCCGGAATAGCATTTCCAGTGTTGCCCATGACTTTGTTGAAAGTGGTTAGCATCATACTATGCACTAAGAACTTGAAGTAGTTACGAAGAAAATGTCATGTCAACTTGAAGGATCGCCACCGCCCCAATTGATACAAGCTCGCCGTGAGAGAACCCAATTACATAGTGTGATCCAGTCCAGTGATACTTTCTTGATGCGATGGAATTTTAAAAATTGCATCATCGTGTGCACGTGCTCAAACTACAGGAGCATATCCCTTTCCGTTCGAAGAAGCAGCTGCTCAATATGGATTTTCCAGCGTACTTCCGTGTTCTTCACCCCATATCCACTTACATATAGAGTGCAAGTTCTACAAGTCAGCGTAACCTCTGATTTGTCCACGATGACATATCGAGTTCGTATTGGATTTCCGTCTCGGAGGACGTGACGATAACTAAGTCATTTGCGAAAAAATATGACTAGTCTTCAACCCTCGCTTTGGCTGCATTTCAAAAACCAATCCATACACATATGAAAAAGAAAGGTGAGAAGATGCACCCTTGGGAAAATCCAACGCCTACGGTTGTGTATAGCGCTGAATGGCCCTCATATTTTAAATCGATTGATTCGGTCGTTTGAAGTTTCATCGATGAAGAAGATGTTGTTATTTAAGATATGCAAGTTAACACACCACGCAACATGAGAGATCAATGTAGAAAACGCATACCCAGATCGATGACACCAACTAACCAAGTGACCACAAGAGTGAAGATATCGAATTGGTATCAAATTACATATAAACATTCTTTAAGAGTTGTATTCGATTTCTAGCGTCTCTCCATTCAGCTTCGATTGCAATTTTGTAAGCAATCGAATGAGTATAAGTAGGCTAAGTGATTCCAGTTGTTCCTTCAAAATAAGAACTAAACAATTAAATGTGCACCCAATTGCTTAACATCATGATCCAACAGCCGCACTTTTTATAGAGCATTTCCATTATGGAGAAGCCTGACTTCTGCAATAGAGCTAGTCTCTTCACATTTTTGTACGTAGATGTGCGCAAAACATACCTAATACATAATCATAATTTTGTGTAACAATTTCTCATAATTTAACAAAACATAATGTAAAATGATTATAATCATACTAAGCCTCGGATGACAGTTAGTTTTAACGTATGTGATTGATACAATGATACAAATTGTGGTTTATTTGAAAATGGAGTAAATTTCTTAGAAATTTCATTTCAATTACGTGTTAAACGAACTCCATTTGCCTCCCGCTTTATTTTTTTTTAAGTTGTAATAGTCGACATGAACAGAAAATTGTTTGTTAATTTTTTTCAGTGTAAGCTTAAGATATATCGTTGGTCATTTTTAGAGCTTTCAATTTGTTATTGACTGTCTTATCATTTCATTAGTCGCCTAACTGGAGAATTGTGATGACAACCCAATTTTTCTGTTTTTTCTTTAGAAGACCGCCACCGATGCGTTTGGCAAAATTTGAATTATGGAGCACTATGTAGAGATTGCAGTGTCGCATACAAAACTGAAGCAGCGTTCCATTGCCACCATTCCGTTGCGTTATCTAAAAAGCTTCAAAACACCACAGCACTATGCTTTGGTCAAGAGATGACAACATACATATATGTATGTACAATCGCGTATTGTCAAGCCGCTGTACGAAAAATAAGATAAACGTTTTGTGTATTGCACATTTAGAAACTTTAAGAGTGAACTATGGTGTATCCGAGTCCGTTAATCACATTCGATCACTTCAATTCTTCTTCTTCTTCTTCGATTGGCGCTACAGTCCGGGGTGGACCTGGGCCTCAACCAACATGCCTCTCCAGCCAGCACGATCTTTCGCCAGCTGCCTCCAGTTGCGCACACCAAGTTGGTTGAGGTCCTTTTCCACTTGTGTGCGCCATCTAGTGCGAGGACGTCCTCTGTTGCGCTGTCCCAATGGCTCGGTGTCGAAGACTCTTCGGGCCGGAGCTGTGGTGTCCATCCGCTCTACATGACCTAGCCATCTTAAGCGTTGGATCCGAAGACGCTTAACTAGGTGCATGCCGCTGTACAGCCCGTATAGTTCGTGGTTGAACCTTCTCCTCCAAACGCCATCAACGCAAACAGGACCAAAGATCGTACGCAGAACTTTTCTCTCAAAACAACCAAGAGCTTCTTCATCCGCTTTCAATAGCGTCCATGTCTCTGCGCCATAGAGCAGGACTGGGATGATCAGGGTTTTATACAAGCTCAATTTGGTGTTTCGAGAGATGGCTCTGTTACTCAATTGCCTCTTGAGCCCAAAGAAACAGCGATTGGCAAGAGTAATTCTGCGCTTGATCTCGGTACTGGTGTTTGTCCCTATTTACTCCGGAGCCTAGGTAGACGAAGTCCTTGACTACCTCAAAGTTTCTGCTGCCCAATATGACGCTCTGTGCGAGACGTCGGTGTTGTGCGTCCTTTCGTGATGACAGCATGTACTTTGTTTTGCCCTGGTTTACCGCTAGACCCATTTTAGCCGCTTCCGCTTCAATGCCAGCAAACGCCTCATTGACGGCTCGCTGTGTTCGTCCAATCACGTCAATGTCGTCCGCGTATGCAAGCAGTTGAACGGACTTTTGGAAGATCGTGCCTCGGGTGTTGACGTTAGAGTTTCGCACGATCTTCTCAAGTATGATGTTAAAGAAGTCACATGACAGCGTGTCGCCTTGCCTAAAACCTTTTTTGACATTGAAGGTCTCGGTGAGTTCGTTACCGACCTTGATGGAGCAGCGAGAGTTCTCCATCGTCATCCTGCACAGCCTGACGAGTTTGGCAGGAATGTCAAAACTAGACATGGCGCTGTATAGCTCGTCTCTATGCACGCTGTCATATGCGGCCTTGAAATCGACAAATAGGTGGTGGGTGTCGATCTGCATCTCTTGAGTCTTTTCCAGGATCTGCCGGAGTGTAAATATTTGGTCTATTGTGGACTTTCCTGGCCTGAAACCGCACTGATAAGGACCTATCAGGTTGTTGACAAAGGGTTTCAGGCGTTCACACAGAACGGCAGAGAGTATTTTATAAGCGATGTTAAGGAGGCTGATCCCTCTATAGTTGGCGCAGTCAAAGGGGTCTCCTTTCTTGTGGACCGGACAAACGACGCTGAGATTCCACTCATCGGGCATGCTTTCCTCCGACCATATCTTACAGATGAGCTGGTGCATGCGCCCAACCAGGTCATCTCCAGCTGCCTTAAACAATTCCGCGGACAATCCGTCCGCTCCAGCAGCTTTGTTCGACTTCAGTCTAGATATCGCTATCTTAACTTCGTCTAAGTCGGGGGGACGGAATTCGTGTTCATCATCGTCCAAATTGAGTGAAACATTCTGCCTGACAGCGGAATTTGTGTCGTCATCGCCGTTTAACAGTCTACAGAAATGATTTTTCCAAATTCTCAGCATCGACTGCGATTCTACTACTAGTTGTCCATTTTCGTCCCTGCAGGCTTCGGTCCGAGGTCTATATCTTCCTGATACTTGTTTTACCTTTTGGTAAAACTTTCGGACCTCCTTCCTGTCGTTACACCTCTCCATCTCCACGACCGCGCGCTTCTCATGCTCTTTCTTTTTCTTTCTGAGAAGCCGGTGCTCTTCCCTTCTCTTCTGTTCATAGAGCTCACGAACAGCTCTCGTTGTTCGATGCAGCGTTGCCTTGTAGGCCTCCTGCTTGGCTGCATGTACCTGCCTGCACTCGTCGTCAAACCATGGGTTCCTTCTGGGTGGTGTCGTGAAACCCAGCACATCAGTGGCAGCTTCTTTGATGGCTTTTTGACAACGTTTCCATTCTTCTTCTATTGAATGTGCAGGCAGCGTCGAACTTTCAGAGAGTTTCAGGGAGACTCGGTCGGCAAAGTTCCTAGCGGTCGATTGCGATTGTAGCTTTCCGACGTCATACCGTAGTGTTCTTTCTCGACTCCGTACTTCTCTCGATATCCTCATCCTTACCTTGGCTACAACAAGGAAATGGTCCGAGTCGATGTTGGCTCCTCGGAACGTTCGGACATCGAGAATATTGGAGGAGTGTCTGACGTCGATCGCAACGTGATCAATCTGGTTGACGGTTGATTGATCAGGAGACCGCCAGGTCCCCTTATGGATGTTGAGGTGTGGGAACCGCGTGCTCATCACAGAGAGGTTACGCCCCGAGGCGAAATCTACCAGCCTGAGTCCGTTTCCGGATGTGTTGTCGTGCAGGCTGTGTTTTCCGATGACTCTAGCAAAGATTTCTTCCTTGCCCAGCTGTGCGTTGAAATCTCCTAGAACGATCTTGGTGTCATAGCTGGGGCATCGATCGTATGTTCTTTCTAGGAGATCATAGAAGTCATCCTTGCTATCGTCATCCTTCTCCTCCGTCGGGGCGTGTGCGCAAATCAGGCTGATGTTCCCGAATTTAGCCTTGATGCGGATTGTTATGAGGCGCTCGCTGATATAATCAAAGCTTAAGACTTTTTGCCTAAGTCTGCCTCGAACAACGAATCCGCATCCAAATAAGCGCTGCCTTCCCTCTTTGTAGCAATCACCGTAGTAGATGTCGCAGTTTCTCATCTTCCTTTTGCCCGGCCCATCCCATCGCATCTCCTGGATGGCGGTGACATCTGCTTTGTAGCAGTCTAGGGCCTCCGCGAGTTCATCGGCTGCACGTGGTCTGTTCAGGGACCTCACATTCCACGTGCAGAACCGAAAATCATTGTCCTTTGATCGTTTGCTGGGGTCGTCAACTTTGAATCCGTCCATATCCGAGGCCTGTTGTCGGTTCGTAACCGTTGGTTTTTTGTGTGGTGAGGGAGTCAACCTCACGCACAACCTACAAACTGGTAGGCCAGGCCCATTATTTGACCCTCGGGCAGAGGGGGATCCCTGCATACATTAGTTCACCACACAACGGTTGTTGTGATGGCTATCCAGGGGCGCCACGAGGAGGCTGTATGTCAACTTGACTTATGCACAAACAGGGATCGCGCTGGCATCCTACCAGGTTGGGTGCAGTCAGCAACTTTGCCCTGTGTACATAAGCCCATGCCCCTCGATCACTTCAATTAACGGGTATTAATTTATCAATTGAAGCCGTAAGATATACTGCTAAGTCAACCTTGAAGTCAGTAAATTAATTTGTACTTTAATGAATATGGATATTTTTATAATCATTCGTTTATAGCAGCTGAGAGAGACGTTCTGTCTGTCGAATGTCGAATGGATGTCCTAGTGGCTCACAGCTGCGGTTGCGCTGTGTTGTTGAACTAAGCTGAACTTTGCGAATTGTACATAAATAAAAGTAAATCGCATTAGTTTAATTGTAATTGCATTGCTGAGTTTGTTTTGAAGTTGCAACGCAAATGAATTACTTTCTAGATACATGATCAAGTAATTGAACTTTTAATGAATGCTTTGATTAACTGCTACTGAGGATAAGTGTAAACATAAACGAATCGGAGTTGACGACAACTGAGATTCGATTTAAATTGTGATATTTTTTCAAGTTCAGGAATTTTAACAGAGTTCTAAATACACATACGTTAGTGTGTTAACAGATATTTAACAGAGATGATAATCTAAGTAGAGAATTTTTGAAGCTGGCCTTAACTCCAAGGTCTATCCGGATTTGATGTTTATTATCGATATTGCGAATCGTAGAGAAATTCGAAATATTTAGGGTTCTTCCAGAACGTTGCGTTTTTTTAATTGGCAGAAAAATGTATAATTTCAATGGAAATATAACGCAGTAAATAATGGTTAGTTAAAGCTTATTCTACGAAGGATAAATCAAACTCTCCAATAATTTTGATTTGTGGGGAGTCTTAAGGTTCCGGCCATATAATCCATTTTCATTTCAAATGATTAACTACTCATTGGACCCAATAAGACTAAGGGAAACAGCAAACTCGACTCACAACTGGAATGCATCACATGTGAGTATGCATATCGTTTTGTGTATTGCGAACTCAGCTTGGCAGTTCGCGGAAAGAATGGTTGATTCGCAGAGAAAAACTTTTAAATCATTAATTAGGCTACTTAAACTAACTTTTGATGAGATTATTGGCTCGAATCCCGTCCAGTCAGTATTTACCGTTTGGATCGAATTAACGGCACTGGGTTCTCACCAATAACCCAACAATGGTCTAAGTGTGTTGGCAATTTCGCTAGCAGCCCAATTACCTAGCCTAACCTAGCTATCTCAAGCATTGGATCCGTATAATTAAAAGCATGCGGCTTTACAGACCGTCCAGGTAGTGGTTAAATCTTCCCCTCCAGACGCTTTCAAGCAAACAGGATTAAAGATCGCATGCAGAATTTTTATCGACGACCAAGAACTTCTTCATCCGCTTTCGTGGACCAACCATCAAGCGTCTCCAGCCAGCTACGGTCTTTAGCTAGCTGCCTTTAGTTTAGCACGCATAGTTGGGGTAGAAACCTTCCCGTTTGTGTGCTCCACCTGAGTCTTGGCCTTGCACCGTCCCTCGTGGGTGAAATGAAGAAAACACCAAAAGGCCGCCTATCAGTTGAACTTGACATTGCCGAAGAAGCAATCCGGTTTAGTTTGCAGTTGAATTTGAGCTTGCCTTTTTATAAGATTGTGCTCACGCAGCCATTAAAGCTATAGTGAAAGCCATGTGCTTGAAATGTTGACCCGAGATTCGGATTTTATTCAGAACATCATCCACTAGTCTTAGTTCTTTCTGTGGCCAGAAGTCGACATATCCGAGCTGTGATTCCCTGACTGTGTTATATGCCATACTCAACGCCGGAAGGAGAAATTTGGCCACGGGGATTATGCGATTTGACATCATTCGACAATTTTCTCTAGAGCTACGGCAAGTTCTCGAGTACGAACAATTATTCGATCACGTCCCCTTTCTGATATGGCCTTCATAAGTGGTCTTCTAGATTCCATTCTTGTACCAACTAGACCAGGATCTTGATTGGAAAAAGGCCAAATTACAGTCACACTATCCGCTCTAACACTTCTCGAATATGAATTGGAGTCTTTATACCATCAACCATTCAAATCGATAGATCTAATTCGGGGTGATTAACCGAAATCAAAACCCGCTTTTCGGAATAATTTTACCCATTTTTTCGTATTTATCAGCAACAGAATGAACTCAGCAAATGACAGCACCTGTAGCAGGAACCTATATATTCACAGGATCGATCACTAAGTTACTCTTTACCCTTTCAAAGCAACTAACAATTACCGTTGAAATTTATGGGTTGTTCAAATGGTCACCACTGTGAATTAGCCAATCCTATTGTTCTCCCAAGACGTCTGATTATGTCTTAAGAAATTTTATTGCGGTTTCAAAAAGTCCGTTTTGGCATTAAGAAATTTTATTATACTGCAACTGTCAGCTAATAAATTGTGTCCCCAAATAGTAAAACACGTTCCAAACGAACATCCTTTCATCAGTGGACAAAAGGCCAGCGTCTTTGTCTGACACTCAATCACCCAAAGAAATGTGTCCGACATTGTTCACGAAGAGATGATCTGATTAAGTTCCCCCAACTCAGCCACGAATAGGTCCACGACTGAACGTCACCTGTCCATCCAATTGACATCTCATCTAACTGTTCCCAATTCCACTCCCAATTTAGACACACAGCACCCATATGGGCTGATGATTCATGTGAGCGAAATGTTAAAATTTTGCAATTTCATCAGGCGCGGCGGCGTCCGCCTCCGTATAGCCAAGTCTGGGCGGTTGACAAAGGCCAATACAAGTTATTTTAGAATTTAAATTAGTCTTACGTTCTTCTGGGAGTGTGTTTTGTCCCCCAAATGCACATCCAAACGCATAAATCTTCGGAAGCAAGTTTAACAGGATTCAAAAATTCAAAACGATTCAAATCACTGCAGCAACGAATTATATTTAACTGACCGACTTACAGGACGTGATCTCACTTGAAGTTTACGTCTGGTGAAGGGTGTTGAGTTGAGTTGAGTTGAGTTGAATTTGTGTTGCAAAATGAAGTACACGGCTGCTGAAAGTGTAATCCGCCCTTGGTTGTTCATTCTGCCATTTGCAGGTTCGTTCGTTCGCAAATTTTGTGTACAATTAAGTGTAGTAACTATAAAGTGCAGTAATTGATCTTAGGAAACTGGAACTACGACGATCCGTATATTTGGCCATTCACGTATCCACAATGTGGCGGACATCATCAGTCACCGATAGCGCTTTTCTCGGGAAATGTGAGTTGATATTTTATCTTCTTTGTGTGTGCGTACCTTTAAAGTGAGTGTAATTACCCAAAAAAGGGCTGGAATGGGATTAAATTGTTTGAGCTTCGAACATTGGAGGATCAGATCAACTATAACGATCCGGATTTGGAAAATCTATAAGTCAATTTCATGACATCACCCAATAAACAGTCCCGCCACATGCTGCTGAAACAATATATGGAATAATTTGTGTTGGCGCTTTTCAACTTTTCAGTGAGTGCTGAGTTTACGAAATATTTTGAACGCCTTGTCGGCAGTATTTTTAAAAAAACCATCACTCACTCCGTTCACGATCTTTGTTTATTTAAATGTGAACTCTTGACGTGCCTGACCATACACACATTTACCCGACCGGATCTTCTGCCGTTGTTACCTCATTGATAACGGAAACCACATCGTTGAGTGAATAAGAACTTTCTCAGAACATGGAGATGTGTGGCGGTGATTTTTTTTCGGATTGTTTTTCAAAATTGGCAAACTCTGCTTCAATCACAGCACTTAAGAAATGGTGGCAAGTTTTTCACATTTTGCTTTGGCAGTGTATGCGTCAAGCGTTTGGGAAATTGCCATACGTTCAATTACGGTAGTGTACATGAGTCAATAAGCTAAATAGACGCGTGAGAAAGCTTGTTGACAAAAATGTGTTGAACTTTAGACAAGTCAAGTCCATGCTACACACATTAATTTGTCATAAAAATGTTTGCAAAGCAAAACAAAAACTAAGAAAATTAAAAAAAAAATCTTGTTTTTTATCTAAGTGCAGATATTTTCGAATTATTTTTATGCAGCGGGAGATTTGCTCAATATACAAATCTGTTTGTGTAACTGAAAACGACGGATGGAAGGTCTGACCTTGAGCAATAGCTGCAAGCTATTGATGATGTTCCTGGGCACACTGCTGATAATCTCTTATTAAATTCGTCATTGTAACGAGCATTCGGACACGTCCTAAAATCAGGGGAGTCGGATTCAAAGAACACCTTGAATAGCATTGAAACAATTCCGACGATAGAACGCTTTCTTTTCGCAGTCCGAACTAGTTCCCGGAAACATGTCTGCCGACCTTTGTGTGTGAAATTTGGTTGCTTGACATGTGAACTTTGGACATGAGAATATTGAACCCAACTTTAGTATGCACGCACAACCTGCCGACACAGGCGCGCACAAACAGTTCTTGCTTATAACACTGCAATTTTGCCGCTCTTACATACCACTGTGAAGATAATTCCGACTTCATCGAGTATGGACATGTTTACGTTGAGTTCACGAAGGAAATAACTCTAGACTACAGACAACGCACAAAACATTTTTCCAACAAAACACACTTTTTTTTGTCCACTTCATTGATAAGGTTTTAAGTAGAGATGTTCCAACCCGAAATTGTCTTAACTCGAGTTAATCCGAGTTCACCCAATTCAATTCAAAATAGATGTGCATATTCCTTTTTGTAACAGGCAAACCTTCAAACCAAACTCGGGTTGGCTTGGCAAACGATCATCAAAATATACTACATATTCAGAATAACAAAATGTATACTCTCTGTATAATACTTTACATTTATGTAATTCAATTGGTTTGAGATCAGTGTTCAATTGTCAAATTGTATGTGTAAAAATGTCAAATTTCAAATTTACACTTCGGATGACCTGATCCTGCAAGGAGGCACGAGCCTCCTTATGCCGCCTAATATGAGTCCCCTAGTAAACATAAGAAAATGATTCCCTTTTGACTCAATAGTGTGATTGTTTAAAACTGTTTGAGATTAATGACACCTTAAATAAAACAGCCACACACACGTATGACAACGAGAAAAAAACAGGTAGAACGTTGGACAAGGATAAGGTCATCACACATGGCCCCGTCCAAACGCGTCTCTGAAGAAACAGAAGTCAGTACAACTCGGTCTCATTGTCTTAACCAACCAGCGTATTGTGTGCACACCATACCGAGTTAAATTTTGCAGTTATGAGAGCTGACCAACCCGAGCTGTCTGTTCACACTTTGTCGAATGGATTGCAGATTTGATGTTGAATGTTCATTTAATCGTTTCATTTTAGTTTCAGCCACTCGGTTTGACATAATTTCAACTCGGGTTGATCTCTAGTCTTAAATATGAGCCTTTTGAGTATGAAATCAATTACATTGTATTCTGTGTATCATGGTGAATTGGCACAAAACACTCACGCCGCCTGATCAGGTTGAGTAAATACAACCTCAAACCATTATAGGCATTTTAACTCACATGCTTCCAGATTAGGCCACCCCTTGAACAAGCTTTAGGAGAACAATGAGAAAGAAGAAAAATGTTCATAAACTCTAACATTAGTATCAGTCAACTCCTCTACTGCAAATTGATTTGCGGATAGGATTTCAGATTCTTCTGGAATAAGTGTGAGCCACTCTAACCTAATGTGACCTAAATCAAAAACAATTTTTATGTTCAAAAACGATCGAAATTTTATTGAGATAAAATTCAAATTTTACTTGAAAAACAAACACACTCAGAAAACGTGCCATTGTACAGTAATCCGGGTAGACAACATCGGGCAAGAAACCCCCTAACCCCAACCAATGTCTGAACAAACACAACTTCGTTAGAGTGTTAACATTTTAAGCACAGCATGAACTGACTTCATTGTGTCCTGGATTCATGTTTGGTGTAGTAGTAATCTTATGTCTGGCACAAGAAGAAGCCTGTTTGTTCTTATCGCACTGAGTGCACAATTTAATATTTATAGTCTTCTTCCTCCACTCCGCTCGAAATGTGAACAATAATATTTGCAAATTTATTGATATCTGAGTGGCAGTTAGTGAATGTGCCTTAGCGGTATTTTTCATCGCAATAACTGAAATCATTGATTGACCAAAAATAATTTATATCTTCCGCCGAACCAAACCAGTTGTGTTCTTAAATAAATATGGAAATACGCGATATTACTGGATATTATTTTCATCACATACATCATATCTCTAATTGAGTTTAAATTGTGTTGGCGCAAAATGTAGTCTGCTCCGTTGCATTGGTCGAATAGGTTTTCTTCAAAACCTGTTTTGAGTTAAGATAAATAATATAATTCGCTTCAATTTATGCTCTCATCAAACGTTTGCTTCCATCTTTCCAGGCCATACCCGACGATTCATATCAACTGCAATTTGTTAATTACGAAAAATCCCTAACAGCTCCGGTGGACATGTTAAACAACGGATACTCGGGTAAGTATCTGTCGCGTAAAACGACCTGCACCCAAGTTCATCCCCAAGAAACCGTCCTCTAGTTGAAATCGGCTTGAGGACAAACGAGGACGCCACCATTCCCTACGTCAATGTCGGCCAGTACAATGACAGATTTGATGTTCAGGCTGTGCACTTCCATCGGGGTTCGAACGGGATTGCTGGCTCGGAACATGTCATCGATGGTGTGCGCCACGACATGGAAATGCACATCGTTCATAAGAACTCCAAGTACAGGTCGATCGAGGACGCTAGACATTTTAGAGATGGTTTCCTCGTGATGGGCGTTCTATTCAGGACGGTAAGGACTTCTTGTGAGTGTCATGTGCCCTAATTGTTTGTTCAGTCTTCAGACAGTCAAAGTCCGCCAGCTTTGGATGAGATATTCGATTCCCTGGCCCGGATAGTGGAATATAACTCAACAGCAGAGGTCGAAGGGCCTGTGAGTATGACTTCGTTTATCACAAACCTAGACACCAGCAAATACTTTGCTTATCGAGGTAAGAGTGAATTGCCAGTCTTGAGGACTCTAGCACTAACATTTTCTTCTAACTTAGGGTCGCTTACGACGCCTCCCTGCTCGGAGTCTGTCCTGTGGTTTGTGTTCAACGACATTTTAGAGGTCTCCTTTCAGAATGTAAGATTTTAACAAATCCACGAGGTCGCTCCTTTCACTGCAGTTTTTCTCTCCTTTCAGTTGAGAAAACTTTGGGAACTACGCGATTCGAGGGGTTTTCCATTGATTAACAACTTCAGGCCGCTACAGCCGGCGAATCGACCAGTGTTTCGAAGCAGCACGGCATTCTAGTATACGCAGAGTTAATTATTAATTAATTTGGTCCAAGATCTTATTTTATTGTTGGTGAGAGAAGCGTTTCTTCTGTCGCAAATATTACTTGTTGTTGATGCCTTTGAGAATTTGTTACGCCTTCGACTGGCATTCGTCCTAATATTGAAAATATATATGATGTATCTGTTATTTGAATTATTCTTAAATCATTCGCGAGCTGTACAACAATTTGAACCATGGCATCGTAGATCCGATGTGAAAAAATCGTTGTCTTTTCTGACAGTTAACGTTTTATGCTTATAATGTTCTGGTTCTCATGGATCTTAAGCCCGTATAGTTGACTGTCCAATATAATAGTAATAATATGGATGGCGCGGTAGTCCGCAGAGGGCCAGGTGCTATTGTTCTCTAACGTGTGAAAGATACCTGTAGTTTTGTGCCGACTCCGAGCGGCCAAGCTTGAAAAGCTTTTTCAAGACAGCGATTACTCTTTGAGCATTGTCAATGACTGTACCAAGGATAAGAGAAAGCCTTTTTTTTTTTTTGAAACGACGTAGATTCTCTTCCTCCACTTTGGTGCGTGATCAAGCTTTCAACAGCTCTCAAGGTTTTGCATACGAATATCTTGGTCGTTGAAGAGGACCGTATTCTCCAATTTCTAGACCAGATATGTGGCGATTGGCAAGGGCGATTCTTCGTTTTATATTTGCGTTGGTGTTATGGCTGCGGTGGTGGTGCCGTGGTAGAGAAGGACTCTATTGTATACTACATGTATTACTGACATCAACAAAATTTAAATGTTGGATTGAATAGAAAAGTTGGATAACATCCCATTCGTCTCATTTTTCTAAATGTATCCTGCCTGCTACTTATAATCCAAGTCACTGCTCTGCTCTTCGGTGGTAGAATTGGATTGGCAGCACTTTCAACTGCGATTTTGACAGCATGTTTAAATAGGGTAAGAGCAATAGAGAGAATTCAGTGCTAGCGAATAAGCATGAATGACGCTAATATCGATAAAACCTGAACATTTTAAATCCTAGGTATGCATATTAACACAACACATAGTCCGAAGTATTTAATCACATATTCGAGGTCACCGACGAGATGTCTTGTTTTCTTACAACGATACAGAAATATTTCACCTCCTCTGATTTAACTTTAATTTATATCCCCCCAAACTTGAGTATAACAAACGGAATGCCCAACCGATTTTAGATGGCCAGGTTAATTTAAAGATTCGTGTTTCAGCCGCCACAGACTACAAAGACAACAATCCGCATATATTCAAGACCAATCACAGCTACCTTCCCTGTGCCCTGTGCTGTGTCTTGATCCCGGAGAATTAAGGTACTATTATTCCCGTAACACGCACGCTTATATACTTGTGTATCACTTCTTGAAAATACAAAATGATTCCTTCTGTAGCGAGCATTTTCCAAAACATTAATGTCGTTCAAACTTTTTCGGCAAGTCTATCAGTAAATGATTAGAAATAATTTCTTCGAAAATATACACGACATTCATCACAACGATATGCGAGCTAACCAAGTTTCGAGATATGTCATTCTGACAGTGTAACTGATGGATCGATGTCGCTTAGAATTTTACTAAATTAATATTATCATAAAGATATTTTGTATCGCGATGATCAAAGTTTGGTCTGAGCAAACTCTGGGAAATGTACAAAGGCGTGAACATAAACTGGACTACAGAGAAATGAGCACCAATTATCATGGTGTAAGGAATATGTATTAGGTGTGTTTGAAAGTTTTGCTGAGGCCTTGCTTGACGCCATTGCGGACATTTTTATGTCAACAGAAACTTAAAGACGGAAAGAAGTAAACATTTTTTCCGTGCTTGGAAAGGAGACCTCTAAAAAAAACTAATTTCTTTTCAAGATGTTCCTACTTATTATAGCTTTGATATACGAAATTGAATTGTGTCACAATTTGTGATGTAAGGTCAAGCGAATACCTATACAAAAATGGGTATTGATGATAATGATGTCGCAAAACAAACAATTACTGTTTTGACATGCTGTCCAGCAGGCATTATTTTCCTTCTACCTTCCATTCAATTACAATGTTTTATTCAAACTCCGTATCCAACAACGAAAGCAGATAACAACCTCTGTATCAGTATGCAGACCCCTCATTTTGGAGTTTCGTTATGTGAACGCTGCTAAGGTGGCAAAGAAGTTTAAAAAGTGGGCTGAAAAGGGTATCTAAAGTAGAGAGCCAGGCACTGACACAAAAGGTGTGAGATCAGCAAAAACTTCGTCTTCCTCCATGTAATTCTTACAGAACGTCTTCTCTTCATCGCGGGCTCTTTTAGCCACGAATTGTGCTGCTTTGGAGTAGGTGCAAGATTGCTCATATACTGACAATTATTTTGCTATTTGACAAATGAAATTAACTCTTTTTCTTTTCTGGTAGACTAAAAACTAACATCATCACATTTTTTTTTCTGAATTCAGTCTGATTTCAGCAAACACTTCCAATATCCTCGCACTTTGAAATCGCAACATTCCCAATAGATAATATTATATGTGTTAAGATTCGGAAACCTTCTTGAGGATGCTGGTCAAGTAAAATTAGAATTTATTTTTCTCATGATTTTAAATTTACAAAAAAATAGAAATTGGAGCGGTGTCAATCCAGCACAAGGGGCGGAGTGGGATAAGTCACTACAGGATATGCTGGGTCTCCATTGTTCGAGCCGGAGCCAGGACCAGAACCACTCGGAATATCCACATCTGGTGGTTTGGGAGGATCTGTTGGAATTGTTGGAATAAAACCATTGACATTGATTGTGAAGGTTGCCAAAAGAACCAGAACTACTAGAAAACCTGAATGCAAAGTAAATATTTATTCCACAAGAAATTATCACAAGATATTTTAGTTTTTAATCATACCAGCCTTCATTGTTAAAATATCCACGCGTTCCGATGTCGATGCGAAAACTGAAGCGGACTACGATCTACGTTCGGTTTATATTGCATTTTGGATGTCAACATTTGGTAGTCTGTTATCATATTTTAAAATATTTTTAATAATTAACTTTTCACTAAAATCTGCAATCAGTAGATTTTGCGTGATAATGGCACTCGCATCAAGCAACACGCATTTAATATATCAGTAACAGAGGAAATGAGGTGAATCCGCAAGACATTGTATCAGTGCTTAGATTAAAACAGCGGAAACACATTTGTGTTTCAAATTTTTATCAAATTTTTATTCCAATTTTTTTGTTTCGATCTTGGCATTATGAATGGAATATTACGTCATTCAGAAAATGTGTACCTCGGGAGTTCTTAGGTTAGGATAGCGAAGTTGCCAGCACATTCTGAAAGCCAGTATAGTTAATTTGACAAAATGGTGACTGAACCAGATTTGAAAACCGGATAAACGCATATTAACCTTTGCTTTCACTGGGATCCGAACCGGGGATCCCTATAGCAGACAAGCACTAAGCCAACTGAGCCATCCAGACGTTGTATGGTAGTTCCTGCTGGACTCGATTTCAACCAGTATGTTTATCAACAATAACAAAGCTTCAAGGATGGCCTGCACGAGCTATCATCTTATAACTTTTTAGATGACTATCAACCAACCCTCAAGGATATCACTGGTCAGTAAACGGTATCAGTGCTACTGGAAGCAATATCACTCGTGTGAAAGTGACATCTGACTATATAGTTGTGTTTCTTGCATGCTTATGTAAGCATACATTTAAATGTTCATGAAAGACAGAACTAATTCTTTATCTGTTATTGCGGCCTGAGTAGTAATTCCGGCTAAAAACAATGCTTCAAGCCATTCTTTTTTGTATGTTAGCGATAATTCACTAAACTATTTTCTGACACAAACGTCAGAAAATTTATTCATTTAGCATAAAAGAAACACAAAGCCACTGAACAAAGGATTGAAATGTATGCGTATGTCATACGGTTCTGTGTCCATAATCCGATTCCTCAGAACTGGTATGTGAACTGGCGGCACTTAACATGAAGAAGATGTTTTCGAATTCGGCTTCATCCCTTTCACGAAACCTTCTTGATTCATCCAGCAGAAAATTAAAATTTAGACATATTTTGCTTTTCAATGCCAATTTAATTTTTGTTCTCAAACAATTTAACAGCTAACTGCAACAACACTTGCTGCTAAGTTTTTATCAGAAATAAAGTAGTAAAGATATAGCCGACTTCTACGTCCATTTCCCCTAAAATTATTTTGATAGCGTTTTTTATAACATTTCCCCAGGTTTTCACCAACACGGGGGTCGAGAATACGTGTGAGCTCTTCGAACAGCTGATAGTCTTCCCCTGGAAGCTACTGAGGTGGAATATTTAACGGTCGCCACGGCAATCACAATATCATAGCTAAAATTATTACAACTCAATGCAAATTCTAGAATTCAAAACCGAATTCAAATTGTTTCTTACCGCGAAAAGTAGGGGAAACTGCGCAAAGAGTTTAATATTGGGCAGTGTTCACGAGTTACAGTCGTAAATGTTATATGCTAAGGGTCCAATACATCTACATATTGGTAAAAAATAACTATCAACTAATTATCTTGATTCAATGTTATTTGATTTCTAATAATAAATTCAAATATGGTATATGCCTAGATAGGAAATTTTGTTTTCAGAAAAACAATAAGAAGATGAAAAAATGCCGGATCGTTTAAGTACTTATTACTAGTACTTTATTTCTGGTTTTTATGATGAATTATTAGTCCCCAGTGATGGCTTTTTGCGATCGTGCTTGTAATATATCCCTACATAGGCTTGCAAAAAAAAACACACATTATGCCATGTGCCACTCTGAAATCATCATCAATAGAAGAAGAATGTATGAATGTATGGTATACTCATTTAATATGAATTTGTCAACATTTGCACTGCTTTTTTGCTTTAAAGACATAACATGTATAGACAATTCAATAGCTGCTACTTGGCTCATCTTCAAGCAAAATTTCACTCCTTATGGGTACACTCAAATGGAATGAGATTGATGCTACGGCAGTAAGAGTAATTGGCAAGTGATAGCCCGTGGCGTTGTTGGTATGTGCATCGATCCTTACGCACTTGCACCTCGGCGTCGAACTTCGATTCCTGATGTCCACGACAAAAAAAATGTTCATGTCCTCACCTCTTTCGAGTCACTGACAATGCTCAAGGAGTACTCCTTTCTAGACTTGGCCGTTCGGATTCGACATAAAACTGTTGGCAGCGCCACTTTATTAACTTTACATATTATTATTATATAAGTAAGCAAAGACGACATAGTTCAGTCGACATCGTTTTTGCTACATGAAATAAAACTATCATCGAAGCATTAACGTCAGATGATAGTCGTAATGTCGTCACATGTGATTAGAGCCCTGGTTATCTAACGAATCCTTCTTCGGAAAGGTATCATTTAGGAAAAGGAATATGTTTTCTGTATTCGAGATTTGTTAAGCCAACAGTTAATGCTAGCAAATCTATGACAATCTACATATCTAAGCTCCCATGATTCTTGGCTATAAAAACGGTCCTTAATACTTAACTTCTTCGCGTAAACTCTTTAATATTTGGAAATGTTGCAATAATGCTCCTGGACATTTAGCTTAAAGGCTGTCATGTCTCCGGTCGCTCTCGCTCAATTTCTAAAGGGTGGCATTTTAAATTTTTATTTTTAGAAAACATTGACATCTCATCGGTTTAGCGAAATGCCAACAAGCCTCAAAAACTGCAAAACGAGTTGTACTTTGAAATCGAATATTTTTCAAGCGAGAAGCGAAGAAAAATCATAGAAATAAACCTTATTGAAATTGATTCCTGCAAAAGCTCTTATAATTGATAAAAATCGAAAACACAAATGTGTTTCCGCTGTATTAATCTAAGCACTGATACAATGTCTTGCGGATTCACCTCATTTCCTCCGTTACTGATATATTAAATGCGTGTTGCTTGATGCGAGCGCCATTATCACGCAAAATCTACTGATTACAGATTTCTCAAATGAAAAGTTAATTATTAAAAATATATTAAAATATGATAACAGACTACCAAATGTTGACATCCAAAAATGCAATATAAACCCAACGTAGATCGTAGTCCGCTTCAGTTTTCGCATCGACATCGGAACGCGTGGATATTTTAACAATGAAGGCTGGTATGATTTAAAGCTAAAATATCATGTGATAACTTCTTGTGGAATAAATATTTACTTTGCATTCAGGTTTTCTAGTGGTTCTGGTTCTTTTGGCAACCTTCACAATCAATGTCAATGGTTTTATTCCAACAATTCCAACAGATCCTCCCAAACCACCAGATGTGGATATTCCGAGTGGTTCTGGTCCTGGTTCCGGCTCGAACAATGGAGATCCAGCATATCCTGTAGTGACTTATCCCACTCCGCCCCTTGTGCTGGATTGACACCGCTTTAGTGTCTTATTTTTTGTAATTTCAAAATCATGAGAAAAATGGATTCTGGTTTTATTTGAAATGCAGCCTCAATTTCTGAGTTCTAATGATTTGTAAAAGGAAGCTGAAAGTGGTTAACTAATACGGTTTTTAGGTGGGTAGGTATATATCATGCCTGTAACCTGGCTTCCTAATACATATTCCTTTTATGGAGCATTTGGTCATTCTGGATATCATTCATCATTAGATTCTGTTTCGACGTTTTCATAAACATTTGGCGACTGTCACATTCAAGGTTATATGCATTTTCTATGTGTGTCTGTCAAACCCTGGAAGCATTTAAGAGATTAGCTGCTAAGTTGTGTTCTAGTTTCTGTGGGGGACGTTCGGAGGTAGCACGGTACTGTATCTTGTTCCGCCTCGTCAATGTAGAAGGCATTACAGATCTCCTTAGCCTTCCAATGGCAGTTACAGTCTGCTTGACATACCTATAGATACTTATGAAGCAGTTACAAGTTATTACGGGTTTTGTGATTTCCTGGTTATATGGGAATCCAGGCTAACGATATAGCTGACGAACTATCTACGAGTGGCGTCACAATGTCATCTGACAAAATAGGCATCGAAGGTAGATACATTTTTTTGACAAACTCGACGGTGAGCTACTTATAAAAGCAAACAATATAAGGAAGAGTACTCATTTTTGCCACTAAACCGAAAAAGTCCGGCCCGAGTACAACAGCGCCAGAAACAAACTTAACTGTAGTACTATAAATAGTTGGATCACTAGAAATAACTACAATGTCGGCCACCAGCTTATACACTACGCCTGATTCTCATTGATAGATGCAGACACTGCATCGGCTGTAGCCAAAATCCTATATAAAACTCTAGGTCAACCATTCTTTAAATTACTTGCCTTAAATAGCGGAAGGGGTGTCTTCTATTCCAGTACCAGATCTACCTCTTGTCTAGCTAATTCATCGGCACTTTCGTTTCCCGGAATTCCCTTCCTCCAGGGACCCAGCATGTGGATCTGTCCTTTATCTCATTTAGAGACAGACGTCGCGGTTTAACCATCTTCGAATTAATTGATGTTATTTCCAGAGAGCCTTAATGGCCACCAAACAATCTATGTAAAAAAACAATAGTTCAAGGACCCTTTTTAGTACGAGGACTGCCTCTTGAACATCGGTTACATCTATCGGGAATACAAAGCAGAGGTTGGGCAGACGGAGAACTATATAGATCCCCGGAGTCCTATTGCATGTTGAACATGTGCTTTCATCTGATTTGACTCCGACTGCTTAGATCCATAGATCTCTGTCTCAATCCTCTCTCGTGGGTACTATTGTATAGTTGTACTTTATTCCAAAGTCCGGAAAGGGCGTCAGATATAAGTATTACGTGCGGTTAATCATACCCTATGACGTTGACCAACAGCTGTGTTGGAATCTGTAGCATTTGGTTTTTATTGGAAGCAACAAAGAGACACAGTCGAACCTCGATATGTCGAACCCCGATAATTCCAATCAAATTTGTTGGCAATAGCGCCAAGACTCAAATGTACATGTAACTTGACTAGAGTGTCTTTATAAATCGAAATGATAATAATTAATCATGGCCTCAAGATGCCCTCACCTTCGATAAGACGAATTTTGAATGTAAATTTCCACATTACTCGGAGTGTTTTTTCTTATGACCCAGCATACATACGTGTTGAAAATGTAACCCTTACTAAATATGTAGATGGGAAATTAGTGGATATGATCTCAACTCTTAGTTTTTATTTTTGACAGAAACAAATAATGGGGTTCTTAAAATCCCAAAAAGACACTTGTGAGTTTCTCATAGATGAACATATTCTCGAGATATTAACTTGAAATACAATATGTGTCCGAATCTTTACAGCTCGACAATAACGATGATAGCGAGAGATTTTGTAATGGAATAGGAAAATTCCTAGGATGCTATTTGATTCAACCATGGATGCAAATTAGATTATTTTGCATTTTTATTTTAAGACTGATGAAAAAAGAATCGTTTTAGTGTATATTAGCTTAAATTCAATTAAAGATTTATTGAAAACTGAAAATCACTCTTCTCTCGCCACCAGACTATTTTAAGTAATAATTGTGTTCCTGTACGATGTTTGTGTTATAGCTACATATTCGCAAATAAACATGTACATGCGTCTATCAAGTTTGTATTTTACTTAATAACTCGAAATTGTAGGAACGCCAATTTTTCGTGGCAAGTAATAATTTGAGTTATCGAAGAACGACGTCACTGCAACTACCTATCACTGCATACGACTATATAGAACACACTAATAAAATAATCTCTCTCTCTCATCTCTTCTTGACTTGCAAGAATTGACTGTCGGCATGGCCAGGGAACAATATCGGGAAAACAAAGAAGGTGCTGACGGTAGACTGAAACTCGATCTGTGTGCTTGTCGGAATGATCGCACGATTCTGTCCAATCGCAACAATGGAATGATCAGAACCAGGAATCCAATATCGACTTTGCTACTGCTCAGCTCCAGAATCATCGCTTATCTTTGCTGGGCCATCGATTCATCACAGAGACTGCAAATGCAGATATATCGGATCTTTTAAAATGCATAATGAGCACGAGGTGGCCCCAATCTCCGTCTCCATAGCCAGCCCCGCAACTCAGCATCAGCAAAAGTATTTGTGACGTTGAGTTGTTTCTTCCCTTTGTCGCTTTCGATTAAATAAAAGTCCTCCTGCATCTCTGAGGAGAACCTATTTAACTCAGTGATCAACACCAACAGCTAGCTAGTTGCTGATTGAGAACGTTATAAAAGCATACCACAAACGGTCATAAATCCCAGCTGTGATTTGAAAATAGTGCCGAGCTGCGAATTAGTAAATAGGTGAGTCGAGGGTACCTAGGTTCAATTGTCGACTCCAGCAACATTCATAATCCACTACCCTATGTCTCACGAGTCACTTACAATCCACAATTAGTTCATGTGTACATCTGCTCAGCCTTTCAAGCATCGCCATTTGGAGTCAGAATAAAGGATCCCCCCAACTCGTGAGTAACAGTGAGTTGTTTATGAAAGGAAGGCCTAGCTGGACAGAACACTACGGACACGTGAGTCCTGTTCACCTGTTCACGAATTCATTGTAACGCCTGTCAATGTGCTCCCAATGTCTGGGCATGTATACATTTTGGCTTAGAAAGTGTGGTTTTGACTGGAACCAGTTTGAAAGCGGACTTGAGTGGTTGTTTAAACTACAGCGTTTAGCTTTTTAATTTGAAGAAAACATGTGCAAAGTCGGAAAAAATGCAATAATTTGATGGTTCTAGAGTTATGCAACTTAACTTAATTTTACACTAGCTGCTGAGTTTGGCTTTTTGAAATATACATGAGTATAGTCGTGGAATACAGGAATACAATTAACATGACCTTCAAAACGCCCAATTGGGATAGTAACAATAAAACCCTCTTCCTTAAACACATTTATCCCAAGCACACACATTATGCCAAGAACTCGGAATGTTCCCTTGCGGTCTGGGCAACAAATTGGTCATAATTACCAACCTGACTGAATTATTTTTGATTTCGCCTCTACTCCAGGAATAACTGAAAAAGACGTTAGCACAGTCCTTCTAATTGACAGATGCACCGGTTCGATGAACGCACAAACTTAGTCGATCAATGTGGTCGCACCAACACTGAATGTGGTAATGAATCTCACAGTTGCTCACTCAAGTCATTCACCCTCTTCGCATCCATTACCTACCGTAATGCGGAACATCATACTGAACGCTTCAATCCCCCGAATGAATCCAAGTGGATCTGTGCTTCCACAAGCTAACTGTAGGGTATTACCTTTCCATTGGCCTTGTGACCTAATTCGCGGTTGAAGGGTTTCAGAACTCTTTTCGGTGAAATTGTATGCCCATCTCGTCAACAACGCAACGATTCCACTCTCAGCAGTCCGCGAAATGCCAAACGAGTATCTTCCGGCCCGCGCATACAATCGCGCATCAATAGATAAACAATCTGTCAGTACGTAGATTTAATGTATTCCATATGTTTGGTAGCAAATGCCATATGGAACGAAAGTTAGGGAGTGTTGATTGATACTCACAGCCATTCTGGTTCCTTAACGACCATCCCGACGTCAATTCTATCTCGCGCACCCTCTCGCCGCCGCTTAGAACACTCCCGATAACCACTATCGCTAAGATCACAAAGTATCTCGAATGCATTGCCGCCAGTGCATTCGTTGTGTATTTTCAGAAGAAAAATCTCGCGAATATTCACACTTTCTCCAGTCGCACACGCTCGGTCCGCCTCCGTTCTCGATCGCGGTCTGAAAGCAACTGAGCGCTGGATGTGCGTGTAAAAATGAGTGGGAATCCGTTTGCTTCGCTTTGATAAGGTCGGTGGACACTGTGTGACGTGACGTGATGAACGAGACGTGAGTTGAGTTTAACTTACGATAAGTATTGTTCCTCAACGGAAAAGAGAATATATCAAGAACGACTTGGTCTTACAGCAAAGCTGTGTTCAACGGGGCGAGGTTCGATATGAGACTCAACCACGAACAGTGGATGTCGGCTATTCTCCTTCGTTTTTATCAAAAGATACGATAAACCAATTTTGAGGCTTGTTGCGGTTGTCGTTTTTGTTTTGTGTTTTGTTTTCAGATCTCGATCGAGATACGCACCTATTCACCGACGAATCAATAATTATGTCTGATAACTACCGACTGTCACCGAGGCGGCGCGCCGTGGCGTCGCTTAACACTAGGGTAGCATGGGTGTGTGTGTCTGTAGCTTTAGAATTTAATTCAGTTAAATAGGCATTTAATTACTATTACCTTTGGGGCAGATACGCTTCTGATTAGGATACATTCAGATAGTGAATTTATTGACTTTCAGAAGCTAATCGCCGCTAATCTATTCAAGCGATCCACGAACTGAAACAATTGTAATATGTGGATGTGGGCGGTGGTTGTGTTTCAAGTTCGCCTTTTGTGGGAAATATTTTATTACGGGTTATGGAGTTCGGAAAAGGGGGGCTGTATGCACTTGGGGCACTTTAAAGTACATTCGCCGTGGGAGCAAAAATGGAAGGAAACTAATGAGAGGGCTCAGCCATATCGATAAAAATATAGAGATAATTATTTTGCAAACAAGTTGAATATAACGCACGTAGACAGAAGAGATTTGTGTGTATGTATTTCTTAGAAAATAGAACTGCATTGAATCAGCTCGTGTGCCAGATGTGGCTTGGGAAAAAAACACACCCTATGACAGATGCTGCATGTCCCTTAAAAAAGGCTTGGTTTATGACGTGAAATGCAATAAAAACAAATAGAAATTTCGCTTGAAGCGCAATGAAAATATCGCAAAATGCTTACCGATAACAGCTCACCTGATACTTGTTTTGATATCTTTAATGAAACGCCAAAGCCGTTTGAGGCACTAAATTCTCCCGGAAATTGCTGTTGGAACAAAGAAAATCTACTCGACTTACCTCTGCTGCTAGTACAAATCTGTGGCAATAACTGAGATTATTTTGCGGACATTTTGACAAACCACAAAAGTCATAGGTCCAGTAATTTATGCATACATATATAGTATGTGAGTCTCCAGAGATGGGGAGTGTAGCAAGAAAGAATGATAACGATCGTAAGTAATGGACAAGGAAAGTCAAAGTCACTAAAGAGTCATGAACGAAAGAATTAGTTATGTACATTTAGTAAAGCATTTAGTCCAGTCGGAGAACAAGATAAGGTGTAGCATACTTTTTAGCTTTTATAATCTGCATGTACAACTGCGGTTTTCGGCCCGAAGAAGACCAGTGATTTTCAAATCGATACACACCATCTTTTTATCGATTTCAAAGTCGCATACGACAGCACTCATCGCAAAGAATTATTCGAAGCAATGGCGGAATTCGAGATCCCATACGAAACCTGCATCTGATTTCGGTAAGGAGATTCACTGTCATGTGATTTCCTTAATATGATACTGGCAAAGATAGTGCTACGGGCTGCTATAAACACGAAAGGCACTATTTTCTACAAGTCAGTCCAGCTGTTGAGATACCCTGATGACATCGACATCGTCGTGGGACCGCGCCGTAGCTTTCACGGTAATTGAGGAACAGGCGAAAAGAGTTAGTCTTATGGTCTATCCGTCGTCAACTAAAACAGACTTCATAATCGTAACGTTATCAAAAAGCTAAAAACAAAAAAATTAAATTCATAAGCGTAGAGTGGAAAATAAAATGTATACCTCAATCAAATATAAAATAAATTTATCCGTACAAAACTACAATACACAAATTGGAGGGGCGGAGGGACTATCAATAATTTGTTGATCCACCTTTTGCCTTTATTACAACTTGCAAGCGTTTTGGCATGTTATCGACATGCTTTTTTATGAATTCTGGGCTTATAAGTTCCCATTCCAGCTTAAGAGCTTCTCTAAAAGTAGTTTTGCTGCTGATAGGCCTATTCCGGATATTTCTCTCAAGCTTTCATTGTTCGCCGGGCTGATAAGCACGTATATACTGGCCAACTTCGGCAGGTGGTCAACTTCGAAACGGTTAAAATATAGTAAAATTCGAACTTCCTTTTGAGAATATCTTCTTCTTTAGTTTTCGCTACAGTCCGGGGTATACATAGGCCTCAACCAACATGCCTCTCCAGCCAGCGCGATCCTTTGCCAGCTGCCTCCAGCTGCGCACACCAAGATGGTTGAGATCCCGATCGAAAGCAGATCGACACCATGTCATTTGATGCAAATGGCCCGCAGCTAACAACAGAGAGCGTTGCGTTTTGAAGGCACTGAATTCAACATTGCTGCCAAGCACGAAATTCCATAAGCTGCCTTTTCACTTCTACGGTGCGTAGGCAGGATCGATGGTCATGCAATGAATTGAGAGCATACTGTCATGAGTAAATGAGACAAAACAGAACTTTGGGTAAAATAAGCATTATATTTACCAAGACAACAACATAATTCTAAACATGTGCCCACATGACCTTACTTACTTAAGGTGGAGCTACAGTCCGGGGTGGACCTGGGCCTCAACCAACAAGCGTCTCCAGCCAGCTCGATCTTTAGCTAGCTGTCTCCAGTTTCGCACGCATAGTTGGTTGAGGTCCTTTTCCACTTGCGTGCGCCACCTGAGTCGCGGTCTTCCTCTACTGCGCCGTCCCTCGGGGGTGGATTCGAAGACTTTTCGGGCTGGATCATTGGTTTCCATCCGCTCTACATGACCTAGCCATCTCAATCGTTGGATCTTCACTCTTCTGGCTAAGTCGATGTCGCTGAACAGCCCGTATAGTTCGTCGTTGTATCTCCTCCTCTGCCGTGACGTTCTGACCGAGACGTCGGTGTTGGGTGCCTACATGACCACATCACAGAATTCAGAAAATCTATTTTGTTCCCCAAAATTTTGTTATTAGAATGATCATGATTTTCTCAGAAGAAAACTATGAAGTGAACGAATGCAACCCTCAACATCTGTGACACATTTCCAATTTGGTATTGTTCTATTTCGGTACTCTTGTAAGCATTCTATCTTATCGCGGATGATTGAATGTTATTTGATGACTGTCATCCACTGGCATTGCTTGCCTATCGGGTAATGTACAAGGGTTTCAATGTTTGGGTTAACATGGTTTCAACCAAAGACAAGACTCCACGTAAATTAATATTGCACATTTATCACCTGTGTGTATCTACAGTCTGTATGTGCGTTTATGGGTATGACTTACACTAAAAATGTGAATTTCTCCGTGCATACGTACAAAGTTAAATAATAGTTAAAGTTTCAAATAATATTTATTTTAAACCAGTCAATAATCAACAAGTGACATTTTTATAGACTGCAGATAGACAACTGTACGTTGATGTTAAAATCTGGAAAACATGTATACATTGTAGCTTGCATACTTTTTTTTCTTTCTGTGACAACCAGCCTCCTCAGCTAGTGCAATATATAGCTAGAAGCATTCTTTGTGCGTCACATTAAGCCCGGTTGTTCTCTGTCCTTCGCGGATCGGAGTCGAAGACTCTGCAGGTCGTTGTCATGCATGTAGAGTCACTTAGGCGTTGTATCCATACACGCCTGAGTAGACTCTTGTCACTGTACAATCCAGGTGGGTTTGGACTTACTTTCGTAGAAGCTTAATTTAAAAATGCTATTTTCAAAATAATGTCGCGTAAGTACTGTCAGCCAAAAACAAAAAGATTGATGTAGCAGCGCAGTTATTAACGCATGTATTGTTATAAAGCGCTTAAGATATTCCCTTTTACCGCAGACTTATCGGATAATCTATAGTCAAGATTTTTATTAACTACAAAATATGTTTCATAAAGACTAAGCAATTGTTTGTAACACTAACAGAAGGCATTGTTTGTTTGTTCATGTGGCACTTAACAGTTCAAGTCAATCATCCGCAGAAGCTAATTCTTCAAATCGGAACACACTTGTTTATTTCAGCAATTTATTTATACAAATGCCCAAGACAAGATCAACCAATTGGGTTTTGGTTGAACGTTTCCAGGAACGGGTTTCTCAAGCCGACCATCCTCAAAGCTCTTCTTCTTCTTTGTGTGGCGCTACAGTCCAGGGTGGACCTGGGCCTCAACCAACATGCCTCTCCAACTAGCGCGATCTCTGGCTAGCTGTCTTCAGTTTCGCACTCCAAGTTGGTTGAGGTCCTTCTCCACTTGGGTGCGCCACCTTAAACGCGGGCGTCCTCTGTTGCGTTGCCCGACAGGTTCGGATTCGATGACCCTCAAAGCTCATCCAAAGCAATTTTAAAGGATCCAAATGTAAAGCCTCAAGTGGAGCGACTGTGTACATTGCCTTAGAAACTATGGCTACCAATACATTAGGATCACACACTCTTTGATGGGTAGAGGTAAAGTATGTCAATAAACTGTCAATGTCACTAACTAGAGATAAACTAGAGATTGTTCGACAGTCGAGCCAGAACATTCGAGAAGAAATATAGTACAAGAACTTTACATGGTGATCAGTGGAAATATCTCCAGTAATGAGTCAATGTGTGAATTACAATGCCTCACATTTTATTTTTCGTTTTTCAGTCCCAAGAGCTGGTGAGGGCATCGCCGCCAGTATTTCAAATTGACAACAGATATCAATTGCAGGTCCGTCTCCACTGGAATGCCATCGCTATCGGCTTCGTGATTGTCCTCTATTGCATTGCGTGATGACTCTTAAGGCTGGAACTGTGTTGTCTTTCTACCTGGCCTAGCCATCTTAGGCGTTGAATCCGTAGACACCTGGCTAGACTCATGTCGCTGTACAGTTCGTGGTTGAATCTTCTTCTCCAAAAATCTTCAACGCAAACATCGACAGCGATTGAACGCAGAACTTTTCTCTCTAAGAGACCAAGTGCGTCTTCATCCGCTCTTGAGATAGTCAAGGCTTCAGCGCCATAGAACAAGGATGATCAGGGTTTTTTATAATGTTTGCCTTCGAGAGAGCGCTCTACTATTGAATTGCCTCTTGAGCCCAAAGAAACAGCGATCGGCAAGAGTTATTCTGCGTAGACCTATTTTTGCCGCCTCCGTTTCAATACAAGCAAACACTTCATTGAAGGATCGCTATGTTCGTCCAATCACGTCAATGTCGCCCGCTAGCAATTGCAAGGATTTTTGGAAAAACTCCATAGCCATCCTGCACAACCTGACGAGTGTGGTAGGAATGTCAAAGCTGGACCTGGCAGTGTATAGCTCGTTTCTATGCACGCTATCATATGCGGCCTTAATTTCGACAAATAGGTGGGTTGGTTATCTTGGGTTTTTTCGAGGATCTGCCGTAATGTGAAGATTTGTTCGGCTTCGCAGGCCTGAAACCGCAATTATAAGGTCCTATTAGGTTGTTGACGAATGGTTTCAGACGCTCACACAAAACGGCAGAGAATATCTTGGGCCTATCTTCCTATAACTAAGTAACTAATTATCGTAATTTTGATGAACACCAGAGAAATATATTCGCAAAAAAGGTATTCAACCGATGACGTTTTTTCATGTATGTGCCAAGGCTTAAAATGTATCCAAATATTTAAAATAGAGCGAAAGTTGCATACTCTAGAGATACAATATATAATACAACAAAAATTTTATAGGTGCAGGCAACCATCATCATTACATTATCGAAAGCGGCAAAAGCCTAGGTACACATGCAAGAGGGCCCTCGGCTCAATATGGAGTCCGAAATCGCTGATTGACAGATTGACGACATCAGTATCAGATTAATCCTTAAATACGGCATGCTCGTATGCTGGTCAGCATTGAGATTCAAAGAACATCTGAAAAAGGTGAACAAAATCGAAGGACCTTATGGACAATACCAAGTGTCCAGAAAGTATTGTGGCGAAGAACTTTGTGGACAGTACCCAGTATCCAGACAGTTTTGCAGCGAAGGACTTTATGAACAGCACTCAGTGTCCAACAGATAAAGTAAAATACAAACATCTTTTTAATCATTTATTTCATTATAATATTATTGGTATTATATCAGTTTTGTATTTTGTGTTTGTATGATAAATAATATATATTCTCATATTTTCTCAATAATCGATTTGATAATAAAAAGCAACAAACCATATTATCTTGTATTTTGTTATAATAATTCTTAGTTTTATTTTATTTATTTATTTATTTCTTGTTTTTTAGTTTTTTTGTTTGTTTTCTCTCAAATCAATATTAAAATATTTTAAAAAAGAAAACCGCTATTCAGCATACCTATATACAGTCTCTTAAATGATATACATATATATACTCATTTTTATTTTTTGTTAATATTCTCTTAAAAACGTTATATTATCCCCCAGTGGAAAATATAATATTTCACTTTTGTAGACACACGTACTTAGTTAAAAAATAAATTCATAAACTCAAAATGAAAACTGTGATATGGAGAGCATATGGGTGAGTATCAATAAGAAATGTATACATGTGTACGCATATAACATATTTCCCAATATATTCATAATTTAATTTATATATAATATATCTTGTAGTTTACCAATTGCTTAAATTATTTTTAAACTGTTTTTAGTCCATTCTTTCGTATCTCCATTCGACGGTTGAAATGATGAGAAAACAATCGAGTACAAATTTGAATAGGTATTAAAGTGTTTTACAAATGAATAATATAGAGTAAATACTTTATTTCATATATATAAATATTTTTCAAAAAAAAGCATTCCAACTTTGCAGGAAGATTAAAAGTTTTCACTGAAAGTGGACTCGCATCGAAGGCAAATTATTTTTGTTTTGTATAAAGCGTTTCATTTTGTTGTTTACATTTTTTATATTTGTTTCTTCTTTTTTTTCATCTCTGTGTAGGATATACGATTGATGCTGTTACGAGCTTTTTTTTTTTTTTTATTTTTCAAATGAATAAAAGCTAAAATGATGGGTCGTAAAATGTGTGGAGGAAGAAAGGAAATCTATGATTTGTTGCACAAAGCAGTTGGTCCTTAAATGTGTTGGATTGTTTGATCTGTGAGTTTTGATTACGTTATTACTTGAGGTGGGATGAATTGGGCTTTGTCAAGCTATTGAATTTGCACAGTTATTTGAGAGGAAAACTGATCGAAGACATTGAAAAGAATTGGATAGAAATTCAATTGAAATGAAGATCAATGTGCTTAATTAGATATGGCGTTGCGTCTGTTTCTGATGATCATGACATGATTTTGTCATTTGCGTGCGTGGTAAAATTAACGCGGCTATCAGTTGTCAGTGTTCAATCTCTGGCCTTTGTCTGACTGCATCGCATCAGAGTCTGTCAATGTTGACAAATCAATTATATTCACATGGGAATATGTGTCAATTTAAATATGTTCTTGAAAGTGTTTTCTATTTGCAAACTGTGTCCGTGAAACAATAGAATTGATCTTGTCAAAGGCAATTACAATTGCGGGAGGTAGCTAATATTTCGCGAAACCACTCGGCTAGCTTCTTGAATTATTTCGGGCTATTCTTTTTGTTCAGATTTTGTTAAGTTTCTCCAAGTTTTGTTTGATATTTTTCTAACTTCTCTCAATTGAATGAAACGATATCACATGAACAGTTTTGACAGATTGACGAGTCTGAGTCTGTCACAGGTTGTTGTATGTACTCGAATTGCTTTACTCTTGTTCGATCGAAGCTCACTTTTTCTGTTCTTTCTCACACATGCGTCATCTATTTGCGAAGTAAAAGGGGAAAACCATCTCACATGTAGATACCGCTAGAGCGATGAACTATTGATATGGGCTCAAAATATGGATACAATATTTTTTTTTACAAAGAAACAATTAAAATAAAATAAAAACGTATGCTTATTCAGTTAGTCATGCAGTATGAGGTTTAGTTTCCAACTAAATTTTACACTCAACGCTAACTCTGAAGGACTTCTTCGACTATATCGCCAAAACTCACAACTGCACAAAATTCACGGGAATTTGATTTCCTGGAGATGTAATCTTGACTTGGGAATAGAGATACAATCTATTAACCACCAAATTTGTGCTTAGCTTCAACCCACACGAAATAATATCGGTTCGTTTACTAAGCAGCAGTTTTAAAGTTTCAAGCAAACCAAACAATATACAAGTTTTATGAATGATCCGCATCAGATCATATCATAGAAAGGTATCAAGGATCAGTCCTCCTACGGACCCTGGAAGCTGTTTATTTGACATTAAATTAAAATTAAATAAAAACTGTCCCTCGCACAATTGTCTGCGATTTGTTTATTTGAATGGCAGTTCTTGCATAAAGCTCGAGATAGTCGCTCCGTCGTTCTATCAATCAAGGACAATCATCGGTCCATTAAGCATTTTACGTGGCAATAACTTCGAGTATAATTACAAACAGACCGATTTATCAATCGAGTGACAATTAGAGCCAGTGTTTTGGAGGCAACTACACCACGACTAGGAGAGGAGTACAGCGGCCTTTATGAAAGGTGCAAGTTCGATGCAATTTCAATTCCACTAAAGTTAGCATATATCTCCCTATAGATGATATGTTTACTTAAGCAGATTGGTGCCATACATTCTCACACAACTTGCTCGGATGTCTCATGAGGCAGAGCCGCCAAAATGTTCAATTTGTTAAGGCGGCAATTCAGGCCACAGTGGCAAGTTAGAAAGCTCAATAGAACTTTTATACTTTCCTTCCTATTCCTTAATCCGGGTTGTTGCTACTGTCCAATTCACATTACATTTCTTATGAACCCATACTCGGAGGAAGATCTCACGAGCTTGTGTGCAGATTCGTGGTAATCCCCCTGTCTCTAGGGACCTAGTCGAGCTTCACTTTGATGTGGCATGGGATTGTAGTGCGTCAATGCAACATTTGGTCTTTTCAAATATCAATAAGTTAGACAATAAATCATTGAGTGCTGCCCGAGTTTGTTGCAACATATCAGACAGTACTCAAGCAAAGAGGGGCTACCGAATTATCTGTTTTAAGGTGCAAAAACTGCAACGAAACAGACTTGGTTCAAACTCTGAAGCATTAATTCTTTTTTTCCGAAATAAAGCTACAGTGGACTTGAACTAAGTTTACTCTGATCGTGTTGGTAACCTAACCAAGCAAAGGATTCAGAGCTGTCACTGTTGTACCCGACACAACAGACTATAAGAAAAGAAAACGAAGAACTTTGAACATTTGAAAATGAACTTTGCTCGATTGTGTATCTTTCCATGGTTCAAATTGAATTAGTCTGAAATTGAGAAATGTCAAGTGAAAGGCAGACATTTAGGTGTGGTTCACATTCAACATCGGCCCTTAAAATTGAACCACCCTTTATTTTACCTGAGCCATCCATCGTTTAACACAATACGAACTCCTTTATGGATGACTGTACAGCTGACGGGGTCAGGAGAAATACTATCCTGGAATTCTACACCAACCTATCCACGATTAATTGATGGTATTAGAGTATTGGAGTGAAATTTTATAATTGAGCCAAAGAACTTTCTGTCCTTTCAACTACATAACCATCCTACTACATGGTGAAGTCAAAGCAATTCAAGAGGTTACACATTTACAGAAAAGAGGTCTCTTTAACGGGAAATCTATCATTCTGTAAATGTAATCAAGCGGAAGGTGTCAATGCCTCTCACAAACTAGAAAAAAGATCGTACAAAAATGAGTTAAATCCCTTTCGAAACTTGAACGGTTGGTTCTCCGATTACCGTTTAAATGGGTTCGGCTATTGCATATCGAGGTCTAAGGGGGTTTCGACATACATAAGCCGTGACATGCAATCTGACCTACCTGCCTGCATGCATGTCCAATATTTAGGCTTCAATGACACAAACACGAAAATTGTCAAAAATCACATTTATTTGCAAGGACTGAATTGGTTGTTGGATCGATCAGATCCGCGCAGTAACACAAAAAGCATATGGTGGCCTAAATTAGACTACTCCCCCTGGCCATTCTCAGAGAACGGCTGGATGACGCAGTTTGTCGAGTACATGCCCCTTGGTTAAAAGCGTCCCCGGTTCGAGTCCCAGTGAGAGTAAAGTTAATATGCTTTATTCAGCTTTCAAATCTAGTCCCGACACCATTCGCCATGCGATAAAATTAATGACACTATTGCTGAAGTTGTCGATCAGTAGTAGCAGTCTTACTATGGGTATCACAATGGACCAAAAATGGTCTAGGTGTGCTGGTAGAACAATAACTTAACCTTACCTAACCTATGGTTCTCCGAACATATCGGACAGTGTGCAAGAGATCCTTCAGAGATTAATTTTATTATCTATGTGGTTTGACTCAAAGGGGAATAAATACTTTACACTGTGAAAGTATTTATTCTTCATATTGCGCTGCAAACAGTTAAGGCAGCGTACGCCTAGTTATGATTAATAATAAAGATATAAAAACGATTAAGGATAGAGTGACTCTCCATAGCTTTCGGTGCCGATCGTATACCCAATATCCAATCAGTTAGGATAATTTCTAATGTAATAAAAAAGCACCACCTCGTTGCCCCAAAAGTTCGTTTTCTTACAACAATGCCTACCAAAATGGACCGGTTTAAAAGGTAAGTGTCAGAAATACCCAAACCTAGGTCTGATTGACGATCTCAATAAACTTTCTCCGTATTTGCAACAAAGGAATGAAAATCAAATCAAAAGGAATTAGCTTGCAGACACCACAATAGAAATCACAACTGAACACAGGCGAAGAACCAAAGAAAGGAAAAGTATAAAAATAAACCAAAGAAATAAACAAAACTCAACAAATTATATTTCAAAAAATAAGTTTATTGTTTTGCATTTTTTTTGCGTTCGCCGATTAGGCAAACATTTTTCTTTTATATGTCTTCGAGTAGAATTTATAAATTAAATTAAAATGAATCAAAATCCACCATTTTAATATTGTTTTTGTTTTTGTTTCTCTTTATCCGATTTTTTTGTTTGTTGTTGTGTTTAATTGATGTCCTTTGGAAAGAACTTTTAAATAAGTTTTCTTAGATCGACCCCGACTCCTCTACATCAATACATAGTTTAACACGTTTGTCTTAAGGTCTTAGAGGGTACTTAATAGCAAAAGAAAAAGTATAAATACATATTTATATAAGGATTGGTTTGAGTCAATTTAAATAAAATCCATTACATAGAAAAGGTTGAAGAAGGGAAAATAAACGAAAAAAAAGAAAAGAAAAATAAAGTGAATATAAATTCCCGTAATATTGGTTTACTCTGTTACATTAAAATCAAACATTTCTCTTTCATTTTGTTGTTTTTGTTTCTTTGTTTTTGTTATTTGACATTTGATTTACACACTAGAATAGTTTATTTATAATATAAGAGTAGTAATAAAAAAATACAATTACTTTGTGAGTTATCTCGTGTCCGTTTTCAAACAGCAAGTGACTTCTTGCATATGTATTCAAGCTTTAATCGACGATTCACTTTTTTGGATAACATTTATCTTATACTTTCATGCACTGCTTTTTTTCTTTTGTTTTTTATTTTTTCAACTGAACGAAAAAAAGACTATAATTGATATTTTTTTGCAAACAAAACACTCAAGTCTTAGAAAAGGAAGGAGGGTAGGTATACAACATATAAATGAAAAGAACACAAAATATATAAATATATATAAAGCGGAAATAAACAATCGATTGTATAGCAAAATAAATCTTTTTCTATCCTAACACATGACAACTGCTCATCATTTACCATAAATTATACGTTTTTCTTATTAATTTCTGTTGATTTAAATAGCTTTGATTTTTTCTATCATTTTTTCATTCACTTTCTTTTGTATAATATTGATTTTGATGTTTCATGAAGCGATGATCATGAAATTTTGAAGTTGTCCATCATACTTAGATCTCTGTCTCATCTAAAGTCTTCGGTTCGGCTGACTTGTTGTTGATAGGTTTGTGTTTTTTGTTTTATCGAACGCGTGGTATTGCCCTGCAAATGGAATAAAAGACACATTTTAGAACAGATCTCTGGCGAAAGTTTAAAGTTCTCTAGTCACGATAAAACAGTAACGACTTGAATTGGAACCAGGTGCAACATTACCAACAAGAACAATGTAAATAGACAACAATCATCTTACCTTGGCGACTGTACTCTTCGTTTTGGAGTATTTGGGTTGCTATTACTACCGCCACTGCTGTTGGCAGCAGTCGTTGCTGTTGTTGTTCGACTGTTTGGGGTGCGTGCACGTGGTGCTGGTATTGGTGTTGAAGTAGCTTGCTGTTGATGATGATGGGCCGTTGATACCGTTGGGGATGCAACTGGAACGCTATACCTTTTTGGCGGTACAATTCGACTGGGTGATCGTAAACTCTTTGGATCCTGTATCACTCTGAGGTTAGAAGAAGGACATTGAGGACTAGCATTTACGTTTTTCCTACATTTTTTTGTTTTTTTGTTTTTTGATTTAATAATGTTTGCAGGCAAAATAGATAAATCCAACCAAAACAGACCAGAACATAACATAAAGATAAAAGAGAGGAGAAAGAAACATAACTGTGTTAAAATACCGTGAAGTGAAAAACCAAACAATTTCTAAAGAAATACTCAAATAATGATAAATAAAGACATGCAAGTGCACACTAATTAATTAAGTAATTATACTCACTTCCCCGCTGGATAGCTCACCGGCCGCGGTATTCTTGACTTGTGTGCCGCATTTGCTGATGTTGGCGTTGAGCCACCGCTCTTTGTTTCCTGTTCGCATGCCAAATCTTTGAGCATCATACTCGAATCTTTGCTCAGTAATTCCCATTGAATTTGCAAGCGCTTGAAGCGATTGCTGGAGATCTTGTTTATGTCTTGTCCCTTTCGTTCGGCGCTGTTGCGAAGTGCGCTCAGAGCGCCTGCACTGTTCAGTCTTAAGCCGGCCACGGAGATGTTCGGTGAATTTGGTGGTGTGCTAAACCGCTGCGCATGTGGGCCGGCCAGTGCCAGATTGTTGCCCTCATCCTTTTGATTGAATGAGACCTTCTTCTGGCTCAGCGCCCGACTCACTTCTTTCTTCAGTTCAGCCGCATCGTAGTGCTGTGATGGATGTTGATTCTCCTCAACAGATTCCAAAATATTGGCGATTTCTGCGTAATACTTAAGTTCAGACTTGGGAACGTTTGCAAGGAAATTCTCTGCACGTGCCCTGGCATCCATGTCTTTGCGGGACAACCGATGACTGCCTTGGGTCAGTTTCAGGTTCGAGTGCAGCTCATCGTAGTACTCCTCCATTTCGGCTAGATAGTCTTCGGCAAGGGGGTTCTGTAGATCATCGTTTGATGAGAAATACGTGACTGGCTCCTGCAGACTTCTTCGCTTCTCTAGGTTCTTCACATTCGAGTGGTTCTGGTCCTCAATCAAACTCGATCGTTTGGTGCGGACACCCGACGTTAGTCGGCTCGGGTTCTTCCTTAGAATACTACGTGGTGTACGCGAAGCAGACCGTTCTTCGAGGCCACCTTCCATGCGGTTATTCTCATACTGATAAACATACATATTCTTGAGTGGATCGGAATCCTCTGTCTTTCTGGGGTTATCGAACTCCGAATCGGTTAGCAGCGTCGAAGAGCCACGGTAACCCGAACTGGGCGGTTGACTAGATCCAGAACTGGATGTATAGGCCGTGGCCCCAGTTGCTTCTGTGGGTTCTGTTCCTTGGAAATACTGAGCACAATCACAGACATTCGCCCGATTGTTGGTCCGCCGTATCGGCGGCGACATACAGAAAAGCGGCTTCATCGAGCACTCCGCCTCGAGATCAACAGCATCGACCTCTGGAATGTGTTTCAAACGTTTTCGATATTCAGCAGGCAGCAGTGTCGCCAACGACTTCCAGTCGACAACGTGCTTGTAGTCGACATTCTTGAACATCTCATCATCACTGATCGAACTCGTACTTGGCGGTGGTTTCTTCTCCCCTACGGCGTCCTTGTAATTGAACGGCGTAAATATAACCTCGGCTGTGTTTGTCTTCACGAAGCCCAGATCTGGCAGAGCATAGTTCGGATAGATCACATAGATCGGTGCTTGCCTCTCCTCGCCAAGGTTGTTCAACTTCGCCAAGAACGATGGCGGTACAAACTTGAGACGATCACGGGCCGACGTCTGCATGGATCGCGTTATCATCTCGGCCGAGATCTTCATGCGTTGACTTCTCTGGTCATTGTACACCTGCGTAAGGTTTTCCGATGTGCGACTAGCTTCCGATGAGGAATTGTTATTATTGTTGTTGTTGTTCATGTGATTGTTGTGCTGTTGCTGCTGCTGCTGGTTGCTGGTTAGATTGGTAATCTGGGGATGTTTGAGCGGTTGGATTTTTCTATGCGCAGGCGAAGTGGGCGGTGAGGATGCCGATTCAAATACCTCTCTGTACAAATCGTTTTTCACCTTCCTCACGGGGGTGTTGTTGGTTGTGGTCTCATTTCTCTCCTTATCACATATATCAAGACTATCCAATTGGTAACTGGAATCGGCTGGATCCTCTTCCTCATCGTGACGACTAAGCGCCGATCCCTTGCCGGAGTCGTTCATGCTCTTCTTTCGAATTCTCTGCTCTAGCGAGGAGCTGCCCTCGCTCGATGGCCAACAGCCCGATGAAACATCCATGCCAGTCGTCTCGCTGGAGCAGCTACTCTTTTGTTTTATGAAAAGCTTGACTAGATTGAATGCCGGTTGATTGGCGTTCACTTGCTTAAGAGTTTGGGTGTTGTTTGTGTGTGACGTGGTCGAACCCGAATTCGTGCCGGTCGAGTCGATGTGAGACGAGTCATGATGACTGTTGCTGCGCGAGAAGTGAATGGGGCTGCCGGCGGACGTTGTGGAAATTGGCATCTGGCACATTGGAAGAAGATTTCTTGATTTACACGATTCAACCTAGAAAACGAATGTCATTCAATGTATATCCAGTGAGAAGCAGAGATGCATGTTGTACTTACGGTGGAAGTGCTGAGCGCTTGCGATACATTCAGCTGTTGTTGGCTGATGCCTTTTTTCAGTCGCAGATTTGGCAAGCTTGAACTCTTGCGTACAGTGCAGTGTGGGGCATGGCGCATTACAATATTTACAGATGTGTTGTTATTGCCGGATGGATACCTAGAAGGGAATGAAGACAATCTTATTAGTCTGCCTACAAGAGTGCACGTTATTTGATGAGAACGCATGGGCGTCAGGCTGCAGGAATGAGGTAAGGAAGTTTTACCAAAGGGTAAAGTCAACCAGTCAAGGTTATAAACTCCGAACCAAAGTCTGTAAGGATGAGCAAGGGAACCTCGTAGTAGAGTCACAGTCGATGCTGAGAATATGGAGAAACCATTTCTGCAGACTGTATAACGACGACGAAGAACCAAATTCCGCTGTTAGGCAGAACGAACCATTCAACCCCAATGAAAGGGACGATGAAGATCAACAATTCCGTCCACCCGACCCGGATGAAGTGAGAATTGCTATATCTAAACTGAAATCCAACAAGGCTGCTGGAGCTGTCGGCCTACCCGCCGAGCTTTTTAAAGCCGCAGGCGATGATTTGGCAAGGAGCATGCAGCAACTCATCTGTAAAATATGTTCGGAGGAAAACATGCCCGATGAATGGAACCTCAGCATTGTTTGCCCGATCCACAAGAAAGGAGACCCCTTTGACTGCGCCAACTATCGGGGGATAAGTCTCCTTAACATCGCCTATAAGATTTTATCTGCCGTACTGTGTGAACGCCTAAAGCCATTCGTCAACAACTTGGTCAGTCCATGCCAGTGTGGCTTTAGGCCTGGAAAATCCACCATCGACCAAATATTCACACTTCGGCAGATTTTGGAGAAAACCCAAGAGCAACAAATCGATACCCACCACCTGTTCATCGATTTTAAGGCCGCGTTTGATAGCATTTATAGAGACGAGCTATACAGAGCAATGTCTAGTTTTGGCATCCCTACCAAACTCGTCCGTTTGTGTAGTATGACGATGGAAAATGCACGCTGCTCCATCAAGGTCGGTAAAGACCTAACCGGGACCTTTGATTGTCAAAAAAGGATTCAGACAAGGCAACGCGCTGTCATGCGACTTCGTTCTTGAAAGAATTGTTCAAAACTCGAACGCCAAGACCAGAGGAACAATCTTTCAAAAGTCCGTCCAACTACTCGCATATGCCGACGACATTGACATTATCGGAAGAAGGCAGCGTGATGTCAATGGCGCTTTTGTGAGTATTGCAACGGAGGCCGCGAAGATGAGTTAAGCGGTAAACGGGGGTAAGCCCAAATATATGCTGTCAACGAGAAAGGACACCCAACACCGACGTCTCGGTCAGAACGTCACGGCAGACAGATATTACTTTGAGGTAGTTAAAAACTTTGTCTACCTAGGAACCGCCATCAACTCAGACAACGACACCAGCTCTGAAATCAAACGAAGGATAACTCTTGCCAATCGGTGCTTCTTTGGGCTAAGAAAGCAATTGGTAAACAAAGCCCTCTCAATCACCAACAAAATAACGCTTTACAAGACCTTAATCGTCCCAGTCCTCCTATATGGCGCGGAGGCATGGACTCTGTGAAAAGCGGATGAAGCAGCTCTTGGAGTGAATTCTTCGGGTGATTTTCGGTCCCGTCTGCATAGATGGTGAATGGAGGAGGAGATACAACGACGAACTATACGGGCTGTTCAGCGACATCGACTTAGCCAGAAGAGTGAAGGTCCAACGATTGAGATGGCTAGGTCATGTAGAGCGGATGGAAACCAATGCCCCGGCCCGAAAAGTCTTCGAATCCACCCCCGAGGGATGGCACAGTAGAGGAAGACCGCGACTCAGTTGGCGCACGCAAGTGGAAAGGGACCTCAACCAACTATGCGTGCGAAACTGGAGACAGCTAGCTAAGGATCGAGCTGACTGGAGACACTTGTTGGTTGAAGCCCAGGTCTACCCCGGACTGTAGCGCCACCTTAAGTAAGTAAGTAAGTAAGTAAGTAAGTAAGCATGGGCGTCCGTTGAACACGAAGAATTATATTGAACATCGCTCTCGCGGGATGAGTGGGTTGATTACTTATTCAAATCTTGCAAGTCTAGGGAAACGAGACTATGCTCAATATAAATCAATTCGAGAGTATGTATCTTGTTCATGCATGTACCTCGTACACTCAACGCTCTGTACATTATTATTGCAACGATAGCAAAAGCGACAAGGTCAAGCTATCCACACGGTTTTCATTCAATCGCAACCTTGAGTGATTTGCAACTCGAGTAATCAATATTATGAAACATTTTGATTGCCGTCACCGTTAGTTATGAGAGGAAGTATTTTAAGAACACAATCCATACTGAAGTGGAGTGAAAAGAATGACAAAAAGTACGTAAGCAAGACAACAATCACATCCCATAGCCATTGCAAGCGACACAATTGAATTGCCGTCACGAATACATGCTTTAACCGGATAACAGATGAAGTGGTGGAGATTGTATTTATTGTCAAATAGACCATTTTGCATGAATGTTGTCAGGAGAGGTTATGCGAAAGAACACGTAGCAGTTGCTGCAAAAAATGGATTGAAACAATAGTACAGTGAGCGAAATCTCACCAAATTATCTGATAGGATGTAGCCGTTCTACCTCCTGTGGTTAACATTTTCAATGGCATCAAAATAGCTAAAATGAAGGCTACGTGGGGGATATTTGGAGCGAGTTAAATGGTGCCACATGGTTTTGTTTTTGGTGGAATAAGATAAACGATATAGCGTTACTTAATGCAATTTACTTTGTGTGGACTACCCTACATGGGACACAAATGAGTGTGTTCTTAATAGTTTTTGTCGATGATTGAGAATATCACGTATTCCAGGATCAAGGAGAGGCATGTTGGTTGAGGCCCGGGTCCACCCCGGACTGTAGCGGCAATCAAGGAAGAAGAAGAAGAAGGATCAAGGAAGTGTGTTGGAGTATAAGGCTCATCTGGATCACGGACTGCAGAAGCATACGAACAAGAAGTTGCTCCAAGAACAGGTGCTGTGATGTTCAAAAGGGCTAAACGTAGCATTAACATGATGCTTCGAAGACAAAAAGCGTAACTAGGTATATATATTCTGTCATCAAGAAAGAATACACAATATACAACATGGAAGACTCCATCACAACGACACCATAGGCAGCTACAACTTCGAGGTGGTTAAGAACTTCATCTATATTGGCTCCCAAGTTAATAGTACGAACAACATGAGTACCGAGATTAAACGCTGAATAACTCTTGCCAACCGATGTTTCGTTGGGCTCAAGATACAATTGAGTAGTAGAGTCCTCTCTCAGAGGACCAAGCCATTGTATAAGTCCTGCTCTATGGACTATCACAAGAGCGAATAATGAAGCCCTTGGGATTTTCAATAGAAAAGTTATGCTTTCAATCCTTGCGTTAATAGTTTCTGGAGAAAATTCAATCACTAACTGTACAGCGACATGAGTCTAACCAGGCGTCCACACGGCTCCATGTGGAGCGTATGAACAACACTGCTGCACCCTGAAGAGTATTCGACTCCAAAACTAATGGGACAACGCAATAGAGGACGCCCACGATGCCGAGGTCACCCTCAGGTGGAGAAGGACATCAACCACCTTGGAGGCAGCTGGCTTAGGATCGTGCCAACCGGAGAGGCTTGTTGGTTGAGGCCCAGGTTCATCAGGATTGTACCGCCCCTAGAAGAAGAACTTGCAATCGGTTCTTTTTGGTCTACAATTTGAAAGCGAACACTGAAGTTGGCAGAATAGACAAACAAATAAACCAATTGACAAGCGTAGCGACGCTAGGTTGGTGGGCTGCCAGTGAAATTGTCAGCACTACCACTGATCGACAACTTCTATGATACTGTGATAGTGCCGTCTATTAGATCGTAATGGTAATGAGCCATGGCGACATACATAGTTCCAAGAACAGCAGTTAAATGGTTCAAAAAAGACTGATCTCATTTCAGGCTCGAACAACTAGCATAGTTCAAGACCTTAGCTCCTTCGATTACTGACTATAGCTGCCAAACTCTGGACATTTCGCGAATTTGCGTGTGCTCAAGCTCAAGTTATTAATACACTTTATTGTGCAGGGTAACACAGAGTACGGCCGAAGGTATGGAGGGGGAGGAGGTACCTGTTCATATGGTTCCATATTCGTGTAGCACGACTGAAGAACGAGACTTTTTAATTTAACTGTGCGTCCGAATGTAAACTTAAGAGTAAGCTAATGGGCATTCGTGGAAGTCATGGAGAGAAGGAATACAGTTGGCTAGCCCACTTGACCATGGTTTGTTACAATAGCGATAAAACACGGAGAGAACACGGTACGTCGATGTTCGAGCGGGTCTAATGAACCCTACAAGTTTAAACGCTCGTTTTTTGGATTCTATGTAGTAGGTGGAGTGTGGAAGCGTGAAAGTCCTTTTCACCTTTTTACAAAACACGAGAGTGGTTGTTCATGGTTATCATACCCGAAGTAGTGAAACCCAGATTATTATATTTTTTGTGGATTAAGCAATATCCGAAAAAAACATTCGCGTGTATCAGAGTGGTCGTTCAATAGGTGAACCGATTCGGAACTCTGTGTTAAACAATTCAAAAGTTCATTATCATTGCCCTGTCCGAAAAGTGATTTACAAATGGAACAAATTTTAGGCCGGAAGCCAATTAAAAGGGCATGCTTCCACTAGAGCCACTATATCGGTTTTATAAGACAATATCGGCATGAGAACAACGGGGCAAAACAACCAGCAATAGGAAATAGTTCTTTTAATCTCAACGACAAGTTGACTCAACAGCATAAAAGTTTCCCTACAAAACAAATCCTACTCACTTCACTTACACAGTTCTCAGATTTTACCGACGACTGAGTTCTACTGCCAACGGGCTAAACTGTTCCCTGAGTGCAAATCCATCTAGACATTAGTAAACACATGATGTGCTTAAATTTATCGATTTATCACCTTCCCACTCACGAGGCGACTTATCTATTTCAAAAACCTATACACATCCAATCAGGAAACTGCTTTAGATTATGGAAGCAGCATGTTACCACATTCATGCTCCGGACTTTGTGACTCTTATCAATTCCAGTTAATGCACTTATTTACCGTACATAAGTAAACACAAGAAACACAACGTGGAAGTCAATTCACATCATTTCCTCTGTGTAATGATTTCCAGAGGGCATACATTGGTTCAAAAGGGAAAGAGCAAAACTGAAGTTCGTCGCCACGCTTGGAATGTGTACAACAAAGTTCTACAAGTCCACGCATCTATTTAAACAAAGCGAAAATGATTAATTGATAAGATACACAAATGAATCACTACCCATCCCCAGTGTATCTCCGCAAATTCTGTTCCGTTCGCAGATCGTAGAAGAAATTCCAAACAGTTTAATAAACGAAATAGAGTCGAAGGCGAACAGTTGAATAAATATTCTCTTCACAGGCCACAGCTACACTCGGGGAAAAATAAACAAACGATTTCTCGATTTCTCGGAATGCTGAAGTGCTCTATTCTGGGCTCCATTCAATGGCAACAAACTCAGTTCAATATATCGAACACACATTAAGTAGTTGTGTCTTCCGATTCCAATCACGGAGTTTAGATTCACTACAAAGTGTTACATCATCGAATCCCACATTAGCCTCAAATAGACTCAACGGTAGACCTGCACTTAAGCACTCGGCTTTGGCTTTCGTGATAACTCACTCATTCATCAGGCAACAACATCATCGTCGTCATTATTTCATAATTCGTGCAGTAAATTGGAATCAATTGAAATGACCCTAAAGATTATATTATACGCCATTCCAACGGAAACTTTGTCCAATTTAATCATTGACTGCAAACCCATGATATGAACGCAACCAGCAACGACCAATTGAATCCATCACACACACACACACAGAGCCTGACTGAGAGACGTTCGTTGACCAAACGAGCGGAACAATATGCAGTGGGAAACTATTGTGAGATGCACACTCAATCAAAGAAGAGTGAAGTAGTCTCGAAAGTGAAATACACAACTTACCTCTGCAGTTGGGATGTGCTGCTCTTCTTCAGTTTGCTCCATGTCGTGAATGCATGATCCGAACGTGACATGGAGACTTCTAGTGATTTCCTTTTAACGATGTCGTCCAAGTTACTATGCAGATTGATAAAGTTCTGTTTGTTCTTCATCGCGATCTCGTTTGGTTCCGCTAAAAAGGTAAAGAGAATCACATTAGTTGCCGTGACCAGACTGAGCATGAAAGTGAAACTGGCGAAAGTGCTGCACACTTTCTCAGCATCGACGAGACCATGTGGAAAGAACAAAGGAACTCATCGTCAAGTTTCACAACACTCACCATAGAAACTTTCATCCGAATACAGGACACTGCCCTCGAAGGCAATGGTATAGTTGTCCTTGTTCGCCTTGCATGTCAGTATTATATCTCCGTCGTCCGGATATGCATCCAAATCCAGGGAGTCTATACTGATGTGTGATTCCTTCACCGGCGAGAACAACAGTTCTGACTTGCATATAGAATTCTCAATCTTGCCGTCGTCCTTGTGATGCTGGTACGACGGTATGTGCGATAGCAGCGAGTGTATATCTTCCGCCCGGAAACTCTCCATATCCACCTCAGCCAGATTTGCATCAATGTTCTTCGCCAAATCCTCATAATATGATAGCTCACCGATGCCATGATAGGAGGCAGACAACGATGATAGCACACTTTGATGCGTGACACCATCTCGATAGCCGTAGTCCACGATCCACTGATAATCGGAATTGTCATGAGTAAAATCAGGCGAAGATGCTATGGAGCAGTTTAAAGGACCCACACAACCACCACCACCACCACTACCGTTACTGCCACCACTATGTGTATAGCTGGCACCATCCCCACCACTACCACCGATGATACCAGTCAAACCTACCAGCTGGTTGAAATGATGATGCGGAGTTGTCGCATTGCTATTGTAGTCTGATTCCGGTGTGGTGACCATGTTGCCAGCCATGTTGCTGATGTTGCTCAAATTGTTATTAAAACTGCTATAGCTGCTGCTGTGGTTGCTGATGCCGCCACTGTTCAATTGCTCAGTCAATATGATGCTACGTAGTGCGTTGTTGTAGCGGTCCAAGTTGTTTAAAACGATTTGGACGTTTTTCTTTAGGCATTCGTCCGTTAGTTCATCGTCACTGATGAGCAAATCATTGAGATATGGATTCGCTGAGGGCAGACCGAAGGGATGCTGATGTTGCTGAGGACTGTTGTTAGCGGGATGATGAAGCGGAAAGCCATGACCATAGAAGTTATTGAATGGCGAATTGTTAGGGCTGGTTAATGGGCGTTTATAATGTTGCTGATTATGTTGCGATTGTTGTTGCTGCTGCTGCTGCTGCTGCAAATGATGATGATGATTATGATGGGGTTGATGGTTTGGGGAATGTGGTGATGTTGGCAGGGTTAATGGCGGTTTCGATTGATGATGGTGCTGGAGATGATGGTGGGATGAGTTATGATTAAGCTGAGGCAAATGTGATTTTTGGTTTTCGTTTGCTGTTGAGAATTCTGTCATGCCACGTCGGGATTTCGGTCCTGAAATGAAAAAAAGGAAAGATTAATTAATTAATTGGAAACATATATGTACATTTTCTAAACACAAATGACATGTAAATGGGAAAGACGCAGCGACTACTGGTATATACACTTGTGACTCCAAAGATTTCTAGGACTCACACAGATTATTGGCGGATGACAGAGCACGCACGTGACACACCCATGTACGATTGTATGCATTAAGAAATGAGTTTATCGCAGTTTGCTCTTGATAGCAGTATTTGTTGAATTGATACACATCTGTTTACAAGCGATTAAGAAAAAAACATATATTTTGAAATACACGGGCAATAAAGCTTTACGATTATTTTATTGTCGCTTATTTGCCTGATCTTGGGGTTGGTGATTTAAAAATAAACGGAGGAGAACGCGCGCAAGTGCACGAACACACTGGGGAGCGATTTGTTAAAGGAAGCTGGACACAAATGATGAAGATGTTGGCAATTATTAAGAGTTTGTTTTTGATGATGGTCTGTCTTGGTGGTGTATTTCGTGTATTCATTTTACCACACATCGTGTCTTTTTAAAATTCCATTAATTATTTTTTAATTAATCGCAGTGAAAAACTATTCGCTGAGTTAGCAAACACCGAACACACCACTTAGATGTCACTAAACGTGCTGACAATTTGGCTGACAAAGCATCAAACTTCAAAGTAGTCAGCACCACTGAGCTTTCCCCCGTTTTTGGTGAAGAATTTCTTTTTTGTTTGCTGTTTAATATCTACCGCGTCTTTTATCGTCGTAGAAGATCAAATAAAATGTTGGCGAGGTGTTCTGGGTACGATCTTTGGTCCTGTTTGCGTTGATGGCGTTTGGAGGAGAAGGTTCAACCACGAACTATACGGGCTGTACAGCGGCATCCACCTATTTAAGCGTCTTCGGATCCAACACTTGGTCATGATGGTTGGGTCATGTATGGACACCACAGCTCCGGCCCGGAGAATCTTCGACACCGAGCCTTTGGGACAGCGCAACAGAGGACGTCCTCGCACTAGATGGCGCACACAAGTGGAAAAGGACCTCTTGGTGTGCGCAACTGGAGGCAGCTGGCGAAAGATCGTGCTGGCTGGAGAGGCATGTTGGTTGAGGCCCAGGTCCACCCCGGACTGTAGCGCCAATCAAAGAAGAAGAAGAAGAAGAGGTGTTCCAGCTCACGCTGAGAAGAGGAAGAGAAAACTCAAGTTTACAGCCAGTGGGACGGAGCTAAATAGACACAAGATAGACGGTAGACACTCCATGCTTAAATCGCGAATTCAGTGCTCAGTACCACATCATTTTTCAATAAATCCCCGTTTTTGCACTTCTGTCGGTAACCGCAAAAAACATTTTCTTCGAAATGAAAGTGAATCCTCTGCCATCGCGTAGTGTGCCCTTTATCTTTGCTATGACTTATCGCACATATAACCGAATAAAAAAAAATCAAACTTTGAGTCAGAGTCCACAACAACGATAGTAATTTCATAAGTCACCAGGCGATACATATCGCAAATGCAAATTGAATTTTGCCCAAGTAAACAAGATAAGAGGGTTTATCTCATTCAAATCACCACGCTTGCTTGGGTACAAAAGCCCCCAACGAATCGGTCAAATACACTTGAAGCCGAAAAATCCAATTTGCATTTCACTAAGCCCACACATCGGTTTAAAACAAATCTGTTTCGCATGGCAAACGACACAAAATTGCAATCAAAATGCAGGTCAAATGGTTGAAAGCATTTGTTTGTTGTCAATAAAATGCGTAGACGACGCTTTGGCAATCCATGAGGGTACGCTCGTTTGCTCTTCAACTGCGAAAGTGCCTTCACCTTCCACCGGCTTCAATTGATTTCTTTGTCATGTGCGAAACATTGCCGCTGGACCGCTCCCCCCATGGAACAGTCTTTATTTGCAATTAGAAAGTCGATTGTCATAGATGTCCCACATGGTGCAGACTACCGTTGTAAAGGCTGTTTTCAGAAGTACCCTTGAACACAGCCCATTTCGAGTGTGACACACACCACGAATTGTAACACGCCCCTTGGCAACAATTAAATCTGAAAACGAAAACAAGGCTGAATTCTCGAGGTTTCTCGACAAATGAATTTATTTGGTGACAAGTACAGATACACAGCGCAGAGCACAGATGTGGACCCTCATTCAGGCTTTCCCCTCGAGGGCAAACAAACCGTCCATGAGTGATGGTGTATTCGAGGCGGAGACGATCATTTCTAAATGCTCTCTAATAACAACACGGCACTTGAGGAGGAGATAATTTATATCCATCGACAGTTGCACTTGTTCGTGGGATGGTTGGATGGTGGGATGATGCTCGGATGAAACCGCGAGGGTAACCCCTGGGGATTGGAAATTACGAACGGATCGGTTCTGGAAAAGTAACTTTTCATGCTAATCAAAATTCTGAACAAGTCGATTTTTGTGTGAAGTGTATTTTCAAGTAGTTCCCGTTCGCCGGTCGTTTCCCGAGGGAACGACAGAAGAAGCCACCAGAATGTGGGAGATACAACACACAACCAATCGATCCGTCTTCCCTGTTTTCTTTTCATTGATCTCGCTGTCTAGGGTGTGGACGGTGTTCCTTGTGTGGGGAGAGTCTTTATACTTAATTGCATGACCACTGCCAAGATATGTGCACTTAATCAAAACTGATTTCCCCCAAAGGCTACCGCGCTGATGCGCTGATGCACTTGAATGGAACGAAAGCGCACTGGGGCTGGGCGTCTGATGGGCATTCCAGAAGTCGAGAGTATTTGTCTGGCCCAAATAGGGTGGTGCAGCAATCATTTACAATTGAAAACATTTTCTCTCTCCTTGATCGACTTGATTCGTACAAGAGTCTCGTCTCGTCTCGTGCTTTTTCTTTTTATTTTCCTTTATTTATATCACGACGCTCTGCCGGTTGCTCTCGCCCTTTGTGTGTGATTGTTTGGTGTTTTTTTTATGAATCTTTCCTTATGCGTAACGTGCTTAATGATACGAAACATATGCCTGGCCCTGCCCTGAATTCTTTTTTTTTATTTTCTTGTGAGGATGAATGTTTTGAAATATCTTGGAAGCTTTTTTTTTGGTGGGAACTTATTTTGGGATGGATCACACAGGCGCATGCTGAAGGCGAACACAAATCGAAGTAGTGGGCTTATGACTTGCTGACTTTCAATTGCAGTTCACGGGTTGTTCGTGTAGTTGCCGGTGTCTCTGTTGTCGGCTGCTCAGTCATCTGTTCTTCAAATGAACAACAAGTAAACACAGCTTCCTATTTGTGAGAGACGAATACCAATGGCTGGCTAACTGTCTGTTAAAATGCTGATTTCCACTTCAAATGACTGTCCAACGACCTAGAACACTCCGGACGGATGTTCGGAGTTCTTGAACTGAATGCAATAGCAATTGTCCGGAGGATTTCAGTTGTAACACTTCCGATATATCAAACCTTAGAGCAGTTTATTTTATCCCAGTTTGATAGCGAAATCAATCAAGTAATTTATTTGTATATCTCAATTGCAACCAACAACTGAAACAATCCATTTTTCAAACGCACACCAAAGAGCTATGGTTATTGACTTGTAGTAAACCAATAAGTCAATGAGTGAAAATAATTCCCCTTATGTACTTAGCATGTGTTCATTTACTTACAATTTGTATTTTCGATAGGGCAATGACACACTTTGGTGATTCGATTCGATCAACAAATATTGAAAGTACACTACGAGTCCAGATCACTTTATCAATGGGACCAGCAAAATGTTCAAGGTATTGCAATTAATGATGAAAGTTATCTCGTTGCTCCCTTGAAACATCGACTTCTGTCATTCATCAAGGCCCACTTCAGCAAGGAACCAAGTTCACTGAATAATCTCTAAGTGATGCATATGCTTATATTCACTTCTATGTGCAAGTTTTTGTTTAAATGAGGTTTAATTCGCTGAATACACTCCACTGAAATAGGACTTCATCTTAAAACAGCGAAAAAAGAAGGTCTTTATCTGGGAAGATGAATTCTAATCACCAAAACGAGACTGGTATTTTTTGCTGTGACACAAATACTGAACCTGGAAGTATATAGCTCATCCAGTAGCATTTGCAAAGATCAATAACGATAATGACTGTGTAGATGTGTAGGTACATTTGTCTCTGACCGATCGACAAGCTGCAGGAGGTGGACGTAGTCCGGAAGGCAAAAATCAGTCACCTGCACTGGCTCAGTCGCATCGAGCGAATGGACCACCCACACTAAAGGCTAAGGGGTCTGTCTTTGTATCCCAGCCTCCTGGTTCGAGATGGAGAGAAAGTACGAATCTCTGGGATAAAAACGAAGGACGAAGGAAGCAGGTATTTTTTTTACTGGGCTTTATCATCTATTTGGATTCACCAATGTGGATACACCCCAACAGTTAAGTAACTTGTCGCATAATTATCGCATCCAGTTCTGGAACAACCAGGAGAGACTTGTTCATTCCAGAAATTCATGAAGTTCATAACAGGAAAACCAAAGAGGTCTTAATGTTAAACGCATCAGATCTAAGGACACTGTGTCGCGATCTTACTGCCCGCATCTCGTACAACTACCATCTACACAAGCTGGTACACAGCAGCACTGATAGCTGTAGGTACTGTGGACGTCGACTGCCCAAGTCTTAGCCAGATACAAGATAATGAACTATCTTCAGATGAATAGACACTTCAATTATTGAGGTTATCAAATTTGTGAACATAGCTCTTAAGGCCTTGATCAATGATGGGCACGGTATAAAACTAGTATAGTGACAGTGCAACTGATTTTTACAGCCACTCTTCATTATCTTCAATTCAATCAGCAGTTGAGCTGTCCTCTTAGGGTTTCTTACCGGAACTTGTTTAGCTTTTGGTTTCTGATTTACTGTCATTTCATGTTTTTTTTTCGTTGATACGATAATGTCAAATGCCATCAACACATCAAAATTCCGCGTGAACTAGAACTAGATAGAATTCAGTAGGTTAACAAAACCACAGTCTGATGGCTAAAATTAAGAATAAGCTTCATTTGAACATTCAAACCAAACAAAATTAACTTCGAAGTGGCCACTAATATCAATCAACAGTAATGATTAGTTTCTCAACTATCACGGAACACTATGAGACCACGCCCACTTCAAATGTCAATGTCTATCGACAATCGACCACACAAATAATCCATTAACCAGTCTTCTTCCCAAGTAATTCTTTATCAATTTATAGTTCAAATAAAACAAAAGTGCTGACAAAAGGCGATTAAAGCCCTCGAAGAGTGTCCAGCCAAAGTCACCATTGTCACAAACTTGGCAATCCCTTCGAATTTGCCAAGTAATATCAGTTGTTCGATACACGACATTTCGTAAGTACTCGCTGACACCTATCGATTGGCCAGAACTTATGTCACCGCTCGTGGTCACATCAAATACACACGTACACCATTGTCCAGTCCACTCTAACCTTGTGCTGGAGACTGCTTGGAACAAAAGCAGAATCCTTCGAATAGAAAAATCAATACGAACTTCTGAAACACATGAAACCACCCTGTGCCAAGAACAAACTCTTCACAGTCCGAGACTGCATGTGCAAAGAACAAAGAAATCGCTCTTCCCCTACCCGCATCCAGAAAATCGATGAACAATAGAATACTGCAAGTCTGCCAAAACACGAACAAAAAAAATGGACGTTATAAACTTAATTAACCATAACAATGGATTACAAGGGAGATTACTAGCCATCCTGCGCATAGGTGGTGCTCCGTTGCCGGTGTCGGGCAGAGAGTGACTACAACTACACCACGTGACCTTTGAAGGTTTCTGCAAGTCGGCACCGCCCTAATTGCAGATGCGTTTACACCGCAACACAAAGGAACTGTCAAACTATGCGCATCGCCAGTGCATGTGTGCAAGTGCAGCAGCACCTGCGGATTAGCGATAATTAGACCAGTTTATTACGCCTCACGGCAATAATTGCAAATTTTCTTGTTCGCTTTTGATTTTTGTGCAAAATTTCAATCTCAAAGCTCTTGACTTTGATGCCTAACGGTCTAGTCACATGCAATCGTGCACGACTTCGAAATGGGGCCAGCCATCTAGCGAGTTTCTCATTCCTTCCTTTGAACATTTCCCCACCCAGCAACCGCCCTTCAGAGTCGCCAGAATCGGGGGCAGTCGTATATTCTGAATATTTTTATGACATCTTCGACTTCGACGTGTGCAGATACATGAATACAATTCTATTTATGCACCATCGAGCGCGCATCGCATTCAATACAGAGGAATTAATTATATTTTTTAGTGCCTTCCGTCACGTTGACATTAGGACATCTTACCCGGTAACCCAGGTCGCAGGGTGCGAGAGGCAGGCGCGCGTACGCTCAAAGACTGATGAATACTATAAAAGCGCATGGGAAGTAATCAATTTTGTTGGAGCGTGCGACGGGAAGAATAGGAATTTATTTTATGCGTTTCGTCTGCATTTGTTGCACCTCAACAACACGCAACGGGCACCGACGTTCAGTCAAGATGTTGATGATGATGGCGGTGATGACAGCATTCGTTGGTTTCGGCGGTGGCCACCATGGAGTGCAGGCGAAGCATTAAAAATAGGATATGGGTCTTAGGTAAGAATACCCGAAGGAGATTATATTTGTCACATGTGGAGCAGAAGATTACACATAATTGATAACAATTGGTTGAGATGAGACTGCAAACTATAGCTCAATTAAAATGTAATAGAATATGGGCGGCTGATGTGCCGGAGGGTTCCAGTGGGGGGACCCACGCTGTTAGGGATCGACTTTTAATTGAAATTGATTGGAAATGTTGCTCAAGTGTGAAATGAAGCATGTCCCACGATGTGGGATGGCAAATATTTTGAACATTTTTCACAACACCCATGAGGTGATAGAGGCATTTGTTCTAGATTCGGGGGAGTGTGAGATCGTATGCAGTTGAAATGATTCCGGTTGGATAGTTCCTCATGGGAGGACTGGGAAATGGGGACAAATCATTTACAGACGCATCCGGGCCACACGTGAAGATGGCTTTAAAGGAAGATCGTGTTGAAGTTGTGAAATCAGAGATGTGTGTTTTTTTCTGGTTGAGACAGCTTTGTATTTTAGTTAACGATATAAATTGAGAAGTCAAGGAAGGCTGTTGGTAGATCTGAAATTATTATTAAGTAGATAGATTATGATACGCAAATTGTTAAGTGGAAACCCTGCTTTGTTCCGGTTTGTTTATGCTTGACTCAAACCCACGTGACCATTTTAGCCTGGGGAGGTGAATCAAAATAGAGACAGTGCCCTTAATCGTACCGCGTTCTGTGTGAATTATAACTGAAAATAAGAACCGCATCGATGAAGAATTGAATATCAAAATGTATATCAGTTCAAGAAATGTTTCCGGAAAATTTAAAATAAAATTGAGTTGGACAATAACTCAAAAGAGAAGAGTATAACAGCAAATCCAGTCAAAGACAGAACTGCCCTACTTCTGTGGGTAGCTCTGCAATCCTAAAGGCATTTATTAAGTTTAAGCCCGAAAACGAACTGATGCTCATACGCACTGCACCACGATTGTTGCTCACGACTTAACCATGCAAAAATGGCGGTGAAATTGATTCCCATAATCACAATTTAGGTTTCTAAACTAAGTGTCAACTTCTCGATTCAACTTAACTTTATTGTCTAGTATAGAAAAAGGGTGTCCGACTTTGCAGTTGATTGTTTTCCTATACACCGATGTATTTGGCGATACTGTGACAGTTAATCATGATATCATCTATACGTCATTCGAGAAGGCGTTTGAAAAAATGCTGTCAAGAAGATGATAAGGGCAAGAGAAGTAGACGTCAGCAAATTCTATTCGTGATTTCTTGTTGGGGTGTCACTCAAGCAAAAAATCTTCGATTCGATTTTATGATATGCGGCTCAGCAGTCTTTTTTACAAATGAATGCTTGAATAGTAGTGTACAGAATGTACAAATCGATTCAAATTAATATTTTTCAAAGCTGTTCCGAAAGCTTATACATACGTCGAAATTGTCGAATCCGGAATATACTTTTGGTTTAATACCCGATTACCATATATTTTGTTTGTTGGTCATCCTTGTTCCCCGGCTGTTTCATAAGTTAATTTTCATGGTACAGCATTGCCTTCTGGTAAGTAGTCGTTCACGATTAATTAGATGACGGTTAACACAGTCAAGCTTATTAGCTTTCGTATTGGATCATGCATTTTCACCATATTTTTGCAGATAACATTCAGTTTCTTGAAAATAATTGGAGTATAAAGGCTAAAAAAAATTCAAATATAGAAACGAGCCACACAATATGTTTGCTTTGTTATTGCGTTCAGTGTTCTAGTGGCAGTATCAAAATCACCAATTTCTCAATTTGAATCTCATTTTCTCTCAGCAGGAAATGCCGGAACATACAATTTCAAAAATATGGCCACCATCTGGGACTACTCGTTAGCAAACTATTATGAATGTGTATGCCATTTTGATCGCAATTGAATGTGAATTAGCAAAAGTTCTACCGACAGCTAACATTGTGAAGTGATTTATGACTTGTGGATTGCGCTTCTTGTCCTATGATAACAACTGATTCACTGGTCTTTACTAAAGAAAAGCCAACATTTACATCATTACCCGGTGTTACATCGGTACTCGCAGTCATTTCAATTTAACAATGGAAATGACAACTTTAAAGATTATCCAAAAATTGTTTAAACAACGATTAAAATCACAATTTACACATTATCATCAAGCAACAACGTTAGTTACGACTTCCGTTTGCTTATGTTGAACTCAATGCCAATGGTGGGGTTTGTGAAACGATTGGAGGCCAATAATTTGTTGGTTGAAAGATTAAGTGTTCACTCTAGAGAGCGCCCATCACGCGAGCTGGAGAATAGCTTTGGCGCCAACTAAACGCGCTAATTCAGCTGGATCTACATAATTGTTATAAGAATGTGAAGAAGTGTTGTAATAGAGGCGGTTTAAAGTTTGCCAGTGCCCTTGTGGCCTACAGTCGCGACTCTCTTACACCATTATTCTGCTTTGCCGGTAGGGCGTCTACTCAATGCGAGCACTTACGTGAGAAATAAATGAAAACAAGTCATAATCAAAGATAAAGTCTCACCATAACTTTGCTCGGCGAATGAAAACTCGTTAAAATTAATTCTAAGAAATTTCTAGGGACCCCACGCCAAGGTGAGTTATGACACGGTTAAATGAATACTTCTAAGAAGAATGATGCAAGATCTTTGTTAAGTAATGTCGCCTAGGGGTAGCTAAGTCCTCACCATCTTCACCAACACGTCAAAAGCACAAACAAGAAAGGCATTCAACCGTCACGAGCTAAATATGTAAATCGTAGGAATTTCTATTTCTGTCCTGTCGTCTTCCATCTAGAGACGTCTGCGGATGCAATCAAATCAAGTCACATTCAGACATCATCATAATCAACCATACTCTCTCGTTTCTCTTTCTTTTTGCTGCAAAGTTAACAAAAGAACTGTGCCCCAGTGGTTCTTGGCCGTTCATCAGAAATGGCCGATCTCTGATTTACACTAAAAACACGATAGAAAACCAAAAAACGAATCACCGTGTTTCGGTCATCTGAAAAAACCGAGAAAAAAAACTCAAACCAGGGCAAACATTCCAATAACTCTCAGCCGCACCACCGGTGGCAGGCATTTCTTGGCCATTGGCCAGGTCAAAGAGGCATCCTCTCTCAAATACAACAATTGATTAAAAAAAAAACAAAAACAAAAAAAAACGCTTAATACCTTTAATTACTCCAACATTACAATTATTTCTCGCCGATGGAGGTGTTGGTATTGGCGTGGCTCCTGTTCGCACATTGCACTGATTCTGCTTGAGAATGCCATTTTGTTGACGCAACTTTTGCCTGCGCAACAGTTCACGTTGCAGCATCAGCAATTGTTGCTGCTGTAGCTGTTGATAGTGACGTAATTGTTGCAATTGCGGTGTTACCGTGCGCAACCTTTGCTGCTGATGATTTGTATAGAAATTTGAATTGAGACTGCCGAAGCAATTCTCTTTGGATGATGAGTTACTACTGGTTGCGCTGCTATTGCCGCTGCTGCTGCCACTGCAACTTGTTGCAGGAACATTCGGGCCCTTCGAGCGGGCCCGATTCATGATTGAAATGTCCACGAATTTCATTAGGAAGACGAGTAATATCAACAACATTAGATTATAAATAGAAACATAAGTCTGTTTTATGTATCTGCCTCGGGGTGAAACACTTTACACATATACGCGCGGCGCACACGCAGAACGGCAGTTTCTTTTATTCCTAGAGACACGATTGGTTTTTGAAATTTGTTTTTGTTGTTTTGCTTTCTTTTTATTTTCGGTATCCGAGGTTTTATTTTTCAATTTTAGCACACCATCGATTCGATGGATACACACTTGATGTTCATAAGGACGCACTCTCTTGTCGCCGTAGTCGCTTCTGTAGCCGCTACAGCCTGAGCTGGTATCGGGTTCTACGCGTGTAAAAAGAGTTATTTATCGATGCGCGCCGTTGCACCGCGAGATGCACTACGGGTGAGAGGACCAACGCAACGCAAAGGCGATGCGGCCTTATTTTATTTTTTATTTTTTGCCTTCAATCCAATCGAAGAAACTTGTTTCTATCTACCGATTTGATGTGTGTATTTTTGTATCCAGGAAGAGATCGTCTGATCAAAGATCGATTCGATAACCGTGCGCGGACTGAATTGAACTGAGAAAAAATTAAAACAAAAAAAAACTGCCTTGGCTCCTAGAGCACCACTAGCAGGCAACACACTCGTAGAGACAAGTCAAAATGTCGACTCTCTTTCCTGCGGCAGGGCTCTCTGAAATCTATTGGCATCCGTCCGTTGGCTTTTTGGACCGATCTTCGGACCCGGACCGATATCTGTTCTGCTTCACTCTTTCGAGATGCTGCTCACTGAATTGTGTTGCTGCCGCGTGTGTATTTTTAATTCACTTTTCTTTTATTATGATCGTTGCTGTTACTCTTATAGTGTTCTTTTAGTTTGGTTTCTATGCACATGAATATGTTAGCAGAGCTCTAGCGCATATACTATGTGCAATGTAATGTATTTTTAGGATTTAATTTTCTTCCTTTATCTAGAACGTTGCAAAGGAAAAGAACACAAGTTTTAAATGAACATTTTTTGTTTCGTTTTCATTTTTTTTTTTTTTTCAAAAACGAAAATGAGTGTTTATGAGTTTTTTTTTTTCGTTGCTGTCGAAATCTTCCAGTCGTCCAAATTTGTGTTTTGTCTAAATTTAGAGCTAAAAGAGAGCTGGCGAGAGCATTTAGCGGCGGCGGCCTCATCTTTTGGTTAAAGGTGCAGAGGTGCAAGAGTATTATAATTTTGCATTAAGAAAAGCGCAAGCGAGCTTGGCACTGAATGGCCTGGGAGAATCTTAGAAATTCACAATGCGCCACGGCATGTTGTGCATGATGAGTTCGGGAGAAGGATTTATGTGCCATTAAAATGTTGCAACGATTTATGTCTCCTCTCGGATGGCCATTAATTATGTCAAGCAAAGGCTGGATACACTTTTATTTTCAATTTAAATACTTAAGCACTAATTTGGAATGGTTTTTGAGTACCGAAGAGTATAAATTTTAGATAAAACTGCCCTTTAGGATTTTTGATGATACTATTTTTAACGAGGTGCATGTACGAAGATGCACTTAGTGCCACCGTTGATGATGGAAATCCTTGTCTAGCATGGGATGCCTAATGCAACTGATTTAGACCTACGAATTTTTGAATTAAGCTTTGATTGTAGTTATATTCATCATGAATTTGTCAACTCCTTGTTAACAATTTTTAATTTTTAAAACAGCTCATCAGTAGAAGTCAGGGAAGACATCTGAGCCGGGATAGTTTGACATGTCGCCAGCCTAATAGCCTTACAAGTTTCTTAATACAAATCAAGACCTTCGTCCAAAAGCCTAACGAACTAACTAAGGAATCGACTGACAAAATTTTAAAGCCTCTTTCGACAGCATTCATCGCAAGAACTATTTAATTAATAAAAGTTCCCGTGGATCGTCAAAAACTGGAGCTTAAACTCTATCTGTCTCGGGTATAATCCCATCGTTAACTACACGAACAAAATGTTAGCGAAGATCCAACTACATTTCCCAAGACACAATGTCTTGGTACCGGCTCGAAGGACCAAAATCACGCTTCACAAAAACTTAAAAATGAGCTGAACGGCAGGACTGTTTTTTGATGTTTTAAAGATTCCTTACTGCGAGCAAAGTGAAAAGTAATGTAGACCGGAAGTCCACTAGTATGTGTCGCTAAACTGTCTTGCCCTCCAGCGCGTGCCAAGCTTTCTGTTTGGAAAAAGAGAGGGAGATCAATAGACAATAGTTTCACATTTTTGACACATGGGTGGCGCTCCTGTCCGAGGTTGACCTGGTGCTGTGAATACTATTGTCATTGGATAAAGGTGCCTCTATTTAATTAATTGAAACCAACCAGGATGAACCTAGCCAATAGAACATGTTGCCTGTACATTTAGATGCAGATGTATCCAACAAACATTGGAAACTTATTATCAACTTAATCGATTGCGACTGTTGATGGATGCCCTTCATGATCTGAATCCTATTTCGAACTCAATTTCACAAATTTTGGAGAGCCACATAATAATAATAATATGGGTGGCGCTACAACCCGTAGGGGGCCAGGGCCTAGCTTCTCAGAAACCACTCGTGTTGTGCGTGCTATTGTTCTCGCACGAGTGGAAGGGACCTACAGTTTTATGCCGAATCCGAACGGCTTTGTTTGAGAAGCTTTCTCTAGACAGGATAAACTCTTTGAGCATTGTCAGTGACTCGAAAGAGGTGGGGTCATGAAAATGGTTTTCGTCGCACAGAGCAGGATTCGAACATACGACGTCGGGATTCTGGTTGACGCACATACCCACAACGCCACGGGCCGCCGAGAGCCACATAAGAGCATCAAATAAATTCGTAATCGCACTACAATCTGTTTAAATGATTGATCGGTTTTGACTGTTTATAAAATGCCGGTAAAACAAGAAGTAAAACATATCAAGAATAGAACCGAATTAGACAAAATCTGTGAAGTCAATCGCAACTGCCAATCAGCTTTGATTATCTCCCAAAAGAATTAAATAAATACTTCAATCAAGCTCTATTCAAGTGAGAGATTAGATTTTATACTGAATTGGCCGCCATGTTGCTTTATTTCGAAATATCATCTTCGCCATCCCCACCACCCACATAGCTAAATGTCACTGTCGTCTTGACAATCAACGCCCACTGATGATCACCTCATCAAAGTCGACTACAATAAACGACCGAAGACACAACAAAACCAATCTTGCCCCCTCTCTCAATCATTACCTTCACAAAAATATTAAGTCTACTTCAACGGAAATAGAATCGCATACATTGACATAAGACGATTTGACAACAGTGTCACCTCGACGAAATCAAAACAAAAACAAAAACAACCGCAGAAACAGGTACACACTCGTGGGTAGGTGTGCCAATGAATGACACCTAAGGGGGTGTCGAGTGGGAAGGGTTGTTGCAATTTTTATTACTCCTTTTTTTCTGTTTTGATTTTCAAAATTTAACTATTCACACTTATGTGTGGATGTGTTTATATTCGGGAAAGACATTTCGGCCGATCAATTAAAATTCCTAGGGGTGACGATGCTGCGATTTTTGCTGATTTTTTCTCTCAATTTTACACTGCTTATGCTTAGTCATGTCATAAACAAAAATAAAATCGTCTAGTATAAGAAAATTCGGCCACTGATAGATATTGGGATTATTTTATGAGTAATCATGCAAGGTTGACAAGGCAAAGAAAATGGCGGGCTAATTCGATACACTCTTAAATTGGTATCAGTCGACGCCGATACCGAACCGAAAATGGTCAATAAATAAAGAACCTCTAGAGGGAAACTAATAAATTTTGAAAGATAAAACAAAAGTCACTTGTCATTGTCATCTGTCTAAGACGGAGATTTGTGTATTTTATATATTTTGACAGTTTTAAATAAAATTGTTCAACAAGTGAAAAGGGCTTGACGACAATGGAAGATCAAAGGCGATCGTGTAAGCTGTTGTGTTTTGATTCATAGTTGACGGCGATGATGGCGCGACATCGAAAAATCAAAGTGTTCAAAAATAAGTTCAATGCCAAACAGGTTTGATGTGAAATGCAACAATGTAGTCAACTTTGAATTGGATGTGTCTAGTTCTTAAGATTGATGTTTACTTTCCTCTCAAGAAATAGAAATGTACTTCCCTTCGAAATCAATTCACTCCAGATTTTAACAAGAAATGTGTTTTTTAAAATGTCTACAGAAGGTATTAGACAAGGCAAAAAGATTCTGCAAAATTCACAAGACAACATAAGAGGCCAAGGCAGATGCGGACGACATTGACATTATTGACAGATTGCAGCCAGCCCTCAGTGAGCCATTTTCTGACATGGTTCTGCCTGGATGGCGCAATTGGTTGAGTGACTTCACTTGGTTAGAGGGGTGCAAATCTGGTTCATTCAGAAATTGCCGTTGGGATCAAATTAACTGGACTATCACTCTAGTTGTCCCAATGGACATCCAAACTGATCTAAGGGGGCTAGGTAACTTAACCTAACCTAGCATGAAATTGACGGTGAACGAGGGAAAAAGGAAATGTGTTCTCAGGTCACGCAGCAAATTGACGGATATAACAGCTTCGCTGTGTAGTTAATTGTATTATCAGTTCCACCCTGTTGTTTTGGGCTTGAGAGGCAAGTTTTTCCTTGGGAATCACACAAAGATGAGAGAAGACATAGGTAAACATAAGTGAAAAGTTCGTGACGTCTCTAATGAAATAATATATTGATCGCATGTCTCTGAATTAACAAATAATTTTCCAATCCACTATCTTCTCTAAACAAAAATCGTGTACCACTTGCCACAACGCCTACAACAATCTACTACATACAAAAATATGTATCAGATTTATTCTTATGATCAACAAATAACTCGCCTCTAATCCAGCATTCACGCTCATGTGGCAAGACAATAGACAAGAGAGACAATATCCTTTCGTGCAAGACACAATTACCCATTTAATTGACTTTAATTGAACTCATTAGAAACATTGTTCCAAAGAACAGAGAGAATTGACTTCTTAGAGTCTCGCTTGAATGGGATTATTGCAGATCAAGTGAATTGTACCTCTTTAGATGTTCTCTTGGTTATGGTTGGTTGCAGAATGTTAAACGAATCAATTGGATAGACACATTGATAATCTGAGTTTGAAGAACCGAAGGATTGCTTTTTTTACAAAGCAAGTAGTTTTTACGGGCGGATTCAATTTCTAAGTCAACGACGGTGGTTAAAGTGTGTTACGTTACCTCCCCAAACACATCCTCAAACTTTTGATTTCGGTTTCAGCCTTACATAAGATTGTTGAGCATTTACCAGATTCGAAAGAAACAACTCAGTAACTCCAAATAATAGGGCCAGTTCCTCACGGATCATGCAGATCTATTCTTACTTTGGCATCATTTGCAGCCGCACACATTATGTTTGTTTCAGACTGAAAGCTTCGTGCGCCACTTGATATATCGTGAATCCTAAGGTGCGTTCACATTGTATTACATGCAGCTCAACCCTGTCAACTAGAGTGCACGATGTCAGTGTGTAGGTCGTATAGAAGTTCAACTCTTTCAACTTTTTAGGTCGTACCGCATGTAGTACAATGTGAACACTAGTGGTACGACCGCTATACAAATTTTCATTCACGCTTTTGTTTTCAATGAGTGAAGATCAGCGCGGATATATATTTTTCTGGGTAGAGGTTAGAATCGCTTATTTACTTAGTACATCATCACTACTGAAAGAAGAACATGTTCTTCGATGTTGATGCTACGAAAATGCCCTCATAATTGAAGTCTGTCAACCGAGTAGTAGAATGTGAACGCAAATCATTTTTTTGGTCGTTCGACCCTGTTGCACTAAATGCAGAACAGTGTGAACAGCGCTAGAAGCTCGACTAGATTTAATTCTAGCGCTGTGGTTAAAGGTCACTGGTTCTATTATCGACACAATCAGTCTACCTCTAAATTACTCGATTCAATGCCGAAAATATTTTTTTTTTTCAAGAAACGGCATCTCCTGTCAACGTTAAGGAACAGAACGCTTGGCACGGCTATAGACTGAAGATTTTGCTAGTTTACTTCGGAGTACAGCCCCCAGAGAAGGGGAATTTATTGGTTACTTACCCTAAAATGGGCCCTACTTGTTGAAGTAAGTGAGCTGTGGCTGTAGGAGCGAAGGGAAACCTGAACTAGCACCACAACATCGATTAGTGAAGCAACAGATGATGTACATATGAAGTTCGCAATTCAATGCATTGTGGATTTTTCACTTCCGCTGTCAACAGCAGTGCAGCCAGATGAGTTTAATTAACCTTTTCGATGTACACACAAAAGTAAATATCTTTTGAAGATATGTTGCCTTCGTAATCTTAATTTTTGCAAGTCGTACGGTCGTACGTGTCCGACACTATGCTTGCAAGAATGCATCGAACCATTCAAACCACACAAATGGCATTTTTTGACATTTGACGTAAATCGCTTAGCTACATAAGCGACGTCAATAATGAAGTAAATATTTTAAATGAGTTATACATTCCGTTAGAAAGCTCCCCACATCGCGACGGAGGTATTTCTCAAATCGTGAATCAGAAGCCAACCGGAAGACATCAATGACTGGTCGTTTTCCCCTCTTTTGTTATTCTCGACTAACATCCACCAAAAAGGTGACATTTAGAATTCTCCAACAAACAGAGGGCGACTCGGATAAGGAGGGTTCACACTCCATTATTGCCCCCAATTTGCATTTCCGTACAATTCAGATAAACCGAGCGACAATAGCAAAAGAAATGTCGATGAGTAATATAAGCAAACCGGAAAAAAGAGGTATCCTATGTCTGTGTTTGAACTATAATTCGGTCAAGAATGCAAGGAAAGACATAACCAATTTTCGAATCGCTTTTCCTGATTAGGGACAAAACCAGTACTTCCTCTTGAGGTGAAGTTGAATTCCAACAATTTCTGCAAAGCTTACTGTCCCCTTCCTGTACACGACGACTGGCAAAAAGGAATTCCTCTCCTGACGGATGCGCCCTTTGAAACATTTCAAACACATCACACCATCATCCTTCCTAGTTATCTTATGATGTTGCTGCTCTGCAGTAGTTGACGTCGTTGTGGCTGGTTTTTCATTTTATTTTTTTGCAAGCATTTCTCGCGCCCTTTTGAAATGTCACGCGAATAAGAGAATGGCGACTGTTTTCATTCTTTCGTATTCACCCTGCACTGCATGACGACGAACAAGAGTTAGTCGTGGGGTTTGAGGGCTGAATAAATATCCTCCGCATACTTTCATGTACACATCACACACAGTAAAAGCCACCAGTCAAGTCAGCCATTCCGCAACAATCATCGTCAATGCACCGCCCGTGCACGCATACACTGGCAGACCGAGTAAGTACCCTTCTATTTGTGGGCTGCCATTTTCGAATGAAAATGAAATCAGAATTTATTTTTGAATCGCAAATGATTTCGGCCGCTCGAGAGTGTGGGGGCACTGGTGTGTGCGAAGATAGGCGCATTGCCATAGTCGGACTGTTATACGTACTCGAATGAAGTTCGCACCTTCGATTAGATTGATTGGATTGCCTGCCTTGAGCTTTGTTGGTCTTTATCCATAAGAAGAGAGAAAAATGTACAAGCATTTCCGCTGTTTGCATGTATCTGGGGGTACTTCAAAGCGTGTGTTGGTGGTTGAGACCTTTGCAGGAATGTTCCCTTTACTCACGGAATTTCATTCGATTTGGATAAAATGCGTATCGATAGCAGTGCAACTTAATTTCATTGGTTACCTGGGGCGACATTACCTATCCGACGCAAAGAATTTTAAATTCAGGGAAGTTTGGAGTTTGTAAGCGGAAGGTGCCCTTTCAATTTAGGCGCTTTTGTACGCCTCTCAGAATTATTAACCACTCACCGGCCAGGTGTTCCCTTGTACGCGTGAACCTGGCATAAAACACCGAAATGATACGTGATTAATATCTTAATTTGTTTTCGTATCGACATCAAAGTGATGAACTTGCAATTTTGGTGAGAGTCAATGGACTCGTAACTGTGAATGTCCTTTAGTGGGAAAGTCCACAACGGGTGGGCGATGGAGATTGCAAGCCATTTGGGTGTTGACTGTAAAACTAAACTGATGGAGATCTATGAGCTAGTCGAAGATGATCCTAAAGTGTGAGGACAGCAAGAAAAAAGCAAACCGATAAATCTTCAGCTAAGTTAGAGAAGAGGTCATGTTTTTGTGGCATTTATCAGGTGTTATTTTGTATTAGCGAAGATATTCTTAAGTTTGCTCTGCAGAGTTTTAACACAAACGCTGGAGCAGCTACTGACAAGAAGTTCAAGTTTCAATTTGACTCAGCTTTTGAAAGTTACTTAAAGTACTTTTGCTTTTAACTCCCAACTCAGAAACACTAGTTTCCCTACCCACACTGATTGCAATTGACAAAGCGAACCTTATCATTGCCTTAGACATTCATCTCAAATCCTGCTTTACGGTGACAGGAACATTTCAATAGCGGTTGAAGCTAAGGAGGGTTCTGGTTCTGAGTCTCCTTTGGTTGAAAAGCTCTGCGTGCGATCTTTGAAGTCATTTGGAAGGGAAGAAGTCTTAACTAGAACCATGACATGCATCTAGGTAGACATGTAGGGATTGAACACCCGAAGACCGAGCTTGTGGGCAACGCAATAAGTTGTGAAGGACCTTAACCGACTTTTTGTGCGTAATCAGAACCAACTAGCCAGAGTTCGTATTAGTTGAAAAGGATTGTAGATTAACCCTAGTTTCGCAAGGGACACTAAGAAAAAAAAGAAAAACAACAACACCTCTGTTTCATGGATTATTCTGTAAAACTGATCTTCTGCCATCAAAATATTGGATGAAATGCCCAGAACCACTGACAATGCTCCGAGAGTATAAATGTCGAAACCATATTCCCAAACTTTGCCGCTTGGTGGCGTCGAAAAGTACTCGTCCACCCTGGGCTGTGAGGACTCTGGAGGCAGACCCGGAGCAGCTTGATAAATTATATTAACCTTGTCTTTATGTACTTCCCTGAATCAAATGCTTTACAAAATTTCGCAGAGATTTATTCTGAGTTCTACTGAAACTTAAAAATTCAAGCTGAGTTTCAAAATAAAGGTTCAACGACTTGCTTAAGGCACGTCAGTCAACTGACATAAGCCGTAAAAGTAAAACACCGTCAATCTTTAAATTGCCGGTAATTCTGCTTTCAACTTGATAACTTGTTTAACCTCTCTCCATCTCCCAAATAGACTTCGTCGATCTATTTTGTGGAAAATGCAACTAACCCGCTGCTGTTCGATTGCATTTGCTCTCATACATCATCGGCTTGACCTGATTTTAGAGCAATTACTCTCGTCAGACGAAAATAAATTAACTCCTCAATCTATCAGACTGCACATACACATGCGTCGTGTGCGTATGCTAATTGCATCCGAATAACAAACTACAATACTTCCTGGAGTGGAAACCTACATACTCAATTCGTAAACATGTTTCTTCTCGCATTTGACTAATAGACAGCGCTTCAAAAAAACAAACCAGAAAATCCCCATTCAACAACTCGACTTCACAGATTGTTGCATTTGACTCCAATTTACTACGAAAAGACGTTCTCTCTCTGAATTCAATTTGAATAAATATTTATTCTGTTCTACATTTTGTGACTGCCAATTACTAGATATTTTACCAGAAGAACAACGCCCCTGTCTCTGCCACTACTGAGTTGCAGTCTTTATGTGGGGCATCTGCTACTTGAGCATATCTGGACAAAGACTTTCCTGGAGCTGTTCGGACGGAAACTGTTTTACATTTGGACACAAGGAAGTCGACGGGAAAAAAAAGCTCATAAACACTCCTTTCATTCCCCCTTGGAGGGAATTGTTTGCGATGACTTTGTTTTTAATTTTTGTAATTTTACCAAAACTTTTCTTTGAATTTATCCTTAATTTTGTTGTAAAACAATGTATCTTTGAGATGGTTCACAGTATATAAGGCGTTTCTTTTAATTTGCCACTGACGGTTTTTTTTTATTATTCACTGCCACCCACTAAATGAGTAAGCTTTCCACTAATTCTTAAACAATTTACTTGGAGCTGTTACAAAAACCCCTTTAAGATAAGGCACAGATAACTAACACATTAAAAAAAACAAAACCAAATTCTCATGTGCGGGGTTACTTAATTCTTGTTATCTTCACGATTGAAATACGAAATACGAGTACAATTCAATTTTCACAGTCACTTGGGAAAAAAATTGAATAACTTTTAGAATATGGAGAATTAGACAGATTTTCGCGTAACGCGCTACTAAACATTTTTAGACGCACTCGATTACTCTCAACGAAGCGATCAAGGAGACGACTGTTGTGTGTTCTATGAGACGCTCTCTCTGTTTGTATGCTTTACACTGGTTTTGCTGCTGTATTTCTTTCACAATCTCTCACAAATTGGATGCTGGTTGCTGGCTCTCTGCATATATGCTCGACAAAAATATTATTCCGCGCGCGCACTATATACTCGGTGTGTCTGCACTGTGAATGCAGATGAGAATGTATGCTGTTCGGTGTGGATTTGAAAAACCAGCAAGCCGCGCGGGTGTTTAATTTTTGTTTCGAACTCTCAAAATGATACACCGATACACAGATGATGAAGTACTTCGTCTTCTAACAAATGTTGCCGACAATTTCACAGATACACATCCCCAAGTTCTTCAGCACGTGTGCATGTATGTGTTCATGTGCCACTCGAGAGGGAGAGAATCGACAGCGATTTTATGCGGTGCGTTCGGCTACTGGTCGCGACAGAATTACACTGAACGAGGGTCGTGCCGCATAACCGACACACTAAGTACTTTCGATATAATCATCAGTGTTACAGGGTGATTCGTTTTATTTTATGGCGCAGACTAATAAACACGATTCGTCGACTGTCCCTCTTCATCGGCGCATATGGATCGTTTTTCAATGGTATTCGATAGGGATGACGACGACGTTGCCGCCAGGACTGGGGGCAGTGCTGCTGGTGGTGGTTAGTCTTCGAAATTGATCGATGTCTTGTGGGGGTCTCTTAATAAATCCAGATGCATGCCCCTATGCAGATGTCAAATGAAGCGGAAGGAAGCAAACAGAGAGAGAGAGACCTCTTACTGTCTATCGTCCTCCGGTGCACTTGAGTTGGAAAACACTTGAAAAATTTCGATTTGGATATGAAATTACATAATAGACCGTAAGGGAGGTATTTGCTTTAGACAGCGACGTATGGGCAATCTATCTTTCTTTGAGATAATTCCCATTCCAGAAGGCCATTAATTGGAGTTTTTTCGAGGTTGAAAACCGCGTTTTTGAAAACTAAGAGATTACAAAGCGAAGCACTCACTTCCTTGGCCAGAGAAACATGGGGATTAACCGGGCATTGGTTTTAAGCCACTTCTGTGCCTCTGTGTGCGCAGAATGAATGGGCGTCGGTTAATTTATTGAAGTGGATTTTATGGATTTCATGGGCAATCGGGTTATGTGCGAAGCCATTAATGAAGCTGCGCACTTAAAGGATTTATCGGTGCAGTTTTCAAATAGAATTTTTTTTCTTTAAATTCCAGATTTACGTTAAATATTTGATGCAGTGTCTGACGAGGGATTTGTTGCTCAAGTGGAAAGATAAATGCTTTTATCTGGGAGTGTATTTAAGGGACGTCTTTTAATTCAAATTGTGGGTGTTCGTATGTTGGGACCTTTGAAAAATGGGTCTTTTAATTTATAAGAATAATTATTTGGTTATATCTTTGTTCTTCCTTTTATATTTGATTGAATAAACAAACAAAAAACACATTCACTTCCAAGATCAGCGTTAAGACATAACCTGTTGTGGCGTCCATTTATTGGACTTTTTTTAAGGAAACTAATTAATTATTAATCTAGGAACTCAGACTCGGAAGTACCATACTTTTTTTGGATATTTTCAAAAACTGTTGTGAAGGATTAAAGAACTGGTTTTAGGCTTTCAAAAACGGTCAGGATATCATTGTAAGTGTTGCAATTTTTTTTTTAATTTTTTATACCTGATACTGGGCACGATAGACCTCCTCCACATTGCATTGTTTAAATTGATCATACTCGTGCCAAGTGGACACACGAAGTAAAGTTTATTGTTGAACTACATTAAGTACATAAAGATTAGTTAATTGGCCTTAATTCAGATCTTATCGTTGCTGATATCTTAAAATAGACTGCAACATATTTATTCCTTTAATTTTGGTGCTCAGAAGTATTGCTAATCGTAATTTGTCAAAAAATCTGCCGGAAATTTTGTAATTTGATATTTAGAAAATAATACCATTATATATCGACCACGAATTTGCTGATAGGTCGTTTTAAAAAATGGAGTGAAACTCCAACTCCTAAAAAACGTCACAAATGACAGGGTTTGAAACTCAAAATTGATAAGTTATGTTAAAACTTTACAAAGTTGCAATGTGCTTAAAGGGCGTCAACAAATTGACGCGCGATAAATGTACTGCGATGATACGAGCATAAAACATTTTGAGACGTTAATTTTGATCTGATGGTAAGAAGACAATTACCTAATTTGCATCGAGTACATTTTTAAGGTAACTACTAGTTGGAGTTACTAACAAATATTAAAGGTTGTAAGCAAGCTAGTTGCTGCCACTTTTTAGCACCATGAAACACAGTTTTCAATGTATACTCAACAATTCAAGGATTTAAACAGATGCTTATACAATAATATAATAACTACAGCAAATAGAGGTGCAGGGCCTAGCTTCTCAGCAACCACTCGTGTTGTGCGTGCTATTGTTTTCACACGAGTGGAAGGGACCTACAGTTTTATGCCCGCTCCGAACGGCCAATTTTGAGAAGCTTTTTCTAGACAGGAAATACACTTTGAGCATTGTCAGTGACTCGAAAGAGGTGGGGTCGTGAAAATGACTTTTGTCGCTCAGGGCTGAGTCGAACCTGCGACGTCGAGGTTGAGGTCGACGCACATACCCACAACGCCACGGGCCACCAAAAAGATGCCTATTGGAAGCAACTCGCAATTGACTGGATTTCCATTACAATTTTGAAATACCATTGGGCGAGCATTCAAAGAAGGAAGATATATGGAAAGCTATACTTCACGGCGAGACGTGTAGACAAGACAAGTATTATAGCTGCTACTGGCTTCTATTTTATACAATTAAACATTTCCAAATTAATAAAGTGGATTCTAAGTAGAATTTCTCTCTGACTCGAGTTTTGATTGTCATATTTTGGTATACTCCTCAATTTTCCATAAAAAAGTGAACACTTTGTATATTCCTTTGCAATTCCTAGTAACTAGGCTGTGTCGAGTGCATTGTTATTTTAATAAATAATTTTTCTATTGTTTTTCAATTTTAAAAATGCTATCATTGTTCCAATAGAAAAATATAAACTAACATGCTTTTTTCTATAATCTGCATTTACAACCACCGATCCACCCTGTGCGAAAAACATCACTCACTCTCATTTCAAAAAACCAGAGCAGAATTCTCTGCACTCGCTGGCTGATGAATTATTAAAGAATTTAATCTCTTTGAGTGTTCTGTCTGTGTCTGAATGCCTCCCCGACAACAATCCCCAGACCCCCAACACCCAAAAAAGAAAAAAACACTCGCAAATGACTTTAGACACATCATTCTCCATCGTCGGGGGTATTCCACAGTACACACTACCCGTACGTAACCCCATGCGATGCGAGAGCAAATCGGTTCCTTCACTCAATATGCCATACAAGCGTCGATGGCTTCTTCGCACATGTACACACGTCCACGGCACACATTCACAATAATACGCCCACCCCAGTGTGCGAGAACGCTGCGGATTGCGTTAGAAGAAAATTTTGAATTATTGCCAATTATTATGCGACCGCTACAGATAGCGATACAGATGGATGTACTCACAACTCGTTGCGAAACACAACTAGCCTCCCGCAAACCTTGAAGACGCGGAGGCAGGCAGCATCAAAAGCGGGTGCTGTCGTGTCAGCTAGTTATCACCCCCTTCAGTGTGAAAAGAGCAAAATGACACAAATCGTGTACAGAATGACAGTTGGGGCATAGACAGCGAAGAGTGCTCAGTGTGCTCAAGTGACAGACTAGCACACCGATGAGAGGCGAGAGACAATGCGAGAGAATGCAGGAGGGCGAGTGTCTTACGTGACCAGAGATTGGATTGGAGAAGAACCACGACATGTGAGACTACAGGAGACCACAGCCAAGGGCTCGTTATAGCCTCACTCAAAGGGAACATCAAACAGAAATAGAAATTCTGCACAAACCGTGAAGGGGTTGATTTGCGGGGACGTTGAGTGATTAGGAACTTCGAACGTGTTCGCTTTTTCTCTCCATGGAACAGACCACAGCAGCGCACTGCAAGACACGCCAAGTCCATTGCGCTGATTTTGTTTTCCTCGACATCGCATCGGTGGAAAAGAAAACGCATGCTAAGGGACCATTTGTGGATCGCTACTGGGTGCACGTCTAGAGTTACAATTCGTCAGGGAATTGTTAATCAATTCACTGATTGACACTCGATACTCGATACTTGCTCGCTAACTGGGATTTCCATTTGAGGAAGCCACTTGACATGGACATGCAAGTGTCACGGTCGGTGTTGATTCCAAACGCAGTCTGCAGAGGTGTCATTAGGTTCTGATGAATGACTGATTGATTGACTGATTGGATTCGAGTGATCTGGAGGTAGACAGTAATCTCAAAGTCGGAAGTCGGCGATCTGTCAGAAACGATGGAGAAGGTGTGTGATCTTTTGTGAGCCTCAATGCAAAACATTCCAGAAGGAGGTGACGGGTTCCGTTTAAAACAGGAACAAACAAATTCACTCCGGTCACTAATTCAGTAATTCTTGAAAACAAAAATCCGACGTTGTAATAAACTTGTTGATTGTTTTTGGCTGGAGGTTTTTCGGCTCTTACCAAGTGAATACCCAACAGACGCTTGTGTCAAGCGAATTTCACCATATGTCAGCAGAACAACACGTGCATATGGACTTTCCCACTGAACACATCCCAAACGAAAGTAGCCTTGTACCTCTCACTACCAATAATTCTTAAATATTCACATTTCCTCTACGCTCCGCCACACGTGCGGCTGCACAAACGTCATAAGAGGATTATTTTCTCAAACACAAATCCCAGGTAAGTTGTTCGGTTCCAATTGACATGTCGCACAAATAATCTCCAGCTATCTGCTCGATCTCATAACTCATGACATAACACGTGCAACCGGGCCCATATGTCATCGCAGTTCGGGTTATCCACTTTAACCCTACTTTCAGAATACATCGTAAACACCTACGAGTACACATCTGGAGGTTAAGACGATGAACTCTCGACGCTAAGACACGATTTCTCAAGTACTAAGCTCCCTTCCAAATCTTCAAGATCTTCAAAGTGAATGACACTCGAACAACTGTAATTCAAACGTCAAAAACTGTCGCCAGAGCACTGTTGTCGGTGCGGTGCACACAAGCGCAGTCACCGCCTAATTATTGTGCGACCGAACGCACACGTTTCCATTTCAGGAAGACACACAAATAAACATCAAAGTGGAAAACAAATTACGTAATGGGCAGCCAAAGCTACTTTCTATTTGTCGATTCCAAAACGATATCCATCATCGGAGATGAGAGCACGGACGCGTCAAGTAGCCACCATCCAGAGCCGCCCAAGTGAGGCGAACCTAGTACCAACCACCCAGCAACATTGCTGCAAGGCATCTCTTGTTAGTTCGTATTGAATTGCATTTCCACTGAACCATGAGGGGCTATTAAAATTCTTCCCGATATCAACTTTCACTCAGTCAAGTGGTCACATGCTACATTCGAATGCATCCGCCCCTCGGCAGAGGATGGAGTCGCGCCTGCACCGGGTGCTGTTGCAAATTGGCGCGCTTTCAATGTGATGTGATTGCCAATACAAGTTGCAGCCGATTCTGGTTCTGCAAGTGTGGCAATAAATCGCCTAATCGTCGTCTAGTGCGTGCCGAATGGGGCGCCCCCAGAGAGCCGATGACCAAAATTGAATATGAAAAAACTTGTTGACGGATTTTGAAATGTCTGTCTTCGGAGTTCAACTGCGATTGGAATTTGTTGAATGTACTGTGTGTCTGTGCATATTTTTTTCCTGCTGCCATTAAATTCGCGTTTGCCTCCGGCAGGGAGTGATTGGATAAATATTAGTTTTGGATTAGCAACCTGTGAAGTGGATCATAATCGAGCGATAACTGGAGACGTGGTGTCATTAGCGTCGGGGTGTACCTACTTCAACGCTTCAACTAGACCGAGCATTCTTGTGGTGATTGCGGAATGCCTGTCGCGAACGTTGATGCCAAATTTGTGGGTAAATAATTCCCTCGGAGACCAACAAAATATGTGTTTACATGCGTAATGAGGATCTGAAGTATAGGATTCGGATAATGGGCTATAAATTGCTTATCCAAATAGATGGTAATGACATCGGATGTAATTAAACCATGCGATTACTAGGAAAATCAACAGTGCTGAGATGGCAGGGGAGGAGATGTGCGTAGTTTTTGTGCAAAAATCAATGTATGTACTCATCCTTCGGACATGCGGCCAATTACCCATTGTGTTACAATGTCGAGTCGATAATTATCCAGAGTGCTAAGGTCTGCACCATCGGAAGCACCTCGGTATCGGTCTAAATTCATTCTTCAACATGAACTACTAAGTTCTTCCGGCAAAGGGTCATAGGCATTCTGCTTCTCGAAGAACATCGAAGAATGTGTATGCTCCCTTCTGGAAGTAAATGAATTTAATTCGAAAATACCTCCTTAAAAAATCGAGAAAATCATTCCGAAATGCTTCTTGATATCACTGATGTCTTCTAAAGATTCAAAAACAATCCCCAGGTAACTAGAAGATGTGATAATGATTCGCCAGGTAACCGTGACATTTTATTGCATCACTTTACGAGAGAAAGTAATTGAAAAGTGCCGTCTGACCATTTCGGCTAGATCATCAAATAAGTATTTTTATGAAGTAATTTGGAATTATGTAGGTGTTTATATTTTTTTACTGCTGATAGACGATCAAGGATTTTTTGAAACACCTTTTCTTTGAATGCAGTCTAGTCAACGAATGGAGTGCAATGTTGCGTCAGATTATGTTGTCTCACTAATGAGGCAGTTTAAAAGAAAGGAAGGATAATCTGCCATAAAGTGCAGTCAAGGAATCTCACGTTTGTCTTGATTTGTAATAAACCTCTTAGCAATACTGACAAATTCTTAGAAGAATTCTACGTATATTCAATAAAACAAAACACCCGTGATAAGTCAAAAACTGTTACTTGAATTTTTTGGAATTCGGTGATTGTTCTACGAACTCGGCGTTCGACCAAGAAGAAGATTACATTACTGTTAGAATTATATATTCACAGTTAGAGTCGTAAAGATTTGATTTCAAAATCTTCTCTTGGAAATAATTGTATTTTTATCCGAATCAACATCATCTTCTGACCCGGATTTTTCATAAAAAGAGTCGTTGAATTAAAGTATGCAAAAAGATCTCCACTTGATCCTCCGCCATTGACTCTAATTCATCAGGTTAAAGCCCAGGCGCAACCAAATTTTTGACTTGGTCCAACCACCCCTTTTTGGTTCGGCCAAGAGATCGTCTTCCTGAAGGAGCCGCATCCAACGCACGTCTCGGAAGACGTAATTATGAGGACATTCGTGCCACATACCCAAACTATCGAAGAGCAGCTCTTTCCGTTCGGAGAAGCAGCTCAAAATTCACCCCTATCACGAATTCCTTCGTAATCGAAAATTGGTTACGAACTCCGAAAAATCATCAAAATCACAAAATTCATTCGTAGTAGAATCACAATGAAAAATCTGCTACAAATTTCGTGAATGTTGCTATCACTGAATACGAACGAAGAGCAAATTTGTATGTTTTCCTACGACAAGTTATTTACGTCGGAGTTCGTAATTTCGTTCGGATTTTTCGATGCCATTTTTTTGTTGTTCATATCGTAACTTCGAATTGTACGAATGGATTCTGTAATAGGGGTGATTGAGTTTCTTGCGTACTGCCATGCTGTTCACCCTATCCTGGCGAGCAACCGCAAAAGCACGAATCTCATCTCAGCAGTTTGTATTTGCGATCTTATTCTTGCCGCCATCACCCATAAGTGAGAGTTAGAAATACTGAGTTGATTACCGCTAATTTGGCCTGATTTTTGTCCTGATTCATTTCAATTGGACTCCGATTTGCACGCATGAAACAGGCGTTCTGGGACTCAATCAAACAAACTAATCATAACATGACATTACAATATATAAAATCTGTTATGGCGATTAATTTCCTCCAACATTTTCTCTGAATGAGGCTTAACTTCGTTTAGACATGTGCCAGCAACTACGCCAGCCAATACATTTTTGGTTAACGAAGGACAAAAATAAACAATTTGTTTCTTTGTCAATTCCTCAAAGAGCGTCTGTTTCTAAAGTAGTCTTTTTTCTGTAGCGGGTAGCATAAGAACAAGTCAAAAAATCGACAAAGTGCCTATTCTTGAAACCCTGTGGTTTTACTATAAGACAGTTGTATGTTATAAAGGGGCAAGTTTATTTAAGGAAAACATGTACAATAGTATTATCAGATTCATTGCCCATCTGAAGCTATGACTTCTGTCCCACCTTTCTAGCAATTTGTGGATCCCATCCCAAAAGAACTGCTCCGGCTTGGCTGCCGAGAATGAATCAAGGCAATTGTTGATGTCTGCTCTGACTCACTCTCTATGCAAGGATTAAGTTATAGACCTTATAAAACCAATCAACGTTGAGCAGGAATAATTGTTTATTTTCCCAAATAATAGTTTACTTAGGAAAGAAGATGAAATGGGTATGAGAAACGGGGAGCCAACTGAAGCCGACCCAGTGTTCGAACTTGTAGCACTCTTTGCAAAAAATGCATATAGAATGTGTTTATGACCACGGACACACCAAAGAAGACTGAAAACCAATCATAAACACAAACATTGGCATCACCGCAAACCTAAAAAGTTCATTAAAGCATCACCTCGCGCATCAGATGCTCAAACCTTAAACATCGGAGCATCGTCGAATTTCCTGATGCGTTGTAGATAGTGGTTGATAGGAAAGTGTTCTTTAAGATAAAGGAGTATTCTGAAATGATGTTGGACGACATTATATATTTATTTTTTTATTGTAATAATATAATGCCTAATTTTCGGAATTGTTCTTTTAATTTGCTTTATCAATCCGTACATGCGGCAACGAGTGCGCAAATGTTTGAAATAAACGACGTAAACTTTTCAAGATAACGTGGGTCTTCTGAACACTTCAACAACCTTTCATTAACGAAAATCAAAGCACCATACCTTGAGCAAACGACTCACTGCCTCGTTTGACATAAACTCAAGTGTTACTTCTTTGAATCATAAATCAGATCCAAAAGCTCCAACTTCTCTCATGGATTGACTTTTTATTACTGAGTTTCCTTACAAGCAATCTCACAGAAAACTCGTTACGATTTGAATAAACCAGATTCCTAGAACTCATACTCACGCACATAACAACCGAATTAGCCAAACAAACAAAAAATAACCGGCAAATCTACGACTTACACTCTTGTATGAGCTTCAAGGCTATTTGACTGAATTCCTCAAATTCTTCTCACAACTTGGTCTCTGCGACGCCGCGAAACGTCTTATCGTTCAAACTGTCACTGACAACCGGTTTATTTTATTCGTAAAATAAATACACAAAACAAAATTATGTATATCTTGCCAAAACATGCAACAAAGCGTCATCACACCGACGATCTTATCACACGACTGTGCGCGCCGCCCTTGACTGTCTTACATGATCGGTAAGTGAATTGCACGCTGACATGCACATCAACGCCTGTCATTGGTCCGTATCTGTCATTCTTGATTAAGCGCCGATTATCTAATCGTTTTGCATGATTCAATTTTTTTTTCGATTGCACAGGAAGAGAGCAACAGACATCAATTGAAAACGATTCAAAGAAAAAAAAATTAATGAGATGTTGTCCGTGAAGTGCACTTCCCACTGTCGGGCAGGAACTCCTTGGACAATAAACAAATTTCCAATGTTCTCCGGAACAGCATCTGCTTGCGATGCATGACTGCATCTGGAATGAGTTATCGGTGATATTCTCTGCAGACATGCAACAGTAGCGAGCGCCCTATTCCGCTCTCGAAGGACGTCAATAAAAGTACTTTTAATTGAATTTCAAGAAATGTTTACTGCGCCATCACTTCAAACAATGGATTTTACGAGGGAGTGTGGATTTTTGGAGAGTAGTGCCGCCGACACGCCCTGGTGTGGTGTGTTTACCTCCCACGAACCGAGTGCGGTAACCCCTTGGCAAGACGTGCCCCTCGACGTCACCGAAATGTTGTACTCGATTCTCGAATTCGTCTCCCTTAGCCTAGCTCCGACTCAATGAATCTTAAGTGCCTGTTGAATTAACCCTTACGACATATGAAGTCTTTGCTTGTGCACTGGGAAGTGTGAATGGGAAACGTGAGGAAGATCTATGTGGGAACTAGTATTTCTATGGTTTTTACGGTTCACTTGACAACAATGTGTTATTACTCATTTCCCATAACGTTACACAATCCGCCCCCATCATGTCGGAGAGGTTATAAATGTCACATTGCATTTGACACACATCACACACATTTGTCGCGCACAACACGGGCTGCTGCCGGGGAAGGACAAGACAACAAAACACTGATTAGTATCATATATCCCAGTCTCTCCACTTAATTACTGTGATTAAGAACCAAGTTAAAGCCGACTAACCGCTCTCGATCAATTGATTACCACAGCGACCACGAATACGAATGAGATTGCCAATGGTAAGACCACCAAACCACTGAATCGCCCAGGTGACAATCCGTGCAATGGTATACATTGTCAAACAGTAAAAAAAAAATAAAAAAAAAATTAACTATACACTAAATCTATACGTATACTATGTATGTGCGGTTCCTTCTTCTATTTGTAGTTCACGTGCCAACGCTAGGTACCGGTGAGCTCTGGCATCATGCATCAGCGCCCTGCGTCCGATCCATTGCATGCGAGCGAGAGTATCAAATGACAGCGTTGGTGCACCGTGACTTTTCGAGTGGGGATTTGTCAGGCGCCGCCGGCTGGTGGTGGTCTTCCTTTTATTTCTTTTTTTTTTTTCAAGAGTAAACAAAATATTCAGCACACCTGACAACGGCAAGGAACTCAGCACAAGTCTCAGCGAGTAGTTCATTAACACAACAAAAAAAAAAGATGAAATAAAAATAAAATATTTGCACTCGCGATTAGAACGGTAAGACGGACAAAACTAGCTTGGGGACAACGCACGAGGTTACAGAAAACCAAAAACAGGCGATGGCTGAGTTTTGCACGCGAAGAAGGAGATGGAATCAAGAGCGATTAACTGTAATCTACAGACAAGTGGATTATGTCAAACTGAAACAGTTGCATTTACGTGCAGCTTGTTGCTGGCGTCGTGTCAACATTTGCGAACATGTTGCGCTGTCTTTTTACAGGGTGACGACTTTTAATTTTTTTGAATTTGTGGTGTAATGTGTTACATTACCAATTCAACGACTTCGACTTGTGAGCAATCACTTATTGACGCCGAAGCAGCAAGACATGCTGCGAATTATTTTATGCAAGGACATCGAAGCACACATCAAAGACAGCGGATTGTGTTGTATTGTTCTATGAATTCAAAGGAAAGTGCCGAGCTATTCATTTAAATTAGAAGCACCTATTCACAACCATCTCGCACAGCCTTTTCTATACATACCCTCCACAGCATGACTGACTGACACAAAAATTGAAACCGTGGCCTACATCCACTGACACACAAATTGAAGCCAGAAACACCACGCACAAAGGCGCTCATTCGCTGATCGTATGATGGAGATGAATAAGCAAGGTTATGATTTGTTTGTACATTTTTGTTTCATTTCGTAAGTAAACAAATCTGCCGCATCCACACTTAATTTGGGTGACATCTGGCGATTCTTTGAATCACATTTTTTTCAAAAATAATACTCTTGTCAGTCGCTTCCGTAGAGAACTGATCCTTGACTAAGGGATATAGGGTTAAATTGCCACTTAAAACTTGAAGAGGCCCGAAATGTACGAAATGTGCCGCCACTTGTACTAGACTAGTATCTGTAAAGAGATCGCATTTCAGAGTCATGCTGACTGACTCAGTGTGCCTGTTGCTACAGTCGTAAGAGTGAATTATTTTTAGCAGGACCGCGACACATGTCATACAGCTGGTGAAACAAGAGCTCTATTGTATGACATTTTGTGGAATATCAGCATCGTGTATTGTAACACCCTTGAACAATTTTCTTTTGGGTTTTATACGTTCGACACAAAATCTGGATTCTGTGGTTATCCGATGATTCGTGTGATTAACCAACACATCTTTAAAATTTCCAAAGAGTTTCATCTATAGAATGATCGCGCCGAGCCGAGATGGGCATTTATTGAATGTGTCTGCATAGCTAGTCGTGTGCTCATAGCTAGCATCTGGTTCAAGTCGAAGAAATAAACGGAATCGATCAGCTTATAGTTTTTTGACATTCTTGTCTACTTCAGTTAATGGTGGGCATTTGGTCAGTCAATTCTGACATCAATCCTTTTCAAATTAAACAGCAGGCAACTAACGTTAAGTGCCATGTCCTACGAGGTGTATGAAGTATCGAAGCTTTACGAATTGATAGATAAAATAGCATATCGGGGAAAATTGCTGTCTAAGAAGGTTTGATAATCAAACAAATTGCTCCAGTGCAAAAAACGTTCAACTCTGCGCCAATGGCAGAGGATATTCACAAAACCGATGGTGTACTGAAAGGAAAAGGACCTCAGCTAAATATGGGAGATGGACTCAGGCTAAAAGCCTTGTTGGTTGAGGCTCAGCTCTATTCTGGAGTATACCGGCATCCGAAGGAGAAGAACTATATTCATCGTTAAGGAATCGTACTAGTTACTTGTTGGTTCGAAAGAATTTCCCTAGCGGTTTTTGTATGACAGCAAAATGAGTGTACAATTAGCCATTAAGAAAATTAAAACAGAAGTTTGAGCTCGATCCTTCAACATATGAAGGAAAATGTACATATATTCTCTAGAACACTAGATGACATTTTAAGTCGAAAAAAAAGAATCACACAATCATCAACGATTTGTTTCTTTTGTTACATTGTTATCTCTACAGTTGCCTTGATTTCTATTAGTTGCATACATCGAGTTTGTACTGTATTGCAACCTTCCTCGATGAAATTGGTTGTTTATGTCAAGAATAAATAAAAAAACTCATAACCCACGAATATTTCTATTTGATACAAATGCCTTTTTAAAACATGGAACCAAATCGTTGGAAATCAATGATTAATGTGAAGCATTCGACATATGGAATCGTAAAACATATGCAATAGGACTTCTGCTATGACTGAGAGATGAGAGACGCATTATTAATCTGCCAAGCAAAATGATCCATTGTTGTGCCTTTTTGAAAAATGAAACCTTGTGCTGTGTGATTTGGTGTTTCTAATTGACACCTCATTTGCCTAATCCCATTGTCTACCTTAAATGCAGTGCAAATTGATTTCTAAAACCATAGTCTTCGCAATAAGCATGACGACGTCAGTAGATTTATTAATCTGTATTAAATACTGCAATATGTATGATTAATGGTTCGTTGTTCTCCCATCTTCGTCCCCTGTGGTAATCCCAAATTTACTGACTCTTTTGTATTTTCTCTCTCCCATCAGAGCACTTACATAATTCGGTTGAACTTAAGTAAGTATTGGTTTTATTTCCTTTGTTTGTTTATATTACATTCAAAGACAATAGCAAATGGCTCATGATCAGATAAAGTTTACAGCGGCCTCAACACCGATAAGCGTTCAACACGTAAATCTACTTAGAGGAGTGATGCATACAACAACAGTTTCCTACTGAGTAACCGCAGCAGATTTGATAGATTTACAAAACTTTTCAGTAGTTCGTAAAGTAGTTATGTGTATTTGGTAGCCGCCTTTATTACATTTATGGTCGTCCAGCTGAATGTTAAATATTTGCCGTAGAATCTTTAATACAGAGGGCGAGGAAATGAAATCAATTGAATTGATCAATGGAGACGGGCGTAACATCTGTTTTATGTTTGCCTTCAGTGGCATTTGGAGTGTAAATATTTAAATAAACATCGGACTTCATTTGCATAGAATGTCATATTATTTTATGATACGAACGCTCTTGGGTTTTCTTAATTCAATAAAAGCCAGAGTACGTCGTATCAACTTACATTTACTTGTCCAATTCAGTTCAATCAATGTTGTCATATGGACTATGTTGAGCCAGACATTGGGGGAGACAGATACAGCAACATGTGTTATTCGACTGATATATGACATTTTGTCAGGAAAGAAATATGCATGTATCTTATATAAAATATGGCTATGTAACTGAGAGCTCTTATGTTTCTAGAAATAGTATTTCCAATACACAAATTATTGCTGCGTATCCAGTTAATAATAAAGAGTTGTCCCAATTATTCTAAAAAAAAAATATTCAAACAAAATCTTTAGTATTAAGAGCAAAAGATTAAATGCTCGAAAGGATACTTTGTCTGCAATGCGGTGCCAAGTTTAATAAAAGCTCAGTTTAGACACCCGCATTTAGTCAAAAGACACTTACAGCTACCATCAATATCACCAATCATATATCGGTGGAACTAGACACTCGTAGGATTACGAGGCAGATCGGGCCTTAGGTTAGGTTAGGTTAGGTAGTGGTGGCTGACTGCTGCAGAGCAGTCACACTTAGGCCAGAGTAGGCCCATTGTGATACCACGCGGATTGACTTCTCCTAACGCTGGAACCAGTTGGTGCTGCTGATGAACCGCACTTTTCAGCTTGTTACGGCTGCTGAAGTAGTAGGCTCCTAGGTGCAGGAACCTACGACTACCAAGAGCACTGCAGGAGCAGAGAAGGTGATGAGTATTCTCTTCCTACTCTTCATCCATGCAGCTTCTGCAAAAATCATTATATGGAGCACCCATCCTGCGAGCATGAGTGCCAATTACACAGTGCCCGGTTATGACTCCAATGAGGATCCTTAATGAGTGCTTGCTGAGTCCAAGTAGACTGAGTGACCGTTTTAGGTTAAGTGATGGCCAGATTTCTTTGTTTTAAGGCAGATGGTGCCTTCTAGCCATTTGTCATTGGTGGTTTTAATTGTATGAATCTTTGAAAAATGATAGACTGTAGCGATCGGCAAGGTGGTACCCCTGCTATCGATAGGGATGAGGTTGTACCACACCTAGCGATTTCGTCGGCTTTGCAGTTTCCTGGTATGTCACAGTGTCCCGGCACCCACATGAGGTGAATGTTATAATGCTCGGCCATCTTGTTAAGAGTAGATCATGACATTGTCCAGGAATTTTATGGCGGCCTGACTATCTGAACAGATGGGGATATCCCTTTTTGAAATCACATTGTTTTTAAGCCACCACAGCGCCTCTTTAATCGTTTTGGTTTCTGCCTGAAAAACGCTCCAGTGATCAGGGAGCTTCACGGAAATAGCAATGTTGAGGTCTTGTGAATTGACACCCGCACCCACCCCTTCTTTTGTCTTTGATCCATCTGTGAAAATGCGCAGAGGATCTTTCAGCGTTTGCATGTCAGTCATCCAGTCCGATCTGGAAGGAATGCTGATTGAGAATTTCTTTTCCAAGATGGCCTGGGGTAGAAGGCGGTCGGTGTCGCTAGGTAGGAAATTGAATTCCTTGAGAATGGTTGAGTGGCCAGTGTTGAGTTCGGACCACAATCGAAGTGTTCTGAGTCTCAGGGCTGTGCTTGCTGCTTGCGCAGAATGGGATCACCCTAGAACTTCTACAGATGCTCTAGGGATTAGGAAGAAGTGGAAACGACACTAAACTAGCTAGGCACCATCCATCCCTTCCAAAGAACAAGGAACATATCGTTAGAAAGCTACGTATTAAGCAGCCTGGTTAAAACCAGTAATGAAGTGGACAATCCCCAAAGAGACCACATGGAGAACCTGCTGGTTTTCTTAGGTATCAGTTAGTTACCCTGGCTAACGAGGAATCGGTGTATATATTGAGAGGACCGAAACAGGATCTGTGTGGCTCACAGCTGATTCAGATATGACAATCATTCTTACCTAACCTAACCTAGGCACCTTAAACACAATCCAAATTTGGAGAAGCGAAACACACCGGTCAATTAAAAAATAAACATATATCGAAGCAATGCGCGAAAGTGTTCATGAAAATCCCGGAACATCAGTGCAGCGCCATGAAATAGTTGGGTTAGATTGGTGGGTAGACACAAGCACGTCTTACCGAAGTATTCATAGACCCATTGTGAAAGTCAATGATGCTCTTCGCGACAGCCTGTTTGGACACGATCGGTGGGACGAAATAACTTTAATGGACGCTTGTCTATCAATAAGAAGGGTTACATTACTGAGACCGCTCCGCTCCGCACATTACTGCCAGTACCTCCGCTTGAAGAATACTGTCGTTATCAGAGGTTCTGTTCGAACGTGCATGTTCAACAACCCGGAGATGAGATGCCCGCGTATGTTCTTCGCGTACTCTTCTTCCATCCATCCTTGTAATTAATAGTCGAGTTGGTGGACGGGTCGTTTAGTATTGCATTTCTCCTGAAGGGTATTTCGAAGTCGAGATAAGGAAGAAAGTAGTCGCTGCCAATTTGTTCAATACGTAGTCTAACTAGTATACTTGCATGTCCAGTGCCATGGAAGAGAATCTCAAATTTTGCATTTTTAAAGTTAAAAGTATATGTCAAAAACCCACAACCACCAAACAACGCTGAAAGAACGAAATTCAGCCAGAGTTACACAGAATGGTCTTGCAAATGTTCCACAAAGGATTGTTATGTGTGAGCAAACCCGTGGAGACTATATAGTTTATGATTCACTAAAAAACAATTTAAAAAACTAAAGGCTGTGTTTTATATTTAATTACAATCTTTTGGGGCATCCGTTGTAACCGAACTTCGTCATTAAATGGTACTGAATCAGAATTAGATGGCCGACCTAAAGAAAGATCTGTAACCCACTTAGATTAGATTATTGCGGTAAGTTAATGTGTGCCCTTACGGAGTTCTGCCTGTGGTTCACTTGGACCAGCGCGTTGGGTCCATTGAAGAGTATCGCAATAAAAACAAAAGTTAATCGATTTTTGTATAGTAGTTAAGGAATTCTATAGTCATTTGGTACTATCTTTGAATCTGCTAATGCCTCGAAGCTGTCGGTTATAGCAGGAAGTTGACTTCCAAGGTGATGAATTGGTTTAAGCCAGTACGGCGAATACATACAGGCATCCAGTAAGTAAAGGCTTTCTTTTCTTCCGCGAGTATGGACTGGTCTGTTGCAGTAAGTACACACAGTACTGTTAGATTCCATTTATAGCAACAGCTCTTGCGCGAGTTACGCTTGTATGCCAAGTGCTGTATTTTTTTATTTCTTACTTTAATCTGACTTTTACTACGCTCCGTATAAATCCGAAGACCCTAGGATGATCGAGTTTACTGCACTTTCAAAAAGATCAAAGAGAGTAAAACCCACTGAAGCCAAATAGAAACGAACCGTGAGCAGTGTTGAGACTTTACCACAATTATGGTATATATACGTCTTTTTGCGAAATTGTAAATCTACCACATCGACTACCCAAAATGAGAATCGACCACACCTTTTTAATTCTCGTGTCTACGTAGCCCCACTCAGAGCTGAGTTTTCAAAGATAATGTATATACAAAATTCCAAAGACGTTTTGTAAGTGACGAAATTGCTACAAAATGTAAATACAGAGGAGAATTAGGAGCTTTTTATTTCATTTATAAGACCAGCGTTAACGTGCAATGTGCAATTTCTTAGAAATGGACATTTTAGTTCCCAACACTGATTGTAAGTTGCAAATTACAAGCGAAATGTTTCCACAAAACTAGGAACTTCCTTAATAGACTACGTGAATTGGTCACATGTAGGGCTCTTCGTCGCCATTTTCAGTGACCCGCATATTTCACTAAAGGAATCGCGTGCAAATGATTTTTTTGGTTGTTCTTTTATCTAAATTTTTGGCTTCATAAAAAAAGATTCTATTGAAAAAGAATATATGCAAAACGCGCACCTAAAACGTAACAATCTGAAGCGTGAAATAATAAATACGAGAAGACCCAATATGCATGCCCTTGTTTTATGGGGTTACACTATCAATCGTGTAGTCATTTTAATCGATAGAAAAAAGTGATTATCCTTCAAGCTACGACCGCCAGTAAAACAATTAAATGAGAACACTGTTAAACAAAGGCATCACTTGTCCACTGACTACACGTCTCATTTCATCAGCTACATCTAACAAATTCGCAAATGTAAAAGCAAAAAAAACGAAAAGAAATAAAAACAATCGATTGCATTATTGCTCATCTGTTAAATGTTTTTTATTTTATTTTGCACACATGTACGATAATATATATATTTTGTTTATTTATGAAATACAATCTTGAATTTGATTTCCTTTCAAAGATCAAAACAACGAACCAGATAATTATCCGTGCGTAACAATAACTACTCGTACCAAACAACAAAGTCCACTTAAAATCAAAAAAAAAATAATATGTAATACTAAACAATTAGATGACAAAATTAGTTAAATAGAGTCTGGGTCGTACTAATTTAAATAGTAAGAGTCCTAACACTTTACAGAAGTGATTAACTAAATACTTCTCAATTATTCGATAGATACAATGAAAACGAAGAGGATACATTTTATTAGTCTGACTGAAGAACGAAGAACGAATTGAGATGAAAGTTGCAGTGGTGCGACGACTCTATGAAGCACAATCTCTTGACTGGTAGAACAGAATGTAGCCGGTTTCTGAGGATTTCTGTATGTCCGAGGTGAGGCCGTAGAAGTCTTCGATGGTTGAGGCTTCGATCTTGTCCACCATGTCGTCGTCGAACAGCAGCCAGAGTCCGTGACTCTTAACGATGCTAATGTAGTGGCCTCGATTTGGTCCCGATCCACAGTGAATGACCACAGCCATCAGGTTGTACAGGCGGTCGGGGTTCACAGCATCGTCGGACGTGTTGAACAGTCGCAGCTCCAGTGGAAAGACCACACGATGCGAGACCTTAATGTGACGGTTGAACTGTTCCATGTACTTGAAGCGTTTCAGATGCAGAGCGAGGATCATTGGCAACTTCTTGACGCGCATTCTTTTCTGCGCTTCCTGGTAGCTGCAGCAGTTGTCGCACTTGAACTTATTGTCGCTGCACAGAGTCTCTGTGTTGCTGAAGCAGCGCAAGCAGTGGGTAATGCTTGTGTTCTGATCGACGTCCACTTGTAGGTCAAAGAAATTCTCGTCTTTGCTGCTGACTGTCTCGCAATTCAAGCAGCGTGTTTCGCTCGTCAGAATGCCCTGGAATATTTCATGCACCCATGTCGGTTCGGTGGGGCCCTCATTGGCACCGTTCCCATTGCCGTTGCCGTTCTTGCTCTTGTTCGAATTGCGTTCGGCTAGGATGATCTCATTGATGTGGTTGATCAGGAAGTTTAAGAACTCGTGAGCATCCTGTTGCATGTAGTTGTCGAACTCCTCCTTCTCCTTCCTGAGACGGGCAATGAACTTCTTCGGAGCTATCGAGCCGACCTTTTTCTTCTGCGTGGCAATGTTGTAGAACAGATCGGCCAAGCACGACAGAAGTGTTTCCTTGGATCGCTTGTTCTTTGCTTTGTACTCTAGGACCTTCTCTCTGAACGGCTTGCAAAAGTACAGTGCCTGGAGCACAGAGTTGCTGTAGCAAGTGTTGCCAAAGTTCACCAGGCCAAAGTAGTGCTCATTCGGGGGGAACAACTCGCTACCGATTTCTCGCTCCAACTGCGACACATTAGCCCCCATTTTTCATGTATCAGTCTCAAGACAAAGGAGATTTATTTGTTTTTAATTTCTTGGGCTTTATTCTGCTCTCAAGATCATTAGTTGCGATTAGTTCTTTGGTTTGATTGATTTATTGAGATTAGATTCTTCCATTGGAGTCGTGTGATTTAGAATAGCATTTTTTGTTTTATTTTTTTATTGGCGGAATTGAAACACAAAATCAAGTCTGAAAATAAATTTTGAAGAGGGGATACGTGAGTAAAACGAATTTAACTTTGTTTTTTCATTAAAGTTAAGTTTTTTTTTCTATTTAATGTTGAAGGAAAACAAAATAAAACTAAAAGAAAAATCTGTATAACTAAATTGCACTTGTATCCCCTCTCCAATCTCCAACAAAATATGAAAGAAACTGAAGGATAGAAATAAAATGTAAAAATTTAACAAACGTGTACCGTGATCGCGTTCGGCTTTACTTAATTTTGATATTATTTCAATTCCGTTTGATGAATTATTTTATTTTACTTTTCTTTATGAAATGCATGTATGCATGCTTGAGGAAAGACAAATATAATTGCATTGTGTTAAATATTTCTACGACATCTATTCAAAAAAGAGGGTTTACAAGAGCATACCTATCACCAAGTTAGATCGTGCTTACATATGTAATTGGTTTTTAAATAAATGTTATATGTTTTTGTTAGATTATGTTCTATTTTAACTAAAGGATAACATTTCAAGATTTTTGGAGGTTTAGCAAGTATTTTCTAGAATTAAAGGCATTTGTTTGAGGTGTCATCATTTTATTTGAGAGGAAGTAAGATAAGGAAATAGCAGGGAAGCAGTAGAGTAGTTGTTGAATCTTCATAAATAGCTCAACCATTAGAAAGGAAAGTGTGTGCTCTCTTCGACAAAAATGTCTCAAAAGACTGATGGCGACCACACGCGACCGCTCAATTTCGGGAACCTTTCTGTGACCTAACTCAGTTACGAGTGATTTATCACACCAGTAAAGAGAACATAGCCATATTCGGGGTGATTCCATCTGTCGCAAATGCAAATAAATATTTTACAACATTTGTATCCACTACAAAACCGACCTGGATTCAGATCAAGTACAAGATCCCATTATTCTTTTTGAAGTTCCAAATAAACTAACAACTGAGCATGGCAATGAGGCAGCACCAATCACTCGAATATATGCAATGAATTTATTATCATTAAGAAATAAACGAGATTAAAACTTAAATATTCTCAGTTCTTTATTTGCTCACATTTCTCATCTCTTGTTGGTATACCTAAACGGTTTGTCTCATTGCAAGGAGTTCTCAATTCGTTCCTGTATTTAATTTCATTTAATTTGCTAAGGCCTCTGTTGAACTCAAACTAACTCCGGTTTGATATTTTTATTTGAACTTCTGAATCCACTGAAATTTGTCATCAATACAATTTTCCTCCAATTTCATCACTTTGCTGTCCTCTACTCAAAGCCGAACGGAAGAAATAGTCTTGTAGAATCGACTTAGGTAATTAGGAAATGGCATAGATCAGCAATTAATAATCGACAGCTGACTTTTCTAAACGACAAAAACGATGTACAGAATTCCGATTTTATGCTGTCGTTTTTTTTCTTGTCATTTACGACACACGGAATCGGGACGCATGACTCTTGCAGCTTCTTCTGTTTTATAAGCTTACATGGTAAAAAGAGCTTAGTGCACAATTATGGAGAACAAACTTGGAACAACGCCAGACAATCGCCCACTCTTCGGACTTCAAGTGTGAGCAGCGTGCTCGAATGACCAAGTTCGATTTATTCAATTGATATTTTCATTCCTGTTATACGACACAGGGACAGATATGGAGTGTATCGAGACAATGAAGGCGCTCTTTGTGGTTTCGATGCAAAAGCTTTGGCTCTGATCTTCGCATATGTACGTAATTGGACGGATACCGATCGCAAGGACAGAGGCAATGATGGAAAATGGTAAAATTGGATCCTAATTTCGGACAGCTTACACAACATAGTACAAAAAAATAAATGTTAGGGCATATTCTTTCATGCCATAATATAGTTTAAACCATCATCAGAGTGCTCGCCGAACGACAGTAAGTTAGAAATAGAAACATTGTACGTCCAACTAGTTTTAAGCATTTTTGTCTAGTATATAAGCATGTCATGAAGTACGAAATAAAAATGAATTGAAAATGGAAAAAATTACCATCAGGAATCGAACTCTTTCCCAACTATTACTCTGACACGGCTTTAGTAATCAACAGTTAAATGCCATCTCTTTGAGGTTGAAAAGCTAGAAACACAGAATGTTATGGTCATATTGTTGCAAAATGTTCGAGGGAGTCAGAAGCTTCGACGGCTAATCGAAAAAAAAAAACAATAATCCCACACAGACGACATTTTATTTATTATTAATTCCGTATGTGGTGTCGGTCATGACTTGTTGAGTAGGTGGCATCACATTTCATAACTCACGTTTTAGCCTTGGTTCATCTCCGACTGTAACGCACCCATAATATTGGTATTGAATCTGCCTGTGGATATAGGCGAATAAACACACAAACAACTGCTTATTTTCATTCATTAGTACAACTTTGGCATGAATATCTTCGAAGAGTGGCCACTTACTTATATACTATCCCACAGAACTCTAAAGAATCCCCATTAGCTCAGGCATCGTAGCCACTAACTTCTTGGTTAACTATGGTCCCACGCCAGCTTGTCCTCCCAATAATTCAAATTCTCACAATAACCCAAATATGTTAAGCCGTGGCAGAAACAGCTTCACAATTCATATAAGCAATAAAAACAAGTATTAAAACCATGCACCGATACGATTTTCAAAACCTCCAATAACATAAAAAATGCGTTTGATCACGCGTCCATTCTCTAATGCACTTTAATGATTGCCATAAAAGTTTGAATTATACAAGCAAATCATTAGTCTTTATTTACACTTCGGAAAGAAAAGATTTTTCATACACCGACTAACCTGATAATCCAATTTGTTGATACTCGCCGTAGATTGGCTATAAAACCACACATGAAATGGCACAAACTACTTGAGGTTAATCCCCACGCCGACCATATTGCCATGAAACCACAATAACACAGCGAAGTGCCGTCTGAAAACGAACAGGTCGTACAAATAAGAAGTCAACGCTTATTGACACTAATCCCTTGTAAATCTCAAATCGGAACGTGCGTTCAATGATTTTCCTCTCACATTGTGACTGAATTGAGGGCCAACAAGATGTCGACGCGAGGAAACAAATGCAAACTCCATAATTTGACTAGAGTGTTGAGAAGGAGTTTTGCTGGTTCATGTCTTAAAGGAGTTGCTGGTGCACTTGAGAATTCATGTAATGCCAAGCAAAGTCCTGGTGTAATCAGAAAGGCGAAGGATAAGTGGCAAACACTTGCATTTTAAGCAACTTAGTGCATGGTGGTGACACTTAACAGAGAGATACACTTTCATCTCAATGGGGTGTGGTGCTCAGATGTTACTAAGCAAAATGCAAAACGGACTGTACGTATATACGCACTGGTGTGTTGAAGGGGAATCCACACAGAATATTACGCTAACGAAATTTAGATGAGTGAGAAACTTGTAAATAGTTTCAAGTTATTTCGGTAATAAATTGTTGTCTTTTCTCAACAGAGAAGTGAAATATAAGACACTTAATGACATCCCAAACATATTACATGTTGCCCTTATTCTTGCCGAAATTCGTTAAAATAATTGGCCATTGTTGTTTGCGAAGAACTAAAGCAAATTTTAACACATTTTTTTAGGTGCATTGCTAAACTTTGTGGCCAGTAGAGTTGTGGGTATGTGCGTCGTCCCCAACCTCGACGTCGTAGGTTCGATACCTGGTCTGTGCGACAGAAATACATTTCACGGCCACACCTCTTTCGAGTCACTGACAATGCTCAACAAGTATTTCCTGTATTCCTGTCTAGAAAAAGCTTCTCAAACTTGGCCGTTCGGAGTCGGCATAAAACTGTAGAGTGGAAGGCCCTCGTGAGAGTACGATAGCTCGCACAGCACGAGTGGTTGCTGGGAAGCTAGGCCCTAGCCCTCTACGGGCTGTAGCACCGCCCATATTATTGTTATTCATAGCTAAACTTGGAAGCACTATTCGAAAAAAGTACAAGAATTGCTTTGAGTGTTATATAATTTATCACAATATTTGGTCATGTATAAAATTGAGTGAAACACGCTTTAGTCACAGCAAGAGTGATCACAATTCGCTTTGGGTAATGACACAGAATTCCTGGGCACGAAAGAGCGACTAATCCTTTACCAAGGAAGACGGAACACTCAATTGCTACCTGTGAATCTCAATGCGTTGGTTCAACGGCTTAAACTTCGTTGTACAAACAAATTAGCTGGAGATTTATGTCATAATTCAGACACTTAGATCTTGTTTCCCATTTCAAATTTCAACATTGCTAAGCCATATCTTTGCCTCCGAAATGCTCACCGACAGACGAACACCCATTCATTGGAACACTATAATCGCCAGCCTTTAATCGAATTCACGAATAAAAACCTGCATTCTCTACTCTCACCGCAACATAATAAAGACACCCAAGAAAGCATCGCATCAACACAAAACAGACGCTCCTCAAAAGCTGAAAGGATCAGACACACATTTCTGAAGTGCTGACTCCAATGATTCAATAAAAATCCAAACCTTTCAACGAATTTACGATCAACTATCAACAATCTCACGGAAACTCTTCAAATTCCCTGCCTTAACCGACGTACGATCTGGGGCAATTAAACGTTCCTCGTGGCTCCACCGCATCAAAGGCCGCCCCCAGACTGTGCTCACTTTTATTGCAATCCCTACCAATATGTTGCACATTACGGACTAATACCGAACACATGTTTTTCATTTTTTGTCAGCTTCCCCCGGAGCTGAGGGCTTTTTTTGGGAAATTCTTGAAACACCACACGAAAACAATGTGATTCACAAAAGAAGGGGATTCACAGCCGTCCGCCGGCAGACACGCACTACGCACCACATTATTTTAATTTTCTAATATTAGCCGAAACGAAGAGGACAGGTTCATTAATCTTGATGGAGTCAGCCTCGATCGGGGGTGTGCTGCTGGGGCGTCCGAATTCCATTTTCATCGGAACTTCCAATCTTATCACAAATTGGACCATACGCGTGATTGCTATGCTCATAAATACAGAGACGTGTCCCACCGAATCGAACGCGTGTGTGTCGGAGACGACTCCCGAATTCAAGGACCGCCAACGCAAATCTATAAATTTCAAAACAGTCTGCTAAGAATTCCGAATTAATTTTCGCGATTCGCACGAAAGGAGCACAGACTGTTTCGCGGTGCTCTGCCGTTCACAGATCCGGATACAATGGCATGCCTTCTCTAGACGCTCCACTGTCGGAGGTGTTCCTTCTGCAATTTGTTCCGCCCACACGTATACACAGCTAAAGGGACTTCGGAGAGACCGAACTCACCACCACCTACAACACCCCTAATCTGTCATGCAATGAATTTTTCACGAACTTCGGAGGATTTATTCGCAGCGAGATGAGGAATTGCAGGAGAATAGCATTCGATTAGGGATCCGAAACGGATGTGGGGCCCACACTTCTCCTGCAGCCGCAAATAGGAAAAGCAGCCGTTAGGGGTTGCGCAGAGAACCAGACTTATTCCTGGTCTGGCTCATTAATTAAATTCCGGCCAGTAAATGGAATGTGCAGCGATCCAATTGTGTTGTCCTGCGATTCGAGGATTAAGTCGGCAATGAACGCGCGCCCTGTGTGACTAAGCGGCATGAGTAATCATGCCTCGTATAGCATGGGGGTGTTTCATAAACAGACGAGGGGACCGGCAATGGGGTAGGGGTCGCTTGGAAAGAAATAAGGGATACATGAGTGGGTGACTCATGGGAAACTTGCAGGCAGGTCCTTTGACAGGAAATATGCATGGGGAGCGAGAGATTTGTTACCAGAACTTGTTGACTGTGAATGTTCTTTAAAAGAAAATAATGTTTTCGTGATGTGAGATGAGGCGACATGCAATTCTTTGTTGAAGCGGTTGAGGGTGAATCATTCTGTCACTGAGACTAATTGCAGACTGACATTCGACGGGGAAAGACAGATTGGGCGGCGTCTCTAGAGTCTAGGCAGCAATCTGTTGACTCACCGCTATCGCAATGCAGCCTGACGATTTATGAAAAAATTAATGACGACTTGTTGGGAGAGACACTTTCACTTCTGAGAGCTAGATGACAGATAAGAGCAATTGCAGTCAAGCATTGTTTTCTGTTATGTGAGGGAGTTGTTCATGCTTAGGGATATTTTCCAAATTCCAATATTTCCAGGGTATCTTTCGATGGCTCTTAACGCTGGTCTCACAAGTCATGTTAGGGATATTTTCTTAGGGATATTTTCCAAATTCCAATATTTCCAGGGTATCTTTCGATGGCTCTTAACGCTGGTCTCACAAGTCATGTCATGGGTTGAATATAATATCTTTTTGTGACTGTTTTGAATAGTATCGTGCCAGGTCAAAGGAAAGTCTTTGTATGCTTTTGCCAGAGCCAGAAGCATTTTTGTAGATCAGACTTGCTCGGTACTTGCACAAGTGTCGAAAGAGCGATTGGTTTTGCTCGAACTTATGTAAGAACAATTGAACGAAACTCAACGAAACCATTTTTGGTCAGTTTCTTTTAAGTCGGCTCTAGTGCAAGTTGACAATATTGGACGCAACTCAACGAAATCAACCGGTGTAACATTTGCGTTTATTCGGCTAGAGTTATTTCTTGTTTTGTTTTCTTGTTAAACATCCAACTTTCGATCCAACACGGAACTTTCACATCAACCCATGCTCCACTTGCTTTATCAAGTAGTACCTTAGGATTTTCACATCAACCCATGCTCCACTTGCTTTATCAAGTAGTACCTAAGGAGGTAATCCTTTATGCTCAAATAGGCTCCTTAAAATAAAGTATCGGGTATTTCATCCTTAATGAGCTACGATTTAATATGTTTAGATAAGAACGAACATTATTTTCTGTACAACGGTACCGTATGAGCTTGGGTGAGCCCATTAATTTGAAATATTGGAACCTTGACATATGGTAAGAGCTATAATAAATGGATTCAAGACGCTTCCAAGATAAACTCGTTTTTCAAACTAAGTGTACGCAATAAACATAAAATTATCCTTACACAGCAAATAACAAATGACAAATAGTTGATCTTAAAATTAAAAAAAGAAAACATATATGTATTCAATGCAGTAAACATGCTCCTTCTACACATAATCTACGCTCCATTAAGGACATCAACTCTCTACACAGGGTATCCTCCCCTCAAGAATTTGTGTTGCATAAAATTTCAATCAATTCTGTGAATACTTCATACAGACACTATACATACTTCGTTTGGCTACTGGGTACCAATTCACAAACAAGATAAGGATAGTTAACCAAAAAAAAAAAAACGGGAGGAAGGACATAAAAAGGATTCTTCAATAAATTTCCCTTAATGGGACTTTTACTTTGACATTGAATTCCCGTTTCATCCATTTCAGGAAATTGCAATTATCATATTTACGTTCCACATCGTTTGCAACGCATTTGCAATTGGCGAGACGCCAACCCCTTAACGGGGTGGTTATGCAAGAAATGAAAATTATTCTAAGAGCTATAATCTAACTTAGGGAACTATTTGGAAAAGGGTGACATTTATAAAATAGGAAAAACAAAAAAGTGTATGCATACCGTGTATATATATCGTTTATCACCAATTTCAATGCAAGCATCCAGCACTAAAATTTCTACTAATTAACATCTACGAAAGCTTTGATTTTTTTTTTCGTATAAGCTTGGTATAGCACTTATTTAGTTTTACATAGAAATTTAGTTTGAAGCTTTGCCTGGAAAGAGAAAAAAAGAGATTTTTTGTTAAAAATATGTTTTTTAAGTTTAGGAGAATATTCTTTATTAGATAAATAGATGTATGTTTGCGGTTTCTAACCATAATTTATATTTTATTCTTATTTAAATACGAAACTGTTCAAAGCACTGTATTAAAGAGCAGAATTATGATAATCAATGTTTTTTATATCAGCTTAGAAATAATGAGGGTATTCTGCGTTTTAGCTCAGAACCTTTTAGAAATTGCCGCTGCAAATCGGTACGCGGCTATAAGATAGAGATATTATGTCTAAGATATGAGACCCACCATAGCTGCCTCCTAGGTAAAACTAGGCAATGGCAGCTTTCGAGCAATTGCACATCAATGGCCTCTGCGCCTCCGCGTATGTTAACGTACTTATTCGGACTTCTGGAACATCTTGCGCATTAATAGTAGGACTGTGAGTCTTGCATAATCATCAGTATGTTTTTAGAATGACAAAAAATGTCATGACAGCGCTTCACCTAGATTGAAATCAGTTTCACTGGAGGAGCCAGAGTTCCCGCAATATCTTCCTTCTCAACGCGACAACTTAGGGAGACAAGTCAAAAGGGGATGGACATTTTCGACTACGGAATTAGCGTGTGTAAGCGGCTAGAATGTCAAGACTAGGCATGATATATTCCGTCATCATTCTTCGGACGATGACATATGACGGACTTCTCAGGTCTGATGGAGTGTTCACCTGCCCTTATCCAAAATGAATGGTACATTCTGCTTAATAGTTAGGCTAGCAGCTAATTTAGACCATGGTCGAAATCGCGATTTAATTAATTATGGATTATTAAAGTGATAACACCTAGTTCTTAGATTGAAAGAGACGCCGTCATCAATTACATTTTTTTTTTATCGAATAATGTCTTTTTTTGACTGCAAGTCTCTTTCCGCTTCCATGGAAAAACAATTCCTTTCAATGACAATTTGTCTGCACAAGTAGATAGTCCTGGGGCCTTTATCTGTTAACTGTACAAACTTGGATTGCCGTATATAGACAGCAAGCTTGTTTCAAACCGCTTTTTTTAAGAAGGAAAAAATCGTAGACTTATGGTCTGATGTTGAGCCCATTGCTGTTCGAAAATGACTTGAATGCAAGTAGAAAATGTAGCATTACCAGTTATAACAGAAAGCAACCTACAAGCTTCGAGTCAAATCGCATCAAACGGTAATATTCGCCCCTTTTAAACTTGGCTCAAGAAATCCTGCACTAGTCGTTTGCTCTGGTTCTCTTCACACTTCTTCTTCTTCTTTGTATGGCGCTACAGTCCAGGGTGGACCTATGTATCAACCAACAAGCCTCTCCAACTAGAGCGATCTCTGGCTAGCTGTTTCCAGTTTCGCACACCAAGTTGATTGAGGTCCTTGTCGACTAGTGTGCACCACCTTAAACGCTGGCGTCCTCTGTTGCGTTGCCCCACAAGTTCGGAGACGAACATTCTTCGGGACGGAGCTCAGTTTTCCGGCTCTACATAGACCAGCCACCGTTGGCGTTGGATCCGTAGTCGCCTGGCTGGACATGTCGCTGTACAGAAGCCGTCAACACAAACTGGACCAAAGATCGCACGCAGAACTTTTCTCTCCAAGTACTTCTTCATCAGCTTTTCAGCTTGTCCATGCCTCCGCGCCGTATAGTTGGAATGGTCAGATTATATTGAGTTAACTTGGTCCGTTGAGAGGGGCCTCTACTTCTTAATTGCCTCTTTAGCCCAAAGAAACAGCGGTTCTCTCCACACACACTTCATCAAACAATGTCCTCCACTTTGTGCATACAAACAGAATCAAAACGAATACCCTTTGTGGAAACTTCAAAGTAGTTGATTGTGTCAAACGACAAATGATCAGAGATGTTCCTGTTAGTTGAAATTGGCAAAGAAATTGCCTCCTTTCCTTTATCAAACAAATCACACAGTCTCTTCCAACAACCAACGAGGTCTCATTAACCCAAATGAGCACATTACACAAATGCGCTTCCTGGTTGGCACCTTAGCGTCTTTTTTTATTTTTGCCAACTATTAAGTCGGATCTTTACATAACTCACTTGGACTACGTAATAATTAAGCTAAGTGCTGCTATAACTCAACCCATTGCAGCAGACATTTGTTAAAGGGTGAAGCCAGTGATAAAGTCCAGCATATGTCAGTGCAGGGGTTACAGTTGAACGACCTCAGACGTGTCTCGCACCTGAATTGCTTTTGTTAACTTTCATTTGCTCTCATGAACTCTATCTCGGTCTCCACAATGTGGTGAAAAAACATGAAAAACACATTCTTTCCAATCATCTGCAGGCTGTCTGGGTGTTGCTTTGCTGATGGCTGCTGATGTGCTTGTTATTGTCAATTTCTTTTCTGATTCTCGTTTTCTTCCATCAATACACGATCCGCAGACGGAGATGGTACAAGTTAATTAATTCTCTGACAAATGCCAATTTTGAGTTCGCTGTGTGTTCGTTCGTTAGAAACTCCAGACACATGTGGGGTGCAGTTCTGAAGCCGCCTTGGATGGAACACACGACTTTCACATGTTCCACATGGCAGCAAGTGTTCAGTTTTTAATTGAAAACTTCATACATTCATATTCATATTCATATGCTTGGCTTGGTCTAGACATCGAGAAGAAGAAACTCACTATGAGTCTAAACGGAAGTCAATTTATTGAGGAAGACTGTGCCTTTGTCTAAAGCAGCCCTTGTTCGACATTTATCATTTCCAATTAACTCATTTCGACTCAGATTTCTGTTACGTCTCTGAAACGTGAGTAAATCGGATTAAAATGACATCACAGTCCAGGGATGTGATTTGCATACGAGACAATGACTGGGGTGTCGTCTCTAATGTGATGTCATCTGGTCGCATTCGATTTGGAGTGCAGGCTTATTTTGTATTCAACATATGGTGTCATCCGACGGAAGTTAGACTTGATTTGCTAAGACGTGTGCTAAAGGTGGGATGAAAGCAAAAGTCTATGGGAACGTAAATCCAAAGTTGAACCTAGTTTTTTTTTAAGAGAATACACAGTCAACAACGATTGATGGCATTCGAATTTTATTCTCTACAAGTCTCAACTGAGGAAGAAAGTTTACGTTGTACAAGAGAGCGGATATTCCTCTTGTGTTTTCGGAGCCGCCGAAGGGAAATTTGTCAACTCAGGAATAACGGGAAAGTAAACGAGTCTTGGTTAGTTTTTTCGCTATCAGTAACTATTTTGTCCATACCAGATCGTTGCGAAAATTTCCACTATAAGTAATGTGGCTGATGCTAAGCAAAAAGAGATCGGCATCACTGATCAGCATTAGTCACAAAGAAGTGTGAAATACAAGCCCTTACCATGACACAGACACTAACGCATACCGACTGAACATACCACACAATGTCTTCTTCTCAGAAACTTCAGAGGTGAAGAAGAAATTGTAACGTAATACTGAAAGGAACATGCAAAACAAGCGACATAAAATGAAACACGTCTTGTTTCAACGAAATCTTTATTGAGACTGACTGAATATCATTAACAGAGCGCAGCAACCAATTCCGCTAACATAAAATAAACTTCGCTTAGTCGTTAGAGTTTACAGCAATGCACAAGAATGTAGTATTTCTTAACACCATATTAACAGAGTGTGTATTTAAATTCTAAATCGAACAGAGGGTGACACTGCATTCTAAACAAATACGCTTCATTATTGATCAGCACATTACATTATTGATATTAGAATGATAATCTCTTAGAAAATGGAATCTATCCAACATCTGCTTTGCAAAGGCCTAACCCTAACATACATAAGAAAACAGTTTCTTGGAAATTACTTATTTGCAGAGCTGGAGGACGTGTAGGATGTAGTGATGAAGTTCCTGAAAGAAGCCGTGGGTGACCCGGGCGTAGCTTTTCAGCAACTACTCGTGTTGTGCGTGCTACTGTTCTTTCACGAGTTGAAGGGAACTGCGGTTTTATGCCGACTCCGAATGGCAAAGCTTGAGAAGCTTTTTCTAGAGAGTTGTACTCTTTGAGTAATGTCAGTGACTCAAAAGTCTTTTTTTTGGTACATCGAGGTTGAAGTGAACATATCCACAACGCCACAATGTAAAGCAGTAGACCTCGTTTGAGCCAACACCCCATCTTTAGTTTTAAACCTAATTGTAATCACCAATTGTAAGATAAGTCATTTTTTTGATCATAATAAATTTTTAATTCGTGGATTTCACATCCGGTAGTCTAAGTGAGCCACAGCAGTAGGCCTTTCCATCTGAGGAGTATTTATTACACTTCAGAAGCTTCAGTCACGTTTCTCCAAGAAATAAATGGGAATGGTTATTGATGTGGTTTTTTTATATTTTCTGAACTGAACTGAACACTTGGGTCTTAAAGCTCAAATTGCTAACATAAACCACTATACAAGACAAGCTCAGACTTGTCATAGCTTCTTTTAGCAACCATTTGTGTTCCACATCCTGTGCAAGTACAAATGTACCAGTCTATGTCAACTTCTGCAACAAATTTTTGAAGATCTGATAATATCCTTAAAATAAACCCTCACCACGATTTTTGGGGCGGAAGATGGATGACTGATGATTCTATTGTTCGCGAGTGAGGTCACGAACTCTCCAGCTTCAAATAACCATCACGATAGGTTCACACTTTTTCTTTACTCTTTTCGAAACCTGAAGGAGGAATAGAAAAGGCCTTCTTGCATAATTCAGTGGGCAGGCAATTACGAAAACGTTGCTCCAGTGAATTGTAACAACTTTCAAAAAAGGGATAAAATAACGATCTCAAGTGGAAGTCCCTTCAACCCCCAAACGTCTCTTGCGGAATTTCTTAACCCACTTGAACACCTACACCAACCACGGAGAGACCTCGTAAAACTTAAGAATTTCATTTAACTTCCTCGTCCCGACTGATAACCGCATTGAGATAAAAATGAAGCATCAATTAGAGCGCCATCTTTCCAACCACCCACCATTCGGTCACTTTAACTTCCCTCGTAAACTGCTTCCCGGCGAAGGAAAGAACAAAAACTCCAATGAGTCATTCGGCCGTTAGATAAATTATCTATTTAAATGTTTATTTAATGTTCTATTGTGCTTTGTTTTTTTTTTGGCAAAGTACTCGTACATTTGGTGGTGGTCAATTGAGAGGCTGTTGAAATTCTAAAATGTTACGCAAACATGTGTCGGCGTGTCGAGCTGAAAGCAAACCCGATCAGATTACCGCCCATGATACCTCCACCTGAGAAGCAATTAAGAAAAAATCCGGTTTCATTTCGCACAAGTGGGGGGTGCTTGTATTTGAATGTTTCCGGTCCGACCAAACGAACCAATTGCGTTTCGTTTTTGAAATGAGATACTTCTGCACAAAGCGCACGGAGGGAGTATCATCGTGTTTTTGCCAACAGTCTTCAACTTTTCAAGCCGCTTACGATTCAAGAACGGCGTGTAGTCACAGCACAACAATCCCCCATTTGGACACGACACGACAACTACATCAGAGTTGAGAGTAGTTCAAGGTTGTCCCGCATAAATTAGACACATAGAGGCCCGCAAAAAAAGCAAATACACAATTTCGTTCATTCCACAACGAGCCAAGTGTAATTAGAAGAATCCCCTTTGTGACAGCAGCTCATTACAGACTGTACAGCGGTGGCATTGTTATGAGAGAACTATTCAAATCTTTTCGGAAGACAGTCTAGTGACGCCACCCCACGGTACTTTGTATTCCTCACTCGTCGACGGCAGCGGGAGATTCACTAAAATATGCACATATGACTCAATTGGATTTCATCTTGCGATTATGGCAGGCGCACGTCCATTATGCTCCGTGCAGTCAGGATGGCGTTCGTTCCTGCGCCGGATACACATTCCGGTTAAACATTAATTGCTATTCCGCACCGACAATCACTTTAATTAAGATTAAATGCCGCAGACATGTGGCGCGATGAGAAAAGGCGCACAGACCGATGATCTGTCAGAGTGTCGGTGGCAGTGGGGGGCCAAGTCCGGAATTGGTATGTGTGCGCGACGGTGAATCTGAAGGGATTTCTCGTCTAAGTGAACGTTAATAATGCATTCGATGTATGTTTAGTTTGAATTTACGACGTGGAAAAGTGTTAATTGAAAGTCCACAAAGCAGTACAGTGTCGCGGCTATGCGGCGACGCGTTACAAAGTGGTGTTCTCTTTCGGTTAACGAACTAAACTGCTGCGACAGCCTTGGTGCCGTCTGGTGTACCTAGAGTACGTGGGCTGAATATGCGTGACACAGTGTAATGCAGCTCGTGCAGTGACCATGAACTGAAACGCAAGCGGACGGATCGAAGGATGAGATTGCACTTTGTTCTGCGATTGAATTCTATTAAGGGCACAATGCATCATTGTTCGATGTGTACAGTGACTTATTGATTTTACGACGACGAGATGGTGCACGCTCTCCCTCTCCATGTCTGTGCATTTCATTTGACATAGTTTCGATTGTGCATACCTTCATGGGATGGACATCGGATGACGTAGTTTTACAGAGGGCATCCTTGGTTACACCATGAAACAGGTTTCAAGGTGGAGTGATGTCACTTCCCTTTACTTTGTGTTTTGCGCTCCGGTATTGTGCGGAGTGTTGTCAGATGTCGTCACAGAGCGAAACGGGGGAAATTGCAGCATAAGTTGGAAAGATTAAGGGTTGCCAACATAAATTTTTTTAAATGATGTATTTTTTGTTATTTTTGTTTTATTTGAATGTTGTTGTAGACAGCCAGCAAAAGACGTCATTTTAAATTCGGCGTCATTTTAGAATGTTTAACATTCAATCAAAATTCAATGTGTAATTAGTAAGTAAACAGAGAGTGAAAGGTTTTGGGATATTTTCAAGCGCATTTACCAGTCAAATGTAGGCTATTTAATCGCTAATGGTGAACGTCATTCGCAGATCAGTCATACCAAGATTACAGTCGGTGTACGTCCAACCTCAGACGAAAATGTCACCTTAATAGCTTGGTGTGAAAAATAGGTGGGTTTCCTTAGAAACGATAACACGGTTTGGGGTGAACCACTTTCCACAGCATTTTGTATACAGATCATGGTATATGCTTAGTAGTTCCATTTTGAACTAATCATTCGTGAGACAATGACTTACTATTTCGCTGACATCTAATATGCCTTCAGTTCCCTATCAGTTTTGATGTTCATGTTGCAATGATGGGAACGAACTTGAGGACCCATGCTCGGTTTGTAGATCCAATCCAATCCCATTCCCAGTTTACGACGTATTGTTTGGTTTCAAGTCTCAAATTAGAGACCTAACAGCCGAGGTGACCGTTACAATAGAAAAGATAACATCTTCTTCGAATTACTCGGTACCTTTAACGCTGTCAATAAGGCATGTTTTCTTCTCCTCCCTTACATGTGGACCTATGTGCTAACCCTTTTCAGCACCAACAACCCCCTCTCTTTCACAGCATAGAAGAATTTTCCGCTGACATTCATGTAGCGCTCACATCGGGTGTGTGTTCGTGTTCGAAACCGTACAAGGAAGAGATCACTACCGCGATGAAGGCACTGAAAACCAATTAGGCAGTAGGACTTGTTGGAATACTCGCAGAAGTCGGCAGTGGCAACTTCCTTAGCGAAACTACTGCTTGAACTTCAAAGAATACTGCAAGCCGAACGCTTCCCGGATGAGTGTACAACGGGGATGGTCGTGATTTTCACGCCCTTTCAATGGGCGCTTCCACGAGCAAACATTTTTCAATACGAGACACTTCAAGGATGATACCAAGTAACTGAAGTAGTTTCATTCCGATTTTTTTTTAATAGGTTTGTTTCCTTGGTGGTGGCCCGTGGCGTTGTGGTTATGTGCGTCGACCCCAACCTCGACGTCGTACATACATACATACTGACAATGCTCAAAGAGTATTTCCTGTCTAGAAAAAGCTTCTCAAACTTGGCCGTTTGGAGTCGGCATAAATGTGTAGGTCCCTTCCACCCGTGTGAAAACAATAGCACGCACAACACGAGTGGCTGCTGAGAAGCTGGGCCCTGGCCCTCTATGGGCTGTAGCGCCACCCATATTATATATATTGTTTCCTTGGTGATACGAGATTCACTTAAGTTTCACTTCGTTTCACACATCTTCATCCGAAATGACTCTGAAATCGCTGATATCTCAGAGTATGAACGTTAACGACAGCATAATTGTGAACATTTTGCACCCAATCGCCTGTCGACTTTCCACTATGAATCGGCATCTTAATGCATTTCTCGCTCTTCTGCATCTCTTCATCTGACTAGACATTTGCCATTTCAAGTCTGGACAACAGACTATCGGACTATCGCAGAAACGTTCTCATTAAGTTCCCTCGTTTTTTTTTTTTCATTTAAACAGAAAATAATTCCCTTATCGTCTTCACTCTGTAGGATGTTAGCAAATTGTGTTGCCACCCCATTCACCTTGGATACCGTGCAGCAGAGCACCCACTTAATGACATTTTGATGACTAGCCATTAAGCCAGACCGAACAGGAATCAACTGTTCAGCGCTTATTGCAGACATTGCATTGCATTAACCTCTTTGTTGTCTGACAGCTGACTAAGACCTTCATGTTTCTTATTGTAACTTGTCTGGCTCAGACCATCCACAAAAGGACTTAAAATCAATATAATGTATGAATTCAGGAACGAATCCTCCGCGACATTGTGTTGCAATGTTTGACATTTTTTTCGTAACAAAAGGGAAACTCAATCAAAGTTGCTGCCAAAACATTTCAAAGCAGGATCCGTACGTACTTCGTGAGCACAATATGAGTATGAAAAGTAAAAGCATTTTTATGTTTATGCGACTGTGAAGGGATACTTAACTCATACCGAGAAGTTTTATTTATATTTCACCCGTCCTGATTGTGCAGAGGAATGATTTTACGACTTAGTGCCATCATGACATTTTGGTTCTATCCGCTCAATTTTTATGTCCTGGAAGTTGAATATGAATGTCGGCACAGACATGAAACTGTGCCCTTTTTGGGGAGGGAATAAAAATTGGATAGGTTTGGTGGGTGGTATGGTGGAATGAACATATTTTTCATATTGATAAGACAGGGTTCTTAGCAAAGCACGCACAAGACGAGGAAATACGCAGTTTGCTTTAATGGCTAGTGTTACGTAACTCAGCCTTGCAGTATTTTTTTTTTCTTGGATAATGGTATCTTTTATAGACGTTCCCAAACATAATTTCGAGATACCTTGATACAGTTTTCAAAGCTAGCAGACATGTCTGTGGATCAACTATGATCAACTCACACGATACGTTGTGTCCTTCAATTTCCTAAACAGACACCACCCTAATTCGATCCGCTGGATTACGCAAGTGTGGATTTACAACCAATAGTTGGATGTTGTGGCAATAGGTGTCTATCAGTGGATAAGGGATGGGATAAGTTCCTGCGAACTATTCCCCACATGCACTGTCGTGTGACTTCTTCAACTTTGTACTGGAACACATCTTGCATATTGCAATACGAAAGGCACATCATCAGCAAATCCATTCAGTTGCTGGGCTACGCAGATATTGACATCATAGGTAAAACGTTCTCAGCGTGGCGTTATGGAAGCTTTCACGGCTTACGAAGAAATGGCGAAACAAGTTGTTTTTGAATTATATAAGGACAAAACAAAGTATTTATTGGCAAAAAACAAATAATTATCGGTTCTCCGCCGACACAGGGACGTCACTGTTTGCAAAAATAACTTCGATGTGGTTAAGGTGTTTAAAAAACTCCATGAATGTCTCCCTAGGAAACCGCAGCTACTTTGGTTTGGCGAAACAAATGGTCCCTAGGGACCTAGCTGGAAAATGAAAATGCATGCTCTACTACAAAGCGAAAGCACTAATCCTGCCACAGCTTATGCGAAGAGGGCGAATGGAGATGACGATACAAGTGCGAGGTGTACCAAGATGTGCATGTCGGAGTCGAAGAAATCACAAAAATTACGACTACACTGGCTCGGTCATCTCAAGCTCATGCACAATACGAGAGAGAAGCTTCGAACCACAGCCCACACATTCGAGAAGAAGGTCGCCCAAGGTATCGGTGATGCCTAAGTGCTTGGTCTGTATAATCGAGCCTCCCATGACCGCATGTATGCGTCTCTCAAACCGCATCGAGTGCCGGTTAAGTAGAGTCTATAACCATAAACATACCCACATTTTAGTGAAAATGCTTCATCCAATGCATTGATTTTAGCTATTGTGGAGTTTCGTCCACTCTCAGGATTCAAACACCTCCGTTCTCCAGATCAAATCATGTCATCTCTCCAAACAAACCCCTCTTCCTTCAATTCAAAACTAAGTACCTTTGCCCCAAAATGAACGCACAAAAGACAGGTTAACTACAATCATTTATTTAATACCTTGGAACACAAGTGATTTAATATATAATACATTTATCCGCTGGATTCATTTGGGTGCCCGGTGGGCAGTTGAATTCCCTTGAGAACTCCCGCATATTCGAGAGCGGACCATTTACACGGAACTTCTCCATTCGATTCGGCGTGTCCCACGGCACCAGACCGGAGGAAGCATTCTCCGTGTATTTTGCCGTGCAGAAATTCTGTGCGAACGCAATGAAAAACAGCTGAGTGTTGGTGTAGTCCACATCCGAGAGGGTTTCATCGAACAAAAGGACCGGCTCCGAGGTTTTCTGCAGCCACAGGAGATAGGCGTTGAAGGATATGTTCACCGCACTGCTATCGGCCACGATCTCTCGGAGAAGTGCCTTCATTTCGGGCCCGCTGACGAGGGGTTTGCGTCCCATGTAGCTTTCGTATTGCTCCTGGAAGCACTGCACTTGATCCTTGAAGAGCACCGTGGAATTCTGATCCCACCAGAAGCGCATGGCGGCCTTCTCGTCGTAGTTCCAGCCGTTCTCGTCGAAGCCATGCACCAGCTGGTGGGCTATGAGGAACCCAAGAATACCGTACTTGTAGGCGTTCGGAGCAGTCCTGTGGTAGACCGGCGATTGCAGCAGCCCCCAGGGCATGCGGATAATATTCTGCACTGGGCTGTAACCAACCTTGATATCAGCAGCTTCCACATTGGGTCCCCAACCACTGCCGTTGGTGTCGTAGTAGATCTTATTCACTTGCAGCTTCTGCTCGTGCGCAAGGAGATGCAGGATGTTCTCCCAGAAGAGGATCTTACTAATTTTAATCCCATTGTACTCGGCATTGAGTTCGTCCCCCGAGTATTCAGGGAACTTCAACTGCATGCCGGTTACCTTGTAGATCGCTAAGCGACGAGTCGTCTCCTCTATCCAGAGTTGCGAACCGACGTTCGTCTTGAAGGTTTCCCGCAACTTGCTCCATATCTGATCGACGTCATCGACGATCTCTGATCGATGGAACTTCCGCTTGTAGATGTCTCCTACAACCATTGGGAAGAAGAAGATGCTCTTATCAATGCACAGGCGACTGCGCTTCTGCACGTTTTTCTCGTCTGGGAAGCTTATTGTTTCCAAGGCACGGTACATGATGTAATTTGCCACTATCCGTTTCGGAGTTGTTCGCATCACTTTTTCCAGATTGACGAAGTACGGCTCGTTCTCCAAGTACACCGGCTGTGGGATGGGCTGGGCAAAGCTGGTGGACACAAAATAATTGAAGTCAATGGTGCGGAACTGCTCGTTCAATTCCTTGAGCAGCCTTCGAGGCGGGTTCGCCCAGAAGTCAAAACCCCCATCGTCCCCTTTCATTTCGCGGCACAGAGTGATTTCGAAGTCGAACAGCTCTGTTGCGAGCCTCTTCGCGTCGCCCTCGCGCGTATCAAACCAATAGGCCATGTTCTCCACCACCTGCTGCTGCAGTTGCTTGAACTGATCGTCGGTCAGTTCACCTTGCCTGCACTGCTGCTTCGGAAGGATAATGGACGGCTCCCCAAGGTATATGCGAGTGGATCGCTGCGGGTGAACTTCTGGCTTCACGTACAGGCCAATGATGATGTCCATTCCGTACTTCATCCGCAAGTTGCTGATCTGCATGACCCAGTTGTGATTATGCTCGCTCCAGCGACTGTCGGTTGCCGGCATGCCTCCGTTTTGCTTGACAAAATTCGAAAACGTCGCTCGAATCGTTTGGGAGGCGTTATATGAATCCATGCAGGATACATAAAAGTCCTTAACGCGTCGGCCAGCATTTGTGTCATCCCTCGTGACTGATTCCTGCAGCAGTTGCTGCAGCTCCAGATACACCTTCTCCTTCAGCGTTTCCATTGGTGAGGCAATCGGTTTTTCCTCACTCACGGGATGCGTTTTAGCCCAATTACCGCAGGCGAATTCATAAAAGTCATCGCATGGGTCAACGGATTGATTTAGGTACCGACGGAGCAGCGATGCTCTGGGAACACGGAATTCGTGAAGTTCACGATTATGCCATTTCCGAATGGGCACTTGAAAGTTTAATGCTTGCGGCAGGCAGAGAATAAAAACAACCGCGGCTACCGTGGGCGTCGTCATTTGTGGAATTTCGCTAACTGGAGCTGAGACTGAAAAATTTGCCTTAAGAGCGAGCAAGCTTAGACTGCTGTTTCTCCTTATCGAAGAGAGATTAGATTCGATTTCAGGGTTTGAGCAAGAACGAATAGCAACCGAGGGTTATCAGCGGGAGCAAGCAACCGCGATTAGGCTTGAGAACCAACGCGAAGCTCATGTTGATGCGAAGGAAACCAGTCTAGTGACTGTTCACTGGAAGTATACTGAAACAATGCTGATTAGAGGCCATTGCGTCATACAGGCTTAATCGCAACTCACATGTTTGTGGAGGTCTCCGGAGAAATGGAGTGGAATTCATTGAGCGATAGTCGGTTTTGCGAGAGAGCTGTGTTCAATTTTCCGTCTATGATTCCATGGAATGAATGGAGCACAACAAACAAAATTCAAGTCATTGACTTGCTTGCAGACAAGCCGTCTATTTTTGTTTTGGCTTTATTTTCGATTTTTTTTTTGCGGATCTGTTTTCAGATGTGTTAGACATTCAAGGGTGGACAGAAAGAGCGAAGCTGGCAAAAAAAAAACTCAGGACGACGTGACAGTTTTCTTATATTTCAGCAGCTGTCAAAGTAATCAATGACATCCAGCTGTCAAAATATGCAGTAAACTTTGATAAATATTAAACTCTTTTGGTTCTCCAACAGGACATAAGTTGATGCGGGATGGAGACGTCACTGTATCGGGCAGTATAGAAGAAGACCCAGAAATGTCAATTAGGCGCTGAACAGCTGAATTAGGCATTGCCAGAGTCTCAAACTAGATTACTTTACAGTTGGTTAAAGCATGCATCCGTATAAAATTGTGCTAACGACCGTAGACAACGCCGTGAGTTAACAAAATAGTTTCACACCTTAAGCGCTGCTTCTCCAATTGGCTATAATGCTCAGCACATTTGTCACAGATCCGTTACAAAGTGTGCCCTCTAACAAGTTCCTTCTGAACAAAACCAAGAAACCAAAAACACACAGCAGCAGTCCATTGAAACCTATGCTTGTGATCACAAAGTGTATCCATTTGTTTTCCACTAACTTGCTCGTGTCCTCAAACTAAATTCCTCCCAGTCACATGCTGTATTCGCAATTAGTAACACCAATTCTAAAATCGACACTTTATCAATTAAGCAATTCATTTCACCGAAGAAGGAAACGAACCAAAAAACATAATAAGAAACCACTTCCATTAGCATATCCCACTGGAAGGAGAGCCATAGACACTTAACGTCTTAATTTTTCTTTACAAAAAACCCCTGCGCCTCTGAGTCACTTTACGACGGCTTTCCGTGTCTATTTTTGGTATACGACATCGATCAATGTAAACGCGAAACATACTTGAAAATTTGTCGGTATATGTCATCGGCGATAATACGTACGAAATAATATATGCCACAAGGACTCGCCAAGTGAAGATACATAAATAACACTCAACGGCTATTGATTTTATTTCAGTTGTCATTTTTCTGTTTCTTCCTTTTTTTGCTGTAATTTTGTTTATTTTTATAAACTGCAGTGTGGGATCTGTTTAAATAAAATCCTCAACTTGTCAGCAACAGACGGAGGAATTCCCGAACAATGACAGCAACTATTTTTACTTTGGATCAGCGCCTTTGAACTCCACGCCCTATCTGTCAAATGACATCTCTATTGATTGTTTTCGATTTGATTCTCCCACTCTTGTGGGAGGAGACGGAGACGACTGAGACTCTTTGTTCAGTGTCCCAGAAGAAATTGTACTATTTCTTGTACAGGGTTTCTTTTTCTGTATCTATTGATTGGGATTCTGGGGATGTTTTCCTGTCACTTTTGTTTGGCTATTTGACAGATATGTCTTTTTTGTTTGCTTCGCTGGATGGAATATCAAAATCATGCCCCGATGCTGGTTGATTGTATCTTCAGATAGGAATTCTTTTCACTGATACTTCTGGGGTTGAGGACTGTCTTTGTGGTGGAGAGGCTATTATGCAATCGAAGGCAAGAGAAAGTGATGCCTCCAAGGCGATACACTTTATCATATTTCTTACATTGGACTCGGAATGCTGAGGATTAAGGTATAGATATTGAATTCGAAGGCTATTGCTGATGGGGATTACGGGCATCGTTGTGGAATGGAGCCAATTTGATATCATTGACACATCTTTGGCAGGCGACAAGGAATGTGGGGAGAAATGGAGGACAGCAGACACTGTGAAAAGAGCATGTGAGTTTGAAAGTCTGAACAAAGGAGACATTAGGCTCTATAGAAAGAAAAATATTTTTTTGTGGTTAGCAGGTACTTGGGAATTCTTGGTAAGGATCCATTAAGAGCACTCTAGCTTGCATTTGGGGAATGTTTTCATAAAAAATCTTCCACCAGCTCATAGCACACATCAAAAAGTGTATTTTTGTAGTTATCGCGGATGTGTTTCACTCCAGATTTGGGATAGTCTAGGTTTGTTTATTGACATTCAACAAGAATAAAGTCTCACCGACGTATGTGTACACATAAACTGTCTGACCAAAACTCTACAGTTTGAAAAATTGTGTAACAGATCTTATGGCTCATGCATACAAAAAAGGCATTGTATTCTGACAAGAAATCGAATCTCAATGTTAAATTGACTGCCACTTCGAACAGTGCTGCCAAGCTTATAAAGCAAACCATTTAAAAAATGTACCTCAAAAGTTACAACTGATTTCAACAACAACCATTTCAATAGGTCAATAACTTAATGGCTAATGGTGAGTAACGGCCATAAGACGAAATTTTATGCTGCGGAGTATAGAAACAATCGCAGCGAACCACCTAACGCAGAGCATCACGATCGACCGCTACGAACATACATAACATAGAGACGTTGCCCTTTGCCGATGCCTGCTTCGGTTTGTCAAAATAACTTGGCTAGAAACTCGTGGCTCAAAGGCTACAAAACTCTTATGTTGTCAGTAGTTTTTTTATAGAAACGAAAGCTGGACACTAAGCAAAACTACAGAGCTGATTCTTGATGCAACAAAAATTTTACGTCGGATAAACATATGGTCCCATCTGAAAAGGGAGGTGTATGGAGTAGAGAACATAACCGCGAACTCTACAAGTTATACCAGGATATGGATGTAGTCCGGAAGGCAAAAATCCGTGGACTACACTGGCTCGGACACTTTGAGCACATGGACGCTCCAGCAAAGAGAACTAAGTCATCGCAGACGCAAGACGGGTTGGTCTTGATGACTGGGAGCAGCGTGCCCTGGACGATCTAGGATGGAAGGCAGCGATATCGGACTCTCCCTGGGTCGTGGGCCTTTTGTATTATATACATAAATTCATAACATTTCATAACCATAATATACTAGATGCATACAAAAATCATTACAAATTTGTGTCATCAAGCCGAATGATTAAAAAAAAAACCTGCTGTGCTAAGTAGATAATCCGTGAGAAAAGCATTCACTGTTCAAACTTCCGGATGATGCATCATTTTCCCATCAAAATTACCTGCCATAAGTTATGCAATTTCTTACGGAAACCTTTCTAAAGTAGACATTGACGCAGCCAATTATCTTTCCGCTCAGAAAATATATGCATCGTCACTTTCATGTTTGATGAAATGGTACACATCTTCCCCATCTCCTCAAGATTGTCGCCAAAATTTGGAATACTAGGTCGATGTGGAATAAAATAAAGGTAAACATTTTTAATTTAAATGTCGTTCCACATTCCCTAATGCAACATTCATTTTCGTGTTAACCTAAAAACAGCAACAAAAAAAAGTGGCACATCACTGAAAGTGCTGCCAGGTCAACTCTAAACTGGTTGCTTGCCAGGCTAAGGCCTGCAGTACAATAGCATTTCATAATTTGTAATTGCCTTATTGATTATCCCACACATTACCATAGATACGCACGCCATGCAGTGCATTCAAAAATAGACCGTTCCACTTTCTCAACAAAGGCTACAAGAAATATCAATTAGCATAAAGGACAATCCATTTGCAGAGTGTGTCTGTTGAGTGTGAGCGTGGTACGAGCAATGCAGTGTTTTGGTCTCAGCCAAGTGCTCCATTTTAAAGAAATAGCATTTCCACATGCAATCCAGTTGCAGCATTATCGACTTTGAAGAGAGACTGGAGGTGATTCGGTGTGTGGGCCAAGCGGCGATATGCAATAATCTCGGCACCGGCACCGAAACCGAAACCCGAACTGGTTTTTATCATGGGAATACGTTTTTAGTCTTTTCTGTCCGTTAAACCTACTCATTATGCGAGCAAATAATTATACTTCCGCTGGACATGATAGCCATCGACCTTGAGCAGGCACACAATTTCGAAATGCTTGTCTGTATCTGTATCTTACAGGTTGAGAATGAGGTTACAAAAGAAAACAAAATAACTCTCCAACTGGGGACTGTTGTGCGTTTAATGTCGCGTATAAGGTCGGATGCGGTATTGTCCGGCAATACTGTCGCGCATTAATGCAACACTTCCTCGTAAATTTCCAATCACCTCCGTGAGGTTGCTCAAATGGAAATGGCAGTTAGTCACCGTGGAGGTGACTGTAGAGCTTAAGCCAACTCGGAGAAACTGATGCAATGCTTAGTGGGTACATTGACTTCAGTGAACTTCAGATACACCTTCACACGTTCTTTTTTTGTTTTTGACACCTCATCAAGCAGATTGTTGGCGTCACTTAATTGACATCACGCTTTACAATGAAGTGCTTGACCGCAGTAAAAAGTCGCGAACCTTAACAAACTATATCATTTTTCGTCTCAGATTTTGTATGAAGTACTAAAAATAAACTCTTTGTGCAGGGATTAATTTCAGTTTATCTAGAAAAGAAATTTGAAAGGATCGTACATAGTAACAAAGAGCAACTTTTTGGAAATGCTTCATACCAAATGATACCAGATATTGAGACCAGAATTCTAATATTATTTTTCTTGCCTTTTTCGTGGCTCTGGATCTAGGCCTCAACCAACAAGACCCTCCTAACGTGATCTCTGACAGATTGGCACATCAAGTTGGTTGAGGCCCGATGCCCGTTCTATGCACCACCTTAAAAGCAGGCGTGTTGTTCGGTCTTGCCTTATTTTGATGATCGATTATTTGCCAACTGTGGGTATCGTCGCGGGGCATAATCATGAATTTTGCATCAAATGAGAACATTAGGCCAGTGATTCAATGAAATCTGAAGTTCAAGAATCCCTTTGTTATATAAAAATAAGAAAAAGTATGGGACACAAAATAGAGCCCTAGGGTAAACCAGCCTTTACTTCGTGAATACCGGAGATAACTCAACGAAATGTAGGTACTTTCCAATGTAAAGAAGACGAGATTCATCGATCGACCATAAGTACGCGTTTAAAAAAAACAGTGCCTGCTATCAAACTTTCTTAAAGGCACTAAAAATTGAGTTTCCAACTACTTTAGATCCAGAAATTGTCTCAAATGCACGAATTCAATGTTTGCCTTACAAACTTCATTACCTATGCCCATCAAATGACAGAGCTTAAATCGACTATGAACCCCTAAATTTGTTTAACCTTCTACTAAATATCTAATGACAGCATTTAATGAGCCCTTAAGTTTTCCTCAAGAGCGATATGAAATATTTACTGAAATGTGCGAATTGTTGGGTCTAAAAAACTACAGAAACAAACCAAACTACTCATGATTAGTCACACCACCAAATTCGGCATTGAACCCCCTTGACCGACATTAACCGACAGTGGAACTAATCTGGCTGTCACTTTTTTAATTTCTGTAAATGAGGCACAAGGGGGAAACGCCAATCGCACCTGCAACTAAATGTCTTATTGTTTTCAATAAAAAATTAACAAAGACTCCCTGAGAAAGGTAGCACCGTAGACGTGGTCGGAAAGCCTTATCGACTTGATTGCGTTACGAATCGTTTTCAATGAATACACACATTAGTTCTCAACAGAGATTTCCACGCACACACACAAACTGCAGCCGTTAAGACGAATCAGAAAGACTTTAAGTGAAATTTCCGGAAACCATTTCCACGATCTTTAAGCGAATGTGTATGGCAATCTGTCATTAATTGCTCCAACTTCAAGCAGCTTCCTCTCAGTGTTCTCAGCGTTTCTCATGCACATGAACACATGACTACAAGCGCTATTAAAATGAATTCCAAGTATCCGCACTTAAGATACACATATCCCGCCGTCCCCCTGGCTGAAGCAATCCTCTCAGACATTGATCGGATCAACAAACATTTTCGATTAATTTGGAGAAACATCAAAATCTCTTTCACCGAGACTAATTGAGCAGATTATGCCGTTTGGTTGTGTCAATGCGTAGAACATGAAATCTCGAGTTTAATTGTATCATTTCCCCTTCCCAGCGTGGTGTGGTGTGTACCTTCGAGGTCATCCACTTAACGAGCAAGCCCTCCCGAGTATTTTAAGTGCTAAAGAGATTTCATATACCCGTGAGGTTTTTTGCTTTTTAATTATGATCTCCACGACCTGAATACCATCGTACAGAATGCAGGCCCGGCCGGCGCGGATTAAGTCAGCGGCAGTCCGCATCTATGTTCGACATCTCACTCGGCGCAACAAAAGCGCGCCCTGATGTGATGATGTTTTGATGCAAAATTGTGTCAAGTGATTTCCCGCATTAAGTATCACCCGGCCACATCTTTTGCTGTGCACCTTTGCGTCGACCGTCCGCTGGGCGTGTGGTGTTCATTCAATCTTCTTAGTTGCGAGACTCACATGTGTCCATGTGTGTATTGAGCAATCAGTTCAAGTATCTTGCATGCACTTTGCGTACATCAACCGCGACATGAAGCACAGCGCTAGTCTCCACGGCTCCGCACCTTGTTTTTGTGGATTGTAAGTGTTTTTCTTTTTTTGCGCGCGGACACACGATGGTGATCACAATGGAAAAATGTGATTTCACTTTTACTCGCTGAGAGTAAGCTTTCGAAACGATTTTCTTTGATGTATGCGTATGTTATGGTTTGATTTTGAAAGAATCAAATTCAAATTTAATGCAACTGCTTGATGCTTTTTGTGCAAATGGAAAGCAGAAGGAAGGAATCACTTTAACTTGGGGCACAATGTGCAACAAACAGGGGATCGAGAGAGTTTCCCCAGATTTATTTTTTTTTCTTAGTTTTCATTCTTTGTCGTTAACCCCCTTTTTCATCTCTCGAAAATCGGATACAGGAAGAGTTTTCTGTTCTCTGGCAATATTTGTGATACTTCAACCTGCTGGTTCCCAATTCAGGCAGCCGGTGGTATTCTCCATATTGTCCTCTGAGTTATTCGAACAGCCGAAAGCAATCTTTCTATCGTCACCTAAATAGTCACTGCACTCTAACCGAACTATGATTTTATGTTCAACAAAGAGCCTACGAATGTGAATCTGCAGGTTCAACAAGAAGGAAAACCGAACCTTCAGTGCAATGACCAAGTGATAATCTTGGTGATTGAAATAAGGAGCTCCGATTCAAAACTGATTCACTAGAACGAAAGACAAATAGAGAACGCTGACGAAACCGCTAGGGTTATTTGAGATCACGATCCACAAAAAAGGTGGTCCCTCTGAACTGCGCCAGTCAGTCTTCTGAAGATCTCGTATAAGATCTTATCTGTCATGTTATGTGGACGCCTGAAGACGTTCGTCAACAATTCGATAGGTCAATGCCAGTGTGGTTTTAAGCCAGGAAATTCCTCTCTCGAGGCAGGCAGATTTGCGAGAAAACCCAGGGGCAACAAATCAATACCCAACACTTTTTCATTGATTTTGAGGACGAAGAGCAATTCGACTGTCTACTCTTGGCATCCCTACCAAACACGTCCGTTTGTGTAGAACAACGCTGCTCCATCGAGATCTAACAGAAGCCGACGATATTGACATTATATGAAGAACATAGACAACGTGATGTCAATGGAGCTTTTGCGAGTATTGCGACCGAGGCAGTGAAGATGCGTTTTGTAGTAAAGATGACAAGACCAAATATATCCTGTCAAAGGACAAAAGGGCACGGAACACCTACGTCTTGGAAAGAACGTCACAGTAGACAGAAATGATATCGAGATAGTCAAAGATTTTGTCTGTAGGCACCCGCTGTCACTTCAGACAACGACACTAGCGCTGAAATTAAACGAGGAACAACTTGATAAGCTTTGATAAACAAAGCACTCCCGAATAACCAAAATAACGCAGGAATATTGACTTTTTTAAAAGCGGACGAAGTTGCTCTTGGGTGCTTGATTTTCGGTTTCGTCTACACGACATCGACTTAGCCAGAAGAGTGATCCAATCTGATTTAGATGGCTAATTCATGTAGTGCGAATGGAAACCAATTCTCCGACTCGGAAAGTCCTCGAATCCACTCTCGAGGGACGGCGCAATCTGTGAAAAGGGACCTCAACCAACTATGAGGCAACGTGAAACTGGAGGAACCTAGCTAAACTTCGAGCTGGCTGGAGACGCTTCATGGTTGAAGCAAAAGTCCATCGCGGACTCTAGCGTTACCCTAACTAAGTAAGTAATTGGAGAAATGTGTGTCGGGTAGAGATGGTTTTTTTTTTTTTTTTTTTTTTTATTTATTTATTTATTCATTTCATCAATGGATACATAATCTTTTGACTACATTTAATTATTATTAATTTTGCTAAAAATATTCAATACAATTTCCTTAAACACATTTCTATTCATTTGAAGATCGACTTCATGATAAATTAAGTTAAATAATAATGAACAACGGGTTATGGGTTCGTTTAAACCATAATTCGTTCTATGATATGGAAAACATAAGAGAACATTCTTATTTCTTAGGCATCTCTCTGGGACATAAAGAGGCATGAGAAGTAGTAAATCCGGGGATTTAATCCTACCATTGAGTATGTCCTTTATGAAAAGAACGCTATGAGTTTGTCTTCGACTTTCTAGAGTTTTTAGATCAATTAACGAACATCTAGACCTATAGTTAGGTAAATCTTCGGACCATCTCAGTTTCCTTAATGCAAATCGCGTGAATCTTTTTTGAATGTTTTCAATCCTGTTGGAAGAATTATGATAATAGGGAAACCAAATAACGCTGCAGTATTCCAGTATGGGGATTTCTAATGAAAAATAAACGGTTTTTAGAGTATAAACATCATTAAATGCTACCGTATTCCTTTTTAAAAAGCCTAGCAAGGAATTTGATTTAGATATTATATAATCCAAATGTGCTGAGAAAGACAGTTTGAATCGAAAATAACACCAAGATCTTTAATTTCACTTACTAATAAAAGTCTCTCGTTACCAAGAATATAATCAAACAAAATTCGAGATAATGAGCGGATTTTTGCCTAAGGCCCAGATAAACGCTGAACTGTTGCACCAGCAGAAGACGACTGGAAGCAGCATCCCCTGAGAAGTTTTTTTTTTAATTTTGAGTAACAAAAGGACTTAGTCAACGTCACACCGGAAAACATCAAAATGGAAAAAAAATGCAGCTGTTTTCGTGAACTCATATTGCGTTTGAGAAGGATAAAGCTGTCACAAAAAAACAAAACTGACTTTGAGAAAAAACTTCAGCACGCCTGTTATAATCTTTAACACCTGAAGCTAGACTACGCAGAAAATTGATGATGAAGCTCTTGATTGGTTCCTCCAAAAAAAGAATCTTGTTCCCAGGTACCTGATAAGAGGACATAAATAATGCCATGTCGGTTAGTCGGACGCTCAGTTTGTTAAATTACATGAAAACCCGTCTTCCACACAACAACATTGGTGCATGCGCCTATAATGAACCAGCCACTAACAAAATTGATTAAGATAATAGCAGCCAATGCGATAAGAAATAACCATTAAGCTTGTTATCGTGTAATTGGTGGGCACTGCCGCATAATTTCTATTGAGGACGTCAGTAAATACCACCTAAGATAGCAGATTTACTATGAAATATTCATGTATGTGGTGTCAAACACCGCGGAAAGCTGTAAATGTAGGCCAAATGACGTGACTGATAACATGAGCGCCACTGTGTCCACAAAAGGCACTTATTGGATGGGTACTTACATACAAGAGAATACAACAATAGGCCGCTTCAACGCAACGCGGAAGTTTTTGCTGGAATGCTGTCGATTTTTAAGAGTGATAAACTCGCGGAAAACTATAAAAAGTTTTGATTGCAAACGTCAAAGAATACATTAATCTGACGTTCCTGAGAACAAGGCTTGCATTTTGTATCAAGAGCCGCACATCATCACACATAAAGCTATCAAAGCGAGTAGTTAATTTAATTGCTTTAGTTAGTCTGTAATTTGTTTAGACATATCTCACATACCGCAGATTCCCAGCGTAGCTGCTGCGAATGAGCAAGTCGATTTTATATAACATTTATGAATGCCTCTCCGACCATCGTTACCTTGGACTGTGGATTGCGAATATTTTAATTGTTGCTGCAATACCTGAACAATTTTCAAAGCGCCGAGATTATCAACACAAATGTTACTTTCATCTTTCAACTGAGAAAATTATGTTGCGTATTAAAACGCCATTATGTTTTAGACATGATTAGTGGAATGTGCCCACCACGGGTGCTTCCACTCTTGTACCTAAGGCTATCTATCGAAAGAAACTTGATGAATGCTCCCAGTTCACTGGCCTATTTCGCGAGAATTATGCGTTTATTAAAGATCTCCTTCAACAAATTGATTATGTCACGCATTCACTATGTGTGGCACAGAGCTCTTTCACATAATTCATTAGGGTCCGGAAAAAAAACAGTGATCATTGATCGGTAGCGCTCTTCATTGACCGTAGCGCTCAGATCGCCCCATATTTGAAGAAATGTGGGCCAATGATTTCAGCAATCCAAAAATCGCACAGTCAATGGCTTTTTGATTGTAAATAATAACGTGCTCATAAAGGATTGTGGATTGTCTCCGCTTCAAAATCAACAATTTTTTACTTCGAACTGGACGTCGTCGCCGCTCAGCTCACGATATGTTGCGCGGTTAATTAACTCAATTGTTTTGAAGTTAATTATTATAGTTTATGTTGGCGTGGTTCTGTCGGGAGTCGTCACAGTCAACAGAAACGTCAGTGTGCACAGTGTTGCTATGTAGACAACTCTCAAACCACCATATTATTCAGCAACGAACGAAGAAAAACCAGGAAAAGATAGGATATGAGTGTCTACGCTTTACACCACCCACTCGTATATTGTGTTGGATTATGGGGAGAATAAAAAACACATACAACTTCCTAATGAATAATCAATATCACTCTGAATAGATGTCTACGCAGTCAAAGTAAGAACGAAAGCTTGTCAAAAGAGAGCAAACAAATAAAACATTAATGGCACAGAGAAATTGTGGAGAAGTGAATTTGCATGTATTAGCCGAACCTGCTATCGTTTGTGTCTCTTGTCAGAGCACCAGCAAATTTTAAAACATCAATGTCAGAGTGGAATTCCAGTTATTTCTTCAACAGGGTCCCCCTTCGTACACTGAAATGGCAAGACAGCACTCTTCAATTGCGTTGGCACTTTTTGGTTGGAGCTTACCACGCAAATGTGTCACTTGAATCCCCCGCAAATCCATCAAAAACGATTCACTGAGAAAATATTGACCAGATGGCCGTGTTCCCCACAAATAAAAAAGGTTTTTTAATTGAATGCGCTCTAAAAGGAAGCCAATACAAAATTTCCAGAAAGTGATGATTTGCGGAAAGCATTAATTTGTTGTTTTCATTAGAAGAAAAGTGTTGGAGAGTCGCATCGAATGCTTGTCGAGGCATATGGTGATCATGCTCTATCAGAAGCATCATGCAAAAGATGGTTTCAACGGTTCAGAAATAATGATTTTGATGTGAGAAATGCAGAACGTGGAAGACCACCAAAACAGTTTGAAGACGCCGAATTGCAAACAATATTGGATGGAGATGACACTTTGAGTCAAAAGCAAATGGCAGCAATGTTAAATGTTGCACAACAAACAATTTCTGACCGTTTAAAAGCTGTGGGAAAATATCCAAATGTGTGGAGAATGGGTGCCACATGAATTGAATGAAAGACAGATGGAAAACCGAAAAAACACTTGTGAAATTTTGCTTCAAAGACACGGAAGAAAATCGGTTTTGCATCGGATTGTTACTGGCGATGAAAAATTGATTTATTTTTTTAGAATCCTAAACGGAAAAAATCATGGGTTAATCATCAACCATCGATTCGGCAAGAAGACAATGCTGTCTGTTTGGTGGGACCAGAAAGGTGTTGTGTACCACGAGCTCCTAAAACCTGGTGAAACCGTCAATACTAATCGCTACCGACAACAAATGATCAATTTGAACCATGCATTGATCGAGAAACGACCAGAATTGGACAGAAGACACGGCAAGGTATTTTTGCTCCATGAGAATGCACCTGCACACAAAGCAAACCCGGTTCAGGATACAATCAAAACACTTGGATGGAAGCAGCTACCCGACCCGCCGTATTCACCAGACTTGGCTCCTTCCGACTACCATTTGATTTCATTGATGGGACACGCATTGGCTGAGCAGCACTTCGATTCCTACGAAGAAGTCGAAAATTGGATGCCTGGTTGGTTTTCTTTAAAAGACGAAAAATTGTATTGGTGTGGTACTCACAAATTGCCAGAAAGGTGGTCAAAATGTGTAGAAAACAATGGCCAATACTTTGAATAAAATGTTTTTACTTTCCCTTTAATAATTAGTGTTATTTTCGAAAAAAATGCTCATTTCATACCGGTATAGCTGGTACATCAAAAGTATGTATAAAGCAGTGCTCCGCGTAACCAAATAAGTCTCAAAATTAAAAATGAGAAATGCGAGAGATAACCAGCCTATGCTAAGAAAAACTGATGGAACATGCCTTTCACAGCGCCTTCTGTGTTGTGTTTGCATCAACGCTGATGACATTTTGGTTATTTCAATAAAAGGAAATAATCCAAGCAACCGCAAATACCGATGGTTCCCTGGACTCAGTCTTGCTTGAAATTATACTCATTAGCAACCACAGATGGAAGCATAAAATTGTCACCACGGGGTCGTCCGAATTCAATTTGTTCACTTATTTGCATAAAAGGACTTCATCCTTAATTACTCGTGTAAATGATGAACATTCATGGCATAACCCTTAAATGAATTATGATGTTTTAAACTCATTTATCTTCTCTCATAGCACAATTTTCACACCAGATTATAACGATCACGTTCAATTGGGCATCCATTAAAGGCCGAACACCCAACCATGTAATGCAGGGGCATCACCCCCAGTCGGCTTAGAGAGATTACGATATTTATCAGAGCAAAACTTTTCTGATTAAAAACATTCCGTCGCAAAATAAATGAAAAGAACTTTTGCAATTCATTTCACAAAAAGTAAAAGAACTACACATATTCACACTTAAATCGGTAACCCAAACAGAAACCCCAACTGGAACAGACTGTGGTATCCTTTAAAACCCTACACATGCTCAGTTACTGGAAGCATACGTGTAATTGAGGTAACTCCCATGGGATCTGCGAGGATGCAGGATGTAAGAGGGAAAAATCATTCCTATAAATTGCAGAAAATAGGCAATCTACAATCCACAATCAAGCAATCTATGTTTATGGCCCATATCTGGATGGAATTTGAAGAGGATGCGAGAGATTGGATGGAGCCAGACCGAGCATGCTCAGTCAAAAGGAAAACGTTTAATGACACCGCCCTGGCCCTCGCCCGTTCATGCTCTTTTGCATATATATGCGATGTTTTTTCCTTTTCCACTTCTCTTCGCCCAAAGCCACCTTGTGGGTTTGCCTGTGCACAGGAATTGAGTTGCAAAACGTTTTCGATTAGATAAAAACTCAAAACGAATTTCGTATGCACGTCGATACTCATTAAGTCTCGTGCGGCTTAGTGTTATGCAAATTCGACTAAGCTGTCTCAATTGTGATGATGATACATGTGGAAAGGTTGGGAGGGGACACCCAGCATAGTTGCTGATCTTTTGTTGGAAACATGATATTCCTCTGGAGTCGCTGTATGAGTAATCAAAGCCATGCATTTATCGGAGAAACAATTTTGCATTCAGTCTTAGAGAAAACTCTATTAATATGGATGTAGCACATAACAAGGCGTAGCGTGGATTGAAGGCGTTTGATCTTATCTGGGAGTGCAACGTAGCTCAAAAATGTGTTGTTCTCGGCGCGACAGTGAAGGAGGCAAGAAAGCGAAAGTAAATTGAAGGCAAAGCATAGTTTACACTGCTGCATGACAACAAGGAACTATAGAATACCGCACACGTTTGAGTCAGGAATTTGAATCAATTACTTTCACATCCGTTTTGGACGTGAATTCGATTTATTTTTATATTCATTTGATCACACATAGAGGTGTTCCCAAAAATTGTAATTTCCCCTCATCATTCCACGTACACATTTCTATTACTGGCAAAATTGACGTTTAATGCAATTTCTTCATGTGATCAGATTAAGAATACCAATTTTCGATTAGGGACACAAATCATTGTCGCCCATAACTCACGACATAACCCCTGGTAAGCCCAAAGGAATAAATGCAATAAATATACTTTCTACTCTCCCCAATTCGACCGAGAGAGACCGGAGTTTCACAATAGATCCTGCCGCTCTTGTTCCAATATGACGCTCGAAAAAAAATGGAACAAGCTTTGGGGGGATAAAACAAAATTCGTTGCAAATTCGTTGGGAATTTATGAAAGGCCTTTGTTAAGCAAACTTTAACTACCCTAGTTTTATGCATACTTAAAAATGAAAAAAGTCGACTCCGTAAGATTTTGTTGTCCACCATAAGGATAATGTTCATTTCAACCCCTCGAAGTCCTTGGGGCGAACTCTATTTGAGTTGTAGTCGATTGCTTTAGCCATGATGAGTGTTTTGCATTCGCTTCGGGGGGTTATTTGAAACAGAATACACTCAGAGGTCGATGAACGTGTTGGGTGTAGTGGTGGCAATAGGAAACAGATGGTTGGATCTCACGTTCTGGCGGTTCTATGAAATTATAAGAAAATAGGGAAATGATGGGAGGGAGAAGCATAATTAATAACACTATCATGCAGTTAAATGTATAAAGCATAAGGCAATTCCATGTTTTGCATAAATATGACTTATTGCCAAAATTCAAATGTAAGATTTCAAAACTTAACCTAAAAGAATCCACTTTTAACTCGGATCGCCACAACTTTGGAATGGAGATCACTTGTGCTTTCTCGTACCCGAAAATTTTCAGAAAATCTCATCTGAAGATGTATTAGACTATAAACAAATAGAGTGTAGAACAAAATTTCCTGCCGTCCTCAAAATCATCGACTTGGAATTTATGAAACAAGACAACAGAAGATACCCACGCATATTTTCAACTAAGAAAGACTTGAACTAAAAGTTATAACAGAAAAGTTAGGCAAGGTAAGCCCAATCCAACAACAATTGATCCATCTTTGGGCAGACAACTAGTTGTGGACAATATAACTACAGCCGAAATTTTACGCAGAGCAAAGAGAGTAACAGATCGAAACTGGGTACCTCTGGGATTTTTCTCGACCCGGTGTAGATTTGAAACGATTAGTCAGCGGGCGCGTGATTCCTTTTACTGTGGTTGACATTTGTATGCACGTGTTAGATATACATATGTGTTTTAACTAAGCCTAAATAAGATAACTGGTGGTGGTGGCGGCTCGTGGCGGTGTGGGCATGTACCCCAACCTCGACGACGTAGGTTCGATCCCTGGTCTGTGAGGCCAAGATAATTTTCATGGCCTCACCTCTTTCGAGTCACATGCTAATGCTCAAGGAGTATTCCCTGTCTAAAAAAAGCTTCTCAAACTTAGCCGTTCGGAATTGGCATAAAACTGTAGTTCTCTTCCGCTCGTGAGAGAACAATAGCACACATTACACGAGTGGTTGCTGTGCAGCTAGGCCTTGGCCCTCTACGGGCTGTAGCGCCGTAATATAGCTAAGCTAGTGCTTGTAATTGTTGTCGAGCATTCAAGATGTAATGAAGCGCAAGTAAATACTGAATGGCAAAACCAAATATCGACTGTAGAGTCTCCCTTTTCCATAGAAAAACACTATTGTTGATATATCAATTTCTTCCCAAGAATACTGAATCGTCGAAATATGAGCTGTCAACATAAGCAAATATTTCTCGACTAAGGGTTCCACTTCAAATAACAATTTCCTTCAGATTATTCCAAGAGTATAGGGAAAAGAAACATTTTAATAAAATTGCATTTTTGTTGTCTACGTTTCTTCGACATCAAAATATGCAAATCTGCACACATGTTAAACCTCCCTTCCTCACAATCACTTGTCAACACAAAACGGACAATGCATGTAGTGTCTACCAAGGGAGACTAATGAAATATTCAAATTCAACAAGGGATGTTTTCATGCGCAATTATTTTTACCCTCTTTTCAGTTGAGAGCCAAGACAATGCATTTTTTAATCACGTAGGTCGTCGTGCAAACACATTTTATAACGTTAACTCAATTTTATTGATTTTTAGCGTTTCCGTGGACACACACAGGCGGCTGATTGTTTCATTGACCAATTCAACAATTTCGTATTAATTATTTGGAATTGAAAGAGTGGACTTTTTTTAATCAACTCGTTTTGTCACGCCTTTATATAGACATGTGACTTTGGACGCATTGTTCTCTCGCACAATAGGCAGTCAATTTAATAACATCCCATTCGAGCATTTGCTGATGTCACTGAATGTCGAAAAAGTAAGACAGTTTCATTCAATTTTTAGAGTTATTAAATAATTTGTGGCAAAACACGTTTGCGATCAATTTTCAAACCTATACACAAACTCATCTTCTTCTGATCCACTAAAGAGGTAGCGGGGGCAAAGTATGTCCTCTCTGGTGTCCCTATGTCCGTAGTTGTTGAGTTGCAAGAAATGGATGCCAACGACATGTCATTTTGACAACAGGGTGTAAAATCATCGGAGAAGTTTAGGGCATGCCTCTAAAGACTGTAGCACCGATCATACTTTATTTATATTTGGGACGTCTTAAGAGTAAGTAGTAATTACCTTCATAGGTCATATTTATTATTTATTATGTACCTTCCTCCTAGTCTCATGTTTCAAGGCATACGTCTGACAGTACTGTTTGACAAAACAATTATTGGTCAACACAGTTCCTTTCCCCATTTCTGACATTTTACTTTGTGATCACGGTGATTTTAGAATTAATCACATACTCGATTGCCACAACACACCACATGTGCCATTTACTCCAAACATGCAAATCAGGTCACCGTCATTAGCAACAAAACGAGCAATGTGATCTGGCCCTAAGTACTGCTAAGCTAAGCCCATCAACAGAAATCGAAGCACACAACCTAAAGCAAACTGAACGGGAAAATCTCACAAGGTTATCGCAAGTTCTAAATCACCAAATTGTATTCCAGAAGCCATGAAAGTTCTACACGGTATTCGTTTCGTGATTTACATACATTCCCACAACATGAACAGCAATTGATTGCCCAACAAACTTCTAATTGATCCATTTGAAGCAACCCACACAGCCATAGCCCAGGGCTGGTCTTAACTAGAAGATACCAAATGAAAATTAGCATGCCATCTGTTCTCAGCCGGCTTCGGTAAGCTCGTTTCATATCCCACACTAAGCGACACTTCATATGCCCTCTCATAGCCCTTTGATCACCCCACATTTCGTTCACAGATTGTATCCATAAATTTAAGCAAAATAAGGTCAATGCAATGGGAGCAATTAAATTTACATACGACTACGCTGCGTTGGACTCTGTTTCTCACATGCGTTCGGAAATAAGCCACTAATTCGAAAATTACGCAGTAACTAGAAAAAATAAAAACAAACACTTTAGAAACACACACACAAGCTGTGGTTTTAATGTTTCTATGTGTTTGTATTTAAATCAATAACAAAAGAAACCTTCCTTCAGTGGTTTCCTTCAATTTTATTGCAAAATGACATTATACGCTAGAATGTTGGTCGCCACACCGAACACTGGGAGATTGAATGGGAGAGAGAGAGCGAGAAAGAGCGCGCGAACGAAAGAGAGTCAACCCAACGAAAACGGAAAAATCGATTTCCATCCAACCCCCACAATCCTACCGACCACCCATCCAAATGAACCGTAGTGTGGGGAACTTACGTCACGCGATTTCAGGACTATTGGGGAAAAAAGAAAAATGGTAGACTTTTGCAGCCAATGAGAGACGTGACATTTTTTCTTTCTTTCATTTTCATCAAATTAGCTTCAATTACCTTTTCACAAGAAGAATACCAAAAGAATCTGAAGGATGACCAGGGGGATAGGTGCCGTATTCCAATATGTTTTCAAGGATTCCCAATTTGTTGCCGATGGGAATCCTTTTCTTTTTCACTGAATCCAATTTTCCTTGCCACACTCACTGAGAAAATGAAAAACAAAATTCACGCAACACAAACATCGTTCACTGATTACATTTTTGGAGAATATTTTTTTATTTTCTATCAGGTTTCAAAAGGATTCGAATTCAAGAAAGAGCCACTCCTCACTTTTACCCGCAAATTTTGCACATGACTTTCGCATCACACACCACTCCACACACTGTCGCGACTTTGACAGAACGAAACGCGATCAAAAACCCATAAAATTCGATAGAAGAAAAAAAAACAAATATTAGAGAAAATTATGTAAAACGTGCACACAAACACTGGAGACACTGGAATTAGAGACTTTCACCGCAGACTGCAACTCCGACTGCCACCGAAGAAGCTTCCAAGAACTCCCGAGAGAAAATCAGAAAGAAAACCAAACAAAAAAATATAAAAATAAACTTTTTCCTTTGAGAATTACAAGAACGTTTCTGTTATTTTATTCTCCTTCTGTTTTTTTTTATTTTTTTTTCAACGAACGCAGAGAGGAAACAGACTAACGTCTCGGTTATGGATACTTAGATACTCTTTCAAAAAGTCATGTTGCTTATGTTGACCACCACCATCATCGATGGGTCGTGGTGGAGAGTTATGTGCAACATAACCTTAGAGGGGAAGGAACTGTGGTGAATTTGTCAGCGAGTTCCGTGCTATCAAAAGGATAGATACGCCGATCCGCCACCACACCCGCCTCCGACGCGTGACGACGACAATGCTACCGCGCGATAGGCGAAATTATCACAACCACCGCCGAGATAGAGAAAGACTCAGCACACGAGATGTCGTGCGTTCCACTTAAACGCTGGAAGCACAGTGTCGCAGGCCTCCCACCTGGCCATATGTCATGTATTCGTAGCTCATGTGTATAACCCGCTGCCGGTCGGGTGTGTGTGCTTTTATGCAGTCCGCTTAGCACGAATCGAAACAAAAAAACGACAGTGACGTCGTCCGACGCGATGGAAACACTGGGAGAAACTGGAAACACAGTCTTTGCTTTGCTGTGGTGCATAAATTATCGAATGCAACTTATCATTTCGGCTTTGCTTTTGTTTGAGTCGTTGTATCTTATCTGCCTGTGAAGTGAATTGAAAACTGTGGCTTTAGACGCCGTCATGTCGTCGGGTTCTGGGGCATTAGTTATTGTATTACCAGCAAGCGCAGCTCACGACCTGGTGTTGGAAGCCGATTAGAAGTTCAGTCATATACAACGCCTACAATATGATGAGATAATATTTTTGATGCGACCTGCCTTCGTAATGGAATGCGCTGCGTTTGTACTTTACGAGAAACGAGGCAATTCGATCATTCAGTCATGACGTGGTTCCGAGATACGAAATCAATTCGCACGAAGTGGGTGTACGCCCCACACCGCGATCACTTGGTGTGTTTGCATGCAACAAGTAGTTGTTCGAGTTCTCTGAATTTTTTATAAAATGTACATAATCAGTCACAATTTGGTCTCCGTCGGCTTGTGGGAGTCATAAAAACGTGACCTCCTAACTTCTTGACAGTTGACTTGTGTCGTATTTGACGCCGAATTTAGCATTGTTGAAGTTCCTAGCTGGGGGCAGTGTTGTTTTGTCAGTTTATGGCACTGTGGAAGCAATAATCTGCGCACTTAGGAGTACTAAAACGTAATTATATATTTTTTTCGTTTTCATAGCTCAAAATCTAACAATGTGGTTGCGTTTTTTTGTGGTAGTTTAGCGTATGTACTTCCCCAATGCAAAGTTGTGTACTTGACAACAAAAACACAAATAGAAGATCTGTCACCCGGTCCATTTTTCAACCATTTACGGTATGTGGAGATTTGGATAAAGTGACAAATTATAATGCGCAGGGTGAACAAACATGGGTCCACTTCACTCGTGAAAGAACAGGACTACAGAGTGAGCCAGTTTTTTAAAATCATATGTTATTTTGACACTGGCAGATAATAATAATAATAAAATAATATGGGTGGCGCTACAGCGCCAGGGCCTATCTTCTCAGCAACCATTCGTGTTGTGCGTGCTTTTTTTCTCTCACGAGTGGAAGGAACCTATAGTTTTATGCCGACTCTGAACGGCCAAGTTTGAGAATCTATTTCTAGATAGGAAATACTCTTTGAGCAATGTCAGTGACTCGAAAGAGGTGGGGCCGTAAAAATTAGTTTTGTCGCACAGAGCAGGAATCGAGCCTACGACGTCGATGTTGCGGTCGATGCGCATACCCACAACGCCACTGGCCACCACTTGCAGCTGATTCCTGCTCTAAATCTTGACAGAAAGTCAATAACATAAACTTCGCGGAGCGAAATGAGTGGTTATACGATTGAAAATCGTTGAGACATATTGAAAACGTATTTCCAAAGTGAGTGTAGCAGCCTAAAGTGTACGTTTAGATCGTTACGAAGCACATACCGCGACTGCTGTTCGCAAGTTTGTGCAAAAAGTGTTTGCGACTAGTATGCTAGTGGATAGCATTCATAATTCCCGTCGTACGGTGCGCACGTGACCGAGAGTGTGGGACTCAATTCACGATAATCAAAATGAGGCCGGGAACAAAGTTTCGGTCAATTGATTTTAACAACTTCTGATTCATGCTGGATGGCGCACAGATCCTTTGCTCTCTAAATTCCTTGATCGTGTTATCAGGCGTCATGGCGAAGTTAATTCGCCAACTCGGAGCTGCTATTCGACACCTTTGAACGTAAAGGACCGAAGTTATGCTAACAATCCGGAAACGATTCAAGCACTTAAGGCGAATACCATCGAAGAAATCCATGAGCTTAGGCATGCTTAGGCAGTAGTTACCAAGTTTATTCAACATGAACACCACAAAGGATATCTGAATTTGTGATACGACGTAAGATCGTCACAGAAATCACTGCTGAATCGCTTTGCCGGAACGTGAGTGAGTCTAAACCCCATAGCCGAAGGACCGGATTCCTAACATTCGTACAGCATCTTTAGGCAGGGACGCACAAGAACACTCGTTCCCCTATTACAGCGAACATCGAATTCTAGCCCTGACTGGGGAAGGAACTTAATGAAGATCGTTAAAACAAGAAGCGGAAGTTCATAAAAAAGCACTACCCCAAACTCTCAGTGGGTTTTCTAATGTGCTCCAGTCTACAATTCTATCACTGTACTCAATAATTTGACAACCGAAATGGTTGGACAAGTTTCTTCTTCCTTGAGATGGCAACGTGTCAAAACGATATCCCATAAGTGTCTGAATCAATTATGTATATGTAAAGGTGAATTCCTAATTTTAATAAAGTTGAATCGTAAAATTGTTCACATTTGTTTCGTACATAACATCTTCTTTAGATCCCAAGAAGTAACGTCAACTAAACTGACAAGAAGGATGACAGAGAAAATGTACACAGTACATAGCTTTCAATCAAAGGCTTCTCAAACTTAAATTCTTCCCAAGTGTCACAAAGCAATCGTGTAAATGCTCCACTTTGGGGGAGCACAACAAAGCAATGCCGAACCTGAAGTTCGTTCAGTTTTAAATGTCTTAATACAAGTAACTCCATCCAAAATTTAATTGTTCGGCTTTAAGCCCATGTGATCTTCCGACTACCCCCATTGACGGGCAACAATTTGCAGTCTGTCACGAGTACAAAAACGTTCACTATTCTCCGAGGATTTTTTTCCCCAACTTTCCACTGATTTATGCCCCCAAACATCATACTTATTAATATTTACTGAGAAAAAACAAAAATTCCATCCGATAACCCCCACATTTAGTCGCCACCACTGTCTGCAACTTCCTTCAACAAAATCAAATAAAATCCACCACCACAAGGATAAATTTCATTCCTGCTCACTCTCTCGACAACAAGGACTGTTGTGCATTCAAGTCACGTTCCGGCATTGTTAACAAACGACATCAACTCCATTGAAATATTCGTACATCCCCATTTTAGAAGCTGCCTGCGTAGAGAGGCTGGCTGAATCGATTGAAATACAGTCTCAGAAGAGAGAACGAAATCTACTGAGACGGGGGGTACGGTGGCATCAGAGGTGTCAGGGCTGTACATGTATCTGAGAGTCCTCGAACTGCGTATAGAAAAGCCATATCCATTCCATTATCACCCTCTCATTCGCATGCAGAGAGCGTAACGAAGTTTCCTTTTATGCGCCGAGCACACATTACAATTCACCACACACTCTCCACGAGTTCTGTTACAGAAATTAAGCAAATTCTCCACTCCCCTCCGGAGTGGTGAGCTTGCGCTCCTGACTGTGGTGGGTGGTGGGACAATTGTAAAAATAGGAATAAGGGTAATTATGTATACTCCTCGTTAGATGGAAATCTTCATTAAGCACGAACAAGGGAGAGAAACAGCTCTAAGGGTGTGAGTCACACTGCCTGCCCTCAATTACGACCAACCAGCAGCGGTCGAGTCCACATATGGCTCGGCTCGAATCGTTCCTCTTCCGTCAATAGTTCAGGGCTGAAGGTTCCAGTGGGGCTGTCGTACTCGATGCACATACCGCGCTGGTGGTGGCTTGATTTGAACTCATTTTGGCAGTTTTGTCAATGAAGTTTATGGCCAGCCTTGGGCGCTGTGGGGGGATGTGGTGTGCGATACAGCATTTAACGATTTGTTTACAAGCGAGCGTCAGGAGATATACACACCCGTACAAGGCACCGTAGTTTATTGTTACTTAATGATGTTAGCGCTTAGAAGTTTATTTGTTTTCTTTGCCTCGCTCCATGATTCGAGATGGAAGCGGGAAGTTGTTTTATTTGTAAATCATTTTAAAGGAACACCGTTCAGCCAGGTGGGGTGAGATGTAAATTTAGTGCACTCCATACAGCCAGCCATCATGAGTTGACAGCAAACATTACAGAGCTGACAGCCATGCCATATCTGTGGGTATCTAGCTTGCACAAGCGAAATTCTAGGCACAATTTGATCGTTGGACATGTTATTTAACAACACTGCAGGGGCGTGTATCTAAATATGCAGTCACATACACAGACAGGCGACGGGTTGTCTATCAAATCAGAGTTTATGGACGAAGGTGATTCCATTTATGGCTCTGTATGAAATGGAGATTTGTCTAATTGAAGCTGTCCGGTATGGAAATGCAATATTTCTTGTATTCTTTATGCGCAACGCAGATGTGTTGTGCGAACCCACAGAACTGGGCATCGGAGTGGGCTTAATTAAGAAATTAGTAGCACTCTACTTCAATCAGTTGTGAGAGCAACTAAATCCGTTCATTCTGGTTTTCGAATCTCAACATTTGAGAGAAGTAAATGATCTCCCATACCATGATCTGCTGTCATTCTCGTACAATAAGTAATAAAATTGTGTAACACATTACATTCCACTATGAATCCAGCTGAAAGAACGATCTTCAGGTGGCCACAAGCCGTATTTTCATTGTTGCTAAACTTGAAAGCATATGGTGCATATCAATGTTTTACCATTTAGCTCAGGAATAGAACGTCTGTTGCCGCTATCGATAAATTATATTGGATATTTATGTAATGACTACATTCCGCAGCCACAAAGGTGCGATAAAATCGATTGTGGCTTTGTGTAAAAAATAATGGTTCCAATCATACAAAACTAATCTATTTTTTTCGAATTTTTAGCACACTTATGAGAATATATTGTCTACAAAGCGTTTGTTAGCGGTACTTAAAAGTAGCAATTCGAAAACAGAATGAGGGCGCAGGTAAACATAATCACACAAAATGTAAACAATTTCCGAATTGAAAGTTATCACCACCAATTTCGAAATTAAACACCGAACATGGCGTTCCCAAACATGTACGTCTGATCTTATCAGCAAGTTCAAGATATAAGTTAACATCATCGTCATTTGCGCATCAAAGAAGCATACTCCAAGTGGTATGATTTATTAAATATTACGCACTTAAGTATGTAACGACGTAAATGACTGACTGATTTACTTATGCATCCCAGAGACTAACTCGTCTCTTCCAATAGCAATGGAAACACAATATATAGGGTGACTGCTGTGTGTTTGATAGAAGCCGTTCTCCGGGACTTCAGTGTCTAAACCATTCTACAATCCCGGCGTTTAGATGAGGACCACACTTTTATACATTTATTCAAAACATCCAGATGGCAAAGCTGTAACCAGTTAAAAGAAATTTAAAACAGCGAGCATGTCTCAAGACGTCCTTAGAACTCACTTTATATACTTATGGCCGATTTTTTTCGATTGGACCCATGACATTTCACATGAAACATTTTGTCGGCAGAGGGAATCAGTGTTCAGGGAATAACTGTGCATATGCCAAGCCAAAACAAACGCTATCAAAGATCTAATGATTTACACGAGAGATGTCCAACGTTGACCTCCTCCTATTTTTTCGTATGTATGTATTCCGCCTCGATGTCGTTGTTCCTTTTTGAAACTACACCATGATCAAATCACGCTGTTTCTATCGGATCAAGAGGCACTTGAGAAACAGAGCCCTCTATCGAAAGACTAAATTGACTCTGTGTAAAACTCTGATCATCCTCGTTGCTCTATGGCGCAGAGGCATGGGGTTTATCAAAGCGAATGAAGAGATTCTTGACCTTTTCGAGAGAAACGTCCTGTTTGCGTTGATAGCATATGAATAAGAAGGTTTAACCACGAACTGTACGTGCTGTACATCTAGACCATTTAGAACGCAAGGACAACAAAACACCGGCCCCAAGCATATTCGAGCCTCATCCAATGCGACAACCCAACAAACGACACCCACGCATTAGTTGGCGCACACAAGTCGAGGAGTACTTTGTGTGCTAAATTAGAGGTAGCTGGCGGAAGATTATTTTGGCTGCAGGGGCATTTTGAGCGAAGCCCAAGTCCACCCGACCTGATCATTAAATCAAAATTTAACTTCTTCGTAAGAATACGAAATATTGTTTGGGCAGAATTACTCTTGCCGTTTCTTTGGACTCAAGAGACAATTGAGTAACAGAGCCATCATTCGAAACTCCAAATTGACCTTGTATAAAACCCTGATCATCCCAGTCCTGCTCTATGGCGCAGAGACATGGAGCTATTGAAAGCGGATGAAGAAGCTCTTGGTTGGTTTGAGAGAAAAGTTCTGCGTACGATCTTTGGGCCTGTTTGTTCAACCACGAAATGTACGGGCTGTACAGCGGCATGCACCTAGTTAAGCGTCTTCGGATCCATCACTAAAGATGGCTAGGTCATGTAGAGCGGATGGACACCACAGCTCCGGCCCGAAGAGTCTTCCACACCGAGCCATTGAGACAGCGCAACAGAGGACGTCATCGAACTAGATGACGCACACAAGTAGAAAAGGACCTCAACCAACTTGGTGTGCGCAACTGGAGGCAGCTGGCAAAAGATCGTGCTAGCTGGGGAGGCATGTTGGTTGAGGCCCAGATCCACCCCGGACTGTAGCGCCAATCAAAGAAGAAGAAGAATATAATGTGGTAGACCTGGCGCTGTGGGTGTGTGCGCCGACCCCAACCTCGACGTCGTAGGTTCGATCACTGGTTTATTTGTCTAGAAAATGCTTCTCAGATTTGGCCGTTCGGAGTCGGTATACAACTGAGGAAGGAACCTTCCACTCGTAAGAGAACAATAGCACGCACAACACGACTGGTTCCTGAGAAGCTAGACCCTGGGCCTCTATTAACTCTAACTGGATGTCAAAGTTAGTTCGAGTTAAACAGAGTTCGAATTAGTGGACGGTTTTTTATGTGGAAAGTTGAGTAGAATACCACAATATGGCAACAGAAAATTCGATATAGAGAAATATTCGACATAGGAAGAGTTTAGATAGAGTCGACTGTATTTAGTTAACAAAATGTTCTAAAGGATGGTTTCCAAAAGTCACTTACAAATCAAATCTGACCACGCAAACTATTCTGACTGTTAAACATCTATTGTGTATCATTGATAAATGGATATGAAATCAATTTGAACAAGTTGTAAATGTTGGTCCAGTAAGATGTTCCCAAACACCAGTGAATACTAATTAATATCGAATACTTGCACTGAAGCCCTTAAAAAGCTGAACTATTATTATTATTATTACAATTTATTAACATATAATATAATTATAGTGTTAACAGAAAGAAAAGAGCACAAGTTGCGAGACTTTCTGCTCAATAGTACTAATTACAATGTTAAATATCTAATTTACATTTTTGGATGAAGTTATATATTTTTAAAACATTATCCTGTGTTGGTTTGTTTAAAATTTACTGGATAGATTGATGTTGCAGCGAAAGAAGGTGGTTATACTGGGTTGCAGAGAGGCATGTGCCAATGCCTAGAATGTGAACTAGATTTGTACAAAACTAGGTAACAGAAAATGTATAAAATTGAATGCCTTCTTACTACGAACATTTTTGCAATGCAAATCCGGTACTAAAGGTGAAAGCCCTTATCTTATCTTACTTACAATTTTAATTACAAATATATTTGCATCAGCAAAGCTTGATATGTACCTTCCAAAGATGTATAACAAACCGGCCTCTGCCCCATACAAATGTGTATTCAATTGTCACTTGACACTGTCTGTTGCGTGCAGTCCAGTGATGATGTTGTCTCACTCTGGGATATAACAAAAACTAGAGCAACAGCCTGTTTATCTGGATACATACACGTTTGATAATCACATTTAAGACTATTGTAATGCAATCCAATCAATTTTGAAATAAATTCAATCCCCAAGGCAATCAAAGTGAAACCTAACCTACTGGCATTTTATCCACATGAGAAACCAATTTATCAGAAGATAAATAGCCGCCGGTCAAGAATTTAGGTGTTATTATTATATATATATATATTTAGTCGTGTTATCTTTATTAACGAAATTTTTGATTCATTTCATGGTTAACAGATGATTAATGTGTCGTTGGGTGCATAAGGCGGAGAGGTATACGGTCTACCTTTGTTTTGAAAAATAAGTCATCAGAGACCGTATCACATTCCTCAACTCTTGGGTGGTCCTTCATCAAACGATCTTTAATTTATCTTTTTACTTGCAAACAAAAGCTAAAAGGAGTTTTCAGTTCGCTTTTGATTTCACTTTGTCGCCTTTTGAAAGTGCGTAACGCATTAAGACGAATCTACAGAAGGCTATAGTTGATTTGACCAACATATGTAAATCTATCTAATCGAACCAATACTCAAGCCTATGGAATGTGAAGCAAATCTCAAAGACTGATTCAATCGTGACAGGCGTCTGATCAATTTTAGGTTTATGTGGAGGCAACAAACCTCTATATGCATGTTCGTAAATGAATAGTCAAGCAGGTATATAAATACTTCAAGTTCATTATGTTAAACAAAAACGTGTGTCGGATTAATAAGTGAAACCGAGCGAAATGAGACAACGTGCAGTGGACTAATTTAGATCGATAAAATTAACTGGCACGTTTAATGGAAGGGACAGATGTTTCTAATGGAGGAAAAAATGGGCTGGAAGGTGATTACTGAATAGTGATTACATTAAAACAAGGTCATAGGTAATTTTAGAAATTAAAACCACAAATGGCAACAGAGCTTGGCGAAATAAATGGAAACGAATCAACCAAGCGATTTTCTTGCCGAGCTGTTGGATGTGAAAGTTAAATAAGCAAACTGAGCAGTGTTATATGCCATCCCCTACGCGAAAGCCTCAAAGTTCGATTGCAACAAAACTAATTTATCTGCCCTTGCAATCAGCTTAAAATTGTACGTGCTTTCGTCTCGTGCTTTAGGGTTTAACCAATAGAAAACCTAAAGAATAGGATCATACAATTCAAACAGAAATGTGATTCGTGACTGCGCATGTTTAGTATGTGGTTAATCAGCTTAGAAATTGGATTGTTTATCATATTTATATCAGTAATTGGTAGAATATTTGCTTGTTGCTTCTTGTAAATGTTTCCTTTTCATATCATATATCAGATCACTTAACATACGTGGTCCGTATATGGCATCTCTGTTTCAATGACATATGTCAAAATGAACTATCATAAGCGGATTTGGTCAAATCCAGACTGTTTTTCCGACTTCTGGCGACCTAGTTAATCTGCGGGAAGCCTATCTATCATATATTCACCCTTTATCCTACATGTTCATCTGAATAATGAAAGCGTTCACGTAATTGTCATTTAACTTGCAACCATCATCAAAGTCCCATTGGATAATAAGAGTTAAATTTAAGCAACTTTCATTTCACTTTTTACTGCTTCGCATTTCTCTTCTATTTCCTTTTACCCTCAGTGCTTTTCACGATTTGCTTAACTTATACGTACGCATATGTACATAGTATATAGCCGAGCACTTACTAGTTACCGTTAACAAGTACACACTCTTCTGTCACCACTGAACAAATACACCAAAAGACATTTCATTTTACGCCCCTTCAAATCTAACTGTTAGTAATTGTTTGAATTCATCGGGTGACTACATGAGAAGGTAAAATGAACAAAAAAAAAAACAGCAAACTTGTTTGGAGAATACATACATTATCTGGTGGAATAATAAAAGAAAAAAAGCGAACTTTTTGCTTTAACATTTTGGGTGATCGGTTTAATGAAGCGAACAGGTCTGAAAGAAATATAAATCAATCTATGAATGACAGTTAACCAGCTCTGAAAAGCTGTGTTCGAGTTACATTTTAAGTAATAAACTTGATTTTAGATAATCAATTACAAAGATATTGCTAACGAATCCAAAAGACAAACTCAGAGAGTTTATAGGAATGCACAACAGGTGAAGCAAAACTGTGCGTTTGTGATTCGCGAAACTAGAGGTCAAACCGATATTTACTATGCAATGGTCAGAAACAGAATTCCACACAAGCAGCGTAACATTACAGTTAACCACAAAACCCCGTCAACCACTAGAGTTGGGTTTGGTAAGTGCCAATGGAACGCGTGTGAACTTTGTAAACAAACGCCTTTAGTTGTACAACGTTTAACCGAGTAAACAAACTGAAATTAATTAAAATATTCGCTGGGTAAGAATTTTCTACCCTTTGGTCAACTGACGTCAATAGATTTTGAGGTCGAACGTCAAAAAAGTTTTAGATACCATCAAATGATTAAAATGTGGATCCTACCACAACATGGTTTATAATACGTGCTATATCAAGAAAATAAAATATGCATCAGTTGAAGCGAGGAAAGCTTGCTTTCTCCGAACAGTTGGAATCGTGTTCAATCTACTATTCAATTGCACAGTGCTAGAATATCAGTCTTGAAAGAAAGCTCAAAATATCTTGGAGAAATAAGCGAAACTTGTTGGAGTTATTGATGGTCCTTGGAATCGACTGATATGAGCATTGTTGATTATTTTAATAAAAGGATCTTTTAAGGCGGAAAACTTCAAATGGAAATAAGAATTTTTGAATTTCGGGCATGTGAACAAGGGGACGTACATTACGGAATCTATAGAACCGATTATCATATACTACTCGTACTTCAGTCCCATTTTTGGCAACAGCACGTCAAATGTTGGCTAGAGCACAAGTGTTGCATGAAACGTTTATTTGAACAATTTGTAACTCTTGCATATGATTCAGTCTATTCATTATAAATTTCTAAATATAAATCAAATAAACCTCTAAATACCCGAGAACTGTCAAATCAAATGTCACAGAAGACAATGCTGCATTTTTAATGTCTTCCTTTATTTTTGGGACAGGTTCTTTTGTTTATATTCAGTCGTAATACCCAATGTGTGATTCTTGGAAGCACTGCCATGATCTTTGCAAGATTATGGTATTTTTGCATATCGGTCAAAGAAATGACTGGACTAGGAAGAACTAAGAAAGAATGATAGATATAGCGAAGAACTTAAGGAATATTGGCCAACACAAAATGCGACATATACGAGCGATGTACGATGAGTTGGAGACCGATGAGGATAGTGGTTTCAAATACCAAATAAACTCTCAGCTGTTTAAGGTTTCTCTAAAATCCGATGATTTGCTATATCTTCCAAAGAATTAGTAATACCCCTAAGTGTAGTTCAAATGAGATCGATACGAATTATTAACTTCGCGACCTCTGAACATTCGCAAAAAACGAGTGGAAAATGATATTTCATTACGAATTTTTGGATTGCGTTTGCTTAGTACTCAAACTGCAAAGCTGGGCAAGGAAGAAATCTTTGCTAGAGTCGTGAGAAGCTACCTCTGATGCGTTGGGTTTTAAAATGCCACCTAGAAAAATCCCATGGTTTCACAACGAGTGTCGGCAGGCGCATTCAGCGAAGCTAGCAGCATATAAGGCGACGCTGGATAGAAGGACGAGAGCGGTGCGTGAGCTCTACGAACTTAAAAGAAGGGAAGAGCACCGGCTTCTTAAAAAGAAAAAGAAGGAGCATGAGATGCGCGCGATCGAGGAAATGGAGAGGTGGTACGGAAGAAATTATGTCCGAAAGTTTTACCAGCGGGTGAAACAACTATCCAAAGGGTACAAACATCGCACAGAAGCCTGTCGGAACGAAGAGGGATAACTCGTAGTAGAGTCGCAGTCGATACTGAGAATCTGGAAGGATCACTTCTGCAGACTGTTAAACGGCGAAGAGGACACCAATACCGCTGTCAGGCAGAATGTTCCACTCCACGCAATGGACGACGATAGAATTCCGTCCCCCCGATCTAGACAAAGTCAAGGTAGCGATATCGAGCTGAAGTCGAACAAAGCTGCTGGAGCGGACGGATTGTGCGCGGAACTGTTTAAAGCAGCTGGAGATGATCTGGTTGGGCGCATGCACCAGCTCGTCTGTAGGATATGGTCGGAGGAAAGCATGCCCGACGAGTGGAATCTTAGTATCGTTTGCCCGATCCTCAAGAGAGGAGACCCCTTTGACTGCGCCAACTATCGGGGGATAAGTCTCCTTAACATCGCCTACAAAATCTTCTCTGCCGTTCTGTGAGCGCCTGAAACCATCCGTCAACAACCTGATAGCCCCCTATCAGTGCGGTTTCAGGCCTGGGAAGTCCACTATCGATCACATTTTCACATTACGGCAGATCCTGGAAAAGACTCAAGAAATGCAGATCGACACCCACCACCTATTTGTCGACTTTAAGGCCGCATATGACAGTGTGCATAGAGACGAGCTATACAACGCCATGTCTAGTTTTGACATTCCTGCCAAACTCGTCAGATTGTGCAGGATGGCGATGGAGAAATCTCGCTGCTCCATCAAGGTCGGTAATGAAATCACCGAGACCTTCAATGTCAAAAAAGGTTTTAGGCAAGGCGACGCGCTGTCATGTGATTTCTTCAACATCGTCCTGGAGAAGATCGTGCGAAACTCACACGACAACACTAGAGGCACGATCTTCCAGAAGTCCGGAGTCTTCGACTCCGAACCAGTGGGACAACGCAATAGAGGACGACCACGAACCCGATGGCGCACTCAAGTGGAGAAGGACCTCAACCAACTTGTAGTGCGAAATTGGAGGCAGCTGGCTAAAGAACGTGCCAGCTGGAGAGGATTGTTGACCGAGGCCCAGGTTCACCCTGAACTGTAGCGCCACAAGAAGAAGAAGAAGTACTCAAACTAACGTTTGTTTAGCTTTTTTCGATAAACAAATTCGATCATTCAATTCCCGTATTTTTGTATACAAAGAAGCATCACTTTTTGTTCATATTTGCTGGGAAAAGGAGGCTCTTTATGTGCAAAGACCTAATTCCGCTTTGAACGTGTTTAGCACATTGGTGACAATGCTGCCGAGAACGACCATCGCTTCAGACACAATGCCATGCTAACAAACAGGGTACAGCAGAGAAGTTATTATGTTACCGATTGATTACCGTTTTATCCATGTTGCACTAATTGACATACATTAAAGACTCTCTTGCTCAGTGTTCTGTAGTTTATTTGTTTCACTGATATTAAAAACATGTTTGAATACACTTCCTAACCATCGATACCGCTTTATTTAGTATTCTAATAAAACAGTGTCAAGTGTCACCGGCTCGCTGCTAGTCCAGTCCACATGGCGTATCGGCCTTCTTTGAAGTTGTAGCAGAAAAGCTGAAACAACTATAAACTTTTTTATCGTCTATATGTGTCCTAATTCAGCAAGGCTATATCAAATTGAAACAAATAAATATTCCATTGCTTGGTGAAAGTGAAGAACATAGAATGGACACAACTCAATGTCACATGGAAAAGAAAAGCAACCTTTTTATGGAAAGATCAAGGCACGAGTTAACTTACACTTAATCCGGTTAGCGAGATACAGAGGTTGTTAATAAGGTAAATGTCTTACGAGTCTACTTTATGGGTTCTTCCAAGTGAATGCTATCTATGTGTGTTTATGGACAGAATTAATTGCCGAGGAAAGTGTTAACTACATTCTTGGTGACAAAAATTCAAAACAAAAGCATACTTTCAAATGAATCCGAAGAATGCCTAAAGACATACAAATTGGTAACACTATAAGTGGCCCAATTCATCGGGGGACTTGTTAATTAAAATTTAATCTAGTGCCTCCGTTTTGATTTAATTAATTGAAAAGAAAGCGGAGACGATGCACTCAAGTGTTTTCAATTAACTTATCGGAAATAGAAAATATTGATTTGATGAATGTGGGATAAGATTATCGGTGAAATATTTGAATGACCAAAGCTATCAAATATGTAAGCGTTCATATGTAAAATAAAAAGCACAGTGAACGGTAGTTATCTTTGTTTCGTGGGGAAGTTGCTGGTGATGATCAGTGAAAATATCAGCAGTAGTGATTATGTAATTGTATTACTGGCTGCATCAATCGTGGTCATTGCAGCTTCATTGAATAGCTTCTGCAACAAACACTTGTGTAGTGCGTGCTTTTGTTGTCTCACGAGTGGAGGGGCATGTAGATTCACGAGTGTCAACATTGTTAGTAACTCACGAGTGGCAGAGCTCGTGTGTTTACCCGGAATTAAGTCAACGCTTCGTCCCTAAAGAACATGCAGTGAAGCGCAAGTGACGTGTGTGTAAAACTATGTACGCCAACTCAAACTATGTTTAAAATGTTCGTAAGATTATGAAAGGACATTTTAGAGCGGAGTATAGCCCTCTGCAAGAGCATCATTGCATCGAGGTGGACTAACGTAAGTCTGTCGAACGAGGTCAAGATGAAGTACATGCTGTCTCCAAGAAAGGATGACAACGTAGACAAAACCTCTCAATGTGCAGATACAATATTAGTAGGAATAACATAATTACAAGGATCAAACGCAGAATAACAAAGGCATTCCCCAAATGATCAAACCGATTTTACATTGATCATCGCAGTCCTGCCCAGAGGCGGTTACGTTGATAACACTGCATCTATCTAATATAAATTAAGTTGAACTTCGATAGCTCAAACCATCACTTGCCCAAAAAAATCGATTTATTAAGAAAAAATGACTTGTAACTTCCAGTCTTGGCACCAACCAATTCCAATCGAGCTATCGAAGTTCGATTATATCCTACCGCTTATGCGGATATCCGCACATGTTTAATCCGTAACTCGTCAGTATTTTCAATTTTTCCAAGTTCTTTCGACAAGTAATACGTAACACATAACCTGTTTACTTGACGGTTCGATTGACACCTAACGGCGACAGTGTGAGTTGTCAGCCTTCTTACATGAAATACTATGCAGTCATTGTGAGGGGATCAAGGTCATAAATTTTAAACTCGTGGAAATATAAATTCCCAATCAAACGATGGGAAACTATTTCATTAACCGACAGGTTTCTATGACAGCTACATCCATGAAAACGTCACTTTCCTTGTTGGCAGAACTAATTTTCAAGTGACGTCGTGATTATATGGTTGCCTCAGACGTATAACCAATCAAGGTCAAAAATGTTTCAATTTGATACCTTCATTGAATCGCTATCGCCCGAGGTTCGACTTTTCAGTAAAAACAATTACTTAAAAAAAATCAAACAAATTTTTCTGTTTGTTTTGTGTTGCATCTTCATACGCGCTATTAGGTCAAAAAGAGAACAGGTAAATTAAATGTACGTGCCAGCCCCGTTCATTATGATCAGTGTGGTTGTATTGGATTCATTGTTGATTGCACATACCATTCTGATGTATGAGATAGATTAACGCCTCTGATAAGATTGCAAAGGTATCTTATATTCATACAGTCATTTAAGTAGAATAAATCTAGCGAAATACGACTCTTAGATAAATAACAATTCGTTACGTCATTGAAAAACTGTCGATGGTTTCAGCTTTGAAAAATCAACCTCACTAAACCGTGAACAGAAAAGATTTAAAAAAAATCACACTCATTATGTGACTCAGTTTTAAGTGGCGGATCGCAGGTTGATCCCACATTGACATCATCTCAATAATGTTCCTATGTATATATGTACATCTATCTGACGCTCCATTTATTGCAGACCAAATATAAATCGATTCAGAGGCAATAACAAAACCAGAACAATCATATCGAATGTCTTACTTCTAATTGTGAAATAGATAAGCAGATGTACCTATATATAACACTGATTTGTGGAACTGTGTTGGATAATTAACCCGCTATTGTATTACACACTTTGAATCACTTCGATGAGTAATCGGAAGCAGCTACGAAAACAGACTTGACGACTTTTTTTCGTTTTATTGAATAGTTCATGTGGGAAGAATTAATCCGCAAAAGATTTTATATATTCATGTGTATCATCTCCGTCAGAATCAGTACAAAGAGGCTCTTGGTCAAAGAAAGATGTGAGATATTTAGTGTTTTTTACTTCACACCTTTTATGAAATGTAAAGAAACGGGGATAAAAACTGAGTTCTGAAATGATTACAAATCGTGGTTACAAATTGAATATAAGCAAAGGTTGTGTAAAAGAAGTAATAGTTGAATGTTCGTTTAAGGCAGATTGGTAGCAAGAAGGCTTATGATTCACAATCAAGAGAGATGAATTTACGTGTAATACATTTTTGTATTGCTTATACTTGAAATCGATTAAAATACTCGTATTTAAAGGGCGACTTTTTAAAAGCTATAAGAAAGTTTAAAAAAAAAAAAACATAAAATTCAGAAAAAATGCATGACATCTTTATTTGAATCGATAGTACGTTCCATATAATTTAATGTTTGAAGATTATTTCATGCAAATGTTGACCTTCCGCTTAGTCCAATTTTGTCATACTCTTTCCAACATTTCGGCCAGTATCTCAAGAATGAATGCTTCAATGTTGTCTTCCAATGCGTCAATTGAAGCAGGCTTTTCTGTATAGACATGAGCTTTAACATAGCCCCACAAAAAGTAGACTAAAGGCGTTAAATCGCACGATCTAGGCGGTGAATTGACCGGTCCCGAACGTGATATAAAATGTTCACCGAACTCGCCTCTCAATTAGTCCATTGTTGCGCGTGCTGTGTGGCATGTGGCACCGTCTTGTTGAAACCACATGTCATGCAAGTCAAGCTCTTGCATTTTGCGCAAAAAAAGTTGGATATCATCTCACGATAACGCTCACCATTCACAGTTACGTTACGATTCGCATCATCTTTGAAGAAGTACGGTCCAATGATGCCACCACTCCGTAAACCTCACCAAACTGACTTTTTCTGGATACATTGGTAGCTGACATTGATATTCACTCCAAAATCGACAAATCTGCATATTTACGTACCCATTGAGCCAAAAATGAGCTTCGCCACTGAACACAATGAACAACAAAAAGCGCGCGATGAACTTTCTTAACAGAGCACGCATTTTGATAATTCATGGTTAAATTATAGACCAAACTGAAGATGTTTAACAGTAAAACACGAAACGTGAGTCAGCTATTTAAACCAGTGTTGCCAAAAAGATAAAAGTTAAAAAATCACCCTTTAGTAAAGGTAAGGTTAGGTTAGGGTTAGGGTAAGGTAAGGTTAGGTAAAGGTTAAAAAAAACATACAGCCTAGAGCCCTTTGTTGCTCTGGCTACTAAGCTACGTTATATTTATATTTATATTTTAATTATATTGTAGTTTTTTAATAAATAAATAAAAAAATCCACTTTTTGCCCTTTTTTAATAAATAACAAAATAACAAATTCCTTATTTTATTTATACTACAAAATTTATCGTACTTCTTAAAAAAATGTTTATTGCATCACAGTAGGTTCGTTGTACTTTGTTTTGCCTTCAATAGATTTGAGAGCACCTTGTAATCTCCTTGGCATAGAACAAAGCAGGTTCTGGGTGAAGTCTTCGGGTACCCAATCCCATTCTATTTGCAGAGCTTTCTTGGAGGTTGCCTTTGAAGTTATCGTGTGTTACTGCACCTGTTTCTCAAGGAACTCCTCTATGGTTTTTAAATCTGGACTTTTTAGAGGAGAGAATTCGTCTGTGTCGGGGCAGTACAATAAGCAGTAAGCACTCTTGTCAAGCTAAGGTAATGTTTTTCATAAGCTAAACATAAAAGACAATATTCCTATTTTAGATTAGGGGTGGTGCCTTAGCCTAACATATTCCTGTTTGTCCATAGCGTTACCAATAAAAAGAGCGCGCTTAGTTGTTAGCAAGAGTTTTTTTCACTATGGTCACATCATTTAATGTTTTAAGGCATCCATTATTGATCTGTGGTGGACGGATCCCCATATTTCAAAATCTGTTTCAATAAAACTAAAAAGGGGTGTTCATTAAGGGTCAAAGGTTGAAAAACTATGATGTAAAAAAGAGTTTTATATCGAGTTTTAGCTAGGCCGGGCAGAAACAAAGAAAGTGCTCCAGAGTTTCAAGTTCAAGCAGCAGTGTTTCTTTGCAGTTTCTGCATATATCAGTGGGAGTTATTCCTGGTCCTACCTATGGACAAACTGGTCATCAGGGTGTGGCCTCCAACTTCTATCCTGCAGTTTACTATTGATAGCGAGATTATTTGTTTGGTTTTGGGGATGTGGCATTTGGGCCAGAAGATTTGGCATGATTTAGTACACTTCAAAGCAACATTTTATGAGATATGCTAAATTTGTTTTATGATATTGTAACACAACTCGTAGCTATTTCCCCAGTTGCTCGTTTCCCTGGATTCCCATACATCCTGAACCCAGGAGTCTGACTGTGTTCTTAGTGCAGAGGTGCTGCAGCGCATCCAAAGCAGTTGAGTACCATTTTAAACTTTTGTATATTACTTTTAAGTGCTTTGAGCGCTGCCTGACTAGACGTATTGTCTACGTAGATATTAATGCGAGTAGTTAAGTTGAACCGCACTTAACTAGACAAAACCTCTTTTAGGTTAGGTTTAGTTATTGGGGGGCCAGCACGCTTATACATTGTTGGTCCATTGTGATACCCAGTACAATCAATTTGATCCCAATGGCAAATGGTAACTGCACAAGTTTGAAGTTCAGATAAAAGCATATTAACATCTGCTTTTTCTGGGATTCGAACCTGTGACCCCTAAAACCAAGTGCGTGCACTCAACCTCCTGCGACATCCAGTCGTTTAAGCCTTTCTTTAAGGAAGACTTCTAAATTAACACAAAATTCAGAATATCAAATAAACTGAAAATTATAATATAATACCCCTTATTTTAATTGTTTTTAAAAAATTGGATACCATATCGAAGCTCAAAGACGCATTCGCAGTTGCGAACGACTTTATCGTTTTTAATTTCATTCAGCTGGAATTTTGTTAACATTTTAATGACCGTGTTCGTGACTATCTTATCATTTTTAATACATACTTTATCTGGTTCATTGCACAGGGTCTTTGTGTAGGTCTGATTGGAAATTTAAGCATTCGTTAGACTAGCTCACAACGTGTGATAAAAGAGGACTTTTCCTGCTGCCATCTTGTATTGGATTTCCACACACGAACATCTCTCAACAGAAGTCATCGCTGTTAAGCATTCGTACTTGAATTTGGAATTCAAATTAGGCAGACAAACACATTTCAGCATATACATATGTACATACACAGTTCGCAAGCCGTCTCGACCCAGTTTCAAACACTAATTTTGTGCACCCCCTAAAATTTATAAATATACATTTGTACATATTCAAGAAGCTAGTGGGGACAGCTAGATTTCTAAGCATCCAACTCGAGGCAACGGCGTGACCTAAGTATCCTCCCGAATGTGTCACTAGAACGAGGAGTAATTTCTTTGCATGTTTGCATATGTACATTTGTTTGCTGCAAGGACGGACAACTTTTTCATCAAAAGCCATCCACATAGCTTGACATAATGTAGGTACATATACACAAACTAGATTGAAAGTTAAATTCATTTTGAGAAAACAAGTTGGTGCATTTTTCTTCCAAGTTTATAGCGTGATAAGCTAGAGGATTTCCGTTGCCATAATTTTTGTTTATCATGCAATTTGTCACACCACGACTGAATTACAATCATGTAAGCTAAAACAAGATTTTCACTCGCCGACCTGTCCGCCAGTAAGTGGTAATAAAATCAAGAAACACCATCCAGTCAACTTCCTCCAACAACAACAGTTGTCAAATGTGCAAATGTGAACATACGCCCAATTCAATATGACTGCAGTCAGGTGGGGTGCTTTTAATTTTCCTCCACGCCAAGTCACAGAAATTAATCACTTCCCAACTTCTATTGAAAGTTATAAGTTATAACAATTAAAGAAAACGCTAACTGATGACCACATGATTCATAATCACATTTCGTTTGCGGAAAAGGCAAAACATAATCTAAAAGCTATTTGTCAAAATTCTGACATATTCACCAACTTGAAATTCAGAACCCACGTAACCTCCTCCTGTGAGACCATTGATTAACCGTTTTATCCACCCAAAGCCAAAAAGGAAACGCGTTTTTCGTCATCACAAACACAGAAACCACCCATGCCACTTTGCAATGCCATAAATGTATGCAAAAATATGTAATTATTTTGTTGCTCATACACACTTACCTTATATGCAACGACAGATTTCTGTGTTGAGAAAAAAAAATTAATCGCAAGCAATTCAATAATACTCGTAGCCCCACTGTTTAAGATTTACAAACAGTCGAATATAAATGACGAAGAGGGAACACATTTATTTCTCGTGTAAAATATAACAATGGACACACAGAACTTGAGCTTTACGAGAAATTTCCTCTTTATTTTTCACACACAATTCGTTTTGTTTACAACGCTATATTGCAAGGGTCCTTAACATTCGATTTCGTAGGAAAACAAATTGGGGAGAGGGTATCACGAGTTTTGTTGAAAATTCGCGGCTTTTTGTTGTGTTATTCGATTTGTTTTAATTGAAATTTGCTTTTTAATTGCAATTTTTTTTTTTCGTCGTTGTCACGGACACGAAAAAGACGACATCGTTGGATGGAAGTTCGGAATAAAAATCGTGAAAGAGAGGAACGAGATAGAGGAGAAAAGCACTGATTGTGGTCGACGAATGTTGGAAACAAAACGAAATGTCAGATGTTGTGTGCTTGTGTGGGTAATGTGTAAATGGGTTTGATGTTGGCAATTGGCAAATTAGAAAAGGCATTGCCTTACCCATTCTATTCGGTCACTTAATTATAACAGTTGGAAATGTGGGCGATTTCGATAATTCCTTTGGAATATTTTGTGTAGGCCTATCTTCGTTTGCTGATGCAACGAAATAATTTGCGAATGTTGAGAATACAAACAAAATGGAAGAAGTGACAGCAAAGAATGTCCCTCTCAGCATTTAGAGAACTCTGAATCTCCAATTAGCCTCATCCAAATCTTCCTTTTATCCCGTCCCTTATTTTTAAGCAGAAATAAGTAAATTATAAAAAAACGCTGTGAGATCGAATCAAGAGCCAAGAGAGGAAAAAGATGGATATTTCTTTGCACTCCTATTTCTCTTTTTAAGCAAGGTGTAGAAATTTCATTCATAAATCTATTAACAAATTCTACAGTCTACAGATTTACATTTTTATCCCTATCCGAACTCAGTCAGTACAACAACTGTTATACAAGTTTGTTGATATCCACGAAATTCAACAATTTGACATATTCAAAGTGTCAGCTCGAATGACAGATTGGAAGCCGCAAAAGAAATAAAACGGCTATGCCATTGCTCATCTGTAAACAATTCAAGAATTAGTTATGAAAATTCAACTATTTCTCCCTATAATCCTTCAAGTTTCATTAGGACTTGGTTCAGAAGATCAGTGTTCAGCAGACAAAACAGAATGCACTACACCAGCATCCAAATACGATAAAGGTAAGTAACCAATCAACTTGCAACTGTTGAACTTAGTTAATTATTTTGAAATTTACAGAGACCAATGCGATTCTGAAGCGGATTCAACAGTCATTAAAGGATTTTACTGATTATGCCAAAGAATCAGAAGATGAATGTTCTTGCTACACAGATCTTATCCACAAGGACTTACAACCATTTCAGACGTCAGGAATTACAAAAGATCTCATCGATTCAGTATCAGCATTTGGAACTAAGTATCAAATCTTCAATCATGTTCTCTATCGGCAGAAAACCTGCATGTTTCCGTCCAGATGCTCAGGTATTGAGCATTTTATAAAGCCTCTGCTGAAAGATCTGCCCAATATGGAACTAGTGATTAACTGCAGAGATTGGCCGCAAATACGACAAAATCATGGTGCCCAAGGACCTGTGCTGTCGTTTTCCAAAACCAACGAGTACTTGGATATAATGTATCCAGCCTGGTCGTTCTGGGAAGGTGGTCCAGCGATTTCTCTACACCCCACTGGAATTGGTCGCTGGGATAAGCACAGACACTCAATATCAAAGGCTAGTAAGAAGTGGCCTTGGGATGAGAAGGTAGCAAAAGGTTTCTTCCGGGGATCACGAACGTCCGATGAGCGGGATTCACTGGTTTTACTCTCCCGAAAGCAACCCGAATTGGTCGACGCGCAGTACACAAAGAATCAGGCGTGGAAATCTCCCAAGGACACACTGAACGCTGAACCAGCTGCAGAGGTTACATTCGAAGACCACTGTCAGTACAAGTATCTGTTCAATTTCCGGGGAGTTGCAGCTAGTTTTAGGTTTAAGCACCTTTTTCTTTGTAAATCATTAGTGTTTCATGTTGGAGACGAATGGAATGAGTTCTTTTACTTCGCCATGAAGCCTTGGGTGCATTATGTACCCATCAAATCATATCCCACAGAGAAAGAACTCCGAAAGATCTTACTCTTCTTTAAAGAACATGATGATTTAGCAAGGGACATTGCACTCAGGGGCTACAAGTTTATTTGGAACCATCTTAAGTTGTCACATGTCCAGTGTTATTGGCGAAATCTATTAATTGATTATGGAAAACTTGTGCGTTATGACGTAATGTTGGATGAGAATCTCAAGAGAATTGTTTGAATCGTGTTAAAACACTTTTATTGAATTAATTTTAAGGAATAATATAGATTTTTACAAACTGCATTAAATACATACAAATGAGTTTAAAATTGATTCAGTCTCTGGTGTATCCGGGTCCAGATAGTTTGCTCCTGGGGTATGTCAAGTTCACGAGGTTGTTTCTATAACCTCCTGCACTTAATCCTAGATATGCTTCTAACGTCTACTTTCGCGTTGATGCGCAATTTAATGAAACACATTCGATGTCGGAGATAGCATTTGAAATCCGGCTTCTCTTCAGTGTCAAATGCATCTTTCGTTTTTCCTAAGTAATAAGCATTTTTGTCTAGAAAACAAGAAATGCATAAGCCTATTGCATAGTAGTTAATTTTATTGAAATTGTTCTGAAAAAAATAATTTCATTAAACATTTACTCCTTACTGTACCTAGTGGTACACTTAAGTACAAAAATATTACCAGAAATGTCATTTAGCAGAAAATTTGACATCCGCCGTCAGTGATATTTATATACACATCAACCACATCAATTTGCATTTTGTAATTTGTATCTAACACAAAACATAAATATTTATAAAAATGGGCAAAGTGGTTAAAACCAAATATATTGGATTCCAAGTTGAGAAAATCGTCGACAAGCGAATCTCGTCCGAAGGTAAAATAGAGTACCTCATCAAATGGGCGGGATATTCCAAGTAAGCAACAACTGCATGCAGTTCAGTGGAACCATTATCCTCTAATCCTCTAAACCTTTAGCGACGAAAACACTTGGGAACCTGAGGAAAATTGCCATTGTCAAGATTTAATTCAAAAATTTGAAGAGTCCCGTGCGAAAGCAAAGAAACGTGGTGATAAAAAGCGTAAAATTGAAGAAATCACAAAGAAACGAGGCTATGACAGGGGTTTGAAGATCACAGAAATCATTGGCGCTACAGATGTCAATGGGGAGGTCTCCTATCTGGTTAAGTGGAAAAATTGCAATGAATTTGACTTAGTGAGTGGGGCAGAAGTTCGTCGTCGCGATCCAGATGCGGTGCTGGCATTCTACGAGAAACGTTCACCCTTTCAGAGGATTGTTGATAACCGAACGAAGGGAATACCAGCGGATATGAAAGCAAGTGCAGTGTACAGTGCTGTTGTGGAATCTCGTATCGATGGGACAGAGATTCCGATACAGGAGTTAAGTGCTTAGATCGTTCAGAATTCTTATGTTTATTAGTTTTATAGTTTTACGAATATGAGGGATAAAATCAAAAAAATAATTTTAGCAGTAAATAGGTACGTACACAAAACATCAGAACTAGCGATTGGTGTGAAATACAAGACCTATATAAATGACAACATAAATTTTGACTTTGAACTTATTGAATGGATTTCAGCTTCGACAGGGAACTGAGTTTGTTAAGGAAAGAAGGCGTTAATAATGCAAAGTGTTTATTGATGTAACAAGTGGGTTGCGTGCAATGAGAGGGAACTCTATAAGTCAGTCAAATCGCTGTTATTCCCGCAAATGCGATGTGGAATTGAAGAATACTTGTTGAAGTAAACAACGGTAACGAATCAGCGCCAATTCAAATAATTCAAACCAAAAGATTACTTGTTCTAAGTTGTTTTATTGTTTACTTGTTATTTTATCTAAAATAATTAGCATCTAAGTTTACACTTCCAAAATTGCCCACCCTGAAGGCTCTGATGAAGCGTTGAGCCACCAACATTAGATCTGGCATCACGACCATACCACCATCAACGCCTTTTATCTTCTTTGACCGGCCAAGTTTGTTTGCACCAGCAACTAGAACCTCTGCTATAGAGTCTGTTGGTTCCTGAAGCCCCATCATCTCGACGTAGTCAAACTTTCGATTCGCGTTCAGCCAATACAAGAGGTAGTCTGCAATCAAGTCCTCGCCAACGAGATGGTCAGGCAAACATCCACATAATGCTAATTTCATTCCAGTCTCGTTGTCCCCTATCTTTGGTTCAAGAATTCCCGGTGTATCAATCATGTAAATGAGTGGATCTTCTGAGATTTTGATCTTATTCATCACACTTCTTGTTATCCCTGCAATCGACCCCACTGCTGATGCTTTCTTCTTATTCAAATGCCGATTTCGCATGACGTTCAAAAGCGAGGATTTGCCCACATTGGGGACGCCTATTACCATTACACAAAAGTCTTTCTCATTCGAACGATTGTATCTATTCGAATTGACTATAAGGTCACTGGCTAAGGGCATCACCTTTTTTATTCCCGGACACTGGTGGTCTTTGCAATTTGTGAATATTACATGATCAATGCCTTCGGTTGCTTTGATCTTCTCACTGATTCTCGAGTGGGTGCTTTTGTCGCTAAGGTCCTTCTTATTAAGAACCAGAATGTGCGGTTTAATGCCACTTATTGTGTGACGAAACTCAGGATTTCGTCCAGAGAGCGGCACCCGAGCGTCGTGAACCTCGATAACGCAGTCTACGGACTTTAGTTTCTGCTGCATTTGACGTAGTCCCTTACCCATGTGGCCCGGAAACCATCGTATGGCTTGCTTGGTTATTAATTGGTAAGATTGACGAAATGACATCGTCCTTATTGGCAGCAATTTTAATTTAAAAACTACTTTTAATTTGATAGTTTTGCAAGTCCCCCACTAGCCTGATGTTGAAATGTCGTATGGTATGAGTTTGACATTTGTGTCTGTTCTAATAAAGGCGTGTTGTCCGCTCGGAAGTAAGAGCATTCTTATGTGAAGTATTTTATCCAGTACCCAAAATTAGTTTTGCAATATTATTCGAGCAGACATGGTCAACATTATGTAATCTTCATTATTTTATAATAATTCATGATTTTCTTGCGAGCCATTAAATGCCAAAAGAATATTTGACTCATCTCAAAATTCCATAATATTCCTCTGTGCAATTTTTCAACGCACCCCCGAATTCTTATTTGACAGCAAATCCGCATACGATACCGCAGCCAGCTTCACGCTAATGACTCGTAAATTTTTGTTGAAGTGTTACATTCGCAGAAACTGAAACTTTTCATTTTGTTTAAATTATTAAAGAAATTTCTCTGCTAATATGGTAAATTCACAGTTAAATTAACTAATTTTTGTTTTTATACCATCCATTTATAATATTTCCCACCGAGTTTTCACCATTAACAAAATATTTTTTATGCGATGCCATTACTTTCTTTGTCACCGATTTTCGTCGATTACTTGTTTTTTTGTGTTGCCGACATTGTTCATACATTTTCCATTTTTAGGGTCAAAACCAATCTGGTCAAAGCGGCAGTGGAGACAAAAAAGACGATAAGGATAAAAAGAAGAAGTATGAGCCACCAATTCCAACACGCGTGGGAAAGAAGAAGCGCCGTGCAAAGGGGCCAGATGCTGCGATGAAGCTGCCTCAGGTGACACCGCATACTCGGTGTCGCTTGAAGTTGCTCAAACTTGAGCGCATAAAGGATTACCTTATGATGGAGGATGAATTTATTCGCAATCAGGAGCGACTGAAGCCACAGGATGAAAAGAATGAAGAAGAACGTTCCAAGGTTGATGATCTCAGGGGGACACCGATGTCTGTCGGCAACCTGGAGGAGATTATCGATGATAATCACGCCATTGTGTCCACGTCAGTAGGCAGTGAGCACTATGTCAGCATTTTGTCTTTTGTCGATAAAGACCAATTAGAGCCTGGCTGCTCAGTGCTTCTGAATCACAAGGTTCACGCTGTTGTGGGAGTGTTAGGCGATGACACTGACCCCATGGTAACGGTGATGAAGCTGGAAAAGGCCCCGCAAGAGACATACGCGGATATTGGTGGTTTGGATACACAGATTCAGGAGATCAAAGAGTCTGTAGAATTGCCGTTGACTCATCCGGAGTACTACGAGGAAATGGGTATCAAACCGCCAAAGGGCGTGATCCTTTATGGTCCCCCGGGAACGGGCAAAACACTGCTGGCCAAAGCAGTCGCAAACCAAACATCGGCCACATTCTTGCGTGTTGTTGGCAGTGAACTTATTCAGAAGTACTTGGGTGATGGTCCAAAGCTCGTCCGGGAATTGTTCCGCGTTGCCGAAGAGCATGCTCCTTCCATTGTATTCATTGATGAAATCGACGCTGTCGGCACCAAGCGATACGATTCGAATTCAGGCGGAGAACGTGAAATCCAGCGAACTATGTTGGAGCTTCTGAATCAGCTCGACGGTTTCGATTCCAGGGGTGACGTCAAGGTAAGATTTAGCAGAGAACTCTTTTGAATATCAACTACAAACACTCTTACTCTAATCAGGTCATCATGGCAACGAACCGCATAGAAACTCTAGATCCAGCTCTCATCAGACCCGGCCGTATAGATCGAAAAATCGAGTTCCCTCTCCCTGACGAAAAGACAAAGCGCCGCATTTTCACCATCCACACCTCCCGTATGACTCTGGCAGAAGATGTTAATTTGAGTGAACTCATTATGGCAAAGGATGATCTCTCTGGAGCTGACATCAAAGCCATCTGCACAGAAGCCGGTCTGATGGCACTCCGCGAGCGTCGCATGAAGGTCACAAACGAGGACTTCAAGAAGTCAAAGGAGAGCGTACTCTACAGGAAGAAGGAGGGAACACCCGAGGGTCTATACCTATAAGCTATTTAAACTCAAACTTATCCAATAACTTGAATTTTTATTATTTTTTTTCTAATCAACGTGTACTGTGCTTATTGAGAGAATAAATTAGAAACAATGGGCAACTCCTTAGCGAAGACACCCTTGTATTGATTCACGTATTCGATCTGTTGTTTGTGTGTCTCGTCTATTGACTGTTCGGGGAGTTTGAAATGCACCTTGTTTTTTGGTTCCGCAATTTCCAGTTCCTTATACCGAGTCGATTCGGCAAGGATTTGGTCTGATGGTGCACTTTTGCTGATCACTTCAAAGAAAGATTTTATTTTGGCCAATTCGAAGCCGGTAAATAGCCCGGCCTCGTAGCCAGTGTCAAATCCTTTTTGAAAAACACTCTCCCTTCCATCTGTTATACCGTCAGAGTAGCCAACCTACAGAAGAAATGAGACGGCGTATAACAAAACAGAGTTTGACAGCAACTAGTTAAGACGAATTGCAGGTGCCGAATGGTTCTGCTAATGGTGAAGCATTTTGTGAAACTTACCTTGGAGACGGTGTTGTGAATGCGATTTAAGTTCGTTTCGGAAATATTTGTGAAGTCGGCGTTATTCTCATCGGTAAGTGACATTGTAATTCATTAATCAATGGATAATTTTAAAGAAAATTGATTGAACGCCCGAACCTGAATGCGTGCGAATGTAGGCAATGTTTTGACAGATGGCGATAGAAAACAATTTCTGCGAAACTAAACCATAAGGTGGAAGTTATACTTGTTTTGTGTTTCTTTTATTTGCAGAAGAATTTGCACTGATTTGAAATTCTTAAATTCCCAGTTCCATTATACACACTGAACGACTAAAATGTCCGCTGAAGAAGTAAGTCATCAGATCTTCGCCATCATCCAGGGTCTTCCGGCCGGCGCTACAAACGATGACCTTAGAAAAAGTATTCCAGATGTCACTCCGGCCGTGCAGGTGGAAGGCCTTAATAAGTTGCTGCAACAGGGAATCATTGAGATCCTCAAAAAAGGCGAGAAACTAATTTACCGTGCTAAAGATCCCAAGAAGAGTGCTCTCCCCAAAGAAGCAGACAATGAGGAGAAGGTTGTTTACGGCATCATCGAAGAAGGCGCCAACAAAGGAATATGGATTCGAGACATCCGACTTAAATCCAACTTGAACATGACACAACTGAATAAGATTTTAAAGAACCTCGAAACAAAGAAGTTAATTAAGGCGGTTAAGTCGGTGAATGTAAGTAGTTGTTTGCTGCTTTATGCTTTTATTCATGGGAAATTCTATTTAGGCAAGCAAGAAAAAAGTGTATATGCTGTACAATTTGGAACCCGACCGATCAATCACCGGCGGTGCATGGTATCAGGATCAGGATTTTGAGGCCGAATTCGTGGACGTACTCAATCAGCAATGTCTGCGGTTCCTACAGATGAAACGTGAGACAGCGGAGAGCAAACGAGACGGTCCGCTGGCATTGAAACAGATGTCCTGCTGCACGGTTAAGGAAGTTCACAAGTTCATATCGGATTTGGGCATCAGTAAAGTGAGTCTGGATGAGGATGACTTGGAAACAATACTAAAAACCGTAGTTTACGATGGCAATGCTGAACGGATACTGATGTCGAACGAAACTTACGTTTATCGAGCGATAAATTCTCCACTTGCCCCGCCTGGTTTAGTTCAAATGCCTTGTGGAATATGCCCAGTCATCAGGAACTGCTCGAATTGTGGTGAAGTAACACCTACCATTTGCCAATACATGACTGAATGGTTAGATTAGGATAGTGAATAAAAAAATTCAAATATATCTACTTTGTTTTTCTTAATGTGACCATTACCTTAGCAAAGAATTTGTTGCTTGACATTTATCCAGTTCTCGAACCCCACTACTTATACGTGGCCTGTCAGATAGCCGCTGTCAAATTGGCAAAAGAAGAAAAATCCTCAACTGGCTGACTTTCCGATTCGTTTTGAGATGAGCGAAAAGCTTTAACTGTGTAGAAAACAAATCTCTGTGCATTTCTGAGTTGCTTTTAAATTCCCTGAGATATTTAGTGCGTCCTTGTTGAGTTAATAACATACAAAATGGGTTTATGCAAGTGTCCAAAGCGAATAATAACGAATCAATTCTGCTTCGAGCATCGCGTCAATGTTTGTGAATATTGTATGGTGACCAGTCATCCAAAAGTAAGACATCAATTATAATTTTTCTAATTGGACACACTTACAATGTGTAAAACCACCCACAGTGCATCGTTCAATCATACATTCAATGGCTAAGGGACAGCGACTATGTATCCAATTGTACCCTGTGCGGATTGACCCTTGAAAATGGTGATTGCATTCGATTGATTTGCTATCGTAAGTCGTAATTCATACAGTGTCCCTTGAGAAAAACAATATTGCAAATGTAATATCAACTTACAGATGTCTATCACTGGGAGTGTTTGAATGCACGTCAAGCAGCTCTTCCACCGACAACAGCACCTGGCGGACATACGTGCCCAATTTGCACGCAAGCAATCTTTCCACCAGCGAATTTACTTTCACCGGTTGCGGACGCATTGAAAAGTCGATTGGGCCAAGTGAATTGGGGACGAAATGAATTGGGTTTACCAATGGTATGATTGAAATTGAATTACTTTACAAAACAAGTCAAGGTAACAAGTGTATTGTGTAGCTTTCAGATGAATCCGCAAACAAGGTTAACACACAGCCAGCTTCGATGAGTACGATGACGAAAATACATCACAGCAATGTCGAACGATCTAAACCAAATGGAGCATACTACAACAACGGCAACAGCAAGCTTGAAAGTCCACATTCCGTTTTGCTTATGGATGCATTTAATCCCCCATCCAATGATTCTCAAGGTACCAATATATAACAAACAAATTATATAGACACACTGACTGAAATTAGGTGTGACGAACCGTTTCGTTCAGTAAAGTTTATTCAAATTTGCTGACGTAAACAAGCATAATTGTCAGTGTCAGCTTCTATGTATTCAAAGTGGCAATCAAGGATGTATGACGCCAGGGAAATGTCTAATCAATTTACTCACTCATTTAATTTGCTCTCTGGCCAGATGAGATTAGATAAGAGAACAAAATCATGGTAGCATAATTTGTGGCCGCCACTGTACGGATACACTGCGAGCAAATGGCCGAAGAGTCTGATCAATAGCTTGCAGACAATGCGTTCTGAGAACTCTAGAATCCTTTGCAAAATATAATATTTCTTAGCTCTAGATGTACATATTAACTGATAATTCACACGTAACTTTCATTCAACAGCTAGCAGTCGACGTCCATTATTGCCGCGACAGTCACCAATTGGTGGAACCGACCGAGATGACAACAAGTACAAGCGGCGAACACCTGCTGAGATATTCTCCCGATGGTCCCGTCGTTTCTATGCTCCATCCTCTCGACCGCCATGGCGCCGAACGTGGTTCCTGATCCTTAGTGGCGTTCTTGTATTCATCGTTATCATTTACATAATGGCCTTCCTGGGTCGTGGCGGATCATCCGATGCAAGCGATGACTCCTGGAATAACAATCCCAATCTGAATGTCCACTACGGTTAGAGTTCTACGAATCAATAATGAATTATGGGGCAATTAAAGTTAATTAATATGAGAGACACTCCTGTGATTCTAAAAGAAACAGAAGATAAAATAAAAAAATAAAACAAAAGCATAAAAGCAGCGCAGCAATAAAATGTTCGATATTCTGCCTGCGCAGTGCATACCACACATATATTTCCTTCTATCTGATGTATTTTTTTAATTAAGGATTACTAATATTGTTTTATATGTATCTAGTAAAAAATACCATCAAAATTCGAACTTTATATAAAGAATTTCAAAAACAAAATTCAAAAACTTTTGTTTAGTCGATATGATTCTTCGATCGGTAGCTGGGCATGCCACAGAACTTCACCGTCAACCAGTCGACAATCGGTGTTGGGCAGATACTAAAGAGCAGTCTGTAAATTTTGTATCTGCAATGACGGAGAAGTGAACATAGTGATCATTTAAACTGTTTAGTCTGGTAGTTACCTCATTGGTTCATGGAGATACATTGGTTGAGGATCTGTGTTTGTGAGGGCGTCTTTGAACTTATCTAAGAGCGGTTGATCCGTCAATGGCAACGGCGATTTGTAACCTGAGATAATTTTCAAATAATCGTTGTATTGGTCGAAGTACTGTCCGTAGAATTGCTTTTGCTCTGCAGTGAATTCGTTCTTCATTTCCAGTGCATGATCTTGCTGGCGGGCTGATATGTTGCTGACAGTAACAAATGATCCGGGGATGAAGTTAACCACATCGACTCCATATTTCTTCAGTTCAATACGTAGAGCATCGTTCCAGAAGCGCAAAGCAGCCTTCGAGGCGGCATATGGGGCCAGGCCAGGTAGACTCTGGGATGGAATGGAAAGTAAAATGTAGTGAATTCATGTTTTACGCGCTAATAAGCTATGATTGGTATATGATATTGGCAAGAAAATTAATTAAGGAAACGTTCTTCCACGTAAAACTTCTGCATTGCCTTTACAGCTGATTGTCCCTTGTGCACAGACATTTTATAATGCTTAAATTTGCTGCGAGAAAATGATAAAAAAAAACAACACTCAAACAACGGGAATAAGAGAGGTATAAGTCGGGTACTTGATTTCTCGTTCAATCTGCACTCATATCAATGTCACATAACAAATAGGCCTTTTTCTGTCGGCACATTCAATGAATTTAAATTCCAAACACTTCTATCGTGTCTCTATCAAAAATTTCATTAATAATTCATAGACAACATCCTAAATATACATACCTGAAGGCCACAATGACTTGTGATATTGATGATTCTTGCCCGGTGTTGTCGAATTAATGGTAACAATTCCTTGGTTAGGCGCATTGTACCCAGGAGATTTACATTAATTTGGGATTCAAAGAGATTTCTAGTCTGCCACTCAAATTCACCAAAACACATCACACCGGCATTATTCACTAGTGCCGTGAAAACATATTCACTTTTATATTGAAGCAATTTTTCAATCAGGTTGTGTGCATGCGTTATAGTATCCTGTTTCAAAAGATCAATTTCCACCATAATCATTCGCGTGCGATCAGGAACACTTTGAAGGAGTTTAGCTCCATCAGATTTACAATTGTGGCAACCCGAAACCACTGTCATGTTGAGTGAGTGACAATAAAGGGCCAATGTTAAACTGAAAGTAATAATAGAGATAATATCAAGTGGTTTGGGTAAGAACAAAAAAATGATGTGATTTAAGACTCTCACCCTAAGCCCGAATCACAGCCGGTTATGAAGACAATGTTCTTAGGTGAGACGGACTTCAATTTCCCGCCAAAGCCGATAATGTGAAACAATTTTCGAATAGACATTGTGCCCAAGGATTAAGTCTTTTGTTTAGAGGTCTGAAACGAAGATTTCTTTACTATCACTTGATTTTTTGCTTTTCAACTGATCGAGTTTATTAGCTCGTCGGCTCGCGATCTTATCTCGTTGATGTAAACAAAATTACTGATGGCTATTGCAGACACACAGGCGAATGGGGCGAAGCAAAATCGCGGTCCGCTCTACCGTACAGGGCTGCCGGTGGTGGCTTCACATTTGTATGGAAAGACGATCTTATCAAGTCAATGAAACCTGATTGCAAGCGTATTTGTGCGCACTGGACGTACGGTCACCGGTTAAACGCAAATAAGTGGTGGTGTCGTCTGGTGTACCTACATGTACGTATGTATATAGTTCAGTTAAGAAATATATTATATTTAGCAGTTTTCTTTGATACTTCCTTCGCTTAGATTCTATGGATTTCGTTTTCACTGTATTCAGCATTACTTGTAATGCTATAGCTGGATTAAGAGAATTTTAAATGAACAAAAGAATCTCACCTAACAGGAGCGAAGCAACCACATCACAACTCAACTTTAAGGTGACATGTTTGTGAGGAGAGCCTATCTCAGACGAGGGAGATCAGATTTCAATTGATATGAGGATTCAATAGGGTTATAGCCATTAGCCTATAGGAATGAAAGTGCGTCCTTTGTATGTAACAGAATAACTATGTTTGATGTTGGAATATTTGGAAGTTGTGTATTCATACATCATCGAAGTAGGAATTTAAAAATTCGTTAAAATGTTCATATCCATTAGCCTATGCACCTGACGAACGATGTCGCTGTGCAGCTTTTGTAGTTCTTGTGCTGTTTTTTTTAAGCAGCCAAAAGAAGTTAGTGTTGCTGACATTTAGATGGGTTTTGGTGATGAAGATTTAGGCAGGTGGTACAACAGTTGAGGTCGAAGCCCCTAGCAGCATGGGTTGGAATGGAATCGTTAGAACAAAAAGATGTGCAATGTGAGGTAGAAAAGATAAGCTCGTCTGAGGTTACGTTGATTAATCTCCAGGAAGAGATCTGTAAATTGTTGATCAGTCAACTGACTTTGAAAAGTGTCGATGAATATGTATATGGAGTGTGGGTAATTTCTATCGTTTACGGGCTTGGTATGGAGTGACAGAGGAGAGAGAGCTCGCACAAAAATCGGTCGGTCAAATTGTTTAAAAACTTGCCATACGTTTCGTGCCCTCCAATAAACAATACTCAATACAGAAGAAATCATAAACGTTATAAGCTTCAAAGAGAGTTGTATAATTCAGCTTTGTGATATAAGGTTTATAATTCATTTTTCCTTCTTTACACAAATTTTCAGCGCCGAGGTGAAAAGACATCTATCCACGCATAAAGCACATAATCAAATTGTATCAAAATGGATGAAAATCAGTAGGTTGTTCGTTCTGTATCAAGAGTGGAGAAGCATTATAGTTTGAAACGATTCTAGACAGATAAGGTCTCTGATCATTGCCAATAATAATAATATGGGTGGTGCTACAGCCCGTAGGGGGCCAGGGCCTAGCTTCTCGCACACAGCAGGAATCGAACCTACGACGTCGAGGTTGAGGTCGACGCACACGCCACCAGTTGATCATTGCCAGTGTATTGGAAAAACGCAATTACGATAATTTTAATATTAATAATAATAATATAATACAGTACGAAGTCAGTAATCGCAACTGATAGAAATCGAGGTTGTTGCACCTTTAGAGAAAATATTATTCGTTTAGCAAGATGAAAAATACTTTCTTTATTTACCATTTCATTTTATTTATTTTAAAACTTACTCATTGATTTTTAATGAAACAAAAAGCTTGGGACGAGTGCGATAAATTTGTCCCCAAAAAGTTATATATAGCTGGTTTTGGTAGAGGAGTTCTAAACAATTACCTTTACTGTGGGAAGAATTTAAGAAAAAATACATATTTATGAAAAAATATATTGAAAACCAACGGCAGCACTTACTATGAAGTACTATAACCAGAAACCGCCAGCTACTATAGCCAGAAACAGTCATAAATGTTGGCCCCAAAGTTATCGTTTTCTCCCCAAATTATATGTTGACAACTGCTCGTAATGCGTACGCAAAAGAACAATAACAATTTTATACGGAAAATAACGGTATAAAAACGGTCATTTTCGAATTCCTCATAATACTATATGCAGAGAAATGATAAAAACAAGCAAGTTTCAGCAGTTGTAGTTGCAAAAACAAGCAGTTGCAGCTATTAAGTAATTTTTTCTTATTTACATTTATAAAGGTTACAATTAGCGATGGGCAATTGCGAATATTCTAGCAATCGCAATTCGAATTCGAATTGAGCGGAGTCGATTGTTGAATTTCGATTCTTGTAGGTCCGATTCCAATCGCCAACGAATGTGTGTATTCGTCGATTCTACAAGTCGGAGAGAGATCACTAAATTATGTGTATCCGCCGATTTTCGCAATTGCCCATCTCTTTTTCATTTCGTTTCACTAATAAAATTTAAACTGTATATTTATGAGAGTGAGAATACAATCCAATCCAAAACCAATATTTTTCAGAAATTTGGTTTGAATTATAGAAAATTCGATTAAAAGATGTTCCAATTACAGAGGTTTGGCTGTATTTCCATTCCCAATGTTCCTATTTTGGTAGGTATTATTGGAGACACATCCTTACGCAGATTTTTTACAATGACACCAACACATCAATAAATCGAGGAATTAGTACCCGGCATTCTGTGGGTTGTAGTAGGTACTGAGAAAAATCGATTCGATTCGATTATTATTCGATTGTTTTCTGATGAGACCGAATAAATCGACAATCGAATTCAAATTTTAACAATTGCCAATTTATTCGATTGAGAATTTCATTCGCAATCGCCCATCGCTAGTTACAATGTTATGTTTTAAAATGTTGCAAAAATCGAAGAGTTACGTGCATTAAGGATTGGGATTTCCGTGTTCTATATATATAGGTGGCGCTGCAATCCATTGAGGGCCAGGCCTGTTTCTGCAACAAGCATTCGTATTGTGCTTGCTCTTGTTTATTTTCACGAAGGGATATACACTTTTATATCGATTTCGAACAGCCATGCTTGAGCAACCTTTTCTAGATAGTTATGCTCTTTGAGTATTTTTCGTGACTTTCTAGTCACGGGGGCCATGAAAGTACCCACAAGTTTTTGAGAAATTGAAAAACAAAAGCAGTGCAAATGAACATTTCCGGGTTGTCCGCCTATTTTAAAAATATTCTTCATCTACGGTACTCGTCCCAAAATTATATTCCCTGTATTCGGCCTTGTTTCATAAGGTGAAAAGACCAAGCATGCACATTCGAAATTTGAAATTCGGCATTATTTCGCGGCACCAAAGAAAATTCCTGAACATTGAAATTCGACGACCGGCGTTATTTACGGCACGAGAGAAAAGCCGCGTCTTGGGCTATGCTGTCTGGCCAAGCTCGTCTTATTGCAACGATACAAAGTAAAAGATATAGAATAAAATCTCACGCAACATTTGGTCGTTGAGAATGTAATCCATTGGTACAATGCAAAGCTACGAAACAAACGAAACAGTTACTATAAAACCCGAACGGAGTTACGAACTGCGACGTAAATAACTTGTTGTATAAACTCATACAAATTCCTATTTCTATCGTTTTCAGTTGTAGCAACTTTCACGAAACTTGTAGCAAATTTTTCACATGCATTCGACTACAAATGAATTCTGTGATCGATTTTTCGAAGTTCGTAGCCCATTTTCGATTACTATTCGTGATAAAGGTAAATTTTGTGAATTTAATATGTTATCCTATTATAGCAGGTTGTCCACTTTGAAGGTTATGGTGAGCTAAACGTACTCTGGTTTCAGAAAAATATTTGCCTTTTTGCGTTTCAAATCTTACGTAAAAAAATGTCGTGGCCGTATCGTAAAGAATGTTTACGAAATGAAAATTCAATCACCGAGGTACGATGCTATTCGAAAGACTAAAAAGTTCCGTTCAAAATATTTATATGGATCTTAACAGAGGCAAGGAAAAGGGGAACATTTTTGAAAATTCTATATTAGCCATAATTTTATTAATTTGACATACTATGCATGTATTGGTCAAATTTAATACCACCGAATCACTAATTCAATTTCATTTTCCACGTCAAGACCAAGCGGAAGACAAAATTTGTTCGCAAAAACACATTTTTGCTTATTTGTGTACAAGTTGCGCTGCGCTATAAGCGTGATGATAGTCCCACCCAGACAGTATGTCGTGCGGTAAACTTAGCACTCAGTCATGATTTGTTTTTGCTATAGAAACATTGCTCTCATGATAAACTTCTTTAAATAACAAGGACCAACACCTGACCCCGCAGGTTGGCATACTTACATCACGAGAAAGATATAATTCGTCCATCTCCGAGTGTGGTCCTCGCCGAAATATGGAAAACTACTTACGAATGTTCTCCAATTTCCTCTCGCCCAAAACAATTTGAAATAAAAACAAACAAATTTTATTTTTGTCTTATGATGGTATATTGCAATGTTTTTTGTTTTTCCTTTTTTTTTCTTTCAAAGTTTATGAATACAATGGGTTTGCAATATGTATGGTGTTGCTGTTGTTGATTGTTGCTATTTAAAATTTGGTAAACTTTAGCATTTCATTGAAACGTTTTATTGCTGGATTTAGTTGTTTCCTTTTTTGTTTCAATTTTCACTTTTTCACAACTAATTACAAGTTTGACTTTTGTTGTTTTGTTGAAACGTTTATCGTTAAAATAGAAAAAATATGAAATTGCTTCTTTCGTTAAGTTAAGTTTAGATTTTATGTAATTTACATTCTTTAGTTGGTTTTTGTCTTATTACGTGGCTTTTCTTTTGTCAAAAAATATATTTTACAAAAATTTTCTATTTCATTTTTGTTTGTATTTTAAGTTTTGCACAATTCTAAATAGAATATTTGTTTAACACTATGGTACATAATACATGCAAATTGTTTTTTTTTTCGTTTTGTTTTTTTTTACCTTTTAATTTAATTTTATGTAATTTTTTCTCATTTCTCAAAAGATGTCTCTTCTATCTTTCTGTTTACATATACAAAATATATAGTATTTATATATATATATATATTTTATAGTATGTCATATACATATATAAATATATTTTTACATATACATATATTATATAAAAAAGTAATACATATTCAATTAATTATTGCTTTTGCACAGAAACACAAGGCGACAAAGGTTTTCTTACTGCATATGTAGATTTATAGAAATAAATTTTTATATCTTATAGATGTGATTTTTGTTTTTTGTTTTTTCTCTTCTAACTGTTAATGCAAATTGTTTTTCAAACGATCGACAAAAAGGCTCTTTAATTCATAATGTAGTAGATGTTATTAATTAATGATTTTCTTATCAATTGGTTCGGCTTAAAATTATACAAAGGGTTTCCTTTTCATTCCGTTAGCAAAAATTTCGAAAATGTCTTCATCTTCAATCTATTCTTTTTTTTTTCTTTCTCTAGGTAATTTCGACTTATTTTTGTTCTTTATAAAAGAATTGAATGGTCACAAAACGAATTTTTCTGTTTAAGTTACATAGTTAGCTAAAATCTTGCGCTAAGGAAATCTGTGTTATTTTTCTTTTATTATTTTATTTATAAATATCACAACGCCTTCTATATTTTATTTTATTTTATTTTGTTTCTTGTTAAATGTTCTAAAAAAAATTAAATTACAATGTTTGATTTTTTTCTCATTATCTTTTTCTAGATATAAATAAAACAAAAAATATATTTAATAACATTAAAAAATAATACAAAAGAATTTGAGGACAATCGAAGAAAAAATAAATGATTTTGTTTTATTTTCCTTAAACATTAGCTTCCTCTTAACCCACTCGTCTTTCGCGCCATCTCTCTCACCACCTCGACACATTTTTCTATAACATTTTTGTTTTGACTTTACAAGTACAATTCATTTAACTATTATAAACTTACCAGTTTAGAGGGTTCGCTGGTGGGAGTGTTTAATTCCAGAGGATGCTTGTTTTGCGATGAGCACGTAGGTATGAGGGGTCCTGACACCGGAGTAAGGCCTGTACCGCCGTCCATGAGACTGTCAAAATTGAACATGACCCCACTTGAGGGCGTTGTTATCGCAACGCCATTTATATCAGTCACTGGCTTTCCCATTCCCATTGCTTGTGCGGAGGTCATTTGCAGGGGGACATTTAATGAGCTAGGTCGTTGCTTTGCGGGACCGCCTGGCTTTAGCATTGGCGGCGGCGAATTCGTAATGGTGGGTGTATTTAATACAGAGGCGGAAGGTATTGATGTTGATAATGTGGATACATTTGGTAATGGCGGCACCATGGCGGATGAGGCATGTGACAGCATGACACGCTTCGGTGAAGGTGGACCATCGAGACTGTCCAAATTGTCATTTGGTTCGCTTTTTATGATCTTCTCGTCGAATTCTGGCATAATGACTGGTTTGAGATCAAGAGGTGACACACGACCATTGTGATTATATGTATCCGCCATTAGATTGTTGTTATTCGTCCCAATATTGCGACAATGTGGACGATGTTCTTCGATAACGGCCTTTAATTCATCCCTGATTTCATATAGATGTGTAATTTCCTTCTGTATACCTTCACGTCGCTTCTCCAGATCGGCTACTTCGCCGAGGAGTTCATTGGTTTGATCAACACGGCGTTTTCGACAACGAGCCGCAGCCAATTTGTTGCGTTCTCGTCGAATACGACGTTTCTCTTCCTCCTCTGGGGACATATTTGTTGCTTTCGTTGGACGGCGACCGCCTTGATTACGACGGGACGGAGTTTGTGTCGTTGTACCAGATGCTGAGGTATTAAGATTGCCAGAAGCTCCAGCACGAGCTGCGGCTATTGCTCTATTTACTGATGTGAAATCATTGGCTGATGTCGTTGCTGTATTGCTACCGCCACCGCCAGTGCCATTGCTTTGGAAGGACGGACTGTCGTTGGCGTTGATTGTTGTGGCTACACTTGCTATAAGTAAATGAAAATAAGATCAATTTAGTACAGAATTCGTAAAGAAGACAACTTGATTAAGCAACTTACAAGTATCGGTTGTGGCCATGGAATTTTCTTCGTGCATGATGGGATTATCCCATGAATTCTGCGAATCCTCGGACGATGGCATACTGCTGGTTTCATTGTTTTCCAAATAATTGAATGGAGCCGGCGGTACAAATCCAGCTTGATATGGAACAGGATTTGGTGGATCGGCTGTTAGTTCGATGAATGTTTGTTCGATGTTGCGAAGTGTTGTTGGCGTTAATGTTGATGTGGTGAGTGTGGGTACACCACTTTGAATGCCATCTATTGAGGCAAGCTGGAAGAAAAACGGATCACTGTTAGTTGAAGTCAAGACAAAGGCATACAAAAATATCTAGGTCATACATAAGAATCCATAGCATTCGATGAAATCTACAATAGGGAATACAATTTCTCAAGAATGCCCCTTTTTCGAGTAAATAGCAACAGTGAGTATTAAAAACGCATTTTGGGCACAATGCCTTAATGTGATCAAAGCTTTGCGAGCAATCAAAGCCGACAAACGATCAAAGCATGCCAACGAGCACGTTTACAGCATGGCGCTGACTATGGCAATATCCAAAGGTCATATACAAACGAGCCAGGGAATACTACGTACAACTGATAATTAGAAATGGATATTTTCCCCATTTTTCTATCATCGCCGGCCCACGTGGTGTGTGCGCTGCGATAAACGACAATATATGCCTCCGACAACGATATCTACATTGTGGGCAACACAAATGATGTGAACGAAACTCTTGCCGGCATCATGATGCTGGGCAAAGCTTTCATATCGCCCTCACGCCACACGACGCCCCTTTTTCTGTGTTCGCGTCGGAGAGGAAAGAAGCGGTTTCATTTGCGCAAACACAAAAATAAAAATGAATGAATGAAAAATTGTAAAACAAAAATAAAATAATTTTATCTAAACTTTGTTTCAGCCAATGCTTTTAGGTCTGCTTGCGATTGTTGGTGGGGATGTTTATGGCAATTTTAGGGAAGTGGAGGAAAAGATGCTGTTATTGCCTGCTACTGATGAATATTGTGCGGCGGATTTATGTGTGCAAACTGGTGCTTCCTAGTTTTTCACCCTGATTCTATTTTTAACGATGAACTCGTTCGTTTCTTTGAATTCAAGCGAATTAAAAAAGAGAAATGAAGAAATAAATAAAAGAAAGAGTTGGGGAACTGAGTTGGAAATGCTTCGTTTGCGATTCGTTTTTTGCTATTCTTATAGATAAACATGTATACATATATATCCTACATTTTTAATTGTTATTCGACTATTTTATTATGCTGATAGCAACCGGAGGATCATTAGAATACATATTCACTTTTCAGATTATCATCATTTCACTTTCGCTTGGGATTTGAGACAACGCTATGCAGCTAAACGATTGGTTGGTTTCGGTCACGAAAAATATAAAAATAATTTAACTATTCTCGGCACTAACTGTATCGAGTGTTTGATGTGGATGGTGAAATTAAAACTTAATTAGCCGAGTAATTAATGAGAATGCGTGTCGCTACTGTAATTTATTTTCGGTATTTTTTTAATTTTATCTTATCTAATGCTTTGTGGCGTTTTATTTGCTCAAGGTAATTGGTGCAACATCTGTTTTGTTTTATATTACATGTTATTTACCTAATAAGTTTTGTGTAGTTTTTCGACGTTAAGAAGTTATTGCCAAGTTGGTGTACATTGATGTATTTTCTTGATTAAAGTATGTAGGTCACTACATATGCCTTCGAGGATTTCGAATTCTTCTTTCGACTGGTTTAATTGCATTATCAGAAATTCAAACATAAGCGAGAGATAATAATTTTATCCTCCTCTAGATATCATCGTTGACAGAATTATTTTGATATTTATAAACATGTGGCATTTTATGTACTGATTTAACGATTGGTGCTTCGCAGAGCGATTTATGACACAAAAATAGCAAGTTCTTGCTGAAATATACTTGTTGTATACTGATGGGTAACTTTAATATGCGCATTTACCTAACATCAGCTGGAAAGTGGAAATACTCATACAGCTGTACAGGGATGTGATGAATACCTATGAATCTCTGGCAACCTAGCCGACTGACCAAGATACAATTGAAGATATATTGAAATATCATCCCACGAATCGTCGTGAGATTGTTTACTGTTTAGACGAATTACCGCCTGACCAAATTTAGCCACCATTTCTGCTTTGCCCGCCTTCCACCACGTATTAACTAACTAAATACGGCATTCAGTTCCGAAACATCGTAAACAATTCAAAGAAATAATAATCAAACAAAAAAATTGACTTTCAGAACACACACATCAATCGCATCGCTGCCCCCATATGTATTTTTTTTTGATGGAGCAAGCCCGCCCACATTGACAAGAAGAATCACATTCAATTGAATTAAATTATACTAATTAATTTGAATTAAGAGAAATATTATTCTGGCGGGATACACACACAGGCGCATCACACCCGCGCCGCCATCAGGAGGACCGTCGCTTGCGACTCTCAATCATTTTCAATTAAATCATCAATGAATATAATTATTTAAAAACAAGACGAAAAAACAAATAAATAAATAAAGTTGCAAGGTTATTTTTATCTTTTTTACCTGTTGCATAAAAAGCTCACTGGCCAAGAAGTTTGCAATTTCGCAAGCATCCATATTTAAAGTCGGTTGTTTGATTTTTCTTTTCTGAATTGAACGTAGGTATGTGCTCTCTCAAAGAGATGTCGACGCGATTCAGGCGGTATATTCAGATATATTCCGCACGTAGGTGTGGTTAGAGGATTATAAATCGTTAAATTATTACAATTTTCTTTGTTCTGCTTAGTACTTCAACAAAAAAAAAAACAAACTAACGTATGTATATAAATAAATAAATTAAACAATAAAAAAAATCACATGCACACACAGTCGTAAAGAAAAAACTATTCTTTTTTTTGTATATATGTATGAGTATTGTCTAGTCTTAACACACGCGAGTAATTTATATTTATATTTATTTTTATTTAAAAAAATATCTACTTTTCTTAGAAAAGAATTAAAAATAAATAGTTTATTTCTTTTGTTTTGTTTTTATCGAAATTCGCAAAAAAAAAATCCTTGTATTATTTGCTTTTTTTGATAAAATGTACTTTTAGCTTATTCTCGTTTCAAAATTGGTTTCGTTTTTCAATTCAATTCAAAATGAATTCTGGCGTTGTTTAGATTTTATTTTATACTTTATTATCTCCCATAAACGATACTCTGTTTTTATCGCTCATGTAGGTGTGCCGTTGGCTTGGTCGTTTTCTGGTGGTTTTTTGAATTTCAGAAATTCAAATTCTAATTTATCTAAGATTTGTGGTTGTATCCTTTCGTTATCTGTTGGTAACTGCTCAGGATGATTATTCGTCATAAATTGATTTTCGAGTGAGTTGTATAGCGGTTTTTCGTTGCAGTTGTTTGTTGCTGATAACATAATAGATTTTATGAATTTATTTTTGTTTTTTTTTGTGTTGGTTTTTTTTATGATTTCGCTACTTCGTAACTCAGTTTTTCGTCCTCTTTTTCTCACAGCGTGCGCAAATGTATATTATGTAATTCGCATCGAATATTTGAACTAACGGTGTTAAAAATTTGTTGTTACTTATATTTTTTCGCGTTTTACCAAAAAAGAAAAAAAAACCGAAATCGATGTACGTTAGGTAAAGTCTTCGTTCGTTCGTAAAGTGTTGTGTATTTGTACACTGTAGAATTTTATTTTGAAACAAAAAAATTACACGCGATTTTTTTTGTTCTATTTCTATTTTTTTCAGATTTAGAAAATTATATCCCGCTGAAGAGTGAGAGCTTTTCAAGCTTCAGGGGCTCGGACTCGGATTCGACTAATCAAGATAGATTTTCAGCGATATTTGCGAGGAGGAAATTTTCATCGTTGCGCGCTTGTTTGTGTGTTTTTCTTTATCTTTGCGCTTCTCTTTCGTCTATCCACTACGTTTGTTGTTGCTGTTGAATGTTGTATTTTTAAATGTGTCTGTCTGTCTAACTTGGCAAAGCAATGATGTGCGGGTAGAACACTTAGATGGACACATGTTTAGATACATTCGGAGCTCTCCTTTTGGTTGTTGCTCATGTGCAGCCGCCGCCTGCCCGCCCGCTAGCTGCGGATTATTAAATTGGTCGCGTGTGTATGGGTAATGTTTTATTTCGTTTTTTTCTTTTGCATTTTAGCTTACTCGATGATCACACTCCTAAGTGCTGGCTGAGGCCAGAGAACAGTGGATTCCTTATGGTTTATGTTCTTAATAGATCGACGGATGTTGTATTCTTTTTTCCTTCTCTAGTGCCGACTTGTCTTTCAAATTTCCTCTTCTTTTCCCGCGTGGAAGAAAACGTTTTTTTCCGATTGTTTTATTGCTGTGAGACGATGATCATTTTTTTCTTGTTTGCTTTTTGCCCTGCACGCTATGCTGAATTTCTGCCTCGTGTCACATCGATAAATTCATTTTCATTTCGGGAAACAGGTGTTTCGAATGAATCGTCATTTTATAATCGCACCGCAGAAGGATAGTGTGTCGTACAAGACTGTAACAAATTTGCCAAGACCACGAGAAGCCATTCACCGCCTTGGTGGTACACGTCAGAATTTAAAAATTGCCTCGGATCTTATTGGGATTTACATGATTGATAGACTGAAGATGTGGTATTTTAGGATCATGCAGTGTAGATCGTGCATGTAACATCTGCACCGAGAGGGATTAAGAATAATACGCTTAAGGTTATTTTGAGAAATTTTGCGAGCAAAAAGCGGATGGTATTGGGTGGTAAATTGCACATATTGTTGGGTAATTTAGAACATAAATTGTGATTCATTACTTGCGGGCATAATAGCTCTCTCAGGTTCGTGTGGATATATTGTGTAGCGTAATTAATAACACACTTGCGTAATAATCTCGACTTTTTGCCAAAGATGTGTTGCACATTTTGACAATTAATGATGGTGTGTAGCACTCTTGGTGGTCTTTTAAAAACTACAAACGCTCTGCTCAATCGAAGGAATGGTTCTTGAGTTTATGTAGATCAATGTGGTATAAATATGCCAGTTTGCCAAGAAGTACACACACAGACTCTGTAATCAAAAGCGTGCGGATATAATCACGGAATTCTCTAGAAACAGGGAATTTGCTTTGGAGTATTTGGAAATTCCAAACACGCTAAGGTCATGTTTCTTACGTAGCTGATTTGCATATAAGAACGTTTAATTCTCTGTCTATAAACTTAAGACAACTTTTTATTTTGAGTGGGTACATACGCGTTGAGTCTGGGTTTCTCTAATTAGAGTGTAAAGTGGTCGTTTTGATTAATACGGGATCAAACGATTAGTCACTTATCAGAGCAGACTGTTTGGCGTCTTGTTTTGGCAAACTTTGTTAGCAAAGTTCTTTACGATCTCTGGTTAAAAGTTTATGTTGGCTAAAGGCAGATGAATTAAATTTTGACTAAAACTTAATAGAAGATTCAAGCACCTGAAATCTGTGTGGAAAAAAATGCTGTCAGCTCACTTTGAAAAGAAGACGAGCTTACTCTCTTTCAATAAATCAATACGGCGGCTTTTGATCTTTTGCATATCCCAAACAGAACCTTTCTTTGCGATATTGGTGGGAGCAGTAGAATACACGAAGCGTTGGCATTTATTGAATTTCCGTAGGAACGGACGTACGAGAATTGAGTTCAAAACAAAACAGCCAACAACATACGTAAATGTAAAAATGCACATGAAAATACAGTTCAAAGAATATTTTATTTATAAACAATTATGTCGTTTACAGAACAGCGCGTTTGATTACCCTCAAAATGACGTCAAAATTGTTGGCCTTAACGTAACCCTTATTCGATATCCACTCTGACCGAGTACTACTCGAACTTTCACATGCTGTTGGAATGTGCCGTGTATTCATAGTCAACATCATTATTTTAATTCAAAATCAATTAAAATAAACATTTTCTTATTAATTAAAAATGTAAGTGTGCCACTTTAGCCATCAAATACTGCCTACTAGGTGCATACGTCCCCTTGCCACTGCTTTAACCATCTATCGCATGACAATAAAACAACGCCTTCTCACTTTATTTTTGGTAAAAGACCGAGAAAAATAAAACAACTTCCAGTTGGTTCCATCGATATCTTTGTTACTACCTGCACACCAATTTTGGCTTAACGTACAATGGAGGCGAATTTGAAAAAAAAAACACCGCAACTTTACGTCACTCTACGTGGTGTGGTTGGTTTTAAATACGCCACACCTGGGACATGCTTGCGTACGTCTGATACATAAGATTGAAAATCCACGATAAAGTGTAAGGTTCATCTTCACCTTTTATTTACGATCTGTGCAAAAGAAAAATACTGAGAAGGAACCAAATGCGATGTAGTACGAAGATGTGTGTACTTTCGACGATGAAGTGTAAATTGATGGGTAGATAATATTCGACAACAGTACTTTTCCACAGACAAAAAAGCGCAATGTCACTTGGCTTAATGTCTAAATTAATTAAAGTGTACGTCATCGTTTCGTAAGAAATGGGGTCTGTTTAAAATTTTCTTTAATTTATGTTTGCACTTTAAGCTGATTTATAGCGTGATGCTTACGCGCAAATTCAGAGCTATGATGGTAGCGCCTTTTTGAAGTCCAGCAGTAAAAACTTTCGCCGGAGAAGAGAGAGAGATGTGCCTTTTGCAAATAAAAAATCAAGCTGAATTCAGTTTATGAGTACAAAAGGTGTTAATCTGCGTGGCTTTTAACGTTGGTCAGTAGGTCAAATGTCGGGCACATTGTTGGGAGGTTTCAACAGGTAAAGCAAAAAAAAAAGTTGGCAAATTTCCGTTGAATGTTCCAGAATGTTTTTTGCTGTGGAGTCAAGAAGAAATTTTTGTTGTGTTAGAAATTTCCTCAATTCACCTGTGGAATTTAACAATTTATGACCGTAGAACAACGTTAAATAACCACAACGAGGGAATAAGAAAATAAACATCCATAGATTACGTGAAAGACTTTTCAAAGAACACGAAACACAATAATATTCTATGCATCTTTGAAAATGTTGAACAATTGCCAATTTAAAATCTCTCTCCCTCTCTCTGCAAACATGTGCATCGGTCCATAGCTCCTCTAGACGTACGTAAGCGTTTTTGACTTGATATTTTTCTGATAATTATTTTATTGGTACATCTCAAAGAAAACCAAAAACCATGCACATGATTGCTCCTTCTTTTCGAAATCAACAGAGAGTGAGAGATTCGAATATCAACATTCAAAAGAAGGGAAAATATATTCAAATTTGTGCAAATTGAAATTGAAAGTGTATACAAACAGCAAGCACTACTGGTTAAGACTTGTGTTGTTGATAAATATTTAAATATAATTCATATCGCGCGCACTATGAAGGGGAAACAATAACTTGAATTTAAGGCGTCACTGACTTTTTGGAGATTAGGTCTGCATATTTCTTTAAAGATAGATTTCTGGTTTCTTGTTCTTAAGTTGTTTATCTTTGGTTTAATTGTGCGACATTGGTCTTTTTTTTCTTTTCTTTTGTTTTTTTTTTTTTTTTTGTGGCCGACAAAAGTGTGCCTTTCAAGAATTGATAACGTGCTCAAGCTTATCAGTGAATAAGACCGAATGCTTAAGCATTGAGAAGTCAGCGGTTACTTGAAATGAGTGCTTTACAAAGTACTGTATGTGCCCCTGCTTGGAATTGATAAATATTTTCCTATGCCTTTCAAATGAAAACAAAGAAATTCCATATCGAAGCAATTTTGAGAGCAGCCCAAAGAAATTAATATCAAATAACATAACAAAGGAAATCTATTTCTAATTGGTTTCGAATGAACTTGTTTATATGTACATTTGGACATTTTGAAAAATTGGTTTAGTTTATTTCATGGAAAGCACATATGAGGACAGGTTTGAACAGTGCCCTCGAATAGAGCAGCGTCAGATAAATAAAGAAAGATATAGAAGCTTAGGAAACGGTGGTATATTCTTCAGTTAATAAAGCATATAACAGTTTAGCCAAGATGACACCTCGTTTGACGTAGAAGGTGGTGAGTTTCATTTTCCGTATGTAGCAGTTCTTTAAACCACGAAAATTGTCTTTTTTCGAAAAAGTTCAAACCATTTTAAGAACAAAATTTTAATATTATTTCTGTGATAAAAATGTTGTATTAAATTCTCATCATTATCTTGCAACCATGAAAACTATCACAATCTAACAACGACGTTCATATCAGATTAGGTAGTTATTTTAAAGTTTATCGGCATTTAACTAACACATTAAAGATTATCACACTCTAGTCAGTTGACAGTGCTCGTTAATAGTTAAAGAAAATCGCAGAAAAAATAAAACGACAATGTGTCGGTTTATCTAATCACTCTTACTTTTCACATTGACGTTTAATTTATCTGCATGTTTTCTAAAAAATTAAAGATGTTTCCCTCATTCATCAGACATTTTTTTAATAATAAAGGTACGTTGCATATTTATGCGTGTAAACCAAACGAACACAAAAAAAATAGATGTAAACAAAATTTAATTCCGGAAAACAACTAACAAACAAAAAAAAAACATCCAATAATATCACTGTAATCAATTATTCATCCTAAAACATCAGCATACTTGTAAAACAACTTTTTATCCACAGACACAACCTCCAACTTAATAAATATTCTCAACAGAAACCAAGCAGACGAGACTCGTGTGCACGATAATTACATGCTTTAGGAATCGAATTGCAGCATTCCACAAGTATCATAACTTCAGCATACTCAGCTTAGCTTGACCATATCGTCGCTAATGACCTAGAAAAACCTTATTCCAGTCACAATGACTGTGACTGAACACCCAACAACAATGTCAATAGCCAGCGAATGACAGGGCAAGAATATACTTGTCAGAACATGGCTTGATACCACCTTACACTATGTGTCATCCGTGACACTCGGTACTAACGTCAGCCAGGCACAAACGAAATCAATTGAGACTTCATTCGATCTACGTCATAATTATTAAACTCGTTTTTTTTTTGTTCACTTGAATCAAAAGCAAAAAGCCATAGAGATAGACATTTTTTTGCTGGGCTCTAATCATCGAATTGGAATGACGTTTGCTGTCTATGGTCATATCAAGATCATGCATAAGAGAATCGTCAAAAATATAGAATGACTCAAGACCTGGACTTCAAGTCGGCTGATGGCCCCTGGTATGCTACTCTTCGTTTATTTCCGAAATTTTACACTATTTTTGATTATGAACAAAAAGAAATAAAACCACACGCACACATGCATAAATAATACAACAACAAATGGTTAAAGAAAAAAAGAGAAGGAAGTACAAAAAAATTTACCATACCGACATCGCTTACGTGTTTCGTTATTTTTAAAACTGATTTCTAATGAAATGACGTAATACGTTCACTTGTTGTTATTGTATTTTGATTCAACTGTTTTGTACTTTTTTTTTTATGTCGATTGTGATTTTTTTTTTTGGTTTCGCTTTAAATGATTGTACTCTTTTTCGTAAGATCGCCCGCGCGTAGGTTGTGCACACTAGTAACTCTCAAGCTTCTAATTTAGTAAAAAGCCAAACGCTTACTAATATCTGAAGAGTGTGTTGAAAGCTTGGACCCTAGCGCCGCCGTACCGCCACCACATTCAGATTTGATCGAGCATGGTCACTGTAGTAGTACTGTACGAGTAGTAGCTTTTTTCATTTCACAGCCAATTCCGAGTGGAATTGAGTTGAAATCTCGTCTTTTCGCTGTTTTTTACTCTCGCGTCTCGAAGCTTAATTTATTAGAAGGCAGAGACTTTCAACGGCTGTATGTATGTGTTTTTACAACTCATTTGCTCAAGCAAATCCATCCAATGGCTTTGACAAACTGAGACTCAGAGATTTAATGTTTCTTTGGGAGGGTTTTGACGCAAGAAAGGTCAATACTTATTTTTTTTTTAGCCTGAATGAGAGTCATTTATGATTCTGTGAATTACTGGTTTTCTTTATTTTGCAAGCTCACACCATTAAGGCATGTGGGGGGATTGCAAGAGAAACAAGCTTTAACAGATAAATATTTGATTAGCGGGTATCAACAAGTAGACATATCTGTATCTTCTTCCGGCCGCAAAGAGATAAGATACTACAATATACGAGCATTTTCTAAAGGTAGGGTAGGGTATCCATAATATTATTATTGCGTGTTTGTGAAATCGATGTGACGAGAGCAGAGAAATGCACAAACAATGGCCAGAATTTGTATGGGGCGCATAGGGGGTTTATGGGTTAACAGTGTTTACATTTCACACTGAAAGAATCGTCTTTATGTCGGCTTATGACATTTTATTATATTCACGTGCTAATGTGGCATTTTCTTCATTTACAATCGATTCACTTTATGATTGCAGTCGTCTGGTATTTTGCAATTTTGTAGATAATGAGGTGTTTTACTTTTGTTTGGTTCTCTCAAAACGTAGACAGATTGCCCATTTGCCATTACTTGCTACGATGCAGTAAAAATGGGGTGTTTCATTTGAAGATTCTCATATTTCTCATTCCTCCACGCCTCCCACATAAAATCAATCACTGCAAATCCCAATCCCAATCCCCGCCGACAACACCAGAACTGCTCGAACACATTTCTCCTTAATCAGTCATTTATCACTGATTGATTATTGTTTTCAGAAACACGAATATTTCCATGTCACTTTCAAAATAAATATTTCCGTTTCACTCCTCCACATGAATGTACTGCGATAAGTGAAAACCACAGAAAACGACCAAGATTTTTTTTTGCGAAAGCTAAACAAAAAAACACATTAAAGACGTGAGAGACGAAACGGTTTAACGAACTTTGATTGAATTTTAATTTTGAAATTAAAAACACCAGCAGACGGATGAGAGGGGCTGCTGGAAGAGACGGCAAAGAAGCTCAAGACGGAATAAATAAAAGGATTGTCGTGTTTGCCTCCCATGTCCGTTTTCGGTAACCACACCTTTCATTGGGTTTCCTTTTTTAAAATGAGTACGCCCGACGACGCAAACGACGACGACGACAAAGATGTCGTCCCCACCAACAGCCCCGTTGCTTACACTTTATGTGAAATATGCCAAACAAAGGCTCGTAAATTATATAAACTCTGTGCATGCATACGTACGTGTGTACATTGAATGTTATTGCAAAAAAAAAAAAATAACAAAATAATGAATAAAGCGTTCTGTCGCGACAAGAACGACGTATTTTTTTACGTAAAGTTCTTCCCCGTCAGCCGTTCGCCAAACATCAAAGTGATTACTTCTATGGCTAAGTGATAATAAAACGAAGAAAAAAAGAGGAACACAATGCAAAAAAATCAACCCCTTCGTATGAATATTAAGTAATTAACATGCCAAAAAAGTGTACAAGCATGCAAGCTTATAAAAAGATAGAAACTACTGCGTTGAACTTTGAACACACAGTTCGTAGCTGACAAATGAGTACCAAGCCGACACTACTGGACATTGACTGCTCTGTCAGACAGACACAGAGCCACAGCCACCCCCCACTTAAGTCTTATTGTTTTTTAGTGAATTTTCGAAATCCAAAGTATCCGTAAGGTTGATTTATTTAATGTGTTACTCGTTCTCGGCCAAACAGGCATCGAGGGGTGGCGCGGTGTAACAAAGGAAATTAAGCGCGCCACTGGTGAAAACAGAGAACAACAACACCAGAGACTTGTACTCGCGTTCGTTGTTTTCGTGATCACGCAAGTATCGTGAGAAATGTGCATATATACAAATGAAATTTTAACAGTGGCGTTCGGAAATTGTGCACCTTCACCTGGGAGAGGGTGTAACAAGTTGACATTTAGATAAATATTTAAGTTAGTGCATCAACTTTAACTGAAATTTAACCAAGAAGTACAAAACCGTTTACAACGACGTGTCAGTTATAAGGACGATAGGCAAAAATGTATTGCATTAAACGGTTAAAACTTGAAGCCTTAAGGGCGTTATACCCGATTTTGACAATTGAAAACTGTCAAACCCACATCAATTCTTCATCATTGTCAGTGGGTGTTTTCGACTTTTACTCCCCACTGTACTAGCTGAAATTCAAAATTAAACAAAGCTAAACCAACACAAAAAAAAAAACCGAAAAACAAATCAAATTAAAGTCAGCAAAGTCGCAGTTAACATAACCGAGGAACACGTGTGTCTCCTTCGATACTCTTTTTTATGTCATTTATCCGACGTCGTCTACACCAAGGAGTTCACTGCTCAAGCGTTTCATTTTCACTAATTCACTTTGCTTATTTTTGCAAAAAAATATATTTTTTATACATATGGAGGTAGTATATAGCTCTGCTCCTGATGTTTGGTTTGTCTATTTGCATACGATTTCTGAAACACCAAAAAGGGGCAGTAGCAGCGCAGCAGCAACCATAATTAGGACAACGATATGTTTTTGTAGCCCGTTTTCTCCTTCCCAGACTGTGGGTGGTTGTTCAAGTCGTTGTTGTGTGCTTTTGCTTCTTGTCCGTTTCTCGATTTTTTTTTTTTTTTTTTTGTCGATTTAAAAGAGAGGGAGGGAAGAAGCCTTTGTTTGTTGTCCCGCAAAAATTGAAAAATAACACGAAGAACCAAACAAATAAACTGATTGACATCTCTGCGTAGGGTGGGTGTAGTGTGGATTCCCGTATGGTATCCGTTTTCTCTCTGTGTCTCCCTCAATAACCGCCCTCAGCCGGATTCTCACTTAATTTTCAAAGTCATTGACTCCTACCAGATACATGGATACGTATTTTTTTTTTTTGTTGCTGATGTTTCTCTCTTCTTTGATTTATACTTAAGTCACGTATAAATCTTGAATTTTTAAATTCACATTACAAAAGAAAACATAAAATATCGGCACACTTAATTGCAACCGTGAGTGTGTACCTGAACGTAGTGCAATTTGAAAAATACTTTCTGTCACCAGAGTGGACAGAAGATAAATTGCGATTTTTAGCGATTTATGTCATCATTTAGACTTATTTTTACTGTTTTTGTTTTGACGCTTCAAGTTCATTTGTTTGTTTCTGTATCTGCTGGAATCCCCTCACTTGGCGGCACTAAGATTTGCATGACATTCACACGACTAGACAAATCCAATGAAGTCGAAACAAATGCAAAATGGAAAACAAAAACAAAAAAAAAAAACAATCAACTGAGTCGCAGAAAAAAGTTAAGAGCTGTTTCTGGCCCTGCTGCTGTTGGGGCTTGGTTGTAAGATGCGGGCTAAGAGTGAAGACGGTAGATTAAATTAAAACGCAGATATAAACATATCCGTATTCAGCATTCTTCGCTGTTGTTTTTTTTGTTCAGCTTCAAGTTTTCATAAAATTCTTGACTTGTACTTGACATGGTAGATTATATCAGATCGGAGATCCAGCGTAATGATCTGCTAAACTGGAAGCAATTAATATTTGACGAAGTACAGAACAGAATCGTATCTTGTATCGAATGGGGGGATAATATCCCTCTATCATTCACTCAACCATAATATGACTGTCAGCACATTAGAGTACTGTGTACTGACCAGTAATTTAACAAAAGATACAATAATTCCGAACGTGTAGAGTGAGTGTCAATGGCATCTGTCGGAATTAATGTGCCCACCACACTACACACTCTCTGTCGTAGAGAATTGTATTTAGTTATGTTTGTCCTTTGTGCAGTTGTATTTGTGTTTATCTTTCATAGGGTATGTGTAATTAATTTTATGCGAGACAATTAACTTGAGTACGTAAATGGAATTTTTTAACTTTCGTAATAATTCACAGGAAAAAAATAAACGTACACACACACGAAATACAAAAATTATTTGCCTTGTTTAAGATTTATTTGCAAAACGTGTACGGGGTGTGTGTGTATTTAAGTTTGGCTTGGGAGCGGCAACTAATTGTTTATACCTAAGTCGCTGTAATTAATTTAAACGATTTGGCTAGAGCACGCTGGAGGAGCGGCGGTAGTGGAATCCACTTCAAAGGTTATGTTAACACAAATAAAAGTGTTCGTAAACAGCTGGCGCCACTGTTTATCGGGGATATTGTGGAGTCATTATTCGTTTATTTATTGTGATGGCGTATATTTCACATGCAAGGCGATGTCTTTCCTTATTCTCCAACCGATGGATATGGTTAATTTCTACGGCAGTTATCAGTTTTACTCGGTTTATGCATGGAGGCAACGATCGAAAATGAATTTATTACAGATATGCAAATAGGTAAAGCTGGCAAAGTGCCTGGTTCTGTAAACCTCATTTACTTCTTTGTGTTATGCTAGCAGAAGCTTCCAACCTACTCTTACTCAGTCAACAAAATTGTTTACATTTTTTAAAAAGCAGCATCTTTCCACATATGGCTGGGTAAACAATATCAAATAACCAAACCCAAGCCAAATACGTAGATACCCATTTTTCCCCTTTCTTCCACAATTAAAATTAGCATTCAGAAACTTCGCAAAAGTGGCAGAGGAGTTCTAATAAAAACAAGAAATGACGACTTCCTCAAATTTTTAACGATCAATTAAACTTCGTCTACCCTCTACGAAATCTTGCATCAAAATAACAAAAATTCTCCACCGGCTTTATTGTCTCGAGCCGAAATGCAGCCACCATGTTCGGTGGATTTCGTGTTGTTACTAATTTTTTTTTCTTTGCCATCATCCCAACAACAATTAACACCAATAAAATCCAGTTTTTTGTACGTCAATAACCAAAAACAAAAAACCCGGAGATTGTTGCGGTGCGACGGGCCGATTATGTGTTTTCCAAAGTACTCACCTTGGCCGACACCAACAACCATTTTTTGTTTTGTTTTCGTGGTATTTTGTAATTTACGCACATCACTACGTTGATGGCAATATAATTCAGAGCGCTCACAACGCATCGAATTGACTTTCAAAACTGAATCGAATATCGTCTGGCCGGTGGCTGAATTTTGAATTAATTCCTGCGAAAAGTTTATAATAAAATTGCAAACGGAAATTCCAGTGAGTGGGCTGACATTCGCTTTTATGCATGGCTGCAGCCAGTGCGGTCTTCCAAGAAATTTCACAACAAAAAATGCCAAAGTATCTCAATCTTATGAATTCCTAGGAATAAAAGAAAAAAAAATCTCCTCTTTTTTGCACATTGAGAAAATACTTTCGAATGAAAATGAAAGCAATATCAAGTCAACTATAAAAAGGAAATAGGAGCCAGCAGTCAGCAGCCAACCAACAAAAATACGCAAACAGGAAAATTTACGAGCTTTTCCAGTGAAAAAGTAAAAATTCACTTAGCTTCATGGTCAAATGTGCTTGCGCTGGGGTAAGACACACTAAGCCAATTGGTGGCAGCCGCCAGTCGACCGCGTTGCCAGGAAAAACCCCCCTCCTTTTGGGGACAAACCTTAAACTAGTTTCATGTGATTTTTTTTTTTGTTTCTCCTCTTCAGCCAAACACTGAGATCGATCTAAATGTGTATCCATACGCCAGATTGAATTCACTTCGGAGCGATGCCAAGAAAGCGAATTTTATCCATTTTCCCCGGGCAAAATTGCTCTCATTCGAATTGTAATCAGTTAGTAACCCAGATGAACGATGTATCACATGGGTTTTTAAGCGTGTCAATTTCGCAGAAACCCACGAGGAATGCGCACGATAAAATACGTTTATTATTCATTTTCTTTTTATAAAAATAAACTCTAAACGAGAAAAAAACCCTCACAACTTTATCTGAGAGCAGTGCTTGTAACATTTGGTTACTCTGATAAGATTGAATACGTTTCTTATTTGCTTAAATCAACACTTTGGAGCAATGTAAACTGCTCTTAAGTGTATAAACATCAACAGCGCGCATATACACGCAAATAATTTATTATTATTTTTGGGTTTTCCCCATTGCAAATGACCAACTAGACACCTCTCAGATAAAGCCAGATGTTGAAGCGACTGTAGCCGCAGCAGGAGTAGGTTACGAGAGAGAAAAAAAAATAAGTTCATTGAATTTTCTTAACACGTTTCACTGCGAAACGAAAAAGCAGCAAACAGCAAATAAAATAAATAATACAGATAAACACAAAAGTAAACTTCGCTAATTAGACAGAGACGAGCGAAACAAAAGAATAACCAGCCAATGGAAACAATGATTCGCTTTGTTTAATTTTTAATCTAGAATGTTCATTTCGGTGCTTTTTGTTTTTGTGAAAATTAAATGAAATTGGTGATAGCTGACGTGCGCGATCTTAATTGAATGTAAATTCTATGTCAGGTGAATTGGATAGCCATCACGTGAATTATGGGATACTATGTATGTATGGTGAACCCTAACAAATGCATTGCTGAATTCACTGAACAGGAAATCGTTATTATGAGAAAAAATGTATTTGATGTATGTGTGTTCGGGTGCAAACTGAGTTTGGAGAGAAGGATTGGCATTTTTTCAAAAGACTCAAATTATGAAAGCGACAGTGGGAGCAATAATTCTTCTCACACAGAACACACATTCGTGTATAGATGATGAACGTGTTTGAAGAGATTTTCGAGTCCAATTAATGGGATGGGACATAGTAAATTGCTGAGCGGAACGTGTCAAATGGGGCATGATGGCTAATTAATTTTAAAATAAAAAAAAACACTGTTGGGAAATTTATTAAATGACATTAAATGGTTTCATTTTTGCAAAGTTTAAACTGTGAAGATTACGGGCTAGAATATATTTGTCTCTATTTTAGAAAGCAATTGTATTGTAGAGTACAGAGTTATAAAAAAAGCGAGGGTCCTTGGATCAAATTTAAACTCTAAACCGGAAGAATTATTCATGTTTTATTTTGGATAGAGAGGAATATGGATATGTTATAGTAGCAGATTGTATATTTGTGCATCAACCAATTGAAAAACTAACAATTAAGCTTAGGCATTTAAAGGAAATAGTGAAACGTCAAACACTCCCCCAACATCATTCATCTGATCTATTACAATCAGGTTTATGCATTTAAAAATTAAGAATTTCTTAAACATTCAACCTTTCAAAAACAGCATTTAAAGAGTACAAATATACGCTCTTTTATGATTCAATAGAAATCCAAGCAGTTAAGCAAGCAGCAGTTTTATGTCAAAAATTCGCAAAAAAGAAATCTGTTCAAAATTAATACATGACCACTTTGAGCAAATCTAATAACTGTGAAACATTAAAATTTGCTGCTTAAACCAAACTGGTCAATATGAATGTATAAGTATGAGGGAGAAAGTGGTCAAATTTGCTTATGAGATGCATAAATAAACATGTGCACAACCATTGCACTGATTTACTTTAACGAATTCAAATTCTGATGCAATCAACAAAGAAACATAAATAAGTCAGAACAGTTATTCGAGTTTAGTTTGGTTTCATCATTGCATCCAAAGAGCTTGACTCTAAATTTAAATGATACAAAGTCTGATCTGGTTTATCATTCTTTGGGGAACATGAAAATTGTAGATTTGAAACGTAAGTGTGCAATCGTTTTAAATGTGCGAGGTGCAGCAGCAATGTTATGCCGTTTCCGGACCGTTTCTTGACAGTTATATATATATACGCTGATTGGAGAGAAGTGGGTGCATTTGGGATAAATCGAGGAAATAGGGCCCAATTGTCCATTACGTCACTTGGTTGTTCTACAAGCACACAAATATATATAAAAATATTTATATGAAAAATATGACATAAAAAAGGGAACTTATTATCACTTTCCGTCCTATCAATGTTTCACTCTCAACGCCTGGATTCCCTTTGCGTCATTTCATACGCAAATGGTCTTGACTGACGATGAAAATGTAGAAATTCTATAAAAAAAATAAGCTTTCCAATGATGCATACTGAGACTGTAAGTCCAATCCTGGTTTCTTTTATCTGACATTTACGTCATAGCCATTCATTCCCCCACTAGGTCAATGCAACGCCAGATCGGAACAGATTTCCTCCTATTCGAATGATGACGCATTCGTTTAAAGAACGAGCCTTCTTTCATTTTACGACATTTGTCACCTTTAAAAAATGTCATTTAATACTTGGTTTTATGCTTCGACAACTAATGTCACAATAGCCAAGCATCTTGCGACACCCATTGCAATGACTTTGAAATAGAGATAAAATGCATATTTATCATTCTATTTGATTAAAGAGAAATTCTGCCGGAAGTGTGTTAAAATTGTTTATTTTTAATATTATATAAAATCTGCATAATTTGACAGATTTTAATTGTAAATTTCTCATGCACAACGTCATTCACAGACTTGGCTCACACCTGCTACGCGCGGCTCTGCCGAAGAAGATCAAACAACATTTACATACATTATACATCAGAGCATTCCTAATCCTCAGTGACTTGCGTAGTTTGAGAGAATATCTTTCGAAACGTCACGAAACGTATAGTTTTTGCCCTGTTCTTTTGACGTGAACACATTCTTTCGACTAATTGATTGATTTCATCTTTTTGAAGTATAAAGACATGAAAGAAAATATGGCTTGTTTTGCCTGGTTATTTGATGGCCCTGATCTGGCTGTCAACTGTCAAAATAAATTAATAAATCACTTCATGTACAGATGGAAGGGGGGAACCTTAAGTCCACCAACTCACTCACGACCTACACACTGAAAGATGAACAATTGTTATTCGCTAATGGGTTTTCGGGTGGCTGGTGGTGGACTTTTGTCTATTTATTTGGCACTTTGAACTCGATAAAACATGTACGTGTGTATGGACAAACTGCCATTTATGTATCGTTTACAAATTCACAAGTCAAGTGAGAATGATGATAGGAGAAGTCGAAAAAGAAAGTTGTTATTGTTTAAGATGACAGTTGTAGGATCTTGTTTTCTTTTTGCTGAACAATTTTCTATTTGATGTCTCTTGAGTGTTGGAGAATGTAACCCGGAGGTGTTTGACATTTGATGATTGCGGGGTGAACAGAATGCAATTGTGGGGGTGGCAAGAAGTTTTCAGATTTGACCTAGATTCAAATCGACGGCGAGTGGGTGTTCAAAATGGCAGAAATGTTTTCAAGGGTGTGTGTATTTCTTTTTATTTTTCAATGGGCACTTTAAGGAGAATGACAATTTAACAAACTTATTCCTATTTATTTTTATAACCATGAACTTTATGTTGTTTCTGGTTCGATGCTGATGAAGTTACAGCCTCTGAATGTGCCTGTTTACTCATCTCTCATAATCGTTCTTCAAATTTTTTGTATGCCAAAAATAGACACTTTCTTAGTCACGGGAATCAAAGCGTCAATTCCGGTTCTAATTTAATACATTGGGCGCGAAGCCGGCCTCAAGTAGGGTGATAAGAATTTAAAATTAACAAGAGTTCTGTGCGAAGAGAAAATGAAGCAAAGTAAATAGAATTATAAAGATCAAGAGGTTACGTCTGTTATCTCAGATGTTAGTTTCTTACTTGTGACACTACCTATTCGTTTACTATTCCTCACGCTTTTGAATTTATATTTTATTATGCTTCACTATCGCCAAGACATTTGGTAGGGTGCGTCTAATATTTCGGATTAGTTTATTTCTCTATCACGTATATATTACTATCCTTACAAACTCCAACTTTTCATTAGTGGTCTAAAGGAACGTAACTATTGAACAAAGCGCTTTACTTTGAAATCTGACAGCTGATTTAATGACGTTGCTCTTTTCAGCAGACAAACAAAGTTCACTGATCAATTAATTTCACAACTACATTGCACACTTACACTGCATTCATTGTGTCGTGTGAAGACATACACGCTGTTGAGAAGCATGATGAAATTGTAATGTATGCAAATGGGCAGTATTTAATTTGACATTTGTTGAAAGTTTGACAGATCTCTATGCACTTGCACAATTGGAATGACATTCGTTCAAACAAGGGTTTACGTGTTTTTGCATATCAAACAAACCATATTTCTAACGCAAAATGAACTTCATTTCAATAGGCTGGCTTCTTAAATATTGCACCCTTTATGTAAAAAAAAACAATTACGAGAAGGGGAAAACAAGCACTTAATCCCTTAATTGAGTGCACTTGAAAAGTCACTTAACCCTTTACAAGAAGCCACCCAACACACGTGCTGGCGAATTTCTTCAAACAAGTAGCTAACAACCGCGAGTATTTGCTAAAATATCACTGCAATTCTGTACTCTTCCCACAATCGAAACGATAAGCGATACCTATCTAGATAGCACAATGTGCACGCTATATCAGACCGAACAACAGCACACTTGACACTTTCAATTAAAGAGGGGAAAATGATTTCCTTTCGGTTATGGATTCCAGAATATTCACCTTGATATCCGATAACGCAATCGATCGAAATGCTTATGAATTTCGGCGTTTTTTTTTTTGTATTTGCTTGTAGAAGGGGAAACACTTACCAATTTTGGCACCGGTGACAGCGGCATATTGAATGGAATATTCAAATAGTCGTCGTTGAAGATGTAACTATCCAACGTCATAACCGCTGAATATTTGTCTGTCACTTAAACAAAAATCCTTAAAACTGTTTGTTTTTTAATTCACTAAAATTTTCCTCTAGATAACACACTGGTGCTTCTAGTCTCTTTGTCCTCCTCCTCTTAAAAGTCTTTTAAATGCGTGAACAACAGTATTGACAAGCACAAGGTAATATCACTGACTAGAAAATAAACAATGAGTCAGTACTGAATTCCTGAGAATTGTTTATTTCGCGCTCTATGAATGAAGCCCTCTCAACACAGGTGGGCAGATATTTGTATCTATCCACACAACTTATACGTCGTGTGCTTCTACAGAATTTCCCGGTTTTTTTTGTGTGTTTCTAGTTTCTTATTTGATTGTTTTATCGTATGTAGGTATGCTTGCTCGCTGCAAGTGTTAATTATCCAATATCACGTTTGATTTCCAAAATAAACGAAACAATTTCCATCAGTCTGTCTCCAATTACAGGGAGTATTCACTTCGATAGCACAACACTTTATTTCACAGAACTGAATCTTTTTAGCGGCTTTTTCACTTCAGAATCAAACGAATTTTCTTCTCTCTTGGAATATTGTTATCGACACGGGACGTACTTGTACAATGACTGAATGCGTCATCGTCCGCCAAGTTTTAATATATATTCCACTCACACTTGAGTGCGCACTCTGAGTGTATTTCGCTTCCGAAGAATTCGTCGAGTGAAAGATAAACGTTTGAGTGAATTCGTTTCGTACGCCAATCGTTCGAGATAACAAAGGACCGTGTGCACATGTGTATCAAGAGTGGGGACGTACGCTCAAGAGTGTGTGTGCCTGTGTGTGGGTGAATGCCGAATGGTATGGCGGACTTTACGAATGGAGCGCAGATACAAGATAAAAGAAAATAAGAAATACAAAAAAAAAAAAACAACGGAATAGAATTGTTGTTTTTGCGACTGGTCTTTGTTGAGATCTTTTGTGAGCTTTTTACGTCACATGTTTGAATTTAAAACTGAGCTCAGGATGGAATACGAGGAAAATCTAATTACAGTGAGTTTGTGAAATTATCGAACTTTTGTGCGCTGTCTGTTGTGGTTGTGGCCGAAGGGCGCCTTGAAGGTTAGTTAGCTGGTGGGGCAATGATGGGTGCCACAAGTCACATGACATGAACGTGTTCGCAGCATATTCTCTCACGTAAGTCGTCCAATTCACTAGGCAGATATACCTGGTTCTGGTTTTTCGAGAGAATTTGTTGTTGATGTTAAGATTTAATCGGCAAAGTGTAGACGGGGGGTTGTAAATATATACGGAATAACAATTTTATTGCCAATTGATTGGCAACGCAGGTAATTTGTTTCAGTTTACATCGAATCTGTAGACTGAATTAAGACAATGATAATCAAGTCGACATGCATAAACGTCCACTGATTGCGGTAATTTAGTCCAGCAAGGTCAAATTAACATCATCCTTTGTGCACTGGATTTAATGCTGTTCTCACATTTGAAAGTGAACTTAAATTCAGCGTATTTTTCCAGATCTGATCTCTTGAACAGAATGAAACACCAGCTACGACATGACGTTTTAGTACAAAATCCCTGGGCTGTACCATGAAATACAAGAATTATCCTAGTGGTCTAGACACATTGATTGACTTTGATGGAGTTCTTAAGATATTTGTCTTTAGAAGCACTGGGAGGTCCCCAAATGATATGTACATCATTCATTGCAGTTCTAAGGACTCTTCCAGTTTCTAAACTCTGAAGAGATTAATTGCAAAAAGTGGAGTTTGATCAGAAAATGTTATCTTTTGTTGATTGTTGAATACTTCAAGCAAAATTTCAGGGACGAATCCTGTCTGCCTGCCGAGACAAAACAATCAACCAAAACAACACAGACACAGGCTAGATAATGAGAAAGTAAATTACATACCTAACAACAATTATGGTGTTTTTCGCTTTGAACCTTGAAATGATGTTTTCTGTTTTTTTTTTAGCGACAATTGAACCCTAAAATGAGAGCAGCAGCCATAACATAACAGCTCTGCTCTAACCAGGTAAACGAGAACATCGGTTTTAGTGTTTATAGTGTTTTGTTAAAACGCATTTGAATGTAAACTGCCAAATTGCCTGCCGGACCTGTTTTTCACTGGCGATTGGTTGAAATAACGCTTTTTTTGAATGTTAAGTTGTTGTTAGTTAGTTACTAGACCCAGTCAATTAAACTTCCACTCTTTCGGACATGTTTGACAGGCTGAGGAATTGTTTAGAATATCACCAGTCCTCAATGGTGAATATTTAAATACTGGACTAAATGCTGAGGAGGATTAAATGGAACCACTGTTAAACTCTTCTGTCAAAATATAAATATAATTTATGTCAGATTGGAAGACTCTGTCTAGCTGGACCATCGGCGTCCATGCATTCCATACGGCCGAGCCATTGCAGTCGATCGATTTTTGGCTCCCTTCAGGAGTATATCAACATTTTGGATAAACTAAATGTCGAAGTTATGTCTACTCCTCCAAAGACGGGACCGCATATATTTGGTTGTGTCCTCCTTGACTTTAAGACAAGCTCGCTACTTCTCTCTCTTCTTTAGTTGGGAGTGAGCGACGAGGTTAACGTCATCTGTTTTTTCCCAAGAGTTGAACTGTTTTCTGGGAGTTTTCTGGGAGTGAACTGTCAGTAGTGAAGAAATTAAAGGAGAGCACATATCCTAGAGAGGGTGCATAGCGTCTGTGTTCCCTCGGGCCCCAAATTGGGTATTTCTTTCGAATAGTTATTTCATTTCACAGTTATTCGGTTAAAATTTTAACGCATATTATCGTTAAATTCAATAAGCAACAAAATTGACACAGCGGCGAAAAAAATAAATTATTCAAAAAGAATTTCATTGGAATTCCAAGAACACAAACTTTTACAATTCTTCCAATAAACTACCCCAATAGATACCGCAATGCTAATTGAAATCGAATCAACTTCAACAAAACTGGTGTCAACCAAATTCCGAGTAATATATTAACTATGGATACGTGCTACTAAACTCCACACCTCCTCTCTTTCGTGGCCAATATTTCTCCTGAAACCGATCACACTTTTTAGAAGATTCATTGTGGAGTTTAGGAAGTAGGGATTGAATATTCTGCGATGTGTTATATCAATTCATTGCGTAACGACGTGCTATTTTATATTTACTCAACTGAAGGTGGAGCCTTTTGTGTTTCATAATATTTTTAAACAAACATACCTACATACGTAACGAACGAGGGCCGCACAATGAGGGTATATTATGGAAGTTCTTATCGTTAGCTTTCAAAGAGAACCTCTCATCAACTGATTTTACTAGACAGAGGAATGGCATTCAAAAATGAATTATGACGACACGCATTTGTCAAATAAATTCCGTTGGACGGGTAATCACTCAGTGCTATCGGTGTCTCGGCCCTTTGTGTTGTGTTTTTTTTCTTGTAAAAAAAAAATCGTTCCGACATAGCGTCTAACCTTGAAAAGAGTATGTATATCCAATCAACTGGTTAGGCTTCGATAGCACCCAATTCAAAGTGATCAATTCTTCGACCGGGTCGTTCAGTGCACTGGTTGATTATACCGCCCGGGACGATAAGACACTGAACAGACACCAACTGAGGGTTTGTTTTGCTTATGTCTAGGAGTTAATGTCTTTTTAATTAAGACTCTTATTACGCGTGAATGTATTCAATCGGTGAGGCATAACATATTCTCGTCTAGTAGATAGAGCTACATAATTTAGAAATTGTGCAATTAAATTTGGTTTTACTGGAAAAAAGTAATATAATTCCGAACACGTGCTTGACAGATAGGAGATTGCAAAATGAATGTTGGATGACGTTTCACTGATCACGTTAGCCATGGAGAGGACTTAGCAAATAAATTTAATTTAATTTTTGTTTGGTTTTTTTTTGTCATGAAAGATGTGTTATCAGGGGAATTGTTGAAGATAGCAGGGAAGGTAAAAAAGAGACAATCAATTGTGTAGGAATGTCATTATATAATGTACACACGTGAATATACAGGGCGAGGTCTAACTTACGACTTCAGAGATTTGGGTAGGGATTGGACTGGTAACTTACCTGAAAGAAAAGAAATGTTATGGATGAGAAGTGGAAATAAAAAAGTTATAAAAACACTACATACTACATAAATCAAGTTTACATTTAGTAGTGTAAAATATGAATCCATAACCGTAAATGCAGTCATCTTATATTACAACATTCGTTTGAAAATGATTGAGTTTGTTTCAAACAGATTGTGATGTGAATTCTTCTACTTTTGAATACAATACAGATGTTCCCTACTAAAAATATATATCATACCCACGAAAAAATAAATAGGAAATATTGTGAAAGCCTTGACCAATGAATGGGGAGAGAACTTAATATTTACCGCCTAATCGTGTTTTACTTCGTTTGGATGGAGAATTTTGAGGAGTAAAAAGGCAAGCAAACATACATGTATTTGAGCATATTCTGCTCGTTTTTGCCTTGTCATTATTGACTTTAGCGAATTCCAGAAATTATTGAACCAGGTATTAGTAGTTACTTTTTTGAAAAAATAGACTGGATCACTTTTGTCCAAAAGTTACTACCTACTAGTGGTAATGGTTGAATCTGGACCTAGCGTCTTCAGCAACCACTCTAGTTGTGTGTCTTGTTTGTTCTATTTGAAAACACCAAATCATCTTATTTATTATTGAGGTAGGAATATTGTATTGTAATTTTCATTCAAACGCCTGTCTAATCCTACAGACCCTGTCAATCTTGTTTAACGACGACATCCGGAGATTTGGCAGCACCGGAATGAATTTCCCAAAAATATCCCTGATGGAGGGTACGAGAGGTGGTAGTGGGAAGTTGCTTCCATTCGAGGAATAAAAACAATTCATTTAAATTGAAAAGCCGTTTTATTTAAAACTGTGAGTTGCGTCAAACTTGTTATAAAAATCGGTTTAAATTTAGTACAGTATATCTTTATCCAGTTTAAAAAAGAAATTAAAAATTTGATGAAAAACAAAAACAATTTCGCTCTCATGTTTTAAGACCATTCGCCCTGACAACCGAACGAAAGAATGAAGTCAAGACGAACAAGATTAGTGAATGCCAGCCTTGTTCTTTCATCGTTTGCCGGCACTGGAAGATTAAACACCTTTCATGTTCTCTCCTTTCATATTTGTGGAATTTCTACATTTATTTTTCTCTCTCACAAGATACATGAATACCGTAGCAAAGCAGTCAATACTGAGAAAGATGACATCCATGCAAGCTTTACCTTTCCTGATGTAAATAAAAAATGCGCTTAAATCGACTATGACTCATCATCTTTCGGTGGAATACAAAAACACAACAAAAACCGCTCTGTTGCTCGTATTCAGAAGAACACGCAGTTTTGTACGTGTGTTCATTAATAATAGGTAGGCACCTGTTCAACAACAGAGGGGCATATAGTGTACTTCTGCGGTTTACACAATATTTAGGAGAAAGTGAGTCATTCCTTCAAACGGGAGGCGTGTAAAATGGGAGTCCAAAGGTGCCTCGAAATTCCACAGTTACTGAATTGCATAATTTAAAGGTGTCATTTGCCAAGCGGTGCACATTGAAGAGGATTATTCTGATTTGTTCTTCTTTGCTTATCATGCCTGGCCTTTGGGGAAAAATTCTATGATGAATCAAGTATGCAAATGCAAAGTTGCGGTTTATTTATAAACCTGTACTGTTCTCGAGCAATTAGTGAAATGATACAGGAAACATTTCTGGGTAATTATCCGATATCACAGGGTCGGCTGAACTTGTGTGCTCTTGTTGGGTTGGATGGATGAAAGAAATGTGAATGTGAAGTCGTGATGATGCTCTCATTAAATTCACTGGAGGAATGAGTAACAAAGCAAAGAACTATTTGGCTTGAGTCCACATAATTTACAAATTTACACTCAGTAACAGCGACAATATGAAATTTTGTAGATAAGCATTGTCGCGTTTTGAATGTCTCCTCACTCTGTTAGATTTTACTCAACAGAGCTCTGCCTGAAACAATTGTTCTCTCCCTCAAAAAAGGCAGAAAATAAATATATCTCTGTTGGAGAACCGCAACTTTTGCATTTTGCTCAGGAGAGTACAAAGTTTTGTTTACAGAGACGGAATTTCTTTATTTTAATTTTTACTTACGCATATTAGGCTTTAAGGTACAGTACGCAGGAAGTCACAATTAATATTATAACAACCTGGGCTTACTTTCGTCAAGCATCATTCACTTTTGCGAAATCAATTGTACTTAAAATACAGGTGTTGGAATTTTCATTAAGCTTTCAGAAGCGTTAAAATCCTTCTGACTACTTTGCATTCACAGTATAATATAATATAGATGGCGCCACAGTACGTAGAGCGTCAGGGCCTAGCTTCTACAGGAACTACTCGTGTTATGCGTGCTATTGATCCCAAGCGAGTGGAAGGGACCTACAATTTTATGCCGTCAAGACCAACTAACAAGTCCTGACGGCATATCTATTAACTTTGCTACTTAAATTCAAAAACCCTATACATACGTTCTAACTTTCTTATTTGATTAGGTCATCCATCGAAAACCACAAAATCTATAAGTGACAGATATCTGTCGGCTACGGTTGGTTAGGTTTTTGCAACATTAATTGCTATTCCACCTGAGATAGTCTAGCCATGAATCAATCTTCTTTAAAACCGAATTCTATTAACGCCTTCCATCTAATTTGACAGCGTTTCCCTCATACTCCGTCGTCTGTCTTTGATTTAAATTAACACCTGTACCTAATGAATTTATCAGTTCTAAAAAGACCCTAGTTTACCCGTCTCTGTTTATCTATTCTCGTACTATCTTCTATCGTTTGTATTCAATTCATTGTGTATTTGCTTTCAGAAACTGCCAGTCACTACAAGTTGCGTGTGACGACGTTTTAAACGTCATCTTCGAAATAACAACGGCAATTTGCGGTTTAGCAGCATTTTTTTGTTTTTATTCATTCGCTATCGAATCTCACGGTGTCTCTGATTTGTTTATCATTGGAAACGCAATAATTACTATACAAAACTTATGCAAAGTCAATTTTCATGCAAATAATAGAAATTCAAAGCAATTACCAACAAACGGTGGATATTGGAATTTTGCGAGAAAAAAGGCATTTTTAACATCGTGTGAATATAATCTTAACAGCTTCCTTTTAAGCTGTAATCACTGGCGATTTCAAGTTCAACAAACGATATTCCATGGAAACCCCCCGCATTTGCAATTCAACGACACACTTGTGTAATCCACCCCTACCGTGGAAGCGTCTCTGCACAATGAACCACTATGCTTACGATGTAGGTCGCGCATAATAATTGTAGAATTTCGCAACAATCAATCGCATTTAAACAGACCAAGTGGGAGATCGCCTGAGACGCCTCAGAACACCATCTGATAAATGAGACTATCTCCCATCCATAATTAACACAAGTGTGTAAGAAAGAAACCGGAACCATAATCTATTCATATTTCCGACCGGAAACAACAGATACGTATGTGTGACTACCTGGAACTGAAACGAACCAAAAAAATGCTTCCAAAAATCACCAGAGACACCTTGGCGACTTGCGATTACGCACCAATTAGGAAACTTGCGAAACCAAGCAAAATTAAATCGACTGCCCCTAGTTATCACCTTGACTTTCATGACATCCGTTCGAAACACACTAGCATCCAAGCATTTTGAACGCGCTTGAGATATAAAGTGACAGCAGTAAACACACATACAATCTCTACAGGAACAAGGCAATCGAATTTCTCTGCGTTTCCAAGAAAATTACATGAAAATTCATTCAAAAAGTATACCGCCTACCTACTCGCCTCAATCGCATTGCAATACCGTCGAACCCCACCACCCCACTGCCGGCCAGCACCCCAGAAGAGGGGGCCAATAAAGTTTCGTAAATTTCCAAGAAATCCCTGTCACCGTACAAGTATAGTGTATCCCCAAAAACGTTTGCTGACTCATCCAACTTACCATACATTTCTTGTCGCCGTTTTGCTTTCTTTTAACATTCCACTCAACGTCTTCGTCTGTTTGTTTTTGTTTTCGTGTTTCTTTTGCACGCAAACGGCGAATGAAGAAAAAAGTCACTCAAAGAGTCAAGAGATACTGGGGATACCATGAACGAGAGTACTCAAGGAAACAAATTGTCTTTTCTTATTTTTCGCAACAACAAGAAAAAGACACAAAACAGAAAACCAAACCAAAGTAAACTTCGTGATGAGCGTTTACAAGTGAACAACTTGTAGGCGTGTTGGACAGCGTCGAGGGCAGCAGAGAGGGAGAAAGCAGAAAGAGACCTCCCGCTGTACCTCTTCTTCGGGGGATTCAAATCGGAAATTCCCACAGCAACGGACGAGTGGAAACAAATGTCTGTGGATGTGTGTAGCTTTAACCATCGCCATCAATTCGACATCTATTGAGTGCGTGATTTCGACTGGTGGCACACTCCTCCAACACCACACGTAGGATAGGACGTAGGAGATGAAACCGTTCGTTTACGTTTCCATTCATGCATTCAAGCATAAGGCCCAAAGCATGACGCGGCAACGAACGACGGCTGAGAGAGGGACACACGATAAGAAGATGTAAAGACATTCCGATGCAAATGGAACCGTAACCTTCGGAATGTTTACGATTTCTACGGAAAAAAAAAGGGGAGACACAACGATAATAATCTGTCATCTTGTAGTGAGGTGAATTCACCGTGGATGCTGCATTGCTGATGACACGAGGTCGAATAGCTGAGTGAGATGAAAACAAATTCGAGTTTGCGCGGGGAAAATCCATCTTATCGTTCAGTTCAGACAGTTCTGTGAGACAGTCAACGCAAGAAGTACACGCATCGGTTTTTGCAAAAACAGAAAACTTTCAAATTAATTTGCATTTCAGATTGAATGGATCCATCGAGTGCGAGGATATTGTTAGCAGCCATTAGCACCTAATTTTATGATAAAATCACTATCGACTATCTTGAAATTTTCGCAAGTGCTTAATGAATATTCATGAGACAGAGACTGACAAGAGTATTTTCGCATAGTAGACGCAAGTATGAGAAACGAATTTCAGACAATTAGAGGGTGATTCCACGACCGATGGTTCTTTGAATATTCGAGACAAGTGATTGCAAAATGTTTACTCAAATAAGACGGTTGCACACTTTTACTGTGGCGTTCTCAGCAATAACAATGTTTGATAATACATAGGGAGCTAGGTCTTCCTTACAATCACGGGTCAATGAGACGAATGACTTGGGTCCACTGTGCTCTGGGGGGTGGGTTTCCATTTATCTATTTATGAAAGAATCTAATAAACCTTCGAAGTTCGATCTTATTTCAATCTTTCACGACCCCAAACAAGTGTTGACCAGTTGACTGATAAACTAGAAGTTAAATAACCGACATCGCAGCTCTTTTATCATCAGTCCATCGAATGAAAAAGGCTTGTCTATTAGTGGCACGAACTTATGGAAAAAGAAACAAGGATTTATACTCAGTGTCAGTGTAAGGAGCAATGCATACAAGAACAACAAGTCTGAAGAACTTTTCAGTGGTCGCTGCTCAAAATACGAAGGCTCTATATTCTGGAGAATTTATCGTTTGTAACTACAGTAGGAACTCGGCAACTGAGTTGTACCTACGGAAGAAACATAAAGGTAGCAGGTAGATATCATAAGTAAAACTATTTTGCGAAACTTGAAACGGAAAGAAAATATTTTCTTTATTTAAAAGTTATCTATTTTCTTAAACTTATTCACAGATTTTTTTAATAAAGGAAAATGATCTGTTAACAACTGCTCGCATAGGTAAAAAATCAAGCATAAAATAACGGTATGTTTTATACTGTCGCAAGAAATCGTTGAGTTGTGCGTATAAAGTGTTGCGGTTACCGAGCTCGTACTGTATTTCTATATATCAACTCCCCCCATTAAAAAGGCCCTTAACCTCAAATGATTTTTAATGAACTATGCTTTTGCTTACCGCGTTACAAACTTCTAATCACTACTGTGCTTTTGAACTCATTTCTCTGCAAAGTACTACCGCACCAACATCATCTTACATGCATTTCTTGAACAAACGTACAAATTTATGTATGCGCAAGTGCACAGTGAGCAACCTGTATACACACACACTCTCGATTTTCGCCGAGGCGATGTGCCAACACTGCTGTCAGTCAACGACAACCCATTTTCACTCAGCTGTACCAACGTGCAACCGGTGTTTTCTGTTTTTGATGTTTTACTCATGCTCCAAGAATTGCAAGAATCCTCTTCCCTCGTCCGCCACCACACCTGACAAGGCAAGGCTGGAAGAAAAAAGAACAATCGCTTCCAAGAGGCAATCGGAGATGCCAACACCACACGAAGCACAGAGAGAAAAAACAGAGCAAATCGATGTAAGACTAAGAACATCGTACGACTGGGGACTTGGGGATTTCCAACCTAGCACGCACATTGCACAATGTCACGTAATGTATAAATACAGTCAATGACGTCACCCTGTTGGCAGCTCCAAATTGCAAAAGGTCGATGAAGTATTTTTAAATTAGATGCGCAGAGTTTCTTCTCTGCTCTCTGCCTAAGTAGCAAGTGATTTTGATCACACAAGTCCGGACACGTTAGTGTCATAAGACTCAGACTCAACTCAGTTGGTGATACATGACAAACCGAACGTGTCGCTGCACGTTTGTGGCGACTACACAAGCTAGCCAAAGTGTGCTCGCTGATTAGGGGCTAGAGTACGCATGAACACGTCAAAGAGTGCAAACGTTTACGATACGGTCGTGGCTGATGTGATCGTGGTCAGGTCAGTGACGTTCCGGTGGGTAACGAAAAAATACATGCCTCACAGGTAGAGGTGAGGGTGTTCGTCGTTGGCTGTTCGATGCCTGGGCATCGTCGTTGTCACTGTCGTCGGATTACTGTAAAACTGATTTGCTTAATGGACAAGGTTTTATTTCTGTTGTTTGTGTTTTCACTGTTTTCACTTATGGATGTGTAGCTCCTTGTTGTTATTGTTTTGTTGTTGGTTCCTTTTTTGTTTTTATTCATTTTAACCACACATGTTCGCTGTCGGTTTGGTTGATTTTGACGTTTTCGTGGCAACAGAGCACGTCGTTGTCATCGCCACGGTGGTGGTTTATTGTTGCATTAACGACGCAGAAGGAGGCGGCTATAGGTTTTTTTTTTTCTTATATTGCAATTCGTTGTGGTGTTGTCGCAAAGTGGGCGTTCACTTGGGGTTTTAATGAAAAAAAAAAAATATAAAAATAAAAATGAACAGAAATCTGCGAGCAACGCCCAATCTTGAGAGATGGGGCTACTATGTACCATAACAAAGAGGGTTTCCTTTTATTTCATGTGCTGATGGTCCTTTTGCAAGTTTTGTTTGCATTTAAATGAATGGCGAATGACAAAGCTGCATTCTATACGATGTGCTACGAAGGCAATCATTTTAACTGATTCTCAAAACTGTTTATTACTGACATTAAGTTCAAATGGACTTTGAATGTCAATTTGATGGCATTCCTTTAGCACTCCTACGTCAAATTAAACGATCAGACTTGCATTGATTTCTGAAGCGATTGAGTGCCTACCAATACGATCGTTGACATTAAGGGCGTGTGTTGTTAGCAGGTGAATTCAAGTGCTAGTTACTTACTCGGTTTACCTACACTTTCAATCAATGTGAAACAAACAAAACAAAATGAGCGATGATAATTTGTTGATTTTACGTTTTTAACTCGGGTTATCAATCAAACAGTGATTACTTAAATGCATTAACTATGTCGTCGGCAACTGAAAAATGAAAGTGAGGATTAAGTCTGTCTGGGGAAAACCAGTACAGGTCGTTGTTTAATGTTAAAGAAAAAACTGAGTCGGTTACTGATCAATCACATACACATAAATAACAAATATAATGGTACGATAAAGCTGATGTAAGGGCACGTCCATCAAGGTTTTTTTTTCTTCCGTGGCTTCCCTTTCCTTTTTGAGTCCAGTAGGTACTACGTTAGTTTTTTACGTGTGTAGGTTCGTAGAAAACTTACTATAGCTGCCGATAGTCGATCGAATCGAGTGGTTTCTGACTGCTTGTATTCAACAAAGACTTGTATTATTGTGAATAAACAATATTCATACTGTGAATTTACACATTTGAAGTTTCAGTAGATAAGTGAAAAGTATAAACATTTCTGAAAGGAACAATAATTGAAGTCCCGTGAGTTAAAATATGGCTGGGATGCAATCAATCATGTGCATATCAATTTAGAAAGCTGTTTTTGTTTTCTATATTCACTTTTCCTTATTATATAAATTGTAAATATAAATGCATTTGGATCAAAAAGTTATCTCTTTATCAACATCGTGAAACCCGTCGAAAAGGATTAGCATACATATGGATAGACAGTCAATCACTAATGGACAAAATGTCCCTTTTCTAGCCTTTACCATGAGTCTTCAAAACATCAATTTTTCAAGAATTGATTTGTAAAAACACGAATAACATTCGTTCAATACTCTAAACTCCTGGATTAAACAAGACCTTAACCATCAGACCTCGGTGTAGGTGGTATAAATAATGTTCAGTCAATTCGTTATATCAAACAAATTCATTGTATCGACCCGTTTTTAAATATTTAGGAGCAGTCTTACTGGTTTCCTTCTATATAGATATGTTTCAAGCAATCATTGGAATCTTAGTGCTTCAGCCCATCAGCACCTCTGTCTTCATCTTCATCGTTGATGTTGATGATTGTTGCCTTTCCTTAAAATTGAACAACATTCGTTATATAGAATAGTAAAATTGTTCATTACATTCGTTATATATCGTTCAGAGAAAGCTTATCAAATTTGGCCGCTCGGAGTCGATCAAAATACTGTGTAGGTTCCTTTCACTCATGACAGAACAATAGCACGCCCAACAAGAGTGGTTGCTGAAAAGCTAGGCTCTGGCACTCTACGGATAGTTGCGCCACACATATTGCATTATTATTCGTTATACTGGACTTGTAGTGTAGTTTTTTACAAGAAGTTAGTTCCTAGCTAGAACCCTCACTAATTGTCGGTATGCAGCAAAAAGTTATTTTCTTCACTATCAGTCTTTATTTTTTTCAGTTGTATACAAAATATACGCATTCAAAATAAACAATGTGCAAAATACATAAATGTGTGGAGCAAAAAACATGTAGAACTGAGCAAGAACAAGCTACAGATATTGTCTCCAGGATCCGACTATGAGTCCTAGGTTTTTGAATCAGATCGAAGTATGTATGCCTGTGCCCCATAAGGCTGCTTTAACATACGTTACGAAATTATACAATCTCAGCAATTGTGGTTCTTTTCTGATTGATTCCTCTTTTCAAAACCTTTCATCTCACACACTTAAAAAATGAAGTCTGACGACAATTTTACTCATGTAAACTCTAACGACATCGGCTTGTCCTATCCGACATCCATTCGGTCAGGCCTGTCCGGAATGTTTATCAATAGGAACGCTCTATAACTTCCAATAATACTATTGAAAAGTTCAGTAGCTAGCATATTATTTTAGTAATAATAATAATATGGGTAGCGCTACAGCCCGTAGGGGGCCAGGGCCTAGCTTCTCAGCAACCACTCGTGTTTATGCCGAATCCGAACGGCTTTGTTTGAGAAGCTTTCTCTAGACAGGAAATACTCTTTGGCATTGTAAGTAACTCGAAAGAGGTGGGGTCGTAAAAAATGTTTTCGTCGCACAGAGCAGGAATCGAACCTACGACGTCGACGTTGGGGTCGAAGCACATACCCACAACGCCACGGGGCACCACTGTATATATTATTTTAGTTCAATATGAAAATAAAACCATTGCAGGAACCATGAAAAAAATGGCATGTGAATTCAATAAACTTTTACATCGCAGGATACTCAACTTTATGTTGCTTATTTGACAAAAACATAACGTCTAGAGAACATCGACAAAAAATTAACATAAAATGGTTCAGTGATTCAGCATCTTCCACGCACAATTACGCGTGTTTGTGCCAAGTACATGATAAGAAAAACGTACCTCATTAATGCAATATTTTTATCGCGCTTTCGTTCAACTTATTAACGAGCTGTTAATTCAAATTCTACCGAGTGACAAACCGGCATCAAGCCATAGAGGCAAAAATACAACGTATGCATAATTACGTGATAGTAAAAAAAAATTGCCAAGACGAAGAGGCATTTTCGAAAGCCAATGTATCTTCAATCAGTTAACTCTACTTCCTCCCCAATCGCGGGGACACGTTCTATCTAACATGACAGTAATTAGTTATCTTAGCTTGTATCGCCAATAAATATCTAGACGTCTTTATAACCGCTAAACACGTGATACTTTTGTGTAAATCACAAAGCCAACGAAGAAAGAAACCCCCAAAGTTTTTATGTTCCTCAAACAGCATATTCGAGTAGAATCAAAATTAGGTACGGGTAATCCACTTGGAGAGTAGCTATTAATTTCTCCACAAACAGTCACATGCACACACATTCGCCGCCGCTCGTAGGCACATTTATGTTGTGACAACGCATGACAATACTTGGCGCCAAGAAAAGACTTATCCCATTTACACAAGCACTTCACTTCACTTTGACACAAATATGACAAGGTCGTCGAATTTTCAACCTGAATGTCAAAGACTGGCGCTATGTATTCGGGAAGTGGATCCACTATTGAATTTCTTCAGAATACTTTAGTCGCTGTTGCTATGTGCGATGGTGGTGCTCGCTTTCGGAAGTGTTAATCAAATCCCCTTTGACGACGCGGCGCTGTCCGTTTTGACATGGAATTCAAAGAATTTATATTACACACTCGCTGTGTGTGCAGTAAAAAATTCAAGGAAGTCAATTTTTTGATTAAACGATTTCGAGGAAATAAAAGAGGTTACTACTTTAGTTCGAGTTACATGCGGAAACTGAAAATGTAGTCCAAGGGTCGGGGGTAAAATTCTGGAAGCTTCCTAGACCAGTAACTTTATGAAGCAACTACTACCTAGTCCATTTTAAGCACGATGGCTGCTGGAATAAACGCCTTTTTTTGCCTCTAACGCAATAAACGAGTGTTAAGAGTCTGTGTTGAAGGTTTATTTTTATTGCCTACTTGCGTTTTCTTTTCAGCGATAAATTGCCAGTTTAATGGCGTTTTTGGATTCTGCCACACCCACGATATAAACTTAAGCAAGACAGTAGTGAAAATAAGATGGTACACAACACCATCACAGTCCAGGGAGTGTACACATGGGGTTTTTATTCTGTTGTGCCTTTTTTGGAGACAGTCTCTTTTGTTTCAATTTATGTGCAAAGCTTATGGGAGGTTAACAATTTGGATGTTATTTCAGAGGAAACCTTTTTTACTTAAACATATTTCACAGTTTGCTGACGAGCAGATAAAACCGGTACAGTTTTGAACTGGCCCAAGGCCTATTTCCCAGTTCATTCCCCTTCGTGGGGTCAGTTGTTATAAATCATGTTGAGTTTGTGACAATTTTATTTGAAATAGTCAGAAATAAAAGTCACTCATGTATGCGCATAAATGAAGAACATCGCCGGGCAAGTGAACTTTGTTAAAAACTTGCAAAATTGTTGTGTGAAGTCCCTAGTTTTATTTATTTTCCAGTTTATTTTACGAGAGCGTGTTAAAATTCTTTAACGTTTATTGGATTTTATTATTTTTTGTCAGACTTGAAGTATCAACTGATGTGTTCGGCGGCATAGCCACATCAATTCTTTTATTCCTGCTTTCAGAAATGAATGTGGACGATTTTCAGCTCACTTGGGCACAGTGGCTATATGACCTAGAATTAAGATGAGCAAAATTCCCGATGAAGTCAATATGGATAAGTCTTCTTTCTGCTGTGCTACAGTCATTGGTGAACCTGTGTCTCAATCAATAAGCCTCCCCAGCTGGTGCGATCATCAGCTAGGTCATGCAGGCCATGTTGGTTGAGGTTATTTCCACTTGTGTGCCCCATTAGTTTCATGGTCGTGCGCTTCTCGTGTTCTTCTTTTTTTTTTCATCTTTGTAGAATTCAAGTACCGGTGTTATGGAGAGTTACTATGTCTAAACACACGCTGGTCTATGTGAATGTTATAAGTCCTCCGAACAAAACTAACTAGCATCAGACGACGGTAACTTAGATGTATTAAAATTAAGAATAACCCCGACCTACATAGTTTTCGACAAATGATCGTACAGATCCTTCTACTACATTCTCGTAGTTCAATCTTCAGTTCCGCCGTAGCGTTAAACAAGAAAATCGATTATGGTTTCTTCTGTATTTTTACGATTCAATGCATAAGAACAATTCACTTTGAAGCTGACATTTCTACTCAATATCAAACAGGGAACAAGAATTAATGAGAGACTCAGGGAAACCTATGCAATCAAGGGAACACATATGGATTTTTATGACCGCATTTGGGACAAGGTTATCTTGCCAAGAATGTGTTAATAGGCGATAAATGTTAGCTACGCCTGCATCATTTCATTTACGACTTCTGACACTCAATCATGCATACATTTAAGTTGGATCTTATGTCATTTCGGAAAAAAGCTACAGAATGTTTGAACATCAATTGAGGCAGTAGGTTTTAGTTTTTTTTTCAGTTTTACTTTGAACGATTAAATGATCTTATACTACGTTATAATGAACCGAAATCGAGAGTTTTGGATGAAATTTTATTAAAACTAAATTCCTACCGAGTTGAAACTTATTAAAATGTCCTTAGCTGTAAATTCTGAAGCATTTGTTAACAAAAGGTATTTAGAAAAAATTCTATTAAATATGTAAAACATATTTATTGCCCGATTACCACAGTTGTCTTGAGATCCAAAAATTATCATCAAAATAAACTGAAGTTCAGATTGTGGGCTTCTTGGTTTGTCAACCTCTAACAGTCGGATGAACTCCGGGAGGTTTCAACAAAATTGCGAGGTATCTAAACCCCAGAAATGTGTGGCTAAAGTTGTAAAGATTCACATATCATTAGGATTATTATTCACTTTGATCATACTCTCAAGCTAGGACTACCTATCATATTTTATTAAAACTAGCTATTCAAGAATAGAAACTAAACTAAACAAATACATTATTCCTACCTTTAATAATACAAAATATTATCTGTGCATTAAATAAAATAAAACTGCGTGATTAACATTTTGAAAATACATAAAAAATACATGAACTCTATAAACAAGATTTCTTAATTAAGGAACTGTCCAATATGCACACAGGCCTTATGACCCAAGTTATTAACGTACCCCCCACTCTATAAGCTGATGCCTATTAAGATACTGGAGCAAAAACCAATATCCATAAAAATATTCAACACTCTTAGCATTTACCCTTAATGCGCCAGTGTAGATACGACTAGGAAGATAAAGCAATTCGATGCAATTCTGCCCCTGAATTTGACACAGATTCTGCACATGACAACAAAATTTCAAGATATCATACCAAAAAACTCTCGATTCACTGTACGAGGCACCATCGCACTCTTTCTCTCCAACGGGCATGCCAACAATCCCGCGTTCGTCGTAAAATTCCAGAGAACACACCCACACAAAACCCCAGTCGTACATGCACTGTCATACAAGAGAATCTGTTGGTGTGTGTGTGTGTGTGTGTGCGCGCTGTCAGACTGAAGTCAAAACGAATTGGGAAAAGAAAAAGTTGTGCGCCACACTGAACACCACCCTTCAAAACTACAAACAACCCCTATGTACCCCGTCCACTCTTCAGAAACTCACAGGACATGACAATAAAACGACCACTGGCTGATTTCGTTGCATGTCAAACTTACGGCGCCCCATAGGAGCACTCGCAGCCCTTCCTCACTTGACGAAATTCCTCTCGAATTACTATTTTACGACCCTGACGCTAAGTTTGCCCTTTTTGCAGATCAGGGGTCAACCGATAAGGCACATGCTTATGCGATAAAATTAAAAAGGGGGCCCAACTTACGATAATGTTATTCCGTGCCTGAACAGCGGCTATGCTAAAGTCAACAGAGTTTGGACTGTTCTCCTCGGTTTCGCTGCCAATCGAGGACGAAATGGACGCACTGTCTTCCAACTCGACCTTCAGCTTCATAGTGACAGCTACCAGCGGGCTAATAAGACGGCACGGCACGACACAAAACAAACGTACAAAAACACGCACACAAGCAAACGGTCTGTTAACTCTATCAGTTGACACCGATTGTCAGATTATTCGCGAATATTGCTGCCACTGCTGGAGTCGTCGTCACAGTTTGTTTTTTTTTTCGTTTTTCTTCTTTTTTTTCTCTTGTTGCTATCGAATGGAGGTTGTCCAATGACCTGACAAAAGACGAACGTCAATCGCCAGCAACTACGTCGTTACTTTGTATCTTTTATCGTAATTTATTCCAATATAAAAATTCGCCGAAATAAAGCGCAGTTTTCGGCTTTAAAACTCGGTTTTCGACACGGACGGAGAACCACACCCGTCCACAGATTTTCGTATTTCGTATGGTTCGCAGAAGCAATTAAAAGGGAAAATTTCGCTTTCAAATGCAAGTGTTGCACACTGCAACTGTCCGAATGGGCGACACTGCGCTGTACTTCTCCACAGTACGTACGTACACCTCACAGTCAACCCCCTTGCTTTGCGATTTATGGAATATGGAACACGCCTTAAAAATTTCGATCTCTCCCTTTTGTCACTTTTGCGCTTTTGACGTTTCACACAATTTCACTATTTGAATAAAATCAACACTTTTACTCGAACGGAAATGTGTGTTGCAATGCAATTTAATAAATAATTTCCTGCGATTCGTGGACGACTGGAAAAATGTTCGAATTTGGAATATTTTTTTGTTTTTCAGTGACAAGACAACAAAACACGTCGCAATCTTCTTTACGTCGCGTGCGAAAGGCGAGGAATAACTATGCTCCTCTTTGTCTGGCTGCCTCTGGAAGTTGGTCGAGAAGAAGCGAACTAGCGATAGCGAGCGCACACTTTCACACTGGACTGTCAATGCCATACGCACACTATTGCACCGCTGTGGACTGTCACTTCTCACTTGCCACACACACAGCGGTGGCCAGTGGTGGGTAAAAGGTGAACAAGACAATAAAAATCGCCACAAAGAGGAACATGGAAATGATATGAAAAGAGAACTCAAATGAAGGTAGTGGATGACGGAGAACGAGTGTCGAGTGAGAAAATTTTGACAGTCTCGCTTTGATTTTGAGTAGGGAATCCTAAATCCAGCGATGAGTCATCGGGTTTTTACCTGAGCGGCAGCATAGGTCATGTGCGCTTAAAAGAGTTGAATTGTTATAATGAGTGAGTTGTAATTATGAAAACGTTTATGCCACGAGGGGTGCACGCACAGGGGAGAGAGACACAAAGTTGCACTTGATTTTTTTCAGGGACCTGGGAAGAATGTGGCCAGTGTTGCCAAGTGTTTCGATTTCGTTCGATTCGATTGAGTGAAATATTCAAAGCCGCAACGGTTGGTATCGATGAGATTGCAGAAATGGCCATCACGAGTTTGGTATATCAATGGTTACAGGTAATTATGTAATATTGGGTAGGTACACATACCAATTGGTAAAGATTCTATCCTTTGATGTTTTTTTGAGAATCCGTATTAATAATAATAATATAATATATATAATAAAGATAGCACTACAGCTCGTAGGGAGCCAGGGCCTAGCTTCTCAGCAACGACTCGTGTTGTGCGTGCTATTGTTCTATCACGAGTGGAAGGGACCTACAGTTGTATGTAGACTCCGAACGGCCAAGTTTGAGAAGCTTTCTCTAGACAGGAAATACTTTTTGGAATTGTCAGTAACTCGAAAGAGGCGGGGTCGTGAAAATTGTTTACGTCGCACAGAGCAGGAATCGAACCTACGACGTCGTGGTTGGGGACGACGCACATACCCACAACTCCACGGGCCTGAAGAAATTGTATTCTTTAGTTCTGCTACTAATGCAAGCAATTCGCACATCCAACGACATAAGACTGCATAAAACATAAAAAATAAACAGATTTGTCGAAAATTATTCAGCAGCGCAGCGGTCGATTCAAAGAAAGTCTTTCTGTCACCGACACATTGCGCAACCAGCTGATTGCGCTTATCACACGATTCGCACATGCATTTAAACTAAAAATCAATTGATATAGAGAAACCGACCGATAGAACACAGCTGATTGTCCCCCTGTCCGCTGAAAGATTTGATGAATAATCGCATTTTGTTGACGGTTATTCACGATTTTTTGACAGTTTATCGATAACCAGCGGACATCGTTTTATATTTTCATGCACACTTGTGTGAATAGATCAGTGCGCCACGTAAATAGGTAAACGGCGTCAAACATTTTTGAAATGCAAAAAATTTGTCATTGTTTCTCTAAGGGAAAAAAAGTAGAAGACATCCACATATAGGGGATGTTACCAATTCCCCAAGTGATTGCGACCCAAAACATTTAAGTGGTTACAGACTTTATTAATCCTAACCGCCAGCACAAGGTTATTGCAAAGTAAGCACTTCAATTGCTACCAGCTTTATCAGCATAGGCAGTCTTAAAAAAAGAGGGTCGTAGGCCCATTACATTTGCAGTGCAATAATGTAAAAATCGAATGAGGGAATAAATCATTTCAAGTCCGGGAACAACCGTTGTAGGAATTGATGGATAGGTTAAGCTATTTTTCGAACAATAAAGTCAAACGTGTGCCCTATTCTGGTACAATTTAGTTCAATAAAAACAAACGTGGAAGAGATATAAAAAAAAACTGCCATAAAGTGTCTGTTTGAAAAGAATGGTAAACATATAATTTCGTCTGCCCAAATTGGGTTGGAAGTGGGTGAAAATAAGTTAAGGACCTATAGAGTACATAATTCCAGTTCGTAAAGTTTGCATGCAATAAATTCTGAAGGTGACTGAGTGCGGAAACAGTAATTAAAGTAAATATTTCCACGTGACTGCTGTAAGGCTTTCTGTCTCCACGATAAAATCATTTGATAGTCAGTAGCTACCCTGTGCTTAATAGGACGCAGGAAAAAAACATTTTACTACACACGGGGCAATAACATTTTATTGCAAACTTATTAAAACCGATTGTTTACTAGGTTAACATAAGTTAGGACTATCACTTGTCTTTAAGGTCATCCTCATGTTTTGTTCTCTTATGTACCATATTATTGCTAAATTGCCCTAAAGGTTTATTAAGTGTCAACCGAAGTCAATCTTGAACAAAAAAGGAAACAATAGGTTTACATTTGTGGCACTTTGCTGTGTCCAATCATTGAGAAAAATAATCAGTGGTCAATCTTTTATTCGAATGTCAATTGACTGTTATTCAAACATGCGCTTTGGTATCCGGCGGAAATACCAATTCAGAGACAGACTTCTAGTGCATTGGGTCATAGAATTCGAGACAGTCGTGTTCCAATTAGATCAATTGATCTATACTGGAATTGAATTCAACTGATTGCAATGGATCATCTTCTGCAGTGATACATATGTAAATTGAACATACAAATAAAAACAAAAGCTTGAACTTGAGAGGAGCCAATTAATGAAATTAAAATCGTCAGCGAACTCAGCTCGAACATACAAAGTGCCGTCGGTGATTAATGATCCAGTATTCTGTCCTCTAGAAAGGCGTTTCAAATAATTACCGAAACTTAAACCTGTCATGGATTATTGAGGGTGATATGTGAGCATCCCTTCATGGAGCTTAACCTATCTGCTTGCTGACACGATGCCTTCATTATTCGTTCATTTTGTGGGTTCTTTGGTTGGTTTGGAAAATAACTTGTACAATACTATTAAAGTTAGTCTTTTTGACGAATCGTTTCAGGGGTATATTATGTACCATATACACATTTTCCGGAAGTGACATATGTTCTTTCACTGCAGTGTGCTGTCTGATATACGTTTTTATAAACTCCAAGTTGTCGTCGATCGTTTTTTGATGATACCGAGTAGTTTTGGAATAGAGGCGATTGTAGGGTGGTGGAATATATCAATTATGCCACCAAATTGCCTCCAAAACTTAGTAACGATAACCTCAGCCACTAGTTACTTACGCTGATACTTCTGATACTTCGAGAAACTCCCTATGTACACTTGCTGTTGGGTAACAGAGCTATATTTCGAGAGACCAACCTGACTTAATACAACACACGGATGATCATTGTTCTGGTGTTGTTCTGTCATGGACGCTATTGAAATCGAATGAAGAAGCTGTTATTCGTTTTTGAAAGGAAATTTGTGCGTGCGACAACAGCATCAAGGACTGTTTGCGTTAGAAGACAAGGGGTACTTAAGCGATGACTTAAGCGTCTTCTCCAAACCAACGATTAAGATGACTACAACATGTAGAGCGTATGGAAACCATAACTCCGGCCGAAGGGTTTTTCATTTTGAGCCAAGCAACAGAGGATTTCCTCGATAATTATGGGGCATATAAGTAGGAAAAGACCTCAACTAGCTTGATGTGAACAAGTGGAGGCAGCTGACGAAAAATGTTGCTGACTGGAAAGGCTTGTTAGTTGAGGTCCTTATCCACTCTGGTCAGAGGAAGAATATGGAATAGTTGCCCCATTGTTAAGAGTAGTTGGGACTATGAGCATAGCAGAGAATTTTTACGTATCTGCTTACACATCGAAGTCTATTAATTCAACAATTTCAATGGACTGTTTATTACAAGACCCCTTTGATTTATCAGAAGTTCTGAATGAATAACCACAAGGGGTTATGTGAATTTAGTGGTCTATTGGTCTAGTGAGCATGAAAATGAAATTAACTCCACCCGTTTAATGGACAATATCCACTCTATAATACTAAGCATTGTTGTTTCGGACGAACTTTGATCCAATATTTTGTGGCGATATATGTATAGGGTTAATAGGCTGAGAAATCATCAAACTATACCGAAATGCGCGCGGCTTGCGTACCGTCGGCTTCTCATTTGACTCGTTTTGCATATTCTGTGTGAATTCATATTTCCATTGCTGAATATCCCTCAATCCTGTTGAATTAATTTTGATCCTACTTGAGTGTACTTGAAGTGCTATTCCTGAATATTTCAAGTCGAGTCGTGCTGCAGACACAAGTCATTCAAAAGAATGAAATAATCACTTACAACATTCTGGGATGAACTTCGTGTGTTCAAACAGATTCAGATCTTTAAGTTTCGTTACACAATTCATTTAGTAGAGAACTATAATTACTATCAAAAATAAACACACATGAGGAGTGCGTTTAAAGGTTTTTTGAAGGTCGACACTATGACTAATCGCAGTGTGTTCACGGAAAACAATGACACATGTCAAAACATATAAAAAAAAAACAAAACAAGACACAGCATTTAAGAATGGAATTTGTTATTAATTTAAAAATTTACACAGCGATTAGAAGTTGAATATAAATTTTGTGCGTATCTGGTATGACTCAATGTGATCAATTAATTTTGAACAACTGCAAAATAATATGTATAAGCTCTTCGAACAATTCAACACAATCTGAGGTAATTATAACATATTTCAATAAAAATATTTGTTGTTCTGCCAAGAGTAATAAAAAAATTCAACAAGGATTTGTTTATTGGCATTACACATATCAACTAAAATTACTAATCAATGATTCAGAGGCACTTTTAACGCATCTAATAATTAACGAAGGAATTTCAAATCACTATAAATCTTAAGATAGATAATATTGGTTTCATAAATTAAGGTTATTGAAACTGTTTTTAGACTGACTGTATAATAATGGGTATCCTTATAGAAACTAGGCGAACACGAAGAGCATCTTGTTGGTGCAGGATGTTTCTTTTTGAACTCGATACGCTCGGGCAAGTCTTCTAGGCAAATGTTAAATTAGTCTTAACACATACAGGTAAGTTTGGGCAAAACCTTCCTTTTTAAAATTGTTTTAATATTTGTCTGTCTATAGTGAAACAGTCAAATCTGCATGCGCTGTTGTGTGAATTATTCCACTTGCTACCGTGGACGTTAGTGTGGTTGTTTATTAAACACGGAACGCAATACCTTCTATAAGTCAATCCTGTTAATTAACGCATATGACTTTAACATAGTCTCATGTTTCGAAAGTGTACCGTCAAGCTAGTTTTCTTTTTCTTCGAATGCTGGCAACGAGAAGGAACATTCGGTACAAAAACCAAGTTAGAGCTAATGTAACTACGTCCTCATGACTGCAAACACTTGTTTAAGCTCAGACCGCCTGATCAGATCTTTCTATTATCCCTTAAATTGGCTACTGGAAAGTGGTGACAAAATAAACTTCATAAGAACAAGAAATGGGTCCAGGAAAAAAATCTGTAAATCATTGTGAAATGACAGATGAGCATAGGTTCATTTTTTGGCAGTTACTCTAGATGAATGACATTTGCATCGTCAGAAGCCAAAAATCTTAATGCAACCACACCAACAGACTTCACACAGAATGTACAAGTAAATTCTTTAATTTGTAACTGGTTCTGCAGCCGCAGTAAATGCTTTAGATATGTTCCACCTATTGGCTAAAATATCTAAGAACTAGAAACAAGGCCTCCTAAGATTGTTGAAAAATATAAATGATCATGGTAATAACCAAATGATGTGTTAAATGTCGGTGGCTGGGAAGAATTGATTTTCCGTCGGGACATTGTTCAAATTGCGCATTCGTTTCAGTAAATTCAAACTGTAACAGAATTTTGTTTGAATTTTTAATGCCGTAAATAAAAGTGCTTAATAAGTAAATTTCTAATAAATTCTTAAAATTCTAGATGTAGTGCAGTGTAACTTAATGATTCGATGAGCGGAGCTAGTTCATTTTATGGAAGTTTTTGTTATCAGAAGCAAAGACGGCAAAGGAGCGAATTTACCGGCGGCGTTAATTTTATGTTAAAGCAAGCAGTGATCGCGCAGTACATGTGCATTTTGAAAACGCGGATCGAAGTGATGAAAGTGACTTGCTAGGTAACAGATGTGCTAAAGCTGAACTGAACACCAAGTTAAACTATTCCATCATATATCTATCTCTGATGCTACATTTATGTACCACAGAAACTAAAAACTTTCACCAGTAGGCAGCATTATAAGGACTTTCTAAGTCTGATTGGTAATACAGAAAATGGGGAAGGAATCAATGGCCAATGTTATGCGACGGCGGAACTGCAGGGGATCGCTAGTTGATATTGCCAGAGCGGACAGCCTTACAGCAAACCACATATGCATCGCAATCATAAAACGAAAATCTACAGACGAACTGGTGGTCCAAAAGTATAGAACAGTAAAAGGTGAAGCGCTGGCTTGGAGAAAACCCGGAAAATGCATACAACTAATCGATCGAAGACGCGTAAGGTTCTCTACACAGTGCAAAGAATTAAACCATGAGGTTATGTTTATTATCTAGGCATTATTTTTAGGTTTTTTTCCTAACCATAATTGACCTCTCAAACTTCGATGCTTGTGGCCGGCAAAACACCGTAGATCCCCCGCTTTTCAGAGAACAATGTAACGCATAACAACACTGATTGCTGCAGCTAGCTAGTCTCATTTCCAACTCGGCGCCACACTTGTTACTTTTATTTTGTCCAATCGCGCTTGCATTAAGTCGTCAGCTAATTAACACGAAATTCATGTGATAAATACCTACATTTCCAGAATGAGTGGAAGGTATTACTCCGTCGTTATCTACAGTCTATACTGAACCAAGTGATATGAAACTTAGTCATAACCATCATATCTCATCATATTTCAAAGTCTTAAAAGCGTATCAGTGCACATAATATATAACTCCACCAGTTTAAGTACCTCAAACTAAAATTAGTTTCAAATCTATATTTAGACACGATTTGAAATTCCATATCGCTAATCAACCTCATCATAAATCCGTTAACTGCAAAGCGAAAGTCAATAGTTCTGATCTTTTTTTTGAAAAGGTCACGAAACAAATTGATTCACTTTCCATTTCCTTTCAGTAACCTTACCCGATGGATATCGGATTTGTTGTCAAAGTGATTTCCATTTCCGTTTGGCTCTTTGATGTTGTAGAATCTTTCCACTTAACCAATTTCCTCGTCTTGGGCAGAGATAAGACGCTCAATAATGATATGAACTAAACAAAAAAAAGCAAAGCGGAAAACAAAAACCAGAACAGAGGGATTCACCTTCTGATAGGTTAATGAGAGTGCCAAGCACAAGCACACTGTTAAGTGCGCCTTTCACTACCTGAACTGGCTACCTGTTGTTCTGTGCACTTTGTACCTTCTAAAACATATTTAATGTTTCAATAGGGTTGCCAGGGCAAGCGTCTTTGTGTGGTTTATGACCGTGAGGAAACAGAGGAAGTACGTCGCCAAGACACGTAGAATGCAGTGGAAACTGAATGCAAAGGGGGTGTGGTGGACAAAGACTTTATTAGTTAAATATGGTGTGATATTTATAACAATGCCGCTTATTAACTGACATATAGATAGATTAAGGGTTCGTTGTTGAGAAATCATTTATTGTTCAATTGTTCAAATGCTTGAAAAACTGCTTGCTAGAAGGCTGCAGCGAATGGAGAGTTGCACTGCACATCGTTGTTGAACTGTCAATATTTAACTATTGTTCTTTATTAATGAGAGAAGACTTCTTCTTCTTTGGATGGCACTAAAGTCTGGGCGGACCTGGGCCTCAACCAACAAGCCCTCACTTAGCGCTATCTCTGGCTAGCTGTTTCCAGTTTCTCACGACAAGTTAGTTGAGGTCATACACCTTGGGGAAAATTCACAATAGATAAAAGCAGCAGACGTATAAATTCTTGCAATTAACTTGGTGTGGCCAATTGAAAACAAGTACTCAGGAATTGCTATAACTGAAGATGCTTCAATCATTGGGGCTCATGTCCTCGCCAGGATGAAGCGCATGTACATATTTTAATAGTTGAATTCAATGACTGTTTTGAACAGCATTTGTCGCAGCTGGAAATCCAACCGAACGTTCGTTCATTTCGTTTTCCAATTAACCTCACAGTCAACTAATAATCTCTCCTTAAAAAAACGACTTTAAAGTCAAAGGCAAAGACATTTAATACATATTTTAACTCCACCAACAGTCAGCTGTACATAAATCGAACCTAACCTCGAAATCAATGCCTAATGGTGTGACGAGGAAAATGGGTAGCTGCCATATATGTGTGTCAGTCATAAATTCTGATCTCCCCCCAGATAACTGCCCGAGCAAATCCGCAGTATCCTTGACTCTTGTTTGCCAGTGTTCCCGACAACTTCATCCATTAAAATGAACTGTAAAATCTTCCCAAAAAGGTTACGGTGAAGGGTGAGGGCAAGACAAAAAGGATTAACTTTATAAAACTTTATGTTCGACCCCAAAAATGAACAAAACAATAAAAGGTATCTTTCCATCTAGCCCCCCCGCTTGAACAACGTCGCCATCGACGCAAAACAAATCAACAAGAAAAAAACAACACGAGGAGTTTTATTGTTTTCAACAATTTTATCGGAGTCAAGTGAAATTGGCACCGATTAAAATTGCATTAAAAATTATTCTTTGTAAACATTAAATCAGTAAACAAACATCTAGAGACCATAAAAGTCACAACAATACGAAGTTGCCATAAAAAGAAGCACACAGCTCCGCAGTCGCGAAATTCCTTTAAAATCGTTTTTAGGTTAACCTCACTTTGCTGTACCACGTTTAGTGGGCTCTCTGAGTTGTCGTCGTCGCCGTAGTCGTCGGTGTAGGTGGGGGGGTTTTATGAAGTCATTTACATTCCAGTCGTCGGGTTTTCGTTGCCATCCGTTAAGTACTTTCAACTAAAAAGTAATATTAATTGCCATTCCCTCTTTCACTCCTCACAAAAGGACCCATCGGGCGGCTGTAGCCGGCGCTGCGGCGGGGTGAGACAAATTAATCCTGACATACCATTGACCCCTACGGAAACATGAAATTCCAATGGATCCAGATAGAAAAGTGAAAATATTTTGTGTAAACAAACACGGTGCCATCCACCTCCACCTTCATGCCATACCCACGGTGGACTGGACTGGATTGTCTGCGCTGTGAACCGAATTCCATCCGCATACTTGCCGCACCAGTCTCAGGCAGGGTGTATGACATGAGTTCGTGCCCGACCACGCTCGGTATTTGTTATTGCTGTCTGTACTGTATGAACATTTATGGGAGCTTTTCCGAGAACTCTCAATGAAATCACCAGCTGGAAGTGGCTTTTTTGCTCGGTCGCTATTTCCGATGTCACACTTATTACGCGCCCCCCAAGTGCCTGCGACAGCGGCAACGATGTCGGGGCAATGGCGACGTCAACACCAGTAAATATCTGGGTGGCGATGCAAAGGGTGGGGGCGACACAGCGACAGTCACGTAGCAATTTAACTCAAAGATAAGCTCAAACTTTGGGGAAAAGCTCACTCAAATCTTTCAAGAGGTGCTTCACTGCACCAGAGCGCGAGCAGACAGACAGAGTGAGTACATTTTCTCTGGGTATTTCCGGAATACGGGGCAATTGCCCTACCCCCAACCACGGATCGACCACAAATTATTCAAGGCGTTGAATTTAAAACGATGTCAAAACTGAACTGTGTGTGGGGAGCTTACGATGAAAACCTGAAATACGCGCTAATGATTAGTTCTTGTGAATTAGCCTGAACTTGCTCTGGTTTAGGTGGAATAAGTTGCTATCAGGCACGTTTTCTGATTAAACAGCATGTGTGACTGGTGCTGGTGTGGATTCTTCAAAAGTACACGTTTCACGAATGCAAATTACACAGGAAGCGACTGTGTGTGGCTTAAAGTTCACTTTGCATGCTAACAGCTGGAGATTATCGGAAATTCGCAGCAATGAAACCGAGCTTAGGGATTTCCACGCTATTTGGACTTGTTAGGCGCACGACGTGGGCACGTGGTGCATTAAGTCTTTCTTGGAACAAGTGGTAGGGGCTTGCGTCGAGCTTAGTCATAGAATTTCGATATATTTACGATATTACCCATCAATCTTGGTAGTTGAGTTTAATCTTTTGAATGTGACTAGACACATTTTTCTATGAATGCATGTGTCTGGAGGCGATCATCGTTCATTGACTTGAGTGATTAGTGATAGAAGTAAAAAGACCGCTTCACAACATTAGAAAACGTGTTCTGACTTATGAACAAAACCTCAGTTAATTACTTAAATTTTATTGGTTGTATTTAAATCAAAACGCTTAAAATGGACTTGGTGGTCAAAGAATCTAGAAGCGCACGCCACCGAAGGTGTGTTTAAGTATGACTAGCCATAGCTATGATCTGTTATATTCCTTTTTTTTCTGGACTTAAAGGGTAGGTATTTAAGTAATGGAGAGATCTAGCTCTCGAGAGCTCAGGATCTAGGCAGATATTTTATAACACCCTGACATCAGCAGCGACCTCTATCGGACAGATAAAAATTAAAGTTAAATTAACGCTTCAACAGGTTACCATTTAAACATGATTCGAAGCACTCGTACGTATGTGAAATTTCTATTCAAGCACATGATTTATTGAATGCGTCGATGTTGACGAGGGGAAAAACCGAGTAGATTTGCAAGAAATCCCATCACGCAGTTGCGTTGGTGAGGAAATCATGCAACCGCAGTCTGCGCATGCAATGCAACGCATGCGTCAGTACGGATTTCGAGAAAAGTAGAAATGCTTTAACCAATATCGATAACATTACCACAATGTCCACAATACGGTTGATGTTGACGTCTTTGCTGGCGAGTGACGTTCGTTGGATCTTTACATTAAGTCCAAGTGCTAAATAATGAATACCATAATGGGAAAATTGCTGATTAATACGTGTAAGATGGATCTTGATTCTTTTTGTGAAATGTTACTCATTAGTCTTTCCCCGTTCCCTCTTTCAACGGTCGAACCACTATGTGATCATAGTATCTACTTTGTTCAGTTTAGTTAAATTTGTTCTTGCAAAATAATTTGTGTTTTCGTTTACTTAGATACTTAAATGTAGTTGCTGTTGGAACATTACGTATATTTCCAGAAGCAATTATGAAGCACTTTGGATGTTGAGGAATCGTTTGTTTACTTTCTTTGGTTTTTGACTTACATTTAAGACTATTAAGACGACTGTTGTTGGGGTTTTTTGAATGCGAGGAGAATCTGCAATAAGTTTTAAGCGTGGCTTCGCAAGTTCAATGAAATGTCAATAGACTTGAGGAAAATAATATCGATAGTATTTTTGAAATGTTAGAAGTATAGCCCATCACCAATCAAGACTCCAGAGCTATTGAGCTTCATCGTTAGCCAATACCAAGTGGATAAAGACACAACCCTATCATCTCAGAAGTGGAAGTCCTCTTGGATTGTCATACAGGCTTCAAAGTTCGCGGAACGATCGGAAATATTTTGGTCACACCCAAATTGTTACTGAATTGTGGCAGTAAACTCCTCAAGTACCGACTCTTTTTATTTTCATCTGTGAATGGCGGTAGCTCTTGAGCTGCGTATTGTGAGCTATTTACCGGAACCTTTTATACACAACCAACTGTCTTTTATTTTTTAGCTCCTCTGTGAAACTTTACACACGGTATGATTGCGAACCAAGAAACAATGTTAAGACAATGCGCATCCGAGTGCTGTTCATGTCATGGAAAGCAAAACACAATAAAAACAACGCACATCCAGTTTTGTCGAAGCACAAATCCCCAATTGAGAAAGAATCAAGAAACGTGACAACCAACTGAAATTGAGTGGAGCCCAATGCAAGCCAGCATCTGTCATAAATAAAGTTGGTCTCGCCATAAACCACAAACATCGCGCATAAGTAAGCAATTTAAAATCAAGCGCAACTGACACGTTTCAAAGCGATATCCTCACGAACTTTCCGCGCCCCATAAAGCACTAATATCCGGTCTACAGAAACGCAAAAGGGTTCAGATCTGATGTTGAATGCATACAACTGTCAGTGAATATCTGATCGTTTGTTTGACGATCCCCTGTCCACTTGACACAAATTAACCCGCCACTTTGTGTCCTTGCCTTGTCGCATTGACCCCCCTTGGTTGAGAAAAGAAAGGTGTAATATTTTAACACTAAGAAGACCCAACGGCATCAATAATTAACATTTGCCACCGTGCTGCTGTGCCACCGGTGACAATGGTACAGTCATCGATTTCCGCATCTTTGAATTTTCACATGTGTACAGTATGTATTCCCTCGAGACGACCGACACTCGCACGTATGTGTTCGCCAGCCAAGAGGCCGGTGGACTGTAGAACCCTTTGTTGTCAATTTGCCATTTCAGTGGCGTGAGTGTTTTTCGCTGCGCTAATTAGTTTAACACTTTCGGTGTATGCCTTGGTCCCCGCAAAATGCGATGGATGGACATCTGTTTGCCACTGAGAGTGAGACAGAAGCACAGATGAATTGTGTGACATGACATGTGTGGATGCAACTAGTGGAGCTGGTTCTCTGCTGCAAGGATGAAGGGCTATTAAGACTTTTGCTACACTCTGTCAGTCAGAGCTTGATGCTTGCTGCATGTGTGTTTCTTTGACATTTGCAAGCTAGTACGTGCATGAGTGGGTTTATAAATGTGACAACTTTGTGAACTGATGGCATAATTTATTCCAAATGTCATTGAGCGAGTGGGGCGCAACGATATAAGCACATAAAACCTAGTCACTCATGATGTTGCAGTTCGGATGCAATGACCTTGAAAGTTAATCTCATTTAATCTCACTTTCAGACCTTTCAATTGCTTTTGTGATTTTGTTTCCCCTATGGAACTGGTTCAAAATTCAATCATTTCTACAATTTAACTAATAGTAGGATGTAGCTATACTGTAGTAAAGTTACTATAAAGTGTGTAGCTATTTCCAGTTCAGTTTGAGATAAAGTATATTTTTAGAAAACAAAGGGCAACAAATCTTTAACTGATCTAAGGCACTTTGGAATGCAGACTTGGAAGAGAGTTTTCTTTGGAAGTGATATGAATACGCTAGTAAGATTATTTTGGAATGTGCCTAGTGTGATTGTGACATTTTATAGATAAAGGGGCACGGGACTTTACATGGTATGACTTGCTGTGTAGATTTGCAGATGTTTGAAACCGAGTGGTAAATGATAAGCAACAACGTCGCCGACGATAAACAACTTGGAACTATGTAATAATAATAACATGGGTGGCGCTACAGCCGAGAACGACCTTGCCGTGGCCACCACTGGCGAAGTGTGTTATACTGTTCTTTCGCGAGTGGAAAGGCCCTATAGTTGAACGCCAACTTCGAGGGGTCAAAATGTAAGTGTTGAAGATGATTTTTATCACGTAAGAGTATTCTCTATGTCCGATCAGTGACACGAGAAGGGAGGAGCTGTGTATTTTTGCCGAAATGAACTGGCAAATTAACCTATGATCGATGAACTTACCCATTAACCAAGGGTTATGGGGACGACGGCGACACTTGAGAAATGGGTACTTACACATTATGGACATTGGAATAAGGACTGATATTTTATAACACTCGAACAGGGCGTATGGACATTTGAGGAATCTTTGATTCTGAAGTTATGGGACAACAGACGAAGAGACATTCAATGTGCTCATTATTTTCCTTAGAATTATTTACTATGCTGTCGATGTACACTTGAATTCTAACTTTCTAAGCGAACGCAGCATTCGACGTTCGGTTGCTAAGCACGAAACCTCTGCTTCTTTGTCGTTCCATGCCATGACAATAAGTTGGTACATATCTCTAAAAGCAAAAGTGTTATATAAAGAAAAAAAAGGTAAGTTAACGTTTCCAAATGTGTATGCAGTTTATACACGCTTGTGCGTGACTAATTTTAAATGTTTTCATTGGCAGTTTAAGTAGTAAGTGGAGACGTTTCGGGTTAGATATAAGGAAATATGACATCTCAATCGATTAGTCTTTTGGCATATACATACATATGTACAGCCACAGGATAAGTACTTACTTACTTATCAGACAGACGACCCACGGAGGGTCCGAGCCTGAGCAATTGCTTACATCGGTGACGGTCCTAGGCGCGCTGCTTCCAGTCATCAAGGCTAACCTGTCTTACATCCGCTATGTCTTGGTCTCTAAACCGGAAGTTCGGTCTTCCTCTCCTTCTCGAACCAGGAGGCTCAGATTAGAAGACCTTCTTTGCTGGAGTGTTGTTGTTCATTCGCTCTATGTAGCCGAGCCAGCGTAGTCAACTGATTTTTGCCTTCTGGACTACATCCATATCCTTGTAAAGCTCATAGAATTCGCGGTTGTGGCTTCTCCTCCATTCGCCTTCCATGCAGACGGAACCAAATATCCGACGCAGAATTTTTTTTTCGAAGACACCAAAAATCAGCTCTGCAATTTTGCTTAGCGTCCAGCTTTCGGCTTCATAAAGCAGGGCTGGCAGTATAAGAGTTTTGTAGAGCATGGTTTTGGCCCTTCGAGTCATGAGTTTCTAGCCAAGTTGTTCTGACAAACCGAAGTAGCATCGGTTGTCAAGGGCGGATACCAACTACGATGTCATTCGTGGAGTTTACGTTTGCCCCGCGGCTACCTCGAAATTGTAGCTGTCGTTTGTAACGTTTTGGCCTAGGTGCTGTGCGGCTGATCGTTGTTTGCTCGATGGCATTGATTTGTTTTGTCCTCGTTGACCATTAGACTAGCTAATTTCGCCTGTTCCTCAATTGCCGTGAAAGCTTCCACTACGCCGCGTTGGAACTGCATTATCTTACTCGATACTCCGACCTTGTCATCAATATAAGCCTGTTACATCGTTTTGTGTAATCCACCAATTGGTCCCAGGAATATGAGTCTAAGGAACCCTAGAATCTCTTATTTACATAAGAATTGGCTTAAATTTGCACCATATCGTCCTTCATATTAAAATAATTCAGTTATTTCTAACTTATCAATGCGAATTTCGTTGTGAGAGGTTTAGCAACCAGCTGAAAGTAAACAGTTTTATCAAACAAGTCAAACAAAGTCTGTTCAAAATATGTCAGATTCCGGGGTTTGGTCTGGCAATGTCTCAGAATGATAGCCAAGGACTTTTGTAAGCGTCTAATTAAATAATCTATATCTTCTAATCTATTACTATATAAGATTATGATCTTGAATAAAATCCTAGCTGGTATGATATGAACATAATATAATGCTCAAGATGTGTAGTTGTTTAAAATTCTCCCCAGTCATCTTAGAAGTTGCAGCACCTCTTTAAGTGAAATGACAGATAAAAGTCACACAGTGTTATGGTCGCCTTAATTTAGTCTATACACCCCGAGGAACCAAATTAAGAAGAGGTCAAGCAATTATTTGCGTTTCTAATTGAAATCCGTCTGGTGTCTGGTGTCTTCGCTTCGGATTAATTTATTTAATATCTCATGGTCTGCTCAAAAAGCCTTCACATACAGGCTTCATTTAATCCACAATTTTACGACCGCAAAGAAGGGCTGAAACAGATAATTTGTTTCAATTAAAACCTCCCTCACAAGCCTGTACACCAGGCATAGAAGAGTCGAGTCATACTCTTCTCGTGCAATTCCCCCATGCAAAGATCGCCTCGAAGACGCGTCACCGTAAATGTCAACTATGTGTATCTCTTATCAACATTTTCGGGATTTTCATTTTCCAAAATGAATCAGCAATTTGAATATAAAGCGCTGACATAATTTCGTGCCTCCGAACAAAGGGAGTTCAGAATGTTTGATGTGGCGCTTTACAAAGCAAAAGAAAGAGACATTGCATTCGTGATAAGAAGTTTACGCAAATTCTATTTTTAGCCATTTGAAGGGTTAGGCTGAAAAATGATACGCCAAATGGGACGGACATACTGTCACATTTGATCATACACAGACACAGATAGGCGCGTGCAAATCCATCCGCAAGATCTGACATCGCAAACTCATACAGAGGGGCTGTGTCTTGACTCTTGAGGCAAGTATAGGTTTGATTGCTGACAATATATGAGTTTGGACGAAATGACAAAGATGATGACATCATGCCGTCGCCGTGTCGACAGATAGTCTACGGTGCCCGTTCCTCTGATCAAGCACAATCGAGGGGCTGGAAAAATATAAGATATGAATAACACAGTCCAGCGCAGCGATCGGCGTTGCCACTATTCAAGTTGACAGTAGGCTATTAATTTCTGAAAAGTGGCTATTAAATAAGAAAAACACACAAAACCGAATGATTAATCATATTTAGGTGAAATATTTGTGATCGTGCGGAGAGTGCAGAGAGCAAAATGTCCGCCGAGTTATGACAATTAAATGTGAAAGCGTTTGACGATCAAAGGGTGATCATTATGTTTTACATTTCCAAGGGAAATTGCAGTGAAATTCCTCCGGAATCATTTGTATAACGTTTATAGCGAATTCAGGGCTTTCAATAAATTCGAAACTACTGATTCATCGATTCTTTTTTTAACACCTCGGCCAAGTGTGAATTGTCTGTTGTGTCATTTCACATATGAGGAGTGATTAGTCACCAAACTAGCATAGCTACAAATCTTTTTTTCGTCTTGTAACCAAAGCTATTAACTTATCGATTGAGATCAAGGTATCAATAATTTCACTTTTGTTTTGAAGGAATGCTTTACATTCAACTGCCGAATGTAGAGGTGGGAAAACCCACTTGTGTACGTGGGCCTATCGGTTACGCGATCGAAGTTGAAAGCGAATCATTAGTTTTCTGTGAATGAAGCCTTTGAACATTAAATTCAGTGATTCAGGCATCAAATGACATTGAGTGTTATCGATGCTTCCGGTTTCTATTAAATGTATTTTAAGAAAACACAAACTTGAAGTATTGCAGGAATACAATGATTTTCTGGAATTTATGGGTTCCCTGAATTCGCATGTGAGTTGGCTTATTTATTGTGAGAATGTGATAAGTATGTCTAGACCGTTAAGATGGCGTAACGTTTTGTTATATAATATTTTATTTGCGAAACCAGGTCCATTTCTAACAGCTGCATTTTATGCTTCACTGATTCATCAACATCATATATAATTTCTGATAAATAGCCACTGATTTGAAACTAGCACAGTGCCCGAGAATTCTAGCTTTAAAAATAACCCGTAATGGAATCTGGTCAGTATGAAATGTAGCAGAATGTCGAAACTGTCCTAACAGTCTATGAAGAATAGAAGAAATTAATTTAAAAGGAAGAAGCTTGTCTTGGGTGATCTTCGCCCGGGCATGAATCAAAAGCGATCGGTTTGTTGCGTTAAAAATGTCTTTAATGAAAAAATATTTGATGTCAATATTATGTTACTGTATGACTTTTGAAGCATTTTCTAAATTTGATGTGATATTATTTGACCTGATATTCAGTCTTGCTCTAGCCGCAGCTCGAGATGATTTCATTCGTACTGTGCACATGAACCGCGAGCTGCCAACTTTTCAAGATCTCACATTTCATTCACGTGGAATTTTCGCTATTCGCAAGTTTGTTTCGTTAGATTTTTTGGCCGAGTTTAGTATTTATTTTGTAGATATTTTTCTGAATGAAAAAGTCAATGAATAAATGCTCTAATTTGGACATACCAAAAAGTAAGGAGGCATGGACAATCTCGCAAGCGGATGAAAAAGTACTTGGTCTCTATGAGAGAAAAGTTCTACGTGCGATCTTTGATCCGGTTTGTGTTCACGGGTTCTGGAGGAGAAGATTCAACCACGAACTGTACGGGCTGTAGAGCGATATGAGTCTAGTTAGGCGTCTACGGATCGAATGCCTACGGTGGCTAGGTCATGAAGAGCAGATGGACACCACAGTTACGGCCCGAAGAATCTTCGAATCCGAACCTGTTGGGCAACGCAACAGAGGACACATCCGTTTAGGGTGGCGGACCAAAGTGGAGAATGAGAGCTCATGCATGAAAGCACACCAAACTTTATTACAGTTTCCTTAAATTATTCTTCCGCCGTATATCTATCCAGAGGGAGTCCTTTGCGGGATCTACGTACTCTTGTAGTGTAAGTGATCATTAACGATCATAACGATCATATACGATGTAGCAGTTGCTGCCTACATTATTCTTCAAGTTAAATTTATTCGATACTAGCTGTACACGGCGCGCTTTATTGCGCATATTAAAAAATCTCATATTTAATGGTTGTATTTTTGAACCTTAAATAAAAAATTCGTTGACAGCAAAATCGTTGAAGAGAATATACCAAAGGAAACCATTAATGAACCTACGACTAGGAAAACAAGTTGAATTAGATTACTTATCTTAGAACTGATCTACTTGAACGATCGTGTGCGTAAACTGCCGCTTGCGTTTAAATCTAACGAATTTCCCTCCACTGAAATATAAATAAGTAAATATAACAAATTTACCAATTTGTAGGTCAAAATTTTCTTTTGAAAAGTATTTTACACGTGTGCAAACTGCTTTACAAATCTATCCTCTGTCTTATATGCAACAAAGTCATCTTTGCCAGAATTGAATGCGAATAGGACTATACAGAAAGGTATACACCTTGGGCATCTGCATCGATATAGAAGTGTTTTTGACAAGGTGACTTTTGATTGCATGTGTAACTCGGCTTAAGAACTCGGCCTTAGATGAATATGGGAAGTCTAGCCATCTGATTTTTCTATGAAGTTAAATGTAAGGATTTTGTCTTGGATAGAAAACTTCTCTGAGGCCTTCGCGTACTTCTGAATCGAACTTGTTATCCACAATGCATTATAATGGGCATATTCCCTTAAGAATAATATGCGTTTTCTACAACTGGAGCTCATGGACTCTCTGACCAAACTGGCTCCGGCCAGAATGTCGAATCATCATGGAAGGGCCGACATGGGCGAGGATTGTGATTACAAACCCACGCGGTGTGCTTGTATTTAATAGAAAGTGAAGTTATTTAATGTTGTTTTTTATGTCCATCCCTTCGTTTGTATATCTTTATTTTCTTCTTTATTCTAGACTAATCATATCCCCTGTATTATGGTACATATTTAACTGAAATATATTATTTTTCCAATCCACCAACGTTCATGACCTAATTGTGAGTTCCACTTATTCTTATTTAAACCTGTCGAATCTGCACTCAAGAAATACTCAGTGGCACAAATGGTCACCCATTTAAGTCAAACGTTTTATCCACTCATGGGAACAATCTTCAAGTGGAATACAACAAATCGTTAAAAGCCGCGGATAAAATTTAGGCAAGTAGCAACAAAACAAAAAAAAAAACCTCACCAATCATGTGATTTAGATAAATTATGCATTCACTTACAAGATCGTCTCTGAAAAGAAAAAAAAACACTCCATGCATGCATTCCAACCGAGAGCCTTTCAAAAGACATTTATGAGGTCATTCATAGCGGTTGGTAGGTTCAAGGCTAAGCAAACGTGCGAATTCAATACGAAGCGCTACTTAACAGCAGGACAGAGTGAGCATTATTTCTTGTTTTGTCTTTTATTCCACTTTACAAAATAATAACATTCGGCATGGAATTGCATTAAAACAAAAATTAAGACTCCTTAGAACGTTGGGATTATTTTAAGAAATTTTTAACATGAATGGGTGTGGTCAGTGGGCATAATTAAGATACTGTTCTTTCAGTAGACAGACACTCATTGGAGACGGGCAACTCCAATCGAAGTTTTAATTTATGTCTGGCATAAACAAGCGTATTAAATGTGGGTGTCGCACTGCAACAAATCGGGACAGAAGTTGTCGGCGACGGTGAGGGATTTGTTTGACGCCAGTAAGGCAATAACTTCAACAAGAGAGAAAAAAAGGAATGTTTGCTGATAGAATAGAAGAATTATAATCGAACATTTGCTCGCAGTTTGGGGGGCGTAATTAACGAGAAGAGTCATCAACGTTTATGTCTTACGTGTGTAAGACGATCGACTTTCGAACGAAGTGGGATCTATCTTGACCGCTATCAAACAAGTAATTTGTGTCAAGTTCTTATTTGTGATTCGATATTTGCGCATGGACATGGCTTTCTCCATTGAATTCGATTGGTAGCTGCGGAGTTTTCCTCACTGTGACCTTTTCTTGGCACTAGTTTGGAAATTAAGGAATTAAGAGAAGACAAATGTATATAGAAACTGGTCTAAGCGTGGCATGCGGATGGAGGAGTGTATACACTGAAGGATGAATAGACGAACTGACGAATGAATGTACCGATGAACGAATAAACGAACAGATGAAAGAGTAAAACCATTAACTTTTTAAAGGAATATTCCTAAAATGAAGCGACACTTTGAATTATTTTATACAAAGCGAATGATTGTTTGCCTGTCACCTTTCACCTCCTTCTGCTGATTATAAGCATCATTCAAACTTGTGCTTCAGCGCTTAAGAAAGATTCACTGAATGACTAAGCCACACGTGTGTTGGTTTAAAATAAGAACGCCCGAACGTCCAATTACTCCAACGCGCGTTTAAGAGAGATTTATGCTCAACAGAATCGCCTCCTACTTGTGGTGAACAAATTGATGAAACATTTAAAGACAGCCAGCTGCTCAAACTTCGACTACAACCTGCAAGTCGGTCACCTGCGTTGCCCCATCCCGTCGGGATATTCAATAGTTCCAAATAGTATAGAGTGGTTGCTATCGGAAATAAGACTGACTGAAAACTACACCTCTTACGCAACTGAAGTGAAAGGAGGAGAAATTCGTCATCGCAATGATTGTTTAAAAAAAAGGGTGAATGTACTTCCATTCTGTCACTATCAATTTAACATTTAACGTTTTTCACACGCCTTGTGTACACAAGCATTTTCTCACCTCATTTACAATATTCAAATAAACTCAAATGCCGACCGCTACCAACTTTGATATATTTTGTAGGAAGAAAATAAAACGATACATAGATAGAAAGCGACAATTTTCGCACTGCAAAGTGACTAGTTGAGGATAAAAATAATTGTATATACGCACAAATAAATATCTGAGAACTGAAGACTTGAACATCAAAGACACTGCGGCCATTACAGAAGTTATTTTGGTTAGTGATATCGATGAATGGTGTGGTATAAAATTGTTCTTTGACCTAACGAACACAACTTTTGGTGAACTTTAAATCAAAGAAGACGTAATTTTTTTCGTTGACTCTTTTGACTGGTTTGCTTTGTACTGTGCCTTCCATGCCAAACGTGTGCATTAACTTCAAAACTGAGTCAATGACGAAAAGTGGCATGAGGTGAGGATTTGAACAAATGTAAAGAGATCAAAGGACATTTCACTTTGAGAAAAGTAATAGAAGAAATTAAGGATTGAATGATGTGTCTTTTGAAATGAAATTAGCAATCGATTGACGAGGAGAGATGGTTGATGCTGCTTCATATTTCTATTCTGGTGGCGGAGTAGAGGTGGAGCTCGCCTCAATTAAGGGGTTTGTTAAGCTAAATAGATCTGCATTTATTTTCTCTCTTGGTGTGTACAACTACATATTTCACCTGAATTGCAATTGTCCTCTGTTTGGCTTTTCCACAGAGTTTTGCAACCTCGGTCATTGCATCCGTAAGTGACTCATGCCTCTGCAATAATTAGTGATTTAACATTCTTCTGTCATTTGTCAATTGTCACCAACACAACCTTAATCAAAACGCTATGCGCTGCTGGGAAATTGTACAATGCATTCTATTATATCTCACAAAAATTACCTCTGCTTCTTAAGTACACATTATTGTCTATGATGGCCTAGTGTTCTGTTTCATATCGCCTCCGGAGATAGAATAAGAAGCTTTTTTTGGTAGTTTTCATTCTCCCAGCTTTTTCGCCGAAAAATAGGTATTATCGAGATTGACAGTTATTGACACAGCTAAAAAGACAGGATAGCGCAGTTGCCCTTCGTAATACGGCTCCCCAGTTCGAATCCAAGTGAAAGCAATAGTTAATATGCTTTTATTTGGTTTTCAAGTCTAATTCAGTCATTTGCCGCTGGGATCAAATTAACGGCAGTGGAACAACAGTGGTCTAGTGTGCTCCTCATTTGGCCAAGTACCTTACCTAACCTCACAGTTATTCATGAATTTTCAAAATGGCTCCTCTCGATGTAGAAAACGTTGTCAAAAAATGTTGAGAGGAAATGGAGGTAGAAATCGGCTCAATAATATTTGAGTTCTGATTATTAGTAATAGAGACATGTGGTGCCATGAAGTTAAGAGTACTGTGCATAGAATCCAACATCAAATCCATAGTCTATACAAAAAATTTATATGTATGTTTTTTTTAGAAAATGACTGACTGAATGAATTTGAAATGCCTAACAGAGCTACACAACCAATTGTTGTTGGATTTCTGTTCGATTCGTGAAACTTGTCTTATGTGTGACTACATTACAAAGTGTTCAATGATATATTTCTCCAATTTGTACAGGACATTGTTCTGATGGTTAATATTCAAAGTCTGAAAGTAGTATGAAAGCTAACAATCAGACAAGCGTTTTTGTTTGTTGTAAGATATATTTTAATTATATATTCTTACGTTTCGCATTTGAATTTGGGTAACTCAGGAAAGAATGCATTTTTTGACGCAATTAGGATAAGCTAGAATACCATTTAATTTTTTAAGAACCTTCGACCACATCATACTCGAGACTGTAATAACTGGTTGTTTGGGTAATGTTTATACCCTCTTCAAGTATCGCATTGCAATGCCATAAAACAATTCATTGCATTTGCTGACAACTTATCCGAGTTTCGAGACGTTCTTCAAAGTTTAACTTTTTGAAACACAATATTTCTCTCTGTATACCAGTGATAAATCATGTTAAAATCAGAAATAATGCTTGTTTTCTTAATTCTAATAAACGTCTCTTATTTCCTACCGGCAAAAGATTGAGACCTATTTACAGACTTTAGGAAGTACTAGCTAGAATTCAGAACATTTTTGGATCGCGTCTGTCTGTCTGTGGAACGCGTTTTTTGTTTCATTAAATTGCTCTTCATACGACACGGAGAATTTCTTTAAGAATTCATTTATTGTATATGCAGTTGTTTTCATTTGCAGAGAACTACCGGTCGATTTTTGTGTATTATGCATCATCACCGCAAATTATTAGTCAAAAATTTGTAGATCACGTCCACTTAACAAACTGCGCTATACCAAGAAGAACATGCATCACTTTATAATTTCTAAAAATTGGTTGTTTTTGAAAATCAACCCAACTCAGTTTTGCTATTCATGTGTACAAAACTTAACAAATAAATCGCTCGTCACTCTGACTGATCTCGTCTGACCACATTTGCAATTGCCATGTCATCGTGATCCAAGCATAAGCAGGTGATCTTTTTATATTTCACCACAAAGAGTGTACTTTTGCTGCAGGTCAAGATTGGCCGGTTCTATAAAATCTCATTATCCTTACAATACGTGATTGTAAGCAAAAATTACACTCTTATGTGCACTTAAGGTTTATGTGATTGACCGGATTTAAAAAGCGATTTTATTGCGTTTCAGACGCCCTCATATGTATGTAAGTCTGACGCAAGATATCAGATTATAATTAATCGTACTTTAAACCCTTAGTCATCTTAAAGCTATTAATCTGTGATATGCATTTTCTAAAGGTGAATAATCGGTTTGAAATACTCAATTCAATTTAGTACGACTCTGCATCGTCAAACTGCACGTATTTACAAATGTACAAATATGTACGTTCAAATGGCTTGATGTATGACGGTTTGATGTATGTATATCAAGGTTTGATAAAAACCCTGTCAAGATTTGTATCACGGCTCAATGACGTGTTGCAAAATGAGCTTCGCTTAAGAATAACTCAATTATTACCACGATCTTGTTAGTCACGGCACGCTTATATCTACATATAAAACTAATCATATTTCTGAACTCCATCACACTTGTTCCCTCAAATATAGCCTTTGAAAAATACCATAATCGAGTCATCGAAATTCCCATCCGATGTAGAAACGTACCCCCATGTGGGTATAATATCCAAAGTGGCACGCGTAAAGGAATGACTGTTAAGTCAGTCTCTTCAAGATTCTGGCAATGATTCACTGAAACGTCTCACAGTTGTGATTTTGGTTCTACCCTATGAGTTTTGATTTCACTTGAAAACATAATTTTGTCATCACGAATACTTATGATTTGAGTTTCTTTTCTTTTGTAAATCGCTGATCGGTGAACAATATGTTACATATTGTTGTTTTCCAAACGTGTTGATTGTAAACAACAGTCATCGGTGGTGTGATCAATTATTCATGTTGACCGAGTCAGTTTTTGTGGTAACGAGGAAAAACACGTGATTTTGGTGGTCTGACATTTTATTTACGTATTTATTTTGACAACATTTTATGTTTAGTTTACTGGGCATTTGCAGACTTTACTTTAAGCTAAGCTTCTACTTCTTACTTACAGTAGATTATTTAAGTAATGTTCGTCTTATGCATCCTTTCAGACTTTTTGTAGATCGAATTGAATTTTTTGCATTGACAGGATCGAAGTCAGATGTGACTATAATCTATTGATAGCTACTGCTTATCGATTCTATGGGTACGACTTTCCCAATTGGATTTGTTTTTCTAAAAGACCTCGATCCATTGTCCACAAAAACAATGCAGACGAAGCCCATTTGGTAAGATATTTAGCACACTTATACAAAGCATAAATCATAAACCTATGGGCAAATGCATTAGTTTTTACAAATAATGTCCTACGTGAATCATATTTGACATTTATAAACTAGACAGCTGCAGTATAGACAAGGAAGGGGATGCAATCCTCAATTTCAACAACAAAGAGCGCGATTTTGTGTCGAAAATCATCATGACCGACGACGGGCTCATTCCAACAAGCCTTAAATAATCGCAGTCCTTAATAAGAATATGCAACATGAATACGTCCAGTTATCACCGGAAGTCTTGAGCACGGGCATAAATGTTTATCAACACCGGCGGAAGCCACTTGGCGGGTGTCATCTTTTCCACATAACAGACAAAATTGTAAAGGTCCAAATAGAGATTTCTATCATTGACAATCTTATTTTTTATTTAGTAAAAATGTAATTCAAAAACAAAAATGGATGATCAATTTTGCGCGATGTTGTAAGTAAGTTTAAGAATAAATTGACATTGTAAGTTGGTAAAGTTTTGTTCTTTGAAGTGCAAGCTTATTTTGAAGCTCGTAAATTTGAGAAGATTGTGACAAATATGTCGTGTGAAAATATGAGACAAATGTGAACTACACGAAAGTGTCTGAGAAAAATGCCCACTCGAAGGATCAAATTTATGCTGTTATTTTGAAAGTCCTCCTAAATACAGCTTAAAGTTGGACGTTACGTAAAATTATTTGGCGCGTTCTCTGTCAGATATGTTATCCCGTCTAAGAGACAACAAATTATGGAACTCTACGACCTGTACAAAGATGTGGGTGAAGTCCACAAGGCAAAAATCTGACGACTGCACTGCTTCGGCCACATCGAGCGCTTAAAAAACCAACGCTCTAGCTAAGAGGGTTTTCGAAGTCGAGCCCTACGTTTTTGGAAGTAGAGGGAGGGTGAACTTCAGCACGAAGAACAAGTCATCCCGAACGTAAAACAGCTTGGCATTGATGACTGAAACATCGTGCTCTGAACCGTCTTTACCTATTTCACAGGCTCATACCCTCCATGAGTCATTGGTCTAAAAAGTAGATCAAAATATAAGAAATAATAGTGGACAACTGTGGGAAATTTGTTGAAAGGATAGACGAACGTGGATTCTGGAACAACAACAAACTGATACTGGCTTATGAGCAAACATTGCAATCAGTCTCATTTTCATTTTAACGGTTTTGTCACTAGAGATATTTGTTGTATATACGCTTCAGAAAATCTTAAGCGATCCTCTCCCATTACCTTCGGTTTGGTTCGTTGTGTCTTTCGGTTATTGACTGGTTATGGTTTAAGAAGAAAGTTCAAACTGTTTAAGAATTTTACTTCTTTAAGCTGCGCGCGCTAATCGTTTAACTAGTCTCTTGGCATCGCAACAAGAAAATCCAATTTCTTATGCCTTAACTGCGAAATATGGACGAGGATGACAGGTTTTCGACAAGACCATATCAGACGACATACGCAATATATGATTCATTTTTGGTCGTGCTGTTTCCCATCTTGGTGGATAGTACTGACCGCACCGCATCATACGAGTTAGAGTATTTTTGTTTGCGGTTTAGTCGCGAATTGACTATGACGCTTTAGAAATGTAACGATACAATTTCGAGATTTTCTCAACTGTGTTCTCAGAGCAGCTAAAAAGATCTGGTGAAAATGAGCAGTCCTTCACAATATGTCTGATTACTAGCAGCCGCAGATGTCTGTGCAACTGCTCTAACTGAATCCATAATCGAAAGTGAACACCAATGTCTACCAATTGATTTGTATTTAGTTCATTAACTAAAGTGAGCTCTATTATTTTTGGCCAGTTCTATTTAAAGTCCATATTATCTTCTCTACATAGAAATGGATGGTATCCTGGATGATATATGTTAGCACTACTAACATTTGTGTTATGATTGTTGAGCTATTCAATGTCATGTATATGTATATATCAATTTAACTATCAAATTTACATCATCTGTTCACAATGTTATCTAATTCAGTAATTTCACGATAATTTAAGCTAAATTCTGCAAATACTTATCGCAAGCGCAAATCGAATGACATTCTTTGGAAGAAACTGACTCATACTGCATTTGTCAGTGAGCGTTGGCAAGTCCTACATTAGTCGACAAGTCGAAAAACTTTATAACTCTTGGATTCACACAGAGATGAGTTAAATTTTTTAAAAGCTCTTTTAAGACCCTCGCCCGAAGGCCACTGCACCAAGGCTTTGTTGTTCAATTTAATAACGACATTGTTTAAGAGTTTGCGATAAAACGTTCAAGATATAATTAGTTTTATTACGTTGGTAGGTGAAAATGAAGCCAAAGCGAACTGCAGCCGTCGCCGTCGACGCTCTATCATTTACATTTTTAATGCATGCAATGATCAAAGAAGAAAAGGCAGACCTGTCACCCGCGAGTTATGTCATGCCACGCTTTAGAGCTCAACTGTTGCAAAATGGATTCAAATTCGATTTTCTCTTGATTTCATTTAGAATGCAATGTTAGAAAAAGATTACATTTTCCGATGAATTTGGGAATCTTGATTCGGTTGCCTATTCAATTCACACGACAGCTAATGTCGTCCCGGAGTGACGAGCGCGTCAGTCACGCGTGGGACAGGACTAAAGGACTATCATCATATCCGTGATATACAACCGCCCTAATGCACTGCACTCAAAACGACAAAAAGGAAATAAAAGAGGCTCGCTCATATCCTTACCCTATTATGCTGTTGATGATGATATGGCGCCGGCGTTGATGGTGCTGCGTACGCATTACTGCTGTACGTCTGCATGTCGCAGTCCATGTAGGCATATCTATTCTGCTGTTGCTGCGGCTGTGGCTGTTGCATATGCTGTTGCATGTTTAGTTGATGTTGCAGGTGTTGTTGCAAGTGCTGCGGATGTTGCAAGACCTGTTGATGTTGTCCATGCTGCTGGGGATGTTGCAGGTGCTGCATATGCGGCATATGCAGATGATGCGGTGGCTGCAAGAGATGTAATTGCTGATGCTGTTGTTGTTGCTGAGGCTGCTGCTGCTGCTGAGGCTGCTGCTGCGGGTGGTGAGGTGGATGTGCCTGGAAGTGATCATTGCTGTTCACTCGCGGTTGATTCACATTTGCATTGCCTAGTGCCGCCGTCATTACCGCACCCCTATTCGAATTACACGAATAATAATTACTAGGATTGTTCATGATCGCTTAGGGTGTGTTTACACTCAACACTCATTCAAAATACCACCAATGATTGCCGATCATTAACTCTAATGCGCTTAAGTTGCAATGCACAAAATCGAAAAGAAAAACTTTATACACTCACTCCTCCACCAGTGTGGAGAGAAAAAAAAAAAAAAACAAAAAAAAATTGCAAAAAAAAGGAGAACGACCGAGATCAGATCACCACCCACCGCTCACAAACTCAAGTGTAATTAAAATTTTAATAAAGCTAAATACGAGAACTACCATCGGTTGGAAGGAGCCACAGAACAAACAAAAAATCCGTATGACTCTCTTACTCGTTGTACTCGCAACTATTTCATGGCATAGATTGAATATTTTAAAACACACTACACACCATGAATCACCACACTGTATCGCACGTCATCGATGTTTTATTCTTTTGTTGTTGTTATGGTTGGTGACCGTTCTTTTATCCCCCCACTTCCGAGAGCGAATATTCAAATTTCAAAAATAGCGCGCGCCAAATTGATCTTACGACGAACACTACGCGATATACTGTTGCTGTTGTTGCTGCTGCTGCTGCTGCTGCTAACAACACACACCCCGGGGACAATCGAATGGTGCTGTACTGTATTATGCTGACTGCTCCTACCTTGTGGAAGGCAAAAACCGAATTGACAGTCCGAGCGGCAACTTAAATTTGATAAACCTGCGCGCGCGAGAGGGTTTCACAAAAACGAACAAAAAAAAAAGAAATCAACAACAGCAGAACAACAGAAAAACGAACGATTTTTCGTAAATAAAAGTGAACGAACACACAGCAGGAGGAAAATAAAATAAAATGAAATGAAAAAAAAACAACAGAATTCCTCCAGAATGAATGAATGTGTAATCATGACTTAGGCGGGCGCTCTTGTGTCGCCAACGATGGGGATCACTCTTGAAAGAGTTGTGCCGCGGTGCTGCTGGTATATTGGACAGGCACATACGACCAATGATTGTTTATTATGGTGGCCCCCAAGATCAATGACACTCAACGCGCTAATTAGGGGATGAAAACGAAGGAAAAAAAAAAACAACGGCCAGTCAAACGATCAGAATGGTGTTGAGTGACATTTGAGCTGATCGCTGGAAGTTCACACTCAAACTCTCACTCGGAGGCGTTTTGGGATGAATTTCTCTGGGTGCGACTCATCGTGATCACTACACACACTCAATCATGTCATCTGCAGCCAATCAGAGTGTGTCTTGCAAGAAGGAAGTAATTGTGAGGAGTGAGGCAATTCAATTGTCCAACAGTGTGACCCATCAGTGTCATAGCGGAAGATCAGAAATAGCGGTATGACGAATAAATTTATAAGTGGTACATACCTGTTTATTGTGTGGGGGGACTATGCTTGTTTGATCTTTGAAAGAGAATTCCTTACAACATGACATATTTAAAATCCAAGTGCATAGAAAAGTGCACAATTCGTGATGGAGCGAATTAGTGAAAACCTGCATAACACACGATTAACGATGTTTTTTTTTTTCGAAAATAAAGTATGCGTACGGTCGAATTTAGCCTGTTAAGACAAGGGCTGGCTTACCGCTGGCTTTATTGTATGTTCATAATGAATTAGCTGCGTTCACATTGTACTGCAGGTTGTGAGACGACCAAAAAATACTTTGCGTTCACATTGTACTACTCCGTTGGCGGACCACATTCATGACGGTAGTTTCGTCGCAGCAACATCTTGTCCTAAACGACCCTAAAATCTATGGAAAAATCGTTATTTTCATTCATCCACTGTTGCGTTGAAACCTAAATCGTGAATGAGAATTTGTACTGTGGTCGTACCACAGTACAAATCGTACTACAAGCCGTACGACCGACGAAAAAAGTTGAACAATTGTGTACCTCTGAAAATAAAAGCATTCCCTCAGTCCAAAGAAAAAACCTTTCTAAATCGAAGAAACTCTATTCAAATTGTTCGTTTCGTCAATGCGAATTTGCAACTGCACAAAACAACATGAGAACCTCTCTAATAGGAAAATGATGGATTTTTCGCCGTCATGAAATGCGTACATGACGAAAGTGAGCCATGAAAACAAATGCTTCAGAGATTGCTATGCAACGAATACCTTTCCTAGTAGAGTTTGCATTTGTGTACTTGAAGCCCTAACGGCTGCGGAGAGACATATTATCATCTGAGGATAAAAAAAACTCGGATGAAGGTGAGGACGAAGGACCGAGCTTGTTTGCAATCGATTTTTGTGTAATTTGTATTAAACAAATTGTACTCTACGAGGCCTGCAAACCTACTAGTGAATGATGATTTCGTTTGCTAAAAAATACTTTTGTTTTCTAAAACCTCCGTAATTCGAAAATCTCTACAAACACCTGTTCGAAGTTTTTTTCCCTGATCCGATGATAGTCGAATGGAGGAGATTGGAAAATATGGAGATTTTACTGTACTCAGAAGCATCCTGTAATGATTCCGTATGCACGGATCATTGGGATTAGTTCTACATCTTCACTTATTCCACTCTTGTATTGGTATATGGCTTCTACTAAGCACACGTGTTTATCGTTGACTGAAGATATATAATTTCCTCACCGACAGTGTAGACCCCACTGTGCTATATCCGGAAGATTGAGCGACATTTTCCTCGACTAAAGAAGAACACAACGAAGGATAGAAGAAAAAAAAAAGAGAATATATTAAAACAAACCCAATACAAGAAGATGAAATTGAGGGAGGAGCAACCGCAAAAGCAAAACACTTGTTGGTTGCGTGTTCATTTTGTATTGTTCATCAACTGTGTCCGGAAATTGTTGAGATTCCTTTGATGTGGTGTCGTCTGTCTCGAGTAGCCCGCCTGCGCCAACAAGAGAGAGATATCAAATTCATTATTTGGAGCGCACATGGAGAGGTTTCTTATTATGCTAATCACTTCGGTTGGTCACAACGAAGAGATATCACACGGTAGAGGTGTAGGAATTCTACACCATGACCAGGTAGAACAAACTGAGTTAAATAGATCCCCCATCCCCTTCGGACTTCAGTCTGCGGCAGTGACGTTGCGCCAGATGTGTGCTGGTGTGGTTTATAAACACGATGATGCATCAATTGTGAACGCCGACGTAGCGCTCTAGGTCTGAGTCATCCCTGATTAGAGCCGCCTCCCCTCTAATCGAAAGCTGATATGGCACAGACACCGATCGACGCGCGTTCAATATCTTTACGGCAGTATCAAATCCGTAATCGTGCTGCGAAAATTAATTTTACGCGACATCTTTGGGTCAGGGATACGTCTTGTCGTCCGCTTAGCCCATCTAGAGACCGTGGCTGAGGGAAGATTCCACGTACATTTGAAAAACACACGCATAGACGAGCGTTTCACAGTGGCCGTGCATGCCATACTCGCCAGCGTCTTTATTCTGGTTTTCTTGTCTTGACCCAATTTCGGGTATGTCGACGTTTCAGCTCTTCTTTTTGTTGGCGGCGTAGATAACAACCGAGTCGGTATGTATCGGATTGGATAGAAACAAGTTATAACGTAGGGTTTTCCTAATGTGCGGGAGCTGGGTAGTAGCTGGACGATGAGTCATCTGGTGGTTTGTTGACATGACGTGTGCGACTTGTTTGGATGTGGTCGGAGTGCTGTTTGTTGGCGCAATTGAGTGACTAGTGACTACACACGGCTGCTGGGAGCATGTGTTAATAATTGCGAGTGAGTTTGATAGTTCTGCGGTTTGTGTGGTTGGTCAGATATTTAACTAACACATTTGTCAAATGTTAAATTATTAAAACGGAAATGAAACCACGGGTGAATTGGAAACACAGGTGAGGGCACGAACACAGCGGTGTTCGGTGGGTTACTGGTACGCAAGGCGCACGGATTGTGCGAGTGGCGAACTCTGCATAAGATGTTGTGGCTCTGGGACACGTGCTGTTTCGATTGAGATGAAAACAGATTATGTGTGTGGGTAGAGTCTGAATTGGCGGTGAGGTAGAAGGATCTAATTGATTTTTTTTGTTTGGCTTTTAAGATGTTAACTCGTATCTCTTAGCTGGGGTGACAAGTGATGAGTTTTTATGAGCTTCACGAGTTGGCGAAATTTCAATGAATGTGCTGTTTGTAAATGTTTGCTTATGTACGTGTATCTACAGTGACATAGAGTGGAATGAATTTTATAGTTCCGTATATGCCTATACTGAATTACACATTTACCACATGCATTGTTAAACTTTTGAATAACTTGTCGGAGTGAAAGTTATTCTAGCTTTAAAATCAGAATCAGTAGAAATCTTCTGGAATTGCAATACAACTTGGGTTTTTTTGATTAACTAAAAATAAATTGCTTACTATGTATGCACATACATTCTGTGTTTCAGTAGTTTGATTTGAATATTTTTGGGGATTACAAAAAACACCAAGAAGTACTACCAGTAGACTAACTTCCTCACCATTAAAAACAGTGATAAGCTCATTGGTACTAATCTGTCCTAATTGCTGAACCAACTTTTTACTAGGAGCCTTCTTAACAAGTTAGCGGTAGATCACCAATGAGCGCCCGACTACTACATCTGTTACCCTAAAAATTCTAAAAACAATTATTATATTTTCCAGCTATCTGTTGAGCAAATGTTTTAATGGCATCTTCAAAGTTACAATTTTGGGTCATCCAATGATCGATGGATTGATTGCCTTTTTTTCACATAGAATTTCTTAAATAATCTTATCAATTTCAATTCAGCCCCTGTAGGATGTCGAATAAGCCTAAAACAACAATGGTTTCAGAGAGTCTCAACTTGGCAGTGTCTGAAGCTGTCGGTCCAACTCATGCGATGTTATTTCGAATCTTAAATATTGGCCTTGAGCTCATCCAAAGTAGGTAAACTATGGATTTGACGCAGATCAAATTAAATTACGGTGACTGCCGTTGTGGTCCACTCAGTCCAGGTCGGAGATTATCTCTGTATGCCCCAGGCAGTATAAGATATATAAGCTAGAATGTACACCCTCAACCCTGCCTTGGTAGCTCCCGGCTTCCTATAGATGTCCATGGGAAGAAGCTGAAGCTGAAGCTGGCGTGTGTTTGCATCGAAGTTCTCCCGTGATGCAAAAACGCTCCAGCCGTATTCAAAGACTATATCTGCTAATTGATTTGTTATTAAGTGCTGGCCACCAAACAAAGATACCATATGTTAGAATGGGCCTGAGGACAGCCATGTGCACCCAGTGTGGCATTCTTGGTATGAGTCCCCATTTGGGGCCAAGGATCTTCTTGCACATGTACACAGCTGCCGCTGCCTTCTTAATGCGTTTCTCAATATTTGCTTTCCAGCTTAACATGCTGTCTACAATAACGCCTAAGTATTTGGCCTGACTAGTGAAACTAAGTTCCTTGTTCTTCCGCTTAGTCCTATTGAAATTGAAAAGTTGTCAGGTTTTAAACCCTCATTCTATGCGTGATGACAACATAAATTTTGCTAAATATTACTATATTTACTTCAGGAATGTCTGTGATAAGCTTGCAGCACTGATCCGAAAAGGTACGTACGTATGTAGATACATACAGGGAATATTTTCATTGAGCCAGCGAAAAATTAATTGATTATTCTTCGATGAACTTGTTCGTTGAGCCAGCGAATAGCTGTTCGTTGAAAAATTCATTTGATCATTGTGGTGACTTGGTGAATTAGCTTCTTCAACCCTTAAACCGTACCATTGGGTCCAGCGTGATGTACGGACCAAACGTGAGGTTTCAGCTAGGAAGCCCAAGGTGGTGTCATTTAAGGTAATCTCATAAAACATCACAAGAATTGTGTGAATAGTCTATACAGCGTTTGAAATTGGCGGACGCTATTGACGTGTTGAATACAAGCTGTCAATGAAAACTAGCACTGCGACGTTAAAGAGTCTCTGATGAGGAACACAAATGTATTGATTATATTTCAGAAAGGATGCACAAGATCCATGTCTTAGACAAAGTATCACAATGGGCATATTTCATTTTGAGTTAGTCAGGGAATGCGTCAAGGAATCCTGTCTAAACTTTTGGAACAAAGCAACTGAGGATAAGTTTATTTAAGATGGCACCAATCTGGGGGGCAACAGAGATCGTCTTAGCTGAAGAGGATTGGTGACTAATTTATTATTTGGTTGTTGTGGTTATGTTCGTCGACTCCACCCTCGACGTCACGTGTTCGATCCCTGAGCGACAAAAAATACCGGCCACACCTCTTTCACGTCACTGAAATTGCTTTAAGCAGGATTTCTGTCTAAGCTTCCCAAACATGGCCGTTCGAAATCGGCATAAAACTGTAGGTTCCTTTCACTCGAGCGAGAAGAATAGCACGCACAATACTTGTGGTTGCTGAGAAGCTAGGCCCTGGACCTCTACGGACTGCAACGACACCCATGCCATATTATTACTTATTATATACTGGCATATCCAAGGGCTTCAGAGAATGTGAAAACTCAAACCGTACCTAAAATGACATACTTATTTCTAGTTAATGTCTTTGCATTCTGCTCTCCGCATATGGGTTTGTATAGTAATCACTCTGCTATGTCCTCTTAATCTAAAATTCAAATATTTATCCATCCAAACGAGACTATAAATTCTATGTCAGTAGTTTTACACTGTGATATCATGCACCGTCAACTGAATCACTTACTAGATCAACATGAAATGTTTATTCAGTTGAGCTCGATATCCAGTTGTTATCTTACAAAGGAGCTCTGTGAGAGAATCGCAAAAATATTCAAACTATGCACATCATCTGCATACACTGGCAGTTGTTTTCTAGAAACTGTAGCATTTACGAGGACGTACCTACGTTCAAAGTTACACGAAAGTCTCCTTGAAAAGCGCGTACGAATTGAGGTGTGACTTCGTAAAGCAAAACGGCTGCAACAAATCCCTATTCACATCGACGTCCTCCATTGCACTTTTTAATTGCAAATAGTCATTTGAAATTCAATATAAAAAAGGAGGGACAAAGTAGAAACAAAACAATAATTGTTTTGATACACGGAACGTGTTGTTATGCAAGGCCATTACTTGTGAATAGTATGTCAAAAAATAAAACATATTGTAACACAACCTCCCCGACTCTGATTCAATGTCAGCTCAAGCATCAATAATAGCGACGCTCGGAGTCGGGATCGCGCGTCCCATTCGCTATGGCCCCAAGTCAAAGCGATGCAGAGATCACGAGAGCCGATACACAAGCGCAACACCACACCACAGCAAACAATGGAAGCAAATGGAAAAGATATTCATGATGCGAGTTGTATGGCACACACCTGGGAATGTATCTCCGATTGGAGTTCGGCACAAAACGAACGACGACGGAAGGAAACCGAATCGATAGCTGGCAATCGGTGATCGATTAGAGTGCTGCTGGAGCGTTTCGTAGCCGCCAGCTGTTTTGTTGTAGCGTGCAGCTATGGTCGTGTGTCCCACTGCGCTCAATTAAACTGTGATCAATGTAATTATTGCTTCGAAAACTGCATACGCGAATCAAGAAGTTCAATTGGTTGCATGATTCCAGGTCTGATGTCTCAGTCCAAATATGGACAGAGGAAGTATTCGATTTAAGTAGTTTTTTTTAGCTGACACTTGGGACTGCAGGAAGTATGAGGTGTCCATGAACTAATGCATATACGATTGAAATGTCAATCGCCTACGACTTTCATTTTGAAAAGGTTATTACGTTTTTATCACTCTAATAATCGCATGAAGATAAGCTTGCATTGAACAAGACAACAAAAAACTGCAAGCAGATTCCGAAAAGTGCTGGTAACATCTAAAGGCATTCTCAACCAAGGGGGTGCTTTTAATGCTGATCTTTAAGAAAAAAAGATGTTTCGTAACGACATTCCCTTGGAAAGATAAGTATTGGAAAGGTAAAAAGTTTGATATAAGTTTATTATTGTCTTCCAAGAAACATGCCAGCCAGTTGTTATATTTCGAATTATATAAACTATAATCTGTGACCTTTTAGGACTTAAATGGGGAGGACTCCTATCTGTTTATGAAATCGTGCGTTAAAATGTACCTCATGATCATCATTTTCAGTCTAGCAAGGCCCTAAAGGGATTGCTGGAAAGCGCACACTAAAGATATCCAGGCCGCAATGGAGTAGAATTTAAGCACATCTCAACAGACGGGATGATGTAGACATTTGTTCCACTTTTCCAAAACCATCAAATCATAGCTTTTCCCGTTCGGAGAAGTAGCTGCTCGACATTGAGTTCCTTATGTACATGTATGTACATGTGTGCTCTTCACCCTCTCCGGGCGAGCAACTACGTACGAAAGATGTCATCATAACAGCTTGTATTCGTGATCTTATTCCTTCAGACACTCATTACCTAAATGTCATGACCTAGGTGAGAGCTGGAAAAAATACTGAATTAAATACCGTTAACTTGGATTTGACACCAGTTCGGCCTTTCTGATTACAGATCTTCCACGCTGTTTCATCCGGCTTAACCAATCCCACAGGAAAGCTCAGCGTTACTGCTCCCATCACTCTTGAAAACGACCCCGAGATACTTAAACTTCTCCACCTGTTTCAATGGGACTCCATTTACACGTGGAGTGCATTCAACATGTGTTCTGCAAATTTCAATAGCATCTCCGCATATGGTCACAACCTATCGAGCGTTGGATGTCTGGAAGGATGTCAGGATAATCAAATCATCTGATTTACCCTCAACTCTCCGATTATGAAACGTTCCTTATCACACCTGCTCTGCAACATCCATTTCGTATATATAATGAAAAGAAGAGGTGACAAGACGCACCCTTGCTGAAGTCCAACGCAAACGAAAGGTGTTGTTTTTACACCGTTAATCCGAATACAGCTGTTACCATTTGTGTATGACTACTGAATGGCCCTCAAAAGAGGACTGTCGTTGCTCAAAATAAGTGACTGAAAGATCAAACAAATTAATTAACCTATTAATAAATAAATTAAATTAAATGAAAATGGAAAATAACCTTCTGCGGAGAGAGATAACTCCGCAGTCTACACTAGTATTTTTTTGTAAGTTCTACGTTATAATAACAGCAATTCCTCGATGTTCCTGCTCTTGGGGATAAATACATCGACTGATGCCCGAATTCCTTCTTCAATCTAGTTTTCTTAATCTGCTTATTAGTAGTTTTAAAGTAATTGTGTGATACAGACATGTTGTGTGCAACATAAAAACACTCCCTCGATGGTGCTACTCGCCGTGAAAAATGTACCCTCCAACCTTACATTAACAACATTGACGGTAAATCAGTTAATGTTTTAAAATAACTTTCAATTTTATGATCTCATTGATCAAGTACAATTTCGTCAATACGAAGAACACAAAAACCATAGAAATCTACTCCATTTCACACGTCAGCTGTTGTCTGTTGATTCATCTTATTTCCTGCACTTTAGATTCTGACGTTTCTGACATTTCGCGCAGTTAATTTCTTCTTCTGCAAATTTTATCCAACAAAACGTCATACGTCATGAAAACTTTGTGAAAAACGGAAAAACGAAGAATTCCTCAAAAGTATTAGCCACAGATACCAAAATCGAATATCAAAACGATTTCTCGCAACGCAATGTTGAAAACTTTTACACTCAATCAACAAAAATGAATCATTTGTGTATAAAATTCGTTTAAATTTCGCAATTTGTGAATATCCATTGCCGTCGACGTTTTTTTCCTTTTAATGTTTATTCGTAGCAAACATACCTTATTAGTGAAACAACAATACGCTAAACACGAAACGAAAAGTTTACAATTTGTTGTGAAAGAAAGAACTGGAAGCGATAACGACGTAGGGGTAGAATTGTGTTGTGATAATTTTAATATCTCGTTTTCAATTGGTCGGGTTCCGCTGTAAACAGGCTGCTACGTAAGTGGAGTGCTCCAACACTGTGGGCAGCGGGAGCGACTGCAGAGATTTTTACCATCATCCATAGGGCATCGTTTCGCTTTGGCCAACAAGATATTCACTCGACGGGCAAAACACATGATGTGGTCGTTCTTTTCGCGCGACTCCTCCAAAGAGTTCCCATACGAGATTGGCGAACAAGTGCCTGGCTTCGAATTACGCTCAATATGGTCGCTGCACAAGGCCAAGCGAAAAACTACAAACGAAGAGGTGTCTGTATTCGTGTATGACATCAAAAATGGCTCCGATGCGAAGTTCGACTTAGCAAAGGCGGCGGTAAAACGCCTAAAAACACTTCGTCATCCGAGCATATTGCAATTCCTTGACAGCTTGGAAACGGACAAAGTATTGTATGTTGCGACAGAGGCGGTGGAACCGCTCGGAACTCATATAACAAAATTGGCCTCTGATGGACCACAAAAGGATTTATATTTGGCTTGGGGAGTATTTCAAATAACTGTAAGTTGAAATCATCCGAGAGATGGAGTTCATGTGTTAATTTTTGCTTGTTTTTAGCGAGCTTTGTCTTTCCTCAACAACGATGGCAATCTTCGGCATAACAATGTGTCCGTATGGTCGGTGTTTGTGAATGCTTCCGGGGAATGGAAGTTGGGCAGTTTGGAGTACGTTTCATCAGCCGATGGGAATCCAATGCCTCCGATTAAAATACCGCCTGCTTTGGAAGTGTACGATCCACCGGAGAAAAATGATCAGTCAAAACTTAAAGCTGCAACTAAGTGGTGAGTAGAAGTTTTGTGACCAACTTTTGCTATATTTATTGGCTAAGAAACCGACCAAAACATGGCTAAGTATGTTCTGGATTAATCTTATTTATATGTATGTATAATGATATTTCGTGGATGTCAGGGATAGTAGAAGAAAGCTTTGTTTAAAGCCATAAAACAATGATTATGGATAACGAACCAACGGCGATTAATTCGAAGCTAAGCAAGAATAGGCCATGATTAAAGGTCGGTTTTAATCTTACGTGGGACTACTTACTGAGCTCTGTGTCACTGCCAACATACATTGTGTTTCCGCATCCCTCTTCTCGGCATTACGTCAATTTATCTCACGAAGAGGAGTATGTTCGCAATTTTACAGCGGTAGTGGCACGAAATTGCCAACAAGGAGTTTAGAGGTTATTTGCTGAAGTAGTGGTCGGGTGTAAGACTTTGGGTCAGCATGGCCGCCAACGAAGGAATAGAGTGGCGCTTCATCGCGCCTGCGTCACTTCATTTCGGTGGATTATGGGAGGCCGGGGTGAAGTGGGTAAAGAACCTATCATCTAAAAAGAATTATAGCCTACAACAAATTGAAGCCTCCCTGAACTCTAGGCCTCTATGTCCTATGACGGAGAACCCGCGTGATTTCATCCTACTAATCCCGGGAAACTTCCTTATCAGTCAAGCTCCGACCATAGGTCTTGATGCAAACTTCACCAAACCACAGTGTGGATCTTTTTCTGAGATGTGAACCCGTCCGTTTGTACCAATGTAGTGGTGTTGACTAATGGTGGTGCCTTTAAATGTAGATAGGTGTTTTAGAAGGCGAAAGCGATCCCCAAAGACCAAGGCAAAATGATGAAGTTTTTGGGAAAGATTTCTTGGTAGAGCTCGAAGGTTTAGATAGGATTCCCCAGGCTTTAGAGGGACAAACGTTTTCGTGGTAGAAAAAAACACTATTGATCTGAAACTTTCGTTGAAATTAGGGGCAGTAGGCCACCTATCCATACTAGCTATAGAACAGTAGCAGTATTGTTGATATGTGAAGTATATCATATAATTTAACGTCTTATTTAGAAAGAAAGCTGCTTCAGGGAAAAAGTAATTTGTTTCAGCCATATTGCAGGAATGGTCAACAATCGATGTGAATATGTAATCTAATCTTGCCAATAATGATACAAGATAAACAAGGCGAGTCGTTTTTATCGGTGGTTCTAAAAATATTCCCTATTTTCCAGAAATTCTTAAATCTAATTCTTGTATTTGCAATTATTGTCTATACTTGCATAATAGGGGACATAATACTGTTACCTCATAAGGAGAAATTAATGATTATTCTTATTTGTAGGTAATCTAATGACACTCATTTGTTGTGACTTATTTAAATGTCACTTTTTGTTCAAATCTTGCGATATATTGCCCTCAACATTTATTTAGAATTTCCTTTTCAAATATGCCAAGTTTTTAGAAGCAAAGGCTGACCAACGAATTTACTTTCATTGATTCCACTTGATGCATAAAGATCTTCAAAATGAGTACAAACTCGTACCTACTACATATCCATTAAACTTTGCCTCATAACATAACACATTTCCACATTTTGATCCATTACAGCTCAGTGGACATGTGGGGCCTTGGATGTTTGGTTTGGGAATCTTTCAATGGTCCGTTAAAAGTTCGTGGTAATTTAAAGGATATCGATAATGTTCCAAAATCCCTACAAACTTTATACTGTGAGTTGGTTTGTGCATCACCATCAAATCGACCAAATCCAGCCGATATCATAACTCGATGTCGTAAACCGGGAGGATTCTTCAAAAACGATTTAGTGGACTCGTTACTTTTCCTCGAAGAGATTCAAATTAAAGACAAAGCGGAAAAAAATCGTTTCTTCAGTGGATTAACTTTGCATTTGGACAATTTTCCCGAAAATGTTTGCAAGTAAGTGTTGCGAAGATGCTCTTTGAAGTGATGAATTCAATACAATGTTGTTTCTTTCAGACACAAAATACTTCCACAGTTGATCACAGCTTATGAGTATGGTGATGCTGGATCAGCAGTACTTGCACCAATGTTCAAATTGGGGAAACTCTTGGACGAAGGAGAATATCAAAAACGAATAGTTCCATGTGTTGTAAAACTTTTTGCATCGACAGATCGTGTCACACGTTCACGCTTATTACAACAATTAGAACTGTTTATAGCCCATTTGCAGCCGCAGGTTGTAAATGATCAGATATTTCCACAAGTTGCACATGGATTTCTCGATACGAATGCAACAATTCGAGAGCAAACAGTGAAAGTAAGTATACACACGAATATGATCTTAATTTGCGGACTAATTTCACAACAGCATGTACTTATCAAAGCACTTAATCTTGTGTGTTCACCAGTGATTGAAATAAGTTTTCGGGAATTTGGTCATGATTTAGACCTCTCTTGATGCATATATGTTCAGCCAACAAGCCTCTCAAGCTGCCACCTCCAATTTTGCACGCTGACTTGGTTGAGCTCCTACTTCCCTTGTGTGGGCCATCGGTTTTGAAGTCATCCTCTATTGCGTTGTCGGCAGTCAAGGATGTGCTTTACATGACCTAGCCATCGGTAGACGCCTGGCCAGACTCATGTCGCTGTACAACGCGTAGAGTTCGTAGGTGAATCTTCTCCAGAAATCAAAAACTCGAACAGAACCGAAGATTGAACGCAGAACGGAAAAATGGCTTCTTCATCCGCTCTTGAGATAGTTCAGACTCACGCTCTATAGAGCAGGTCAGGGATGATCAAGGCCTTATATATAGTTTATTTGGGTCTTCGAGAGAGAGAGGTCTTCTACTCAATTGCCTCTTGAGCTCAAAGAAACAGCGGTTGGCAAGAGTTATTCTGCGTTTAATCTCGGTACTGCGACCATATCTAACAGATGAGCTGATGCAGTTGGTGCATACATACGTTTTACGTACATGCTTCTTTATCGGCTATTTCCCGCGTGATCACTTTTCATCCAAACCTGGGTGTTTTATTATTATTATTATTATTTATTAGTACATAATAGAATACTTATATACTAACATTATTAGGGAGCACAGGCTGCAGGGGCTTTCGGCTCACTGGTGTAAGGAGAATAATTATAGTATAATATTGAGATTGGTAGCTAATTTGTTGATTAAATTAATATTTTGGAGGGTAGGGATCTTCAGAACTTTTATGATATCCTCATTAAGCAGACGTTTTGCATTGGCAGAGGAGAAGTAGCAGTCTCCCAGAAGATGATCCAAATTAAGGGTCATGTTGCATTTGTGGCAAGTTGGTGGTGGCTCCTTTTTTAAGAGAGGGTGTTTTAATTTTATCACATAATTGACAATTCCAATAGTTCGTGAGAGGACTAATAATTTGTCTTTTTCCTGTTTCTCAAAAGTCCATCATACATCTAGCGCCAAAGTTAAACTACAATAATCTTAACGTTGAGGTATTGCGACACTTTGCCCGTTTGCAAGCTCGAGACGATCAAGGTGGCATAAGAACCAATACGACGGTATGTTTAGGAAAGATCGCTCCACATTTGCATCCTCAGGTAATCATTGCCACACAATCTCCATGTCGCATGTCTCACAAAATCTCATTTTAGGTGCGACAACGAGTTCTAGTCTCTGCATTTATACGAGCCATGCGGGATCCATTCCCACCGGCGCGGGTAGCCGGTGTCTTAGCACTGGCAGCCACTCAGCAGTATTTTTTACTAAGGTAACATTTCTTTTGATTATTCTTGAATGTTGTGAAAAGTTTATTCATTTTGCAGCGAGGTGGCAAATCGAGTACTACCTGCCTTGTGTTCGCTCACTGTTGATCCAGAGAAATCCGTTAGGGACCCAGCGTTTAAGACAATTCGTGGATTTCTTGGAAAACTGGAGAAAGTCTCCGATGATCCTAGTCTGCGTGAAACGATGGGTAGGTTTTTTTGTGATTAAAAAAAAGTCTGTCATATGAATGGATCATTTATTGTTTTTGCAGAGGCTGACGTTCACACAGCAACGCCGTCAATCGGTAATGCAGCTGCTACATGGGCTGGTTGGGCGGTAACTGCGGTAACGGCGAAGTTCTATAGAAGTCAGAGTGATTCCTCCAGACCGCGACCTCCTCTTACCGGTAGAAATCTATCCAAACCAGCATCGTTAGGTAATACTTTGTCTTGAAATTTAGTAGTCATGGATTGGGTTAACTTATGAGAAATATTGGTCTAGAACAACCATCCAGTAGTAGTTTATCGACAACGACGTCTAGTGTGACGTCTATGACATCTTTGGAACATGAAAGTAACGACACATCAGCATCTGCCAGTGACTACGGTGCAGACAATTGGGACAATGAGAACTGGGGCGAAATGGATGTGAGTTTGGAGAATGCTTGATTGTACATAACGAAGCTAATGTCTTATCTTATCTTAGACGTCACAAGATCCAAGTAGTCCTTTGGTTGGTACCTCTAACAGTGGACAATTGAACGCTGCGAGCGGGTTGGCAGACGTAAGAGACGGTTGGGACAATGAAGAATGGGGAAGTTTGGAAGAGGATCCTGTAAGTGATCTTATTTTAACTTTTTGGAAATATGTTATGTTATATTCATTAATTCATTAAAGATTGAAGAGCAAGAGCAAGAACAGGAGCAAATAACGCAGAATCAACAACCGAACGATGTCGAGCCAACCATTAAAAGTCAACAGCGACCAAACGATCTGCCGAGCGTATCGAGCGTCATAACGAATTGCAACAACATCAGTCCGGTACGCGACAGATACATAAACAATACAAACAATGCCAACTGGAATAGTGACTCGTGGGCCGATGGGGAATTCGAACCCATAGATGATGCACTAACCGGTAAGTTCATTGCGAAGTTTTATCGTTGTTTTCGATGAAGAAAATCATTGTCTTCCGTCAGGCAATCCAAAGCTCGATGAGGCACGAAGAAAAAGAGAAGAGAAAAAACTTCAACGCCAACGAGAACTGGAGGCACGTCGAGCACAGCGAGGCCCAATGAAATTAGGCGCTAAAAAGCTTTAAAACGTATAAACTCTTTTAGAACTTTTCTAAAAAAAACACACACACAACAAAAGAACTTATATATATACATATAAATATTTTAAAGAAAATATATATATAAATAGAAAACAAAGTGATTAAAAAAAGAAAACTAGGTAATAAATATATTGTATGGATTATGGAAAAAACAAATGAGAAAAGAGAAGTCTCATCTTCTCTGTCCAGACACAGAATGATTGTTTGTTTTGTATCCTTGTAAATTTGTAACTCAGTTCTTTTGATGCCACGTCTCTCTGTTATTTATTTTTTGTTGAATCGGTGGATAATCGAGAATTGGAATTATAAAATGCTCATTGGACAAAGTGAGTTTCCATGTGTGAATTTAAAACCCGCAATCATTTGAATCCGTTTTACCGATTTGTTAAGATTTAAAGGCAATTCCGGACATCATTTGAAGTCTATTTTGTTTTTTTTAATGTTAATGCGTGAATTGGTGTTATTTTGTGTAACGAATTTCAGATAAATCTAAACCACATTAACGGGGAATCAATTTTTGAATAAAATTAGCAGAAAAATCATGTAAATTTAAATCAATGTTCGATTGAAAGGCGAGAATAAAATAGAAATCTGAGAAAAACAAAAAAAAAAACCTTTAGGATTATTCAAAAACTGCATGACTTTGCCTTATTTGTCATATCTAGGACCTGTAAAAGAAATTGTATGCGAAGATGCGATGTTACTGACGGAAATCTAGATTAATCTATAATTTATAACATTTGTTCTGTGTGAACGAATTAAGATACATTTTTTTCTTTTTTGAGTAAGAAAGTACATAAATCGTAAGACAAGCCAGCATTTATTATTTTTTCTTTCCTAGAAGAATCACGTAGTCATTGTTCTTTGTTTAGATTATTAGTACATAAATGTTGTTTTTCTTTTCCTTTAAAATACAAAATTTACATTGAAAAATTTGATTATTTCTTTGAAATTTGTGTAGACGTCATAGTTTGTTGTACTTGTTGGTATTAAGGCACGCCGCACTCTCTTAATCATAACTTCTTTTTGAATTGGGATTTTATTTATATCGACTGTTCGCTACATACATAAGTCTGTTTTGACGTTTCACGTATGTGAATTGTAGTCGTTATGCATTTTGGAATATTCTTATGTTCTCACTTAACTACTTTGGAAATGGATGTAAAGTAGAATGTTTAGGATTTTTAAAGGACTTTAGATGTGTGCCTACGATCTCTCGATTTTTGTGTGTGCAAAATGGACTAACTAACAATGTCTAGCTTATTTATACTTATGGAATATGCCTAAGTCGAATTTCTGTCTAACTAGACATTTTGTTTACCATATTTCTCCTCAATTTTCCATTCGAAAAACCATATTCGAATCGATACTCGAATCCCCATTTTCTCGAACTAACTCGAAATCGCATAGGGAGTTGTATATCACTATTTTCAAGCAGGAGACTTTTAAACTGGTGACAAAAGTAAATTAAATTGTCCTTTTTACTACCCTGAGTCAAAATCTGTGTAAAATATCCTTTTCAAAGAAGACATGACAAATTTGTGTAACATTTAGAGAAATAGTCTTATGATTGAGTTGCAGGCAGTTACTCATACTTTTTTTCTTATAATCTCAATCATGATTCACGTTATTTTTTTGTACTGCTTCTAATTTTAACAACTTCCTCCTCTCTGTCTCTAAATTTGTGTTCGTTGTTTTAGGAGAATATGTTGACTAAATTAAATCTCTACTTTCCCCGTGCACCCTTCCTATTAAGTGTGTACTGCTTTAAACAGCTTAACGGTATACCTTGTATTTTTGTTTCGACTTCATTTTCTGATTTAAGAACCCAGTAAATAGATTAAAAAACATACATATCAGTGAATCTCCAGAGATTTCTTTCATTCCCCCTAGAAGTAGCTACTCTCACTATTCTTTGCTTTAGAACATGCATCAACTGTTGAACGAGTACTTCTTCGTAGCACCAATCTTACAACCACTTTATTTTCACATCATTAAACTTTAGAAATCTAGAAAGCAATCATTTGTTTAATTTATGTCACAACACTTAGCAATAGTTTGATCAACAAGCTTTTGTTCCTTCCTTTGTTTAACACTTAGCAAGTGTAAAATGAGTAATTCTTCAGTTTGAGCACCTTCTTAAAATGTGTACATGTAATAACAACCATACTAGAAGAAGAAACAAATATAAATTAAGGCGATTCTAATTGATCGTAACCAATTCAAGTGTAATTTTGTAACAAAACAAAAAAAATAATAAATAAAATAAATCATAAACATTTACATTTTGCATTCAAATTCTATGTGTGTAAGCTGCCCTCTTTCCCATTAACATAAATATATGTATACATACAAAATATAAACAAAAAAAACTAAAGTATATATTTTTTCCTATCAGAGGTAGTCTATAGTAAATCACTTCATTACTATTTATTACCACTAGATACAAAATTTCAACGTGCGAGCGTCCAAACGAATAAAGTGTTTTTGTTAATCGTGGAATAATATTAAACAATATAAATGAATGTATTTTATATATTTAACGGTGTAAAAAAAATTAAGTAAAGAATAACAAAAACGAAAAAAAAAAAAACAAAATATAATATGGTTGTTGTTAACAAATTGCATATTTTCTACTTTTCATAAAAATGAAACCACATACAAAATCAAATTAAATTTGTTACAAACATAACAAAAACCAGACAGAAAAATATGTGTAAAATTACCCTTCGATGAAAATACAACTTTATTATGGCAAGCAGAACGTGAAAGAAACCCAATAGAAAACGTACGTTACACACAAAAACAGTGAAAACATTTTTATGGATTAAGGGAATTAATGTGATGTCGAATTTTTATCCTACTTAACTAATGATCGTCTTCTACTTAATATACGTCTACCCTTAAACTAAAACAAAACACGAAGAAAATAAAATCAAACCATGAATACATACATAAAAACGTAAATTTTAAGCACTAAACATAAAAATTTATATAAATATATACATATATTTTTAGTGTTTTTACACAGTACTAATTATTATTTCTTCAATTATATCAATTCTCACACAGATTTTTCTACATTGTTTTTAACCTAAAACTGCACAAACCCTTCCCGACTTTAAATAGATATCCGTATCACTTTATGATCGCCTCTCCAAGAAGAAAACAAAGAAGAAAATAATGAAACAAAACAAAAAAAAACATAAAGAACTAAATAAATCCTTTTGTACTCAAATATTAATTAAACTCGCTTATTTCGATATTAAATAACTAACATATAGAGATGATTGCATTGATAGATTATATTGTTTATTTTGAATTGATTTCACATATTTTTATTTTTAAATGGCTGTAAACAAACGTAAAATGAGATGAAGTTTTGAAATAGTAAAGATAAAAAGATATTGTTTAGAAATTTTTAAGACTGCAAAGAATTCATTGAAGTGGAAATAAAAACGTAATACAAAATCAATTTTTATTCCAACTTTTTTTCTCCATGCTTCATCTTTCATGATTCATAGTTCGTTGATGCGATAGCAGGCGCTGGCTGAATATATTTTGGGTACATCTTTAAATAAGATATTATTCGGCATTTATTCATTCGTCAATGATCCATTCCAAATATGAACGACGTGTATTTATTATTTGAATGGCATAGGACAAAGACCCATTTTATGAGGTTTCCAATGTGCTCTACTGCCGGAATAAGGATTTGACCTAAAAAAAATTGTAAAGCTTAAGAAGTCTGCCAGATGTGGACAGACTGCTTATCCCTCATTATCTTCAAATTAAAAATAGTGGAATGTAAATTAACCAAAGTCTTATACAGTAAGTGAATTTTGCAGAAAAAAAAAATAGACATCTATTGTGCACTACAAGGCAGCCACTTAGGCCTTGTGGTACACCTCCTCTATAGTGAAGGCGTCATAGGCTCATATGTGCCATAGCCCACAGACCGACTCCGCTTTGGCATTAGGTTAGGTTAGGTTAGGTTGTAGTGGCTGATTGCTGCAGAGCAGTCACACTTAGGCCAGAGTAGGCCCATTGTGATACCACGCGGATTGACTTCTCCTAACGCTGGAACCAGTTGGCGCTGCTGATGAACCGATTTAGTTGGCCAATGCTGGCAGTTTTTAGCTCGTTACGGCTGCTGAAGTAGTAGGCTCCTAGGTGCAGGAACCTACGACTGGCAAGAGCACTGCAGGAGCAGAGAAGGTGATGAGTGTTCTCTTCCTCCTCTTCATCCATGCAGCTTCTAAATTATTATATGGGAGCACCCATCCTGCGAGCAAGAGTGTCAATTACACAGTGCCCGGTTATGACTCCAATGAGGGTCCTTAATGAGGGCTTGCTGAGTCCAAGTAGACTGAGTGACTGTTTTAGGTTAAGTGATGGCCAGATTTCTTTTGTTTCAAGGCAGGTGGTGCCTTCTAGCTACTTGTCATTAGTGGTTTTAGTTGTGTAGATCTTAAGAAGATGGTAAGCTGTAGCGATCGGCATGGAAGGCGGTACCCCTGCTATCGATAGGAATGAGGTTGTACCACACCTAGTGAGTTCGTCGGCTTTGCAGTTTCCTGGTATGTCACAGCACCCACATGAGGTGAATGTTAAAATGCTCGGCCATCTCGTTAAGAGACAGCCTGCAATTAAGGGATGTTTTAGAGTAGAACATGACATTGTCCAGGGATTTTATGGCGGCCTGACTATCGGAACAGATGGTGATATCCCTTTTTAATATCACATTGTTTTTAAGCCAAGACAGCGCCTCTTTAATCGCTATGGTTTCCGCCTAAAAAAACGCTACAGTGATCAGGGAGCTTCACGGAGATAGTAATGTTGAGGTCTTGTGAATAGACACCGGCACCCACCCCTTCTTTTGTCTTTGATCCATCTGTGAAGATGCGCAGAGGATCTTTCAGTGTTTGCATGTCAGTCATCCAATCCGATCTGGCCGCTTTGGCCTTGAAAGCGGATAAACTCATCCAGCAGGGGAAGATTTTTTGACTATTTGGCGGTAACGTGGGCCCACCAGTGGTAGTTATCAAATAGTTTTCAAATAAATATTTAGAAAGGAGACCCCTTTGAATGCGCCAACTATCAAGGGATCAGTCGCCTTAACATCGCGTATAAGATCTTCTCTGCGGTTTTGTGTACCCGACTAAAGACGTTCATTAATAATCTAATAGGTCCGTATCAGTGTGGCTTCAGGCCAAGAAAGTCCACAATAAACCAGATCGTAACACTACGGCACATCCTGGAAAAGACCCAAGAAATGCAAATCGACCCCCACCCTCTGTTTATCGATTTCAAGGCCGCATATGACAACGTGCATGGAGACGAGCCATACAACGCCATGTCTAGTTTTGACATTCCTGGCAAACTTGTCAGGCTGTGCAGAATGACGATGGAGAACTTTCGCTGCTTCATCAAGGTTGGTAACGAACTCACCGATTCCTTCAATCTCAAAAAAGATTTTAGACAGGGCGAAGCGCTGTTATGTGATTTCTTCAACATCGTTGTGGAGCAGATCGTGCAAAACTCACACGCCAACACTAGAGGCTCCGTGTAATTGTTAGCATACGCGGATGACATAGACGTGATTGAAAGAACTCAGCGAACCGTCAATGAGCCATTTGCTAACACTGAGACTGACGCTGCTAAATTGGGTCTGGAGGTGAATTAGGGCAAAACGAAGTATATGCTGCCACAACACCGACGTCTTGGACAGAGCGTCACAATGGGCAGCTATAACTTCGAGGTAGTCAAGGACTTTACGTACCTCGGCTCCGGAGTAAATTGTACAAATAACATCAGTACCGATAACTCTTGCCAACCGCTGTTTCTTTGGGCTCAAGAGGTAATTGAGTAATAGAGTCTTTTCTTGATGAAGCAAGTTGACTCTATAGAAGACACTGATAATCCCAGGCCTGCTATACGGCGCGGAGGCACGGATCTCGAAAGCGGATGAAGAAGTCCTTGGTCTCTTTGAGAGAAAAGTTCTGCTTGCGATCTTTGGTCTTGCTTGTGTTGACGGGTTCTGGAAAAGATTTAACCACGAACTGTACGGGCTGTACAGCAACATGGGCCTAGTTAGGCGTCTACGGATCCCACGCCTACGGAGGTTGGGTCATGTAGAGCGGATGGACACCACAGCTCCGGCAGGAAAAATCTTCGAATCCGAACCTGTGGGGCAACTCAAAAGAGGACGGCCATGTTTAAGGTGGCACACCCAATTGGAGAAGGACCTCAATCAACTTGGTGTGCGAAACTTGAGACAGCTAGCCAGAGATCGCGCTAATTGGAGAGGCTTGTTGGTTGAAGCCCAGTTCCACCCCGGACTGTAGCGCCACACAAAGAAGATATTTAGTTTTTTACATATTTTTTATATCTGTTTCGATTTTTTGGGCGATCTTCTTGCTTCACTTTCTGTGTTCCACATTCTCATCCTTGCGGTCTCTTCCAAACGTGAGAGAACAATAGTACGCACAACATGAGTGGTTGTTGAAAAAATAGGCCCTGGCTCTCTACCGGTTGTAGTGCCAACCGCAAGGGTGCGCGGACTGTGATATGCATATGTAGGTATGTATGGATAAATGTTTCATAATAAAAGTAGTTTTCCGGGCGATATTATAGTCAGTATTTATTTAGCTATGATTATAACAGTAATCTGATTTTAAAATTAACTACAAATTGAAGTTGCACATTGAATCTTTTAAGTGTAGAAGCATTAATTTTAACGATTTATTTTCCAATAATAAACACACAAGAAAAAGTTAATTACATAAATTCTAAACATTCAATGGAATCTTTTATATATGGTATATACGGTTCAAAGCTTTGAACAAGAGATTAACAATTCTACACAGATAAAGTGTGCTAACATAATATTTTAAGTGTTACCTATAATTGTTTTAATTGTGCCTCTACTTTTTTTTAAATGTAATCTCATCTCATATTCCGCCTTATATTTTCTACACAAGTATCATTAATAAATTCATAGTCTCCTTGTAATGGTCTATTGATTCAATTAGACAATGTTTATTCCTCAGGACCAGTGGCACTGGTCTCCAAAATAGCCTCGAATGCAAAGGGTTGGAAAGCGTAACCTTGACCGCTGTAGAATTTACTCTGGAACTCAACCCTAGAAATGCAGGAGTTTTATATGATTTCAAAAAATTAATGTTTGCATATCTTGTCTTACCAATGCAGACGCAAAGTGTGCAAGAAAGCAGACAAACCCTCCATCAAGACCAAAATGCCAACCGTGAGAATAGCCCAAAAGGCGAATACAATCCACAACATGATACCGCCCAACCATCCATCCTGTTTCAATCCAATTGATAAGACCATGTTCCACAAGACTTCAGCAAGTTCTAGACATTTGATTTTCAAAATAATATCACACTCTTTTTACTTCCGCTCAACAATTAAACTTACGAGCATGAGCCAGAGACAGAGCCCATAAACGTAGGTAAGAGGCTGTATGCGAAACAGATCCCAAAACGTATTCGATTGTGTGTATTCCCTGGTGAATCAAAATCTCCGACATCTCCTCTTCCTCATGGTGAGCGCCACCATGGCCACCGCCATCAGTGTGATTCATGGCATCGGTAGTCATTCCAGCTTCAGCATCGCCATTTCCAATGGGATTGATCGGTTGAATCTGCAAAATATCACAAATGAAATATCCGAAGCACAGGCGATAGCATTGAAAATGTTTATCTAAGGAGATCATTAAGAAAAGTAAAAGCTAAACCACATTGTGTTACTGTTAAACAAACTAACCTCTTCCTAGTATTTTGGAATTGGGAATGTTTGTAGTGTATAAATAGAGTAAAGAAATGATTAGAAATAGGTCTAAACACACGCTACACTTAAACATGTTATATAATAGTAACAAACGAATGGTTCTTGATGCAAAGCGGGTTCTTGAATTCATTTGAAAGCAACACTCATTCAAAAGAATTCCACCAAGCGGGGTGAGCTAGATGAATCTTGTTCAAACATGTCAACTTCTTCACTTACGTTAGCGTTCTTCCTTTGCTTCATGATGTGCAGCGGCTTTCCAAGGAACATCACTGGAACACAAGCCAATGCAATCACCACGAAAAGTTTCTCAAAGAACTGCTGACCGCCATACATGTAAGGACTGCACAAAGAATCTTTTGGTACATCATTTGGTTTCTTGAAGAGTACCATGTTGATAAAAGTGATGAGAATCGACGGAGCACATGCAGCCGAAAATGGTGCTACAATAAAACAAAACAAAGGATTTAACAACAAAATTAAACATTTTAAATTTTGGGGCATATTTACCTTTTCGGTCAGCAGCATAACGATTCCACTTGATGAACATCAACAAGACCATGTAGGCGAAGAGGAAAATCAAAAACACCATTTGTGGGATGAATTCGAAAATGATCGAGATACGGTTCTTGAAGTAGCGATGATTGTGCCAGCTCATGGTGACACCAAATATCATGTGAATGACGCCAAAGATAATGGATATTTTCATTTTGTAGGCATTCTGGAAAATGATCTTATTTGCACTGGCTATCTGCCAGACGGGGTCCATGCCGAAGGGATAGGGATACTTTTCGTAGTCAGTTGAATTGGGGTTCAGTTGCAGTTGCTTGTTCTCCATAACCGTTGATATGTTATAGTTGATTTTCCAGTGCGAGCCGAATATATTCAGTGACTTCGAAAAGATGTCGTTGTATATAATGCCAGTGTACATGGAGAAGACCCCCATGAGGAAGATTATGTAGCGTCCGCCGAAGAAGATATTCCAGATTTCATTGTCAGTTTTTCGCGCAGCCAATCCTTTCTCCTTGCGTATCATCCACAAGCCGAACAATGCCATTATAGCGCCGTGTCCTAGATCGCCAAACATCACAGCGAACAGGAAGGGAAATGTGATGATAGTGTACGGAGCCGGATTCATTTCACGGTAACTAGCCACACCGTAAGCATCGATCAGTGCCTGAAAGGCTTTGGTGAATTTATTTGTACGATTATACGTCGGCGGATTTTCGAATGTCTGCATTCGATTCAGAATCGGCGGAACCGAAGAGCCAGAGCGCTCCGTTCCGCGGCGCAAGGCTAATTGAATGGTTTCAATATCCAAAACTGGTACCCAGCATTCTGCAATCAAGCATTTCTGGGTCACATCCAAATTGAACAGATTGAGTGTATGGTAAATGGCTTTGATCTTTCGAACTTTGACAAACCAGTTCTTCAAGTTCTTGGCAGCGGCCACCAAGACGCGATGACGATGATCTTGTGTTTGCCCTAGAACGGTATTGAGATCCTGGATGCGTGTCATGACGCCCATAGCCATCTCGCGACGATCAGTTGGCGCCTCAGGGCAGGGATAGAGAGTTGCGCGGAAACCCTCGCAAATCTTCTTCACGCGCGTCTTCAATTGATCACCTTGAAAGAAGATGATGAACACCGACTTGTACACTTGATCACCCTGAGAGAGAAGTCGATTTGGTTAACGCTGTACTTTAATATGCTTCAGTATATGACTTACATTAGCCGGATCTTCCAATGGAGATTCGATCATTGCTTGTCGCAGAAACACGTTGCCACGACAGGCGCGCCATAGCATTCTTTCGAATGCCGGCAAACGCTCTCGAAGGATAACGCCTGCTACAAAGCTGTACGTGAATTGAGGAAGAGGAAATATAAAATTATCAAAATAAGCACATGCGTGGTTGTATTGTTTCGTTTTTATACATGGAACGGTTAATTTTTATATCATTGTAATCACAGGAGACAATACATTCGTTTAATATAAATGTGCCACTTGCTTGCAATATTGTGTTTTCAAATTGAAGAATGGATTGTGATATGGCAAGACATCAGGTGAATTTCTTCGTTTCACGTTGCTCAGTTTGTCATCCTACGTTAGTTTCGTACACATCCTAGGAAGTGTTAATAGCGTTCATTGCAAATGAGTTGTTTGTAAAAACAAAACAGTTTGTGTACACGGGGGGCAGGGTCTATGTTCACAAGGCAAAATTGGTGATCGCTCTCATTTTGACGGGATGACAGCAACGACGCTTGGGAATGCATATATCAAGTTGACATGCAGCCTTCGCGGTACATCCTCATGGATAGTTTTAACAACAGTCGTTGTCAATTGAACTAATGCATGATATGATCTTGTGGTTATGCGGATACAAAATAAACTGTTACAAGCGAGATATCAGCCACGAGGTTCTTGGACTATTCAGCCGAAAGGTATGCATGGGTTCTCTGGTCCAGTTTGTGTTTATGGATCTGGAAGACGTGGTCTAGGTCACCTGGATTGCAATGGAAAATCTAGATCGTAACAATAACAGAAGGAATGTGACTCAATCACATTGGTCAAAGAACAAAACAGCTACAGCGACTACATCTGTGTAGCATTGGTTGACTAAGAGAAACAAGTATTTTGTCATATCATCAAATGCACGTACATGTACGTAATTATGGAAACTAGTCATCATAATACTTATATAATATTATTCGCACATCATGCAAGCAAGTGACACATTTTAATAACTTACAATCAAATCATTTGTATATAAATCCAATTCTTAAATATATACATATTTATTTAAAAATGCACATATTGATTTGTCATAGCACAAACAAAGAAGGGAACATTATCAAAACAGAGATAAACAAGGAATCACTCTATTCTACTGGCACAACATAACATATCAACTAGAAGTATCTACTGACAAAATAAAATAAAAAACATCTTTCAGAAAATGATGGAAGCAAATAAAAAAACCCTTCAAGCACAATCAGTTGATAAGACATAAATAATAACGTATGTGTAAATACTATTGTATAAATGGGCAACATTCAATTCGGAATAAATTATTGACTTTTTTTTTAATTAGAATGAATGATGTATATTTATTTTTGGTTTTGGAAAATAAATTAATGGATAGTGCATGAATTATTGGCAGACAAGAACAGAAATGAAAACGAGGAAAAGCACTAGAATGTAAACAGTTTGATGGGATTTGATAAACATTAACAAATGTTTAAAATTGTTTTTTTTTTCTTGCAGTTTTTTGTTTCATTTTACCAACCATGGCAGATAATCTTCACCACGCTCATGTGACTTTTCCAGAAAACTAAACAAAAAATAATTAAAGATAGAAAGTTTGTTTCAAAAAATAATGTTTTTCTATTTTTTTTTTTGATTTTTGGTTTTAGAATTTTCACATACATCATTTCCATTTTTATCTTAGCATAACAAAATACCAATTTTAATTTGCCTGCCTCAGTTGCTTTTTAAGATTTGCGATACTTGGAGAGAGAAGTTTTTTTCCTGTGCAGTACTGAGTTTTGAGAGCTGAAGGGGCAGTGCTTATTGGTTCTGCATAGTAGGATGTTACTTTATAATGTGCCTTTTTAATAAGTAAGAAAGACTAGACAACTAAATAGTTGAAACTGTCTTGAGAAAACCAAGCGGCCGATAAGCTTATGGAAATACTATATTTACACTGGCTCGCATATACGATAGCCACTAATGATTGCCAGGATGCCATGGCTTTCATGTTGTAGTTGTAGCCAACTAATTTCGAGGCTCTGCAAGCGAATTGTTAAGCAATACGTACAAATCTGGCCGATATTTCCTGGCAGTTCGCGATAATATGAATTGTTTGAATAACTAAGAAAACTTACCAAATTATGCTAAACTAATTAGTGGTGCTATGGCTATCATTTTTGATTAGCTGGATTTAAGTGGTCTGGACGTATAGGATAATTGACAAATTTGTTGTACTTCTGTGTACCCTTTTAATTTACTCAAATTGGCTTGGCAACATTGGTAATAAATACCTACGAACATTCCTTTATCATACTTCAAGTAAAATAAGAAATTCGGTTCACATCATCCCGCTCGCATTGTCCTATAATTTAGTCTTATTTTTGCCGATTATTACTTTGTAGTGTGCTTTTCCAAATGATATGCACCATGGCCTTTCTTATCCAAAACGAATAGATCTTAGCTATGTCATAACTAGTTGAATCATTTCCGATGAGAAGAAGATTCCACTACGACAGCTTGGCTATAAGTGAGGTGGGCCTGGACAGGCGTTTCCTTGCTAGCACGCTAAATGTAACTAGGCCAAGTAGAGCGCAATCATAACGTGACTTCAGAGAAAGTCTCAAAATACGGCAGCGTTTCAGATGACAAACACATGTTGAGCGATATTGTACGAGGAATAACAATTGATTATTAAATAAATGACCTACCCTCTTTAGTAAAAAGAGAGTAGGCAACGTTTGGATGAATCAGAGAAGAATGCCATTTTCAGTGTTCTTTGGAATCCGAAAGGCTACGGTTGTTGGTTATCTCCTCGTAGAACTTCGGTCCTAATGTTCATATGAAGTGTTCAGGTGAAATTCAAACCAGTTTGTAAAATACCGACCAAACCATGAAACCCTGCTTGTTGCTAGAGGCCTAGGCAATGTCGAACAGCAATACAAAATTCAGTCTATTCAGTTAGAGAAACCAAATAATACGTACGCATTCCATGAATTTGTGGGAGAAAACATAAATTCTTGCTTCGTTACTCTACCGCTTGTCTGATTTTGTCTGTTTCCGTACCCAAAATAATCAGTACAGAACAGTACAAAACAACACAAATCTACGAAAATCTGTCTCCGTACGACAAAAATATGGGTTTTATGTCAAATGTGCACTCTCGAGAGAGAGTAAACAATTTCCCCACCCTGCCAATTTCAGCCCAAGAAATTTCTGTGAGTAGCATTCGGTTAGTTGGTTTTCTGGCAAATCAATTGATGTGTCGAAAGTTCGAATATATTTTTGGCTTTTATACAAAACTTTTAAATTAATTTAAGTTTTATTTTTATTTTTTTTTAATAAGTATTTCGTAAGAATAAAAGCCAAATGAAATTCCAATAAAATCATTTTTTTAATTTAAATGTTTTGCTGTAACTGTTGACATATGACATATCTCACGACATAAAGAACGCAAAAAGCTCTTAAAAATGACATACGTTACAAATTCGGTTTAATTGTCTTCCCGTACTTTCTTGACAAGTGGTTTGTGAGAAACTAGCACTGACCCTATGGGCCACCCATATTATATTACATCTTTACTTCTCGGGGCACTAAGGTATTGTGTGTTGTCGATGCATTATCCATGAGAGGATTACAATATAATAATATGGGTGGCGCTACAGCTCGTAGGGGGCCAGGGCCTAGCTTCTCAGCAACCACTCGTGTTATGCGTGCTATTGTTCTCTCACGAGTCGAAGGGACCTACAGTTTAATGCCGAATCCGAACGGCTTTGTTTGAGTAGCTTTTTCTAGACAGGAAATACTCTTTGAGCATTGTCAATAACTCAAACGAGGTGGGGTCGTGAACATTGTTTTCGTCGCACAGAGCAGGAATCGAACGTACGATGTCGAGGTTAGGGTCGACGCACATACACACAACGCCACGGGCCACGTCCATGAGAGGATTAACACATGATTTATTAACTGTCTTGGACCTGTCTTTGATAAATAACAACGGACGTACATTCGTCATCCGTACCATGACATGCTTTTGACACGCGATTACAGGGATCCATTTAGATTATAAAAGTCGAATAGAATATTGCCTTTTGCGAAGTGTGTAACGTTATGTTCTTTGGTGGTGTTATTGGGAATTGATCCAAATTTAACACAGTTCCTTAGGAGAGCCTTGTTTGTTGAGGCCCGGGTCCACCCCATACTATAGTACTACTCGAAGTAGAAGAAAAGTATGAACGATATTTTTTGTTTTGATTTCGTCCTAAAATTCTAATTGGTACGAAACAAATTGTTTTTTAAAGCGTACTGCTTACGAATAAAATCATGTTCTAATCAAAACACAGTGTTTCAAAATGCGACCTCAAATAGAAGTCTTTTCTTCCTTCATCACTCCAAGCATCGTAAATCCTATTTATACGTACATATTCAGATCTACTAGCACATTTTAAATACATTTTTCCTCACACCTTACTTATTCTTTTTTCTTTTCATCTCTGAGAGGTAGGAAAAAATAATAAAGGAAATCAGAATAAACGAAGGATTAAATTAAATAAAAAAACATAAAATACCTACCCAAGTTGAACAGGACCCATAGAATGTCCAGTTCGAGATTCGTCCGTGATCAGAGCACGAGTCATCGATTCGGTTGTGGTATTGAGACCACCCTCTTGCTATAATAGTACGATTCATATTGTTTCATTTGCAATATTGTTTTTTTCTTTTGTTTCGTTTTTCTATTGTATGTTTTACTTTGTTTTTTTTTTTATCAGTCATTAGTAGATAGAAAGTTTTAATTCAGAGGAATAACACGTAGATTATCGTAAAACGTCAAAGATTCGTTATTTTTATGAATGATTGAGATGAGGTAAATAAAAATCAAAACTCGACCAAAATTAGGAATGAAAAAAAACACAATCTACTAACTCCATGTTATTGATTAGAATAAGCTAAACCCTTTGCTCTAGCTTGTCAAGATGTTTTTGCTCAATTGAATTGAATTTTATTCCTCAATCCAGCACTCACAAAAACATACCGTAATAGCGGTGTGGCACTCATGCTTAATTATATAAAACATTTTTTCGGTGAGGGGAAATATTAAAGTTAGCGTGCTGCAGTTATGTAAAGTGATCTATAGAGTGAGTAACTGAAACAAATAAAGTAGATAATCCAAAACACCAAGTGTATGATTTTGAGTTAGCCCACCAAGATGTTGGATGTTGAAAATTCAAGTTTGCAATGTACCCAAACACCATGCAACCGAATTCACAGATCAACAAAAAACAAAAAAATATGTGCATTTTTAAAATATATTATCACAAAAAGACCATTGTAACTTAATGTCTAAGGTAATCAAAACAAACACGTAAAACAGCCAGCGGAAAGCTTGCCTTAATCGAGACCGTATGGGACCGGACAATACGTTCGATGTCTCAGCAGGAGGAAATGATATTCTATCCAAATGCTTACTTAAATATTTCTAATAACAATAAAAATATTCGTTTATAATAAGGAAACAAAATGAAATGTAAACAGTAAATAGTAGGCAGTAAACATTGAACATGTAAACGAAAAATACTAGTACGCACGACAAACTTAGAAGAAGAAACATAAAAGATAACGCAAAATATATACTTTCAAATTCTTATTATCTCCTCCAGTGTAAATTTAGAAGTTAGCATTTAATATTTGTTCTTAAGGGAATAAGAGGGGGAGAGAGAGATTGAGAGAGTGAACTAATATTTACCCAAGTTTCAGATTCTGTCCCGGTTGATTTGCACGCACTCCTTCTTCACCTAAGAGCTGAGCCTGCTCATCTTCATTTTGGTTGTCGGCCATCTGTTGATAGCGTGATTTAGTGAAGGGTATTGATGGCACTGCCTGGCAACACAACCGAAACGAAAAAAAGAACACAAACGAAACGAAACGCAAAGCAACGCATATGGTGAACCGAAAATGGGAAGAACAGAAAAAAAAAACGAAAAACTTAACAAAAAAAATGGATTTCGTGGAATTATTTGAAGGTGGGCACTCAGCAATAATAGACGCCATATCTATTGATCAAATGTAATTTTCTTTTCAAAAACTCGTGTGTCTCTCTGTATCCCATTGCTAGAAAATGTAACATCCCACGGCAACACTGAGATAGGACATCAAACAATACCCACCTTCGACACAGGGTACATGTTGTAACAAAAAATAAAGTAAACAAAGAAAAAGCACTTAATCAACGTCTACATGGACAGTAGTTTGAGGGAAAAGAAGCCAATAAACGTTATCGAAAGCACACTTTTTTCTACTTACATAAAAAACTATATGAGGGGAGTTTTCAACTTGGTCACTTAAGAACTAAGGAAACTTAAAATCTAGGTTTTGCTCTGTGAAATAAACACAATAAAGACAGAGAGAAGCCGAAGAAGACATTCTTCAAAAGCAATGCATTACAAAGGGGGCAAATGTTAATTAAAGCAAACGATCACGAGCTTAGTTTGGGATACGAACATAAAAGCACTTGTCTTTATAATAAATAAATTGAAACATTTATGAAATAGCAAAATTAAATTACTTTCTCGCTTAGTGTAAAATGTTGATAACTTAATAAAATACACATACTCCGTATACGTATGCCTTGTAATCAATTCATAAATGTGCAGTTTTTTATGTTTTGACGTCAATTGTGAGATTAACTTATAAACAGGGTGGGTACATTGTTGGGCTATTTGAAAATTGAAATTATGAACAGTCCAAAGTTTGATCGTTCAGAGTCGACATAAAACCGTACGTCACTTCGGAGAGAGTACGATAAGTTTGGAGCAGAAAATGTATAACTCCTTTTTTTTGTAGAGTGCAAAAGAAGTATATTTTACTATACTGAACAAATTATCAAATCGCAACGGCAACACTTAGTACTATACCAGTTTTGAAATTGAACTAGTATTTAATCATATATACTCTTTGATCATAGTCAGTGACTCGAAAGAGGTGGGGTCGTAAAAACTATTTGTGTCCAGGGCCTATGACGTGGAGATTATTCTGCATTGCGATTGATGCACATACCAACAATGCAAAAAAATTAAGGATTCCAGTCTCTCAAATCGATAGACACACATCGTAAGCATTAGAGGTTGAGTATCGATTATTCTACTAAGTTTCTTGTAACGAAACGTCAGTTCCCAATAAATGTTGTTACTTCCACGCTTTCGTCACTCTTTATTCTTATTGCTTGTTCCTGATTTAGTCCTCATTCGACAGTTTGATGTGGGCATCTGTTGTAATCTTGAAATGGCGTTTCTTATATCGCTGTGTGACTTTTTGCAATACAAGCATTTAACCTGTACTATGCAAAACGCAATACAGATGCACCACGAATATATTGTACATATTAATACTAATCTCAGAAAAGGTAGTCGGAAAGGAAATTTTGGTAAAAAGTAAAAAAGTACTCGTTGAGCCGTCGTGGGAGCTTCTAATTATATATATCGCTCTGTTCTCTTTCCAGCTTCCGGTGGTCTTGACAGAACGTCCGATCGCTGCTTTGAACAACTAAATTAGCCCTATACAAGACCTTAATAGTCCCAGTCCTAATATATTTCGCAGGGAGACGATCTTAGGACGACTATCGTATATCCAACGATATGTATGAACTGTTCAGCCAGCGAAGAACTAACGATTGAGAAACTGGATGCAGATGGCTAAAGATAGAGCTGGCAAAACGACGCTTGTTGGTTGAAGCTTATCTATAGCGGCACCTTAATCCTGAAATGTGCCCGCTGGTCCATTTTGGACCTCTTTGAACAAAAATGTTGTCCAACAATATTCTACCAAACTGCGTGCGAATAGTACTTTTTTAATTTGCAATCACACACAAAAATGTCTAAATGGATCGACTCCGAACAAAATGAAGAATTAGTGTGAATTATACGAATGCGAAAAGCGCACCTATTATTTCCACCTATTATTATTTTTTTTGGAATTTATGTTCGTGTCTAAAATGACCTGTGGTGGCCCGGCTTCTATCTAGAAAAAAACTTGGCCCGGATCTCTACGGACCTTAGTGCCACCCATATTATTATTATTATAAATGACCTGAAATCACCTGTCACATATTCAGGCGAGTTATATGAAAAGTCGTAGAACAAAAGTTGTTCTGAACTGTTTCAAAAAAAAAAAAAATACTCAAGCTATGATTACTTTTCAAGCGCTACAATAGATAACTGCGAACAAAGTCAGAATACCGATGGGTTTACAACGGCTAATTTGTAGTTCCTACGTAATAGTTACCATTTTTAAAACGCACATTTACGAATTGATTCCATTTAAGTGCTGCAAATAATTGATGTGTTATGTACAATGTTCTTATGCTAACTATAAACTTAACTCGACCGTATTCATAAAGTATGGGATATGGAGTGAAAATATATACTTTTCATGCCATATACATACACAATGTGTTCATATAATTTGGAATAGAAACTTAAAAGTAAGTTTTGATCGAAAAAAATGCACATACATTTTAGAGTTTCTTGTTCATCATTTTGTGATCATTCTCGTTTTTAAACACAAATCGCACACATTTCATTTTTTTTTATAGCTTTTGTTTGTTAGTAATCGTTTGTCGAGACATTAGTGTGTTGAAGTGAGAAAAGAAAATGTAAGAAGATAGAAAGGAGTGCAAAATGGAAGTATGGATAGAATAAACATTTTTCAAACTATCTACTGCTCTTTAGAAAAAATAAAACATATTATGTTTGGATAACTTCTAAATAAACGTATCATCAAAAAAGAGAATCAAAATAAATTTAGTTGTGTTGTCCGGACATTTTTGTTAATTCAGTTATTTGTTAAGTTCAATGCATTAAGTTAGGAAATTATGCATGCCATGAAATTCGTATGCACAAATTAAATGTGAATTCACAAAGAAAAAGAGGATAATGAATTCAATGCTACAAATAGAGTACAACTCAATGAAATCATTTAAATCAAACACAAACATGGTTAACATCATAAAGTGAAATGAATGAAATCAAATTTAGGGGTTGATCTTGGATTGGTGAGAGACTATATTTTCTCAACATTTTTTTCTTCTTTTTTTTTGCACCAAACGAAGACTTACCTCATCGAAGAACACTTGAGTCTTACGCAGAATATGCTGTAGCTCAGTGAGTTCAAGGAAATTCCTCTTCAATGCTTCAGCATTCTGATTGACCTCACGCAACTCGTTTTCGAGTTTCTCGAATGTTGCCTACACGAATGGAAGCATGTAGTTAGTTTTTACGAAGAGGGGTGTTTTGTAAAACTCACCTCAAGATCAATCATTTCCCGGGGTTGAGGAGCTTCGGGACTATCTCCAGTGTCCAACATTGGAATACCATCCTTTTTGATTTCCTTCTCTAGGTAACGTAATTTTCTTTCCATCTCATCGCAACGACGGACTTCATTCACGAACTTACGTTGAAATGCATTCACATCTGGATTTAACTAAAATAATAGAAAAGCAGACATTTTTCAAGCAACCCTCATCACAGTTCAATGTTGAACTTACATCTCTGAATTGAACTAGACCCAATTCACCAAGTTCAGATACACACGCGTAGGCAGCTTCACTCTGGAGGAAGAGTTGACACAAGGTCATTTCCTCGCTGCGGAACAACGACCCCATAGCTCAAGCCGTTCAATTCCACACTCGACAACAACAAAGACACCAAATTTATGTACTCAAATAGAAATGTTTCTGGAGTCTTCACTTATCTGAAAGAAATGTCGTAAGAGTTATTTATAGGTTAGTAACAATAAGATAGAAATTAAAACTTGTTGTGTAAGGTGTTAATTAATTTCTTGGATTTTTCACTGTTAATGGAGGCGACGTGAAGTGCAAGGATGAAGTAACGATCAGTGTTACATCGTACGAGTCTTATATCTGAAAGGTTTGCTTTGTTTAAAAATCTAGGCTTAAGAAAATAGTTTACATCAATAGAGAAAGATGCGAAGATTCGGATCTCGCGGTAGTCACTCTTTCACTACATACACAAGAGTAAGGCAAGGATGCTTACTCTCACCTCCACTGTTCACAATTTTCGGGGTGAAGGTCTGGGAGAAGTTTTCGTGCAGAGACGTGGGACAACTTGGAGTCTCACGCAACAACTTCGAGACATAAACTATGCGCACAATATTTGTCTACTCTCACCCAAACTCAACCACATCCAAGCTAAATTAAAGCACCTTGAAAGATGACACGATGCGACGGATTGGAGGTATATATCCAGACGACTAAGACCATTAGCATCAACACCTGCAAAGGAAGAGGCCTCTAGAATCCTCAAAGCAAAGGAGCCAGAGGCCACCACATGAAGTTCTGGAGACGATCGGTGCTCCTGAAGCAACGAAGATGCAACCTTACTTGGAGTAGTGTAAATCGAGTGAGATGGAGCTACCAAGGGCAATCTCTATGTTTCAAAGGGAAAAAAAATAGCGGGGCACATGGTGCTCATGTCATGTCGTCATACCAGCATATCATTTATAGTAGATACAATTTTACCGTAATATAACACAAATAAACTATAAAGGAGTCTTCTGAATTGGTTTAGGCGAGAATATTGTTCTCTCAGCACTGCTTCATGTTACAAGGTTCGATACTTCATTCGATAAACGTCAATCCTTTCGAAAGGAAATTTCAACGTTTGTGACATTGCTCCTGTTTACGCAACGTTGCCCATCACAACAGAAGACATAGACCGGTGGTGAGGTGTTAGATACCAGTGTTCTTGATCTTACCCGGGTATTACCCGATTGGATGGCAGACGGCTTACTTAATATGTAAGAGGGACGTCAGAAATTGAGGTGCTGTTATTGCTGTTTTGGAGTTTAGAGCTAGTACATATTCAATATCTCGTACCTAATGGTCTTTTCTGAATGTAAAGTTTTATTTAAATTATAGCCTAGCCATATTATTGTTTAGTATTAATTTATAAGAATTATGAATACTAATCCGGGTACCTAAAATATTGCTATTGTAGATAGATAGAGAGATACCGTGCAAGCTGAAGTCTTCTTTCTTGACGCCTGAATCAGAATCAGAAGAAGAGGAAATGCTACCACTATAGCCTCTGTGTTTATTACTTTTGCATTGTACTCACAGAGCAATAAAATCAAATAACCTAGACTAAAATGTCAACGGAATTTCACTTGTATTATTTTCTTCAAAATCATCAGTTCACAAAATTAAAGGAAAAAAAAAACAAAAACTAACCGGTCTGAAAATATATGGAAAAAGGCTTTTCTGAATTACAATTAGGCCCAAAACGACTGATACCGCTTACAAGTGAAATAAAGATAGCTTTGATGGAATTCAAGACTGCCGCCGCAACCAGTGCCAATAAAAGCTTCAACTCACTGATCGAACTTTTGCGACGGGATGTCGTGGCATGCCTTCGCGTTTTGGATGCGAACATTGAGAACAGTAATATGAAACAACAGCCGGCTGACACAATCAATCAGTGCATTGAGAATACAGTTCCCACGAACAATGTTTCGGATAACCAAAAAGATGACATGGAAGTGACCATACACTTTGTGGACTCTGAAGGTAATAGAGAACAGCTCGTACTGAAGGAGAACTTCTCTATATTGGAACAACGAGTAAGCGCACTCGAATCGAGGTTATCATCGATCTTTCAAATGATTCCAAAGCTGAAGAAAATTTCCGGCCAATTGAAGATTGACAGGAGCACGCTACGCGAGTGTATGGAAAGGCAACTTGCACAAGCTAGAGCAAAGTTGGCAATTTCTGATAGCAAGGAAAATGGGGAGAGTCCAACAATCGAGAGCTTAGCTTATAATCCTTATGACGACATGTATTATGAATGGCGTCAGAATTGCTTGAATCGACTTCGCTATAAGCCTTCTGAGTGCACGCTGTCCTTAAACAAGAGAATAGAAGCTGAGGCATTCCACGATATAATACCATCGTGCCAAAATACTTGCATGACAACAAAGCCGATAATGGTGCAGTTTATTACATGTCCAGAAGTGCTAAAGGAGTAGAAGATGGTGACTTCAAATATGGCTGGTTGGCTGAAATTCGTCAATTGTCTGGAGTGATGATTTAAGAAACAAAGAATTGCAAAGTTTACTTTTCTTGCAATGATAGAATCAAAAGCAGATGTTGACGTTTGAGACGAATTTTCATACTTGCCTCAAGCATGTGACAGTTTAATCTTTTAAACAAATGTCTTGATTTACTCATTTCTTTTCGCCATATAATAGCAGTTGTGGGTACATAGCATCTATTATATTTTGAGCTCCACGGCTGTAACACAACACTCAAAAAGAAATCGATGGTACATAAAGGCTTATACCATTCCAAATCTTGGTTTCTAGAAAATTATATTAGTTTTGTAAAACATTTAAATAAATCTATGTAGCTTTCATTTCACTTTGTTTTCATGGAAAAAATGAGTTAATAAAACAAAAAGCTTACTCATCCAGACCCAGAGAGATTGTCATTATCTCAAGATCGTATATCAAGAAATTCAAACAATTTTTTTTTAATTTTCAAGCTAGCATGTGTGTGCTTACTTCTCGTGTACATTGAAATAAAATACATAATTATTGTTGAAGTATCGTTGAGGTGTTGCTCAAGGTCTTCAAAACGGTCAAGTTCCTTCAATGAATTTGTTTCACGAAATGCTCTCCAGAAGTAGACTAAACATCAATGAATCTACACACGAATGCTTTCGGTAGATCTTTCGCAGCTTATCTACCATTTCTAGGCGACTCATTCAGTGCACAAGAATGACAGAAAAAAAGTCCCCTAATAAATAACGATGAAAAAAAAATCCCCTAAAAAATAAATAATTTAAGGTACTTCACGGTCGCCAGCTACAATTTCGGGAAAGTGAATGAGTTTATTTACCGACGAACAAACGTGTACTCTACAAATGATATTTAGGGCCGATTCAAAGGAGAATAGCCCTTGACAACCAGTACTACTCGGTTTGTCGAAACTACTGCGACAGAAACTGCTGGCTCGAAGAACCAAATTCTACTCTTCAAAACGCTAATTTTACCAGTCCTGCCAAGCTGACTATTATGCATTATTGGGGCCTTCGAAAGAATAATGATAGGTCGAATATATGGTCCCGTCTGCAGGGAAGATGAATAGATGAGAAGACATACGCCGTAACGGAGATTCATTTCACTCATTTGATTCACTTTCACTTGCCGTAGGCGTCATAGAGTACGGCGGGCAAAACAGCTGTGTTGTAATAAGTGACAGCAATTAATGCTGGAAAAAATTTCAAATTTAAATGAAGAAAAATATGTAAGTGAAATAAGAACAAAGGCTTTATTTTTAAGAATGATGACGAAGTGACTTCTAACAGAAAAATTCGAACTTCCAGATTTGGTGTGAGTTTTCTGAATGTGAACATTTTATTCGTTCTATTAATTTATTCTGAATACGGCAGGAATTTCATATCTTGCTGAAGTATTCAAAAGGAATCTCGAAGTCTTTTTCACTATCTTCTGAAATACCGTACATACGTGAAATACTGTACATTTTAAAAAACGAAAACAGTGTGCCCAGGACTGTCTTCGATGGAAGGTAACGATTGCTCAGGATCGGATCCTCCACAGGTCGTTGGCGTGTTAAGTAAGTAAACAAATTACATCCCCTACAAACCACTCAGTTCCCTATCCCCTAAATTTCCACCCGATACGTTGAATTCAACGTTGAATCCAACTCCACCCGAAATATACCGAGCAATAACAGCGCGCACAAAATGCCTCTATTACGATGGATCAAGAATGAACGACAACACTACCTTCAACTTAACAGAATCGAGCCGAACTCTGTATTGCTACTTGATACCAAGATACACTCAGACGAGATAATAGCAAAAACCGCTTCGTCTCGGACGTACTAAACTCACACATCAGCACTACCTTAATGAAAACATATCTTTCCAATGTCCACACTGTAATCAATCATCCGTGTCCGTCATAAATAACCGTTCTAAAATCGTAAATATAAGGAGAAAGATCTGTAAAGGCCATCAGATCTACTTGTGAACCAAATGAAAAACAACATTATCCATGTCATTAAATATCTCAAAATGTGCGACGTGTGTAACTACGCATAAACAAATTAATTTCTACTCAAAACTTATATATTATAATTAAGTAATATGCTAAGCTAAGGGCGTTTGGTAGTATTTGCCTTATAGGGTCCTTTATAAGGCAGACAAAAAAAAACTGGAATAGGGAGTACAATAGTTGACGAATTTTTGTCGAGTAAGGAATGCAAGAAAAACCCCTTCGGACACAGCTTGATTACATTTCCGCCCTAAATTCTTTTAGAAGTTCGCATATTTTCATATGTATGTACAACGACACAACATTTGCTCGACAAAAGAGTTTACCATGAGTAACACACATGTGGACAACCTTCATTTAGTTCCATTGCTGAATATATTCAACAAGCCATCAAAGGAGACTTTTGTTCGCATAGGCATCTTTAATACTGGAATATCATATTTGCATACAAATAGGTTATTATCTTCCACTCTTTAGCAATGGTTAGCCCACGGTTATCTTGAAAGATCACGTGTGCACATACGCCTCCCAAAAAATCAAACATTATTCTGTAAACAGACATCGCACCCATTTCAGCCGTACACACAATTTTACCAATTAATTAGCAATTGTCACATGTCAATGATGCTTCACAATATATGTGAATTGCGATTCGGTTGAGTCAGTTCAAATTACAGTGAACCGCGATAGGAAACGTGTTGCTTCGCTAATTTAAACGCATTAACAGCAATTATCAATGGACCCCAATACAAGAGGCATTAATCCAAGTCACATGAAATCAAGTTTCTTCGAATGCTACGTGCTATCCGTTAGACGAATAAGAAAGCTTAAGAAAGCCCTCAAAGAATGATTAAAATGACACCATCACGCAATATTGCGTTCAGCTGCCATTCATAATTCGACACGTCACGAAACAGATTTAATTCGACACCAACATGAATATTTTTTCAGTAACTGGCAAAACTGAACAGATTTTAGAGAGTGCTGAAGAAAGTGTTCCACAAACGTCTGAAGGGCCGATCTCAGTACAAGACCCAGACTGAGTACTTGAGAATTTGAATTGCCAATTAATAATTTTCGATAGAAATAAAAAATAAATTATCGTGTGTTTATTGGCAACCGTTGATGATTGATTGGCGTTTTATAACAGTGTAAATAGTTGAGATCATATTATGTTTATTTTTAACTACCCAGGCATGCCGGTTTAGTTCAGAAAGAGCGGAAACATGTTCAATAGATAAGAATGGAACCATGCTATTTATAAGGCTATGATATCAATCTGTCGGATATGAAGGAACGAGATACTATCGGTATAAAGGCTTTCCAGAGATAACCAAGTTGTATAAACAAGTTCAACTTTTCTCTGAACTTGTCAATGGAATTGGAAATGGTTGGAATGGTTCCTGCGTAACAACATATGTATCTGAGTAAATACATATTTGCGTTTAAGCAACCCGTTTAAGTAACCCCAGCAGAATATTTAATAGTGAACATACGAGCAAAACATGTTTTCAATAGATATCGTAATTTGTTGTCATTGATTTTGAACCTTGTAATAAAGTGATCGAGATAAGCATCCGATTTGGTTCACCACACAACAAGTCCTATCACGTACCCTTGATTACCTACACCTAAAAATCAATACGAAACAATGTTCGCTACAATTCTCTTTGAATGAGCACACCTTTGAACTTGTTGTTGAGACTTTATCGATACCACAGTATTATGTATTAAAGTTCATCATCTCATCATTCAGTCGAGGTAATGTAATGAACAAGGTAATGCACTTCATTAAATTTAATTGGTAAATGCAAGCTTGCACCCGGTATGCATCCATACCGTATGACTGTACACTTTTAGATATGAAAAAAGCACTTTGATTAAACATACGGCTGTTGTGATATGGGTGCAGGCAGACGGCGACTGACAGTTGTCGCTGATTTATTTGACTTCGTCGTATTTCCGGTAGACAGTTGCACTTGATAACGAGACTATTTGATAAGCTGTATTGTCGTGATTTGACCATTTCTGTGTGCATTTTTTTATGTAACCGAATAGTAAAATATTTTCAATAAATTGCAGTTTAAAATATGATATTCAGACATCAAGTTCAAGGAGAATTTGATTACAAACCAACAATACATATATTCTTCTTAAATGAAAGGATTGCACAACTCAATCCAACACTAAAGCCGGGTACAGCGTTCCGTCAACAGAGCGGTTGCTCCACTGAGATTGAATTGGAAAAAGTGGACCTATTCAAGAAATCGCAAATAACATCAACAGAGAGAGTGTGGTGATCGTTAAGCCTTAGAAATCATGTGGAGAATTCATGTTGACAATTGTTTTTTTCTCAAGGCACTAATGAACAATAGGAAGGAATTGAACGACCAAACAGAGAATCCCTTGTGTTGATCGGAAAAATGTATTGTGTCCTGGGAACGGGAGGAGATAATCTGTGGCAGGGTTCAATGTGCTATACTAATAAAGGCTAGTAAGGCATCCTACTAGAAAACCCCTTGAACTGGCATCTGGTTCAGGCCTACAAATCGTAATAGAAAATTTGTGTATACTTTTTTGCTCAAGAGGCAATTAAGTAACAGTCATCTCTCGAAATGCTAAACTGAGTTTATGTAACTCTCATCATCCTGTGAACCTTGGACACTTTTAAAAAGGATAGTGTTGGTTGTTTTTGAGAGAAAAGTTCTGCGTACGATCTATGGTTCTGTTTGCGTTGACAACGTCTGGAGGAGAAGATTCAACCACTGGTCCATTCAGATGACAAGGTCATGAACACCACAGCTCCGGTTCGAAGATTCTACGATTCTGAGCATTGTGACAACGCAACAGAGGACGTCCCCGAACGAGATGGCGGCCGCAAATGGAGAAGGACATCAACCAACTTGTGCTTGGTGTGCTCAACTGGAGGCAGCTGGCAAATGATCTTGCTGGATTGAGAGATTTGTTAGTTGAGCTAAGGTAGCACCAAACAAATAATAAGATGAATTTTATAAGTTAACACACAATAATATTGCACCGGACAGGATACACGCGCCGCCGTCAATTCGCCACGTCAGCAGCTTTCCCAAGATCAACGAGCAACGACCCACTAACGTTGCCACGACAACGGGTAATCGGATCGAGCAAGGTGCAGAAGCGAGAATTGCAGTCGCAGCAATAATTTTATATCTAATGTAGCTCTAAGTTAATTCTATGTTCAGTTACTTGTCAGAAGGCAGAATCGCTGCCCAAATAATAAAGTTTTTTTTATAAATCGAAAACTTTAAATAGTTTAATTTATACACATAATCGCACCCATCTATGTCCATATCCAATAACCGATTTGCATTAATATGTAAATTTTCAGTAATACTCTGTCAGCTGTCTACAACATAAATCATCATGTTCGCATAGATCACATAAAAAACACGTTTATCGGAAGAGATAGAAACTTGAGAACATAAACGAATCGATCTCAATTCATAAACTCTAACAACTACACCAAAAAAACTGGAATTACTTGTTTGTTGTTAAAGTTTACCGGCTTTTTTGTGTACGCTATCAGATGTCAAGTGAAAAAAAATGTGCGAACTAAAGTTTATTTATCGTGTACATACGTGTTTGTGCATGGAATGTTATATGCTCATTTAACCGGTAGTCTCAAGAATTCATTTTGCCGTGTGAACCATGCAATCGTTCCGCAGACTTCTGTACAAACATTTAAACATGAAAACAGCTGCGTGCACTTTGGATGAATGAGTTATGCATAGACAATGAGTCTACAAAAAACCTGTTGTGTGAGTTTTTGATAACTAAGCAATGTGTCATAAATACCAGGGGGAGCATTGTATGGGTAGATCTTGCATAGCTTTGTGGGGAAAAAATTCCGTGTAAGGGCCAACTGTAAGAGTGATATGTGCAAATATGTTTACAAAATAACACATGAATAGCCATAATTATCTTTTGCCAGCATAAGCCATTTGTCAGGTCTAACTCCAGTCTTTGGTTTACGTTTGATTACTTTTACTATAATATAAATATATCGATGGCATGCCAACTCTATATTAACAACACTTCAGTCTATTAATTTACACCTCATGAGGGTACCGGCGCACAGTGACTCAATAGGAAGGCCGATGAACTCGGTTGGTGTGGTACAATTTCCTCTCTCATTCCGGGGAGAGATCCACTATGCATGCGCATCGATTTGCACTCAAGACCATGTTGTTCCATGTATGTGTCAGTCGGCCTGTTGTTTGTACCACAATGGGCCTAAGTGTGACTGCCAGCCGTTTGCGGAACCACTCTTAACCAACCAAAACTACTGAATAGAATTTTTTACGTTTGTAGTTCAATAGAATATGTATGTAAGACTGGCCTCTCCATTATTTTTTCATCTGACAAATTCGCTCTAGACATAGCTTGACGAAGCATTCGAAATTATTACCGAACTCCATTATGGTCGCTCCTATGGGACAGTTTTCTACATGCAACATAACAGCCACATATTAATCGTCACGCCATGATGATAACCAATCGCCACAATGTCTGCATAAGTTTATCCATTTATAGCTTTTGATAAGGCTCTTTATTTTCTACAAGTGCTACGAATACTATTGACAAATTTTAAAGGCAAGATAAACGCACATTGTTCCAATATAAAATTTACTATTTGCCATTTTGACAATGTTAGGAAACTATGTAGTAGCTTTGTCTGCAAACTAATTGAACCCACCCCACATGGCGATATAGCCTATTTCCCAGGTATCTATATGACAAGTATATAATTCCATTTTATTACAAATACTGTACACACACTGACATCATCTTAAGCAAATCATTAATAAAGTATGTTTAACGACATAAGCAAAGCCTCGTAAAACTAGAGTTGGAAATACATCCGGTAGCTAATAGATCTCTTGAACTTTTATACATCTTTCCAAAGTGGGGTGTAAATCGATAAGCAACGCATTAATAAAACGAATGATGCCAATATTCAATTTCTCTTCTTTTGGCCGGTCAGTCACAGATTAGTCTGAATTGAGTTCTGAGTAGATCTCAGCGAGCATATTGCACTTAAAGAGCTGGTCACGAAAGATTTCAATGCACCTTGATGCAGAATTTCTGGTCCTTTCGCCATTCACTCATAAATGTTTCCTGCTGGGAAATCAAATTTCTTAAACCATATCTGAGACCTTCCCGAGGCAAAATTAAGAGTAATCAAATACTCGTATGGGTGCCCCAGATGCAAGTTTGCAACTGACCAGCAAAAAGAATCAAACTCAAATATTGGGCGTATCGCTTTGAAACTAAGAAAATAATCAAATACTTTCTAACACAACTGTCACGACTGCACATTTTCCACCGACAATTACTTTATTTATCGCCAGTCACCGAATGTCCAATCACTAGGCGATGATTCAATCTTCTATGTGCATCGAAATTAATGCACTGCCCGACTCGAGTAAATATTGATAAATCACCAGTTTGATCCATTTTGGATACGTTGTTGGCCGAAATGATTTCGAAACCATTCCGCAGATATTATTTTTGCCAACGTAAGTGATGCGGTGCGCACACACATGCTTTTTGCGATAAATCCAATTGATGGAAGTATTCAAGTGTTTTTTTCTTTTCGTCTACGTGAGTCCAATTCTACAGCTGCATTGAACATCGCTGGCAGATGCATCCCGGATGGAGAAAGTTTTTCAAAATGCACTTAGGGATTTTTGTATGTTTTTGGAATTGAATTCACACTGTAATGGATTAGATCTGCAATAAGAATTTGTGTATGGCTGACTCACTACTATTTTCTTTAATAGATATGGAAGAGTAATCTCATACTGAACAAATGAAAAATCAATGAGATGGCGAAAAATCGATAACAATATTGCCTGTGGTGGTTTCCTTTGAAGTGGCATAGAATGGATTTACAACACTTTGTAATCAATTTAATCTACTTTTTAGGAAATTAAACAAGTTAATTATGATCCTTAATAGACTTTTGGTATGAAAAGTAAAAAAAATTAAATCAAATTGTAAAATGAATTGAAGTTCACTTACGTCTACAACACGGAAGAAATGGAATCGAACTGAAGTGAAATCGACTTGAGCTGTCATTGTGAATTCATTACATGAACAAAAGAAAATTTGTTGGCATATGAGCTCTATTGTGAATTGTTCTGAGGGTAGAATCGAGTGGTACACTTATGATGAAAATTTCTTTTTGGGTTCTGTTCCCACTTTATTTTTTATTAGACAAATGAGGACACTAGAATTACACGGATGCAACGCATGCAACTTCTAAAGTGAGTACTCATGATTTTGTTTAATTTATTCACATTTAATTTAATAAGATACAAGACTGAGACTTTTGGCAATATTCTAAATTGAAGTTATTTAGTCGTGCTTGGTGGTCCGAATTTCTTAGTACATACTTCATTAATTGATTATTTTCAAAAACATTTATAATACCAATGTTGCTTAAAGTAGTGTCGCAGGCATAGCAAACACGACTGCTAATCGTAAAAATTTCAAGTTTTTTTATTAGTATTTTTGCAGAAAATGCAGGGTTGGGCTCCCAGGGGTAACGTTTTTGTAACGATGGGGAGGCGTATAAGCTCGAGATATTTTTAAACTAGATTCTTTGTGGTTCCAATGAGCGTTATCAATTCAAGTTTTTTCTTCTTCTTTTGTGACAGACTACACTGGCTCAGAGTCGAAATCTCTTCTACTGTATACCAGGCAGCAACTTAAATTTAATTGAATTTTCTTGCTTTACATAGCAGACGCTTCTGTGATAAGGAGCATACATCATCAGCTATCACAACATCAGCACCAAATATCAGGCAAGTGGTCGGTGGTGTCAGTGGTGTCGAGTGTCGTCTTACACGATGAGACCCCTTCATTCCTGAATTATCTTGGAATTGGATAAATGCTTAAGCAAGTCATTGACCACAGTTTGGCTGTCACTAGAAAAACAGATACCACGCCCTTTAACTGTTCTTCATGATGTACATAGTTCGGAATGTGTAGATTTCTGCTTCGAAAACCGGAATTACCTTAACTTTCATCCTCTTCGCCAAGCTTCATTTTGTTGTAACCGGGAAGAGACTGTAAGCCGTCACAGCAACATCCCACTGTTTTGGAGTCTATAACGTTGGACGACAGTGCCTTTAAAGCTGCATGACTGTCAGAAAAAAAATATAATTGATGCTCTTAATTCCTGTGTGGAGCTTTTATCTGACGCAGATCTCGATGCAGACTCCTACACTTACTCCAGGGGTCTAGTGCTGGGACACTATTGGTCCATTTTACTCGGTCCAATCTCAAAAAGTCTGCCGAAACAATGCTGCCTGACCATAATGTCCGGCATTGTACAAAACATGTATCTATTAGGGATTGAGTTGAGTATGCCTAGATGACCAGTTCGGTTACCTGGTAAGTTAGTTAACCTGGTCTTAGAGCCATCCATGAATGTTCGACTACAACCATTTCCAAATCGCATCAAGCCAAGTTAGGGCCCGAAGTCGAAGTGACCACAATTGATTGCCATGATATAGAGATGCAAAGCAGTCAAAAACCTATTATTGAAAGTTGTATGAAAAAGCTTAGAAGGGACACCTGTTTGTGATGTGATTGAGCCGACCAAATGTCAAGGGTCAGTAAACTAAAACGGTCGTACGTACATACTTACGTTTCTTCCGCAAAAGGATATTTGTTTAAGTTATCAGAGAAATCGATGGTAATCAAGAAAACAGAGATTTAAGATTTTCATTGCATGCAGTGAGTTCAATGAGTTCTTACTTAATTTTTCCTAATGTCCCTGTTTCGTTATCAGATTTACACAAATTAACCGTCTGTGTTATTTGTGCAGTCTTTCAATCAAATTCTTCTCTCCATTAGCAGACACAGTGTTGGCGGTAATTTGTATTTAATTACTTCGTTGCATGCCAGTTCTGTCCCTCTTGACTGCTTTCATACTCGTTCCTCTGTTTTTCTTCTTCATTTCTTTAGTTGTTCCTTTTTGTGCCCATAACTCATACTGAGTTCTTCATTTAAGTTCCTATGTGAAGAAGTTACTCACAATGCATAAATCTGGTTGCAGCGTGTACAAAGAAGTTTATCCACAAATGGGGTCAGACAAGTGAAAAAAAAACAAGTTTGTTTGATACGCATATGAATGTACATGCGTATCCAAATGCCGAGTGATGTCACCAAAATAAATGAAAAAAAAAACTTCGTATAATTGAGTCAATATTTACAATTTATTTGTTCTAGCTCTTGTTGCCAAATGCTTTGCTCTCCAGCAATCTAAGTATATGATTTAATTTTTCATTTTGAGCATTTTCAAATAAGTCCAGTCTCTCCAAAATGCGACTTTCCGCTTGTTGGACTCTGGCGTCAATATAATTTTGTAGCGACGTAGTATTTGGGTCCTTATCGATTTGTACGCTGGCTGCTCCTGCACCCATTTCTCCGCCCAAAAGCATGCTTTTCTTAAACTGTTCTAGCATGTTAACATTAGCGCCGCTCACACCAGAGCCTATTGACTTTTTGTACGTCTCCAAGAACATTTTACACTTCTCTGCACTAGGCGATAGCTTTTGATTTGAATTGTTCAGCATTTCTTTCACGTTGTCCAAATTGATATTGGATTGTAGGAGTGTGGAAATTCCGTCCGGATTTGGGGCGACATTCATTTGAATGCCATAAATGCAGACCTCATTTGAGTTTGTTAACATCTAAAATACACTTGTTCGTACATGGATTGGAATCATATTTCTCCTACATACCTTAAGCATTATGTGACGTACTCCTGATTTCAAAATTTGAAAATCGTACCGAAAATTCTCGTTACCATCGTTTAGAATTTCGCCATATATTGTCTCGACATATTCGCATTGTTCTTTACAAAAGATTTCAATTTTTGGCGATGAACACACAATGGACAAGGAATCGATTTTGTACTTTGGGAACACGCGAATTGTAAATTCACAATTTGCTTCAGTCGAGTCAGCTCTGCTGAGTAGAATGGCACGATCAGCAAAGAGCAATTCGTCTAAGTCTGGCCTAAAACAACAACATAGAGTGACTTGGTAAGGGTGTCCAGCTTATGCTGAATAGTATACTCACCTAACGAAATTTTCTGACTTTGATGCTTTTGTTTGAATCACATTTGTAACACTCTGACCAGCAGTGAGATTCCAGTTTGTTGTCGCTGCTACACCTGAGTCCATTGTTGTCGAAAGGTGGATGCGTCTTGGTAAAATTTCACAAAGAATGGTTTTTTAAACAAAAACGAATTCGCTATAATAAAAACTTGTTTTATTTTGTTGACATCCCAGCTGCTGCTTGTCAATAAAGTGCTGCCAATACGCCTCTTCATCCCGAAAAGCTCACTATCTCAAGAAAATATGGTATGACAGAAGTGCATACAAACTTCGGAAAATGTACTTGCCATTTAATAATATAAATAAAATGATGCGTTAACACAAGGTACATAACATTTCAAGAGAGTGTATGAGGCGCGGCGAGTAGCTCTTCTGCAAAGCTTTGTTTACAAAGCAATTTTATGTACCCAGCAAAGCATGCAATCAAAAGCATAAAAGCTCATGTCTGACAGAAAATCAATCGAAGTATCTTCAATTCTCGAAAATGATTTGCTCAGACTTGGCATTACTTTTCGTTCGAAACAACCTTGTCGATGTCATCTTGAGGTCAAATGTTGCACAAGTAGATTTTTTGTTGGTCTCCAGAATTTGAAACCGAAAGTTGGTTCATTCGCCTGATACCTTTAAAATACAGTTGGCTATCTTCAAGAGAATACATCAAATAGTAAAAATGGCAGGAAAATACAAGATTGTTATGGTTCGTCACGGTGAATCCGAATGGAATCAAAAGAACCTTTTCTGCGGTTGGTTTGATGCCAACTTAAGCGAGAAGGGTAAGAAATTTTGAATAATCACACTATTTTTTCAAAACTATATATACGAGAATCTTTTTCTCCTTTAATCCAGGACAACAAGAAGCAATTGCTGCTGGTAAAGCAGTCAAAATTGCTGGTCTGAAGTTCGATGTTGCCCACACATCGGTGTTGACCCGTGCCCAGGTTACACTGAAAAATATCCTCACAGAATCTGGTCAGGCTGATGTTCCGGTCAATAAGACATGGAGATTGAATGAACGTCACTACGGTGGCTTGACTGGTCTGAATAAAGCTGAGACTGCCGCTAAATATGGTGAAGCACAAGTGCAAATCTGGAGACGTAGCTTCGATATTCCACCACCACCAATGGAACCAACTCACCAGTACTACGATAACATTGTTAAGGATGCCCGCTATGCTGATGGTCCATCAATCGATGAGTTCCCCATGTTCGAATCGTTGAAGTTGACCATTGCTCGTACTCTGCCATACTGGAACGATGTTATCATTCCTCAACTGAAAGAGGGCAAGAAGATCATCATCGCTGCCCATGGTAACAGCTTGCGAGGCATTGTTAAGCATTTGGATAGTAAGTTTGTGTGTTTGAGATTAAAATGGTTCAAAGAATTCAATGTTTCAACCCCTTTCAACAGATTTGTCTGATGAAGCTATCATGGAACTGAACTTGCCAACTGGCATTCCATTCGTCTACGAATTGGATGAGAATTTCAAACCAGTTGTGTCGATGCAATTCTTGGGCGATGAAGAGACAGTAAAGAAGGCTATTGCTGCCGTTGCTGCCCAAGGCAAGGCTAAGTAAGGTGCAGGAAGACAAAGCATTTAGCAAATGCCTCAACAAGACCATGGTCCTAGGATATTGATTCACAGTAAATATCTAACTATATGCATATGCATATGTATGGTTTAAATTGTTCGAATTGTAAAGCTTCGATGTTGTTAAGAATTAAAAAACAAAAATATTTATTCAGTAGTAGGAATTAAGACTTTGATTTTTGGGGGTTGGGGATAATCAGTCTGATTATATATTCGACCTTGAACTCTTCAAATGTTCTTGCGCAGAGGTCAATTTTTTATCTCTATGAAATGGTAGCAGCAGTGAACCATGGAGATTGAAATTGAGGAAATGAACAGTTTATACACAGCCAAAGTGGACGTGTGACGTCAAGGAATGTTTATTTTTTCATCACAACGAAGAAATCTTAACTATTTGGATTCTTAGCTGCTTAATACCTTAATTGATTGTATTCCTTTTGGGTACATTTTCTGTGTGATCAAATTACCTCATCGTATTACAATTCACATTTCTATGACTCACTGCGGAACTGCAACATGAATGTAGCTTTGTGAAATTTGACTTCGAAATGTGTCTGAGGTGATGACGAAGTGTGTAGTTCCATTATTTAGAAATCGTTTGGTGTAACCATGGTAGATATTTGTGGTTTGGTTATTTATGGAAATTAGACCGCAAAGTTTCTAATAACAGATCAACATCGATGGTAATAATTCATACTCGTAAGTTCAGATACGTCAGAGGTAAAAAATTGAACCTAGATATCCAGCATAGATCCCGACGCAATAAAATGAAAAAACAAGAAAGTCTTCTCGACCCGAATACCCCCGACATTGTAGATTTGCTGATTAAGATATTCACATCTAAGATTTAATACGTTTCTGTATGTATCTACAACGTTTTCATAATTTCTATCACATGCGATATAAACTGAGGCAACCCCTTGCCCTTCTCATATGGCAATAAGCATCTAAAATCGATTGTGTTCAGACATTTTGAGATAGCTTCCAAACAGCAATTAAATATGTAGCCATCCTTCGCTAATTGCTCCGCCAACTCCGCTTGATGATTATCCATAAGGCTTTCATTTACAACTACAATGCCAGGTTTTTTGTATTTTAAAATATCCATACATGTTCCAGCTCCAGCATGTCCTATCGTCAAATCCGAATCCATGATATCTTCTCTCTCCGGACCGAATTTGAATTTGTATGCATCTACTTCAATACCATACGGCTGGGCCTTCTCAACCGGAGGATACTCTCCATTTCCGAATTGAATTATGAGCTTTCTACATCCCCGATTTTTTAGTGCAGTTAAAACCTCTTCAGTAAAGATTTTCTCTATCAAAGCATCAAATTTAGTTGTCCCAACTGTAACGTAGACAGAATTTAATTCCATTTTACTTGAATTGAATGATAAAAGTATTTAATTTTGCTTATCAAATGACAGGTGATTGTATGTGTCAGTAGTTCTGTTTGACGTTTTGAAATCAAAACAATGGTTGAGTGGAGGTATTCAGCGAGACCAGTAGTTTTGTTGAACCGAAAGTTGTTCGTTGTATCAGTCATCGACTCAAAATTATATTCAAATCTCGATTGAGTTGGTGTCGAAATTTGTGCAAGGAATATGGCAGCACTTCATTTTCCCGACCTCTAAAATCGCTTTATGTAAAACACTAACCTATTTTACGAGACTAAAACAAACGAACAAAGAGCTCTTTAAGGCAGCTGGAGTTTGTCTGGTAGGGTGCATGCACTAACTCATATATAAGATATAGTCGGAGAAAAGCATGACGAGTGGAATCTTAGTATCGTTTGCCCGATCCACAAGCATACAGCGCCATGTCTAGCTTTGACAATTCTGCCAATATCGTCAGGCTGTACAGGATGACGATGAGAACTTGCGCTGCTCTATCAAGGTCGGTAACGAACTCACCGACACTTTCAATGTCAAAAATGGTTTTAGGCAAGGCGACGAATCATGTGATTTTTTCAACATCTTACTTGAGAAGGTAGCGCAAAACTCACACGCCAATGCTAGGGGCACGATTTTCCGAAAATCGGACCAATTGTTAGCCTATGCGGACAACATTGACGTGATTAGTGGAACTCAGCGAGCCGTCAATGAAGCGTTTACTGGTATTGAAACGGATGCGGCAATAATGGGTTTAGGGGAAATGAAGGCAAAACGAAGTACATGCTGTCATCAAGAAAGGACACACAACATCGACGACTCGGTCAGAGCCTCACCATAAGCAGTTACAACTTCGAGGTGGTAAAGGACTACATATACATCTTAAGTTAATAGCACGAACAACATCAATACCGAGATTAAGCGCATTATCTACTCCAGCCCGAAGAGTCGTCGACTCCGAACCAGTGCGACAACGTAATAGAGGACGACCACGCATACACAAGTGGAGAAGGACCTCAACCAACTTGATCGTGCCAGCTTTAGAGGTTAGTTAACTGAGGTCCAGGGTCTCCCCGGACTGTAGCGCCATAAAAAGAACTTATTTTGCGGAATGGGATCGACTAGATCGAGTGCTTGGGATACAACCACTCTAACCTGTTCTATGTGTATTAACTGACATCATTCTTGGAATGTGATCTTCACAACGTAATGTAAAACCTCTTAAATACAATTTATAATCGTCTTCTAGCTGGTTTAGACATTGAGGCCCTCCAATAACACATTAAGTTTAACAGTGTTTGCGTGGAAACCAAACGCGTATAACTGAGCAGGATGATGAGGAAGGACTCCCGGTGCTCCAACGAGGTCGCTTACAAACTCATCGAAACCTTCAACGTCAAACAAATTGTCAACATGGCGACGCGCTTTTATGTGTCTTATTTCCGACACAGTGTGACGATTGCCCCCACTGTTTACTGTTGGGCATCCCATCCGCCGCAGCTTTAAACAAGGTTTTTCGCCATCGTCGGCTATATATTTGATATTATAATAGTATGTTGGTGCCCATTGCCCAGACCCTGTGACATACTGGTCAATGGCGTAGACGATTAACTTCCGGAATGTGGTAAGACCTCAAGTCCCAAAAAGTGTAACACAACCTAACATCTGTATGTTACTGTTGTATATTCTCGTGCAAGAAAACAATAGTCCCGAAATTGGTTTTAAATGTATGTATGTATATTTATTTATTTTAAGTACACAACTCCTACAATTAATACAATTAAATGCTAAACGTACTATTAATGTATACAGTATGCTTAGGAAGAAAGTTTACGAAAAAAACCAAGTAAAAACATGAAATGCAAATATTCCAGCTTGTAGCTTTGTGCTATTCAAAATCAGAGCGCTATTCTCTTAAAACTTAAGCTAGCATCTACAAAATGTATCCTATTACATAGAATCAATATTTACAGCAGATACACTTGTGAATATAAAATGTTAAAATTACAGTTTTACACTTAAAACGAAACCACCGAAACTGGCGTATTTTGGTATTTTGTAATTTGGCCCTTTTACGTTCAGTTTCACTAAAAAAAACTGATCACTTAAGCTAATAAAAAAATTGGTGTGAATAAAAATAAACAGGACAGAAAACAAAGCGTGTTGTAAGCCAGTCTTTGTTTCAAAAGAACAATGCATTGTGATCCTTGGCGGATCTCTTAACTCTTGTTGATCGGTTGCTTTTTCAGCCATTCCACAATGACATTGTAATTTCGATCCATCCAATCCACATTAATTTGAACTTGTTCGACGGCTTGCTGACTAGAGCGACCAGTTTCTTTAAGATCGTTCTTCACGAAGCTCTTCAAGTCGTTCAGTAGGAATTTCGTGTTCATCAGTTTCGTCGGGAACTTGATGATCAGGTTGAGATTGGCCATTGACTTGCCCAAGCTATGAGAATGGAGAGGAAAGACAATTAGTACAACAGCATACAAGATACGGAGGAATGAGGAACTTACTAGGATAGGATTTTACTCCAGTGATTTCGAACATAATCGAAAGCGATCTGTTGTCCTACCACGTTATTTGAGACTGCAGCAAAGACACGATAGACATCCTGCTTACGAATGCCATCTCCAGCTATTGATCTGCGAAGGTATCTCGAGAGAATCCAAGGTTCCTTGGAGCAACCGAGAGCACTCAGGAGTACTTCTTGTTCACTGGAAACCTTTGAGTTCAGATATCGTTCGTATGCGAAATTCCACTCAGCCTCTGTTCCATATTGAATTGCCGTGCAGTAGACGATGTTGCGTAGATTGGGTGGGATGCTGTAAAATTTGAAAAAAGGAAAGTTTGTTTGGTTTTCACAATAATTAGTAGACTAGAACGAATAGGACCCTTGTGAAGTTACACTTCAACAGAATTGTGGGGGGATTGTCTTAGGGCCTAAGTTCCATCATTGAAGCACAGTGCAAAATACTGTGACCGAATTAAACGAGTCTAAGCTAGCGCAAAGAGAATAGAATATAACCAACAAAACGATTTCTACATTCTCCAAAAGACATCTTGTCTTCGAAATTTGTGTGGTTATGCAAAGCGTCAGTAAGATGTCCTTGACGAACACTGTGACCCTACGCTGAGTACCTGGCCATACTGGCATTTAGCTTGGAGCTTGGAGAATCCCTAGCAATCCCTTCCGTGCTCACGCCGCTTAGCTCTATGAGAAGAAAAATGGAAGACGAAGCCCCAAGTAGAGTTAAAACTCGATGGCTCTGTCTGGAAATTGGATCAATAGCAAGAGCCCTGTGGCCGACGCTCAGTAAAAACAGATCAAAATCACTGATTAGTTTTAGTCGCATTGGGGTGCGAACACTTATTGGCCGGACACTGTCCCCTAGGCACCCATGCATTGCGACTGAACATATCACTCAACGACGTTTGCAGAGATGAGAAAGAAATATAATCTCGCCAATCTCTGCTCTGCGAATGTCCAGCCCTAGAGCTGGTGAGCTTTGTGTTGGAGAGCTGAAAAACCTCCTAAAGATTTCAACAAAGGTCTAAAGGGCCAACTCGTTGGCATAAAGGAGCCGCGGCCGCAAGGTCGCATGGGCACCCAATTTCCTTACGGGTTTACTTACGGGTTATTCATATCTGGATTTGGATCCTGTATCCAGTTCTGGAAGTGTCTGCTGCATTCGTTGATGCACTTCGTGTGTCCCAAGTGACACGCAGTGTTTAAGATTTCGCTACGTTTCCAAAGAAGCAGCATATCCGTTTCGTCAACATTGTCAGTGAATCCCACCTGATTGTACACTGAATCCATCAGATTCAAGAGATAGTTCTGCAAAGAAAACTCATTTCATCCACAAAAGAAAAACAAATCTATTGGACATGTACCTTCAAGAGATGATAGTCTCCTTCGCGAACAAACATGGAATCGATAAAATTGAATGCCACAATAGCTGCTTTCCATGGAACATGGTCGTCTTCGTGCACCAAATATGTGGTTAAATTCAATGCAACATCGTAGCTAATGAGTCCTGCTCTAGCCAGATTCATTGCATCATCGATCAATTGGGCACGATTCGCTGGCGGGATCTCCTTAAACCTCTTCGGCTGCGATAAATGCTTGGTGATGGCAGCCCAGTTGTCGCTGTCATAGTTCACGCGATAATATCCTGTCTGTTGAATATTAAAGATGTACCAGTCTGCTGTTGATAGGTTCTTACTATCAATTTCGAAGGTTTTTGTTTTTGGCACCCATGCTACCGGACGAGTGCTCTCAAATTCCAATTCTGTAGACGTCGTGTAGGTGATTGGAATCCACCAAAGAGAATCCGTTTCGTGGGTCACTTCGTTACTCTCATTGACGTACACAAATCGTTGCTGTTCCAATTGGATTATGAAAGAGTTCGGCTTCTTGCTTACAGTCACTACAGGGAAACCCATCTGCAGTGTCCAAGTGTCCATGATCTCCTTGACTGTCGTTGAGTTGTCCAACAACCCGTGTCTATTCGCTTCCTTTGTGAGGAAGCGCCAGAGATCGTCTTGTTCCGCAGCACTGTAGGCCCTGGAAATACCCAAGCGTTGGTCTTGTGTGACACAAATCATTTGAAGTCCGTGTACTTACATTTCATGGAGGTACTTCGTCAAGCCTAATCTGAAAACATTTGACGTCAGGAAGTGACTCATCATCCGTATGATGGTGGATCCCTTGGTGTACGAGATCTTGTCAAAGATCTCATTGATTTCATCGGGATTTGCTACTTCAACTGAAATCTTATGGGACGAGGAGAACGCGTCTAAATGGAAGACATTCTGCAGCTCGGTGACCACGAACTGATCCATGGTTTTCCATCCGGGTTCGATGGCGTCAACCGTCAAATACTCCATGTAACTGGCGAATCCCTCATTCAGCCAGATGTCCGTCCACCAAGTGGGTGTCACCAAATTTCCAAACCACTGATGGGCCAACTCGTGACCGACTACCGAGGCAATGCGCTGCTTGTTTGTCGTCGGCGAAACGCCCTCCTCGTACAGCATCGAAGTCTCTCTGAACGTAATTAAGCCCCAGTTCTCCATCGCTCCAGCATGGAAGTCCGGAAGGGCTACCAGGTCCATTTTCGGCAGAGGGTAGGATATGTTAAAATACTTCTGCAGGAATTTCAGAATTTTCGGCCCCACTGTGAGTGCATACTGAGCCGACTGAATGGCATCGGCTCGAGCCCACACCGAAAAACTTCCTTTGCTGAGGCTCGCGAAGTCGGACACGATGTACGCCACCAGGTAGGTTGACATCGGCACCGATTGCTCATAGTTGTCCCACACATAGCCGGGCAAGTTATCTCTGAAACGGAATTCAACTCAAATTAAATTAAATCCACTCAACGACACGGCGCGGCGTCGAACCGCTCAATCTACTTGCAACCAAAACACAACAAGTTCTCTGCCCGCTCCACTTACACATTTCTTGGCGTTCCCTTGCGCTTCGGCATGTTCGATATCGATGACATGTTCAACGGTCGTGCGATGTTCAATGTGAATTTAGCCTTAAGTGCTGGCTCATCAAAACAAGGAAACGCTCGTCTGGCATCTGTTGGCTGGAACTGCGTCGAGGCCAACCATCTACAAGGAAGGAAACACAATTACGTTCATTGCACAGATTATATCAGTATCCACTTGATGTAGTTCTTTGTAGCTGCTGGCTCACCTTGTTTCGTTCCCCACTTGATACGAGCTGCGATAGAATCCCTGTAAATAGTCCAGTATATCCCCGTAGAACTTGATCCGTATCTCATATTGGGTATCCTTTTGTAGTTTCTCGTCAAATTCAATGACAAAAAACTGCTTTGGTTCAACGAAATACTGCTTGCGTATCCGGAGGCCATCGCCCGCTTCTGGTACACCCTTCTCAACCACTCGACGAACGGCGACATCCTCCTTCGCAATCCTCAGCTCGGTGACATGCATCGTGATGTTGTAGCAATCTTCGGCTATCTTCACGGTAATTTGCACCTCGCCCTCGAACTTGAAGGTGTTGTTGAAGAGTTGTGGAATTAATGAGATATTATACGCCAGCGGTACCACGGACCTGGGTAAGCGTACGTCTTTGTCCAAACCGCTTCCGACAGTTTCATCATCGCCCGAGGCAAAGCTTTTATTCTCTCCCGGTCGCTGATGGGGGTGGTGTTGTGTGCACACAATGTCCTCTCCGTCAGGCACCAGAGGAGCACAGGTCGCAAAGTTGTAGATGATAAAGCTCACCGCCACCAGGGTACAAATGAAGAAGGCTCCCAAGAGGATGAGTGTGGTAAACGAAAGCATGCAGCCGCGACGCGAAGTAAAAGTTGTATGACGATTGTCCATGGCGAGATTCTCACGTACGTGCATATCCTTAAGGACCATTTATGAAGATTTTATTTTGAGCGGATTTGCTGATAAATGAATGTGTTCAGCTTGAGGTAATCATGTGAAGGTGGAATGTCTCGTGGGCTCGTTTGAAGATTTGATCTAAAATAGAAAAGTCATGGCGAATGATTAGAACCGGATATTGGTTGTCAGAAGTACATGAGGTATAACCGAATTAATAGGGATGGCAGAGATAAGTGGGTTGGAGATAGGAGCCGATTTTCGTCACTGAAGGAAAACGTCCCACACACGTGCGGTATTAGAGCCCTTTCGGATTCGGTTTCGGTGACACATCTGAAATTTTTAAATTGCGTCGAGTCACTTTTGTTTGAAATGTGATTAAACGTTGTTGTGGAGCTTCACAGATAAGAAGAAGCTAAACTGATGTGGATAAATGCGGTAATTGATCTCTCAAATGGCAAAATATGAAAAGTTGTCTAAAATGAATTCGTTAAGATGGTGTGAGGTCTGTGATATGTTCGACAAAGAATATCAACAAATCAACACGTGCTTAGAACAATATCAGTACTGCATACATGCATGCTATGTATGGTCACACTAGGAACCACGACCAACCATGATTTCGGCTGCGCAAACCGTGCGATACTAGTTTCCGGTAGATTGGTTCTTTAGGTTCAGCGTAGCTACTGACCACTTTTTCTTGGCAGCTTTGAGTGTAACATTTGTGGAACAGCAGCGTTTGATGCCTCTGAAATTGTTTGAATTCTTGAAAGCACGTTTTGACAAAACGGACCAGACAATGATGACCACCAGTTTAATTGTGCCCATATGTGCAACAGCCCGCGGACCAAATCAGCGTACGTTATTGACAGCCAAACTGAGGAATTCTTTTTGCTTTCTACATTTTAGTAACACAGGAATTATATTCTTAGAAGATGGATACGTTTTCCGTCTGAAGAGTTCTTCGGTTTTATTCCAAAAATATTTTAAATGGACTAACTGTCAACGCCTCTTAAAAGAATGTATGTTACAATTGGCTGTTCAGACGAATGGAAAATTATTTTTGAACGACGAACGACCGACTGTTCCGTCAACAGCTTCAAGCTCTGTGCCCCACATGTTGGGAAATTGTTTGGGAAAAATGTGGTTTTGATTTGTTGATATTTCTTGCCAAACTTTATATTTTTCTTACAATGCTCACGCCAGTAGATGTACAAACCATATTTATGTACATAAATCTACAAATTCGAAATATTGATTGGGATAATTAATCACACTCGTGCCATTTTCTCCTCAATATGATTCTTGCAATTTCTTTAATATTATACTTGTTAACTATACTTATGAGAAGATCAGAGTGTGGCAAAAATATTGTACCAATGGTTGGTGAAGCTCAGCAGAAGATGTATCGGTCTTGTCAGTTTTTATATACGTTGACATTAACATAAGTAATCTAGATCTAATACTCAATAATTTCTATTAAATATTTGCGAGACCAGTCTCTGTTTTGATTAGAGCAATATCCAATGTAATATCTGTGGCACTGCAGCCCGTAGAAGGTCAAAGCCTAGTTTCTCATCAACCACTCGTACTGTATATGCTGTTGTTCGTTCACGAGTCGGAGAGACGTACAGCTTTATGCCGGCTTTAAACGGCCCAGTTTAAATTGTACAGCTTTTTCTTGACCGATAGTTTTTGAGCATTGTTAGTGACTCGGAAGAGGTGGGATCGTGAAAATCATTTTGTGTAAATCCAACTTAGACGTTAAGTGCTCATTTAACGTGTGTGCAAATATTTATCTCTATAATTCGAAGTCAGAATGTACTGTGTGCAACACTTTTTTCTGTCGTTCGTTGGTCAATCACAATTACCGCGAAACATGTGTAGTTAAAACATCAAGACACGTACACCCTTACAAATCCAGATTAATAAGAAAAGTTTCACCTCGGGTGACCAATATAGAAAGCATTCACTGAACCATTCTGGTATCTGTTCAAAGTATGTGCAGCTCCGTGGTGGAACTAAAGCAACAAACTACAAGCTCACAACAAACTTATAACACACACGTGTTAACTACTATATCCAACGAGATCTTTGGATTTGTAACAATTTAAGATGAATCTGAACTTACAAGACACATCTTACAAGAGAACTGTAACACTGGAATTCCTTGAATTCAAAGCTAATGCTCCCACCAATGTAGCGCCAGAAAACCATCTTATGTGTTACAACGGTGTTAACCCTTTTTGCCTAGTAGTTACAGAATAGAACGACTTTTATACAACTTTCTTCGTTGTGTGTCGTCTTTTTTATTAGCCCATAAGCCATAAAGTAACGGAGTGAAGGTACAAAATACTAATTTTTGTACATGAGAGCCATTATCAGAAGTGAGGTTCTCCTTCTTCTTCTTTGATTGGCGCTACAGTCCGGGGTGGATCTGGGCCTCAACCAACATGCCTCTACAGCCAGCACGATCTTTCGCCAGCAACATTCAGCTGCGCACACCAAGTTGGTTGAGGTCTTTTTACACCTGTGTGCGCCATCTCGTGCGAGGACGTCCTCTGTTGCGCTGACCCAATGGCTCGGTATCGAAGACTCTTCGGGCCGGAGGTGTGGTGTCCATCCGCTCTACATGACCAAGTCATCTAAAGCGTTGGATCCGAAGACTCTTAACTAGGTGCATGCCGTTGTACAGCCTGTACATTTCGTGGTTGAATCTTCTCCTCCAGACTCCATCAACGCAAAAAGGACCAAAGATAGCACGCAGAACTTTTCTCTCAAAGCAATCAAGAGCTTCTTCATCTACTTTCAATAGCGTCCATGTTTCTGCGCCATAGAGCAGGACTGAGATGATCAGTGTTTTATACAAAGTCATCTTGGTGTTTCGAGAGATGGCTCTGTTACTTCATTGCCTCTTGAGCCTACTTGAGTACTTTAAATCTTTACATACCTTAGACTGATAATATAATGAAGCGTTTACAAGTAAGTATGTTCCACCTATATCGAGTGTGAACGAAAAAAACCTTAGTTAGAAAGTTATCGGGCCCGTTGCCGCAGTGGGTTGGTGTGTTGCTCGCACTTTTTGCTTGCTGCTCGGTTCGAATCTGGCTGAATCTATTCTCTTCTTTCCTTTGACATTCTTTTAGTTTCCTTAAAAAAAGTTCGAATGACTGCTTTCAAGTCCAATTGTTACACGAAAAAGTTACTAGTCCTGTCTCTGTACCCTTCACCTTTGACGGTTTGGTTATTATCATTTTGGATAACATATGCTGATACCATAAGCGCTGCAGCTACATGTCCATTTTGTGTATGCAATGGTGTTTAGACAATAGCTCTGGTTTGTGTTTCTTGAATAGAAACATGTTTTGCATGTGAACTATTACCAACGTCTAACCTCTACGTCGCAGGTTCGATCCCTGGTCTGAGCAAACAAAAATTATTTTCACGGCCTCACCTTTTTCGAGCCATTGACAATGCTCAAAGAGTATTCCTGTCAAAAAAAAAGACTTGTCCGTTAGGAGGATAAAACTGTAAGTCCCTTCCACTCGTGAGAAAAAGAATAGCCTGCACAAGTTGTTGCTGAGAAGCTAGGCCTTGGCCCTCTATGGGCCGTAGCGCCTTCCATATCAATTATTATTGTTATTAATTATTTTTAAACTTTTGTATGTTGGTGAACAAATCTAGAAATGTGAAATCAACTGTCACAGAAGTCAATCCTACCAATTTAATGTTCTTAAAACACCCTTTGAAATTGGAAAAAAATGTCATTCCAGTTTCTTTTAAACAAGTGAACTATTTTCTGATTTAATTTAACTAAGCGAATAATAACCTCGTATAATGGTTCTAGCAGCAAAGAGTTCACGCCCACGTAGGCATATAAAAATATCAAAATGGCTGTAAAAATATTCAAATTATTTATGGTACAAGAAGAAAGAGGTGTTTAGGTGAGTAATTTCCACCGAATGGTTCTCATCATTTTTATTTTTCAATTACACAATCAACACAATGCGTTCCCAAAACCGACCGCCAATAGAGAACTTATCAAACATTATCTAACTGTTAACTTAAACATCATATAACGATGAAATTGTAAAGAAGCGTAAAAATGAAATTCGCCACAACCCTGTGATCACGTAGTCTTCCCTTTTTTAAATTCCATTACCATGGACAAAAAAAAACGAAGTTTTGCTCACATAAATGGATTGCGATATGAAATAATTTATGCTAATTGCCATGAATGATGGATTACTATTTGAATATAATTATTTTTTGTTTTAGTTCGAAAAGGCATTTGAATCTGCAAATAACTGAGTTGAATGACGAACGATTTGTGGTGGCATTTGGAATGTATTCATGTGATTCGAAGTATATGTAGTAAGTGTTCATATATGACTTGTGTATTCTAAGCCAAGTTGGGAGAAAATTGAACCTTGGAAGGAAATTGAACCTTCTTCTTTTTGAAGGAAATATTTTTTCTTATAATTTGCACGTGATCAAGGGATTAAATTGTGTCTTTACGTGTTCGGGGTTAAGACACAGCACGGGCCGATGGTATTATAGGAGAGAGAGAGAACGGGGCTCATGCTCATTGGTCTAAAATAGTGTAGTCTTCATATGAGTGAAGTGCGACTGAAAAATGAGTCATCATCATCATAATTTTCTGACCCCCATGGTCTCTAAACGAGTCGAGAGGCACTAGATATCAGTAGGCCATCCGATCCTCCGCCATCACCTCTAACTCATGAGAATTTATGCCCAAGCGCAACCAAGCAAGTTTTTGGATTTGGTCCAACCCACCTCGCCCTGGGTCTGCCAAGCGATCTCCTTTATGATAGAGTCGCATTTAAGACACGCCTTGGAAGACGTGAAGATGGGGACATTTGTGCAACATTGAGTTCCTCGAGCTGTGTCTCCAAAATTAATTGTGCGTCCGAAAGCAGTCTTAATGGTAAATTGATGGGCATTCCTGTCTAGACGGATATGGCCTGTGAATTCATGGAGAGGCGGCATGCAATTGTCAAGGTGCAGGGTGGACTTGTGTGCACTGGATCAGATATGAGAGCTGTAGCCAAGCTTAGAGCGGCTATAAGCCTTATAAATCAAAGTCAAATTTGGGGTAGTAAAATACTTCTTGCATCGATTAAGGAATCCCAGGGATCCCATCTGGCTACCACGAATGTGCGATCGTTTCATCCAAGTGTTGTGTAGGATGGTCATTTGTTCGGTTTCATCGATGCATGCCCCGTGTGTAGTAGTGAATTTTGCACAGACCAGCGGGGAAATTCTTATCGTAAACAGGAATAAAAGCAATAATTACTAATGGTGGTACCTGGGTTACATGTTTTTTGTAGCACTCCTGGGTCCACATTATCATTCTGCATTGATCTTTGACAAGCAGTGTCTGTCACTTTTCTGACCCGAAGACCACGACAAAGCGGTACGAACTTATGTCTGTGCAGATTTCTAGCACCGTGGTCGGCGAAGGAGTTTTTGCAATGACTTATGGTCTGCAGCGACGTGCCTGTGCGGTATAGGCCCTGACATTGGACACGAAGCTTTTGAAGCATTGAATTCCACTCTATTGCACGGATCATTTCTTTTTTAACTTACATTTGTGAAAGCCAAATTTCTCGCTAAGCACTAAATGTGCTATTATTTGGGAATCATCAACGAAGTACTAAATGATGATGGATCAAGGACTGTGCACACAAGGCTTCATATTTAAAGGAAAAGCAGAAGGACATCCGCAAGGGAAACTTATCACATTTATAATACTTCTGCAGTGTACACATACCAGAAAGTAAGTGATGGAGAAACAAATCTCAAATCCTACATTGAAGTATATAAACCATCCAGAGACAACTTCCTACCCTTTGAGTTATACTTGTTAATTGCAAAAAATTCACGAAGACAACTTCACAAGACCACCATCAAGTAAAACTGTTGTTAACCTAGAGCTATCGAATAACAAAAAACATCCTTTGTGTTGTCCAAAGGAAAAAGGAAACTTTGTTCTTCCTCGAAGCCATACGCATTAACCACTACTTCCCCCAGAAATAGGAAACGGTGCAAGCATCCCAAAAACTGCATGTTCTTACAGCCAAACAAATCACAACAACCCGTGCGTCGTTGGGGTTCATCATCCCTCAAATCATGTGGATTAACAGCGGTGACAGTGGCAATACTGTAATCTATACACAATAATGCTCTAAATACACCCGCGACCACCATTTAGGGATTAAATTTCTCTTCGCCAACACAAACCACTGTGCACTATACAGTGTACACTGCACACCCTTCTCGACTTCCTTTCTTCATCATTGTCCCGCGCCTTCACGTAGGGTTGAATGAACACTTAATACGAAACCAACCTTGAAGACAGGAAGTACGAGTATCATAGTGATTATTTTGAATTTTATTTGTAACCCAATCCGTGAGGTTATGCCTTCACTGCAATTAAAACTCCAAACGAGGGTACTCCCTTTTGGGCCCCTTAATGCCATTCAGATGGTTCCTTTTTCAGAATTAATTGTGTTTCTGTGTGGCAAAAAAAAACAACAAAAAATAAATTCTAACGCAGGAACTGGTCTATGGACAGTTTTATTTGACCAAGAGATCGTTATTTACTTGCTTCTGCTGGGAATTCTTTGAATAGCACTTGTTGTTAATGGCTTTGCTTGAGGTGAAAACATACCCTAAATGGTAGAGCAAATTTGAACTTTTGAGTAATTTAAAATATGACAGCGATTATTTTGTGAATGAATTCTGAGAAAAGTGTTAACAGATATAAGTCGAAAATAGTTGTCAAATATTTTGGAAAATCTCTGTTATGCGGCGCTAAATTGAAAGAAATTTCTTCGCAAATCAATCAAAAATTTCAGAAAATTTCCGTTTTGTTATACGTGCTTTTGGTTTATATTATGAATGCGAGCTGAAGTGCGTTAAATGGCTTTACCTCGTACCAGGAGTTTACAGGCAGTATTTAGCAGCCCAATAAGTAGAATCAAATTGCACATCAGACATCAATTACACACACAATTTCAAGCTGAACTTTGAAAATGTAAGGAATTGCGTGTAAGAAAGGTAAGTAGGTACTATCTCACACGCAGCAGAATCCTACCTTTCTGCTATGAGGTCAAGCAGAGAAGGTTCCTTAAAGAGTAAGCACCCATCCTCCTGACAAATGGTATCAGAATCAAAATTCCTTCTTCGAGTGGACCACTAAGGTGATCAGTCATCGCTCAAGGCCCAAACACCTCACTGGCGTCCAAACCGATCAAACGCATCAGGTCATTGGAAGAAAAGCCTGCTCCTACCCCAAAATAGGCCAAATACTCTAGCGAGGTAGTACAGCGACGTGCTAAGAAACCAGGCCATTGCGACAGGAGCAGACAAAACGGTTCCAGATGGAAGCATTCCATTAGACAAATGGGGGAAGCTTGAAGCTAGACTTGCTTGCACACTCCTAGGTCGCTTGAAAGAGTATCCAGTAAATCCATCTAACTGCAATAACGCTGGCTGATTCCAAGGGCATATTAAAATCCTGGCATGCTCCGATCGAAGGTCGCTTGATCTACTAAAAATGGCGATCCCGAAGTTTGGTGAGCTGTGACCGGGCGAAGGCCTAGATGTGCTATCAGTGGACCAGATTCCTTACAGACACAGGGAGTCAGTCCGCCCTAAGCCACGATCAAGAAACTCATTAGAGGGTGCAGCCCTCACCCAAAAACTGATGACTAGAAGATGGGTAAACAGGAGGAAGTTTAGATTCCTTGGAGACGGCAATCCCTTTAATCAACCAAGAATTTCTTGGGCCTCTAGATAAAGATGGCTATGAATTCGGCATTGGAAAGATGGTTTGTAGAAAAAGATGCCAGGGAAAATAACGCTGCGTAGCTATCAGAACAGGTACAGATATTTCAGGCGGATATCACGTTCCACCGAAAAGGCTTCGCCGATCGCCATTACTGCCGTTTGAAAGACACTGCAGTGATTGGGAAGGCAAACAGATTTGTTTAGGTTCAGACAGACGGAGAAAACAACAATTTCGTCTTGGATCCATCTGTGTAAAAGTGTATGGCTTTACAAAAGGTATGGTGTTGTACCAAAGGCCCTGTACGGACTCATGTCTGGAATTAGTTTTTTGGGAAGTGTCGTGGTAAAGTGTTGACTATGTAAGGATTTGTTCATGTAGGATTTTGGTATGTACATCTATTGACATCACAGCACTCAAAGCCAGCTTGTAGGAGAACTGCGCAGTGGGTTGCTGTTTGCTTTACAAGGATATATAACGGTGTGATTTCAAACGAATTGGTGGAAGTAGTTCTACTGGTTCCACTGCAGGTTTGCCTCTATACCCTCCTTTATTTGTTGAGATGAATTAAGGACAGTCATGAGCTACATTACACAGTCATTCTTGCCGGTTTGCTGATTACTGATTTATTATTTTATCTATCACTGAGTAAAAGAAGAGCGAGTGTTTAACACGACGTTGGGCCAGATGCCTTCAGTACGAATCTGAAATATAGAGTTTATAAGTTTTCTCCAACTTGGTGGGGTGGTGGAGGTTAACACCTCTGCTACTCTTTGGGTCGCAGCACCCGGTGGTAGTTTCATTACAACACCACACAGACTTGGATCAATAGTTTTTACGTCTGAAAGTCGATAAGCCCACCGCTTTAATAGACGAGATTAACTCTCAGATACCTATAGAATGCCATAATCTCACAGCACTGCCCACCAATGCAATACAGAGCCGAAGATTGACAGTTCAGGCAGGCACAAGGCACTTTCCATTTATTCCTTTGTATTCAAACTTGAAGCCGGTTTTGTTAACTAGCACTGCAGTGGGTTCCCTACACCAGTAGCTCAGGTTAGCATTTTCGTCGCCTCTTATGACAGGCATGTGTTGACTCGGGTATATTCTACGACCCCTAGCTGAGTGACAGTGCTCTAAGAGTGTGGGAAAACGAAACGAAAATTCTATTTAAGGAAAATATTGAGAAATTATTTTGTCATTAAGGATACGTCGCAGAAAATGATTAAAATCAAAAATCCTTTCTGCGCCATGTTTGTTATGTAATCCTTTTGCCAGGCATTCGATCTTGATAGTTATTCCAGTGCAAGATATTTATATCCACATCCGCTATCCAACTATTCCCATCTCGTATCAATTACGCAAAATATCGACAAAACATTGAAATATGACCCCGTTCAGCATTTGCTTGAGAAAAAAAAAACCTCGAGGTACCTTTGATAAGCAAAACTGCGCAGCGATCAGCCAAGGTGCCGCCCCTATTTCGTCATCACTTCATCCCCCAACTGTCACAGATACTAGGTCTCCAACAAAAGCAATTACCAATTCGGAGCGGTCTCTCTTCGAATTGCGTGTTTTGAATGAATTTTTCAAAGATCTCCCAAGCAGCTGATAACCTATAGGAAGTGTGGTTAATTAATGCCAACAGAACTCTTCGACACCAGAGTGTGATGTTCTACGTCATGGCGGTCATGCCACTGACAGCAAATACAGAGATACGAGCCGTAAATTATTGCCCCCCGATGCCGGGGTTGAACGAAAGATGACTTGCAACAGATGATGGGCTCTAATTCATGCGCGAACGTGATTGAAATTTAAGTGATAAACCAATTATTGCTTCGAGGACGTGATGGGGCTCTTGAACCTCGGATTAGGCGGCAATGATTGGAGCCCCCGTATTGACTGCAACTAGATGTAATACATCACCGCAAGTGAGGGAGGAAGGCTTTAAGACCACCCGGTATTTCGAATTTATGTCTACGCCATTTCCGCGTATCATATGTCGCATCGGATTGGCAAATTTAATTACAACCAACGTAATCGGTTATTGGAACAGCTTCCAGTCCAGATTAATTCGAATGTGTGCATGCCGTTGTCCTCTCAACCCCACGCTTTGCATGCACGCTCAAGGGGTGCATGTGCACGGCAGTGCGTAAAGCTTGATGAATTACCCAATGGTGCCGACTGTTTGCGATATGGGCCTGAAACTGAATTGAATTTTAAATCGGCGATTAGCATTTACTGGGTACGTTCTCAATTGTTGTGAAGGTCACTTTCAGTGGGGCTTACAACGTTGTCTTTGCCCTTTGGCGTGGTATGGTGGTGGTTGAACGGCAATTCAAAACCGCATAATTGATTGCGGGTCAAGTGATTGCGATTGAATTAGTCGAATTATTGAGTTATACGATCGGAGATGGCTATAGACGACAGATGAATCGAAACTTCCAACCGAGGCAGTCACTGAATGATGAATGCATGTGGGAATATGGCTTCGCTTGTAATTGGCATATGTACGGTTTCACATTCAATGATTAGTGGTCACGAAGATGTTATTGCGACTGACGACCGTAATTTCATGTCACATTCGTTTTCCGGATTCAACATTAAGTGGTTGGAATATATTTAACTCCATTGTTAAATTTTCATGAATTTTTTTTTCTCGCTATGGAGTGAATACATGTAAATATACAGTCTCAGTCTATGGGAGTGTTGTGGCAGACGACTTATGGATTTTCCCAGCAATTAATCCGTTTTATTTCCCTGTCACCCTATCAACAATTGATTGCAATGGTTCGATAACGTCAGATCATCTGCTCAATTTGACCAAGCTGAATAACATCAGTGCAGGGTGAGCCAAAACAGGTTTAATTTTAAAAAAGTAATAAAATGAACAAAATTAAAATGTTTCCATGAATTTAGCCTTTATTAATGGGAACAATCATTCGCATTAATTATGAAATGCAACGTCGTTCAAGAGTCTGCCTCGGCTAGCTCAATCTTTTAAGACTTTGTCAATGGTTTCTGGCTGTAGCCCGAGGATTTTAGAATGATATTGACCCTAATTGAATTATTTTCGGATTGTTGGCATAACATCGGTCCTTCACGGTTCCCAAAAAAAAAAAGTCCATACGGGTTAAATCCCAGCTCCGGCGGGAAACTGACATCGTCATGACGCCAAATAACAGGATTTAGTAATTTGATGCACAAAATATTAATTGTGGTATGGGCTGTATGGCATGGCCTGTCATTCTGCTTGAACCAAAGGTCGTCCAAGTCCATGTATTGAATTTCAGCCAAAAACAAAGTCGGTCAGTCCCAATCTCATTTCCAGAAAAAAATCGAGTTCATAAATTGAGTCCCATACTCTGTGCCACAGCATTCACATTCTCATCGGTGCTCATCGTGCGACGACGGCGGCCATGAGTGTTGTTCAGTAGCATACCAGACTCACTAACTTTTTGTACAAACTTGCGTTCAGCAGTCCCGGTTAATGCTTCATTTTTCGGTGTATGAATATATTGGACAGTTTTGAAGATCGTTGACAAGACCTCAGAAGAGCCTCTCATAGAGTGCCACACACTTTACTTCTGGCTAAATTTATTAATTATTTAAGTAATCCAAACAGTTGGTAAAGGTGGACAATTTTACATCACGCGTAGTAGAAGTAACTTCAGGTGTTCCCCAAAGTAGTCATCACAGCTCACTGTTGTTCATATTCTTCATGAAATATTGAAATTTTGGGAGGTATTAACATTCGAGGATGACTTAAAAGTGTTTGCAAGCATCACAAATATTAATGAGGGTATTCGTTAATCAAAATGGTGTAAACATAATGCGTTGGAGCTTAATATATCAACATTTAAGATAGCCAATGCGCACCGCGTCACCGCACGGGTCTTATATTGTTTTATAATCGATCTTCAGCTCCTTCGACTTGATGAAGTTAAGGATCTCAGGGTCATATTTGTCACGAAATTAAATTGTTCACTTCATTATGATTATGGCATTTTTAAATCTAGCTCCTTGTTGGGACTTCTTAAACGGAATAGAAAATACTACGGAGAGTCAGCCCAGTCACACAGTCTTAACAGTCTTAAAACTATATACTGCTCGTTCGTCAGGCTGCATTTACAATACTCATGTATTATTTGGGATTGCCCATACAGTGCTCAAGGACTTAGCTTCGAAAAAATTCAAAAGGATTTCTGCCCATCCGTAAAGTAAACATAGTTGACGAACTTCCTTCTTATGACGAAAGTTGCAAGATCATTAACTTGCATACCTTAAGTTTCAGACGGACGACACTTTCCAGTCATGTTTATTCGCGACGTAATAATTTATCATATAAATTTATTTGAATTAGTTTTGCTTACTTACACTCAGTGGCCCGTGGCGTTTTAGGTATGTGCGTCGACCCTAAGGCACTTGGACCTATTTCCTGTCTAGAAAAACCTTCTCAAACTTAGCCGTTAGGATTCGGCATAAAACTGTAGTCCCTCTCCACTCGTTAGAGAACAATAGCACACCCAACACGAGTGGTTGCTGAGAAGCTAGGCCCTTTGCAACGAACTTGATTTTAGCTTACCTCGATTGTAATTTAAAAATGCGTTTTTTCGTTGAACTTGAATTAATAATATATGTTTATTAAAATACTCTGTGAGATGCAAAATCGGTAGATGATCCTAAGTTGCACAACAAACAACTGTTGTGTAAAACGTATTGTATTATGTACGGCTGAAGATTTTTTTTTTTTAAAAAACCCACTGTTTGGGCTATACAACACTCACTTTGGAAAGTTTTCCAGCTTAAAGCGACTAAATTTCACCCCGCAATTGCTTTCAGTCAATATTTCAAGAGGGAAACAGGTGGCCCATCCTGTATAAGCCACTAACAGCTTTCAGGTTTACAGCACAAACGGCTTCGGTTGGCTAAGTGAATCTATCATAATTCACAAAAATAAAAGTGCATCCGATTATTATGATAGCGAAAGTAAATTCAAATCCGATAAGAGAAAATGGTGAATTTAAAAAAAAAATACACATAAAAACGCTGTGACGTCCAATTGAACGTTACAATTTCCCATTAATTAGATTTGCTATCCCCAGCATGTCTAAATTGTAACTCTATCAACATCAACTCATCAATGAATGTTACACATCCACTGCGAATCCCCATCTTCACTCTCATTCGCACTAATCCATCAACCAGAATGGGAGTCCACCGATTTAATCCCTGCTCCAACAGCACAGTTCGTCTGGCGGCATCATCAAACCAGATAAACTCGTAAAGTATAATTAAATTATCGCCAACCTTCGGTCGGGTGGTTGGCGATTTCCCACATGAAATGAGCATCCCAAGCGAACACTCTGCATGGTCTCCACACATCTAGTGCCATGGCATCCCATAACGCGTTGATCTCTGTCTAATTGGTCCAATTGACCCACTGCACCCAGTGCTAAGCACATAAGTCTTCACCCCCTTAAGCATCCACCCCCAACACAATGGCACGACACCAAGCACACCACTCGCCGGCGATATACGCCGCACACCGCCCGTTTTCTCCCAAAGACCACATCAAACGGGCTGATGCAATGCGACCGGCGATTTATTGGAAACTTGTGCACGAATGCTATCATAAAACTGTAAGTGAATGCAAGTTTAATTAATTGTAGCGAAAAACGGGACAACATGAAGCCATCCAACCGAGTATGCGTAATGCGGTGTCTATCTGGTCCGGCAGCGCGGCTCTATGAGAGATAATCGAGTTCATCGAGGTTCACGCCTCAGTCGGAATTCAATTAGAACTTCAGTGTGGTGAAATCGAAAAGTGTGGCTGTTGGGGTGCTCCTTTGCACTTTCTATTTCAAACTACACACTGATCTATAGGCGAGACTCTTTTCTTATTTATGAGTGTGAACTTCGCAGATTAAGACGACCGTCGGCGTCGGGCGTCCACGTAATTCATGAGAAACAGAGAGCAAATTTATGGATCTCCGCAGATCGTAAATGCCCTGAAATACGTGTTGAACAGTGTTTGTATGTCGCCACCAAATACCGCAGTAGTTTGTCATTTCTCTTCGAATATTAATTTAAGCACATGTATCTTCAGTCATTGGTTATGCTTGAAAAGGGCGTCCCTCTCTCTGGGTGGGTTGTTCGATGTTTGATTAGGACTTGGAACACTTTTCGGTTTGGCTGTAAAAGGCAACCCTTGGAAAAGTAATTTCGTTTTGACACATGTTTTCGCCCAACCCGTGCCACCACTGACGGTGCAAAAATTGTGTGTGTGCTTTCCTGTTGTGTAATGGATTCGGAGGAAACTTTGAAATTGATTGCTCAGCACACTTAAGGCAAACAATCGCAGATTATGCGAGACCTCAGCCAGGCAATTAACTATTTTGATAAAGCCGCAGAGCTGACAAGTGCCATGATTAGTCACTCGACAATCACTGTGCTCAGTGGCACAACGTGAGCCACAGATCGTTGTCACTGTAACACTGTTGACATGCGAGTTTAAAGATTTTTGCGTTAATTTGTATCACAAATAGCGGTGATTAACATCAATGTTACTTCATTTGTGCCTTCAAAGAATGCCTCTGTTGTGGGCATGAAATGCAAGATATTAATAGAAAACTGAGGTGGAGCTGTGCGTTAAATGAACCTTTTTCCAAGATTCAGGCTAATGGAAGGCGCAGAGATGAATCCTCAATACTAAAACTGAGTCAGGATCAAAACGTCTATGCCCATGTCATGAGGTGCTAAGCAAACACATGGTGTGCAGTCGTGACATTTTCAGAAAGTATGCCATGCTTTAGACACACGCTCATCTGTTTGCCATTGTGACCTATATTTTTGCATTGGTTGCAGTGTTATGGAATATTATGTGTTCATCGTATTGACGTATACATTTTAGTTCATTGTGTTTTGACTTAAAAAACAAATGCCTTCTTTAAGGTTTGTTATTTCACAATATTGATAATTTAACAATCGCAGCAAAACAGCTATGTAGATGGCGCAGATGGTTGAGCGCCTGAATTTAGTTAGAGAGCTCTGCGGTTTGCATTCCAGTCGCCATTTGCTGTTGGTACCGCTGGAGTTGTCAATAAATGTCAAAATAACCTAACAATGGCTGAATGTGTTGTGTTTTACAAAATTTGTAATTCTGCTGCAGCTATGTACTCACAAATAAAGGAAAAACCTGCCTGCTATCTACAGCGTTGGGCCCAAGTTCACTATGAACTGTAACACCACCTAAGTGAGTAAGCAAGAAACTTATCACGTAGATTATTGCAAACAATGGTTTTTAATGTAGAGAATTAATGCACAAAGGTGGTAGGTGGTAGACAAATGAATTGTGGACGCCGTAGATGACATTGTTGTTGATTTTATTATATTTTTTTCCAATTTTTTGGGTTAAGTTTTTTGTTAAGACTTGCGAAGCTGGTGGGACTTAAGCTGGTTTATTTGTAAAGGGTGTTCTAAATAAGAATCGCCAATCTTAAACACAACACTCTATTTTTATGACGCAGCGGTAATGTTGACAATCGTTATCGATTTATAAGCAAAAAACGGTCCATGCACTGCCTAATCACACGTAAGACATGTTCAATCGTTAGAGTCAATTTATACCTGCTTCCAAATCCCTTCATTATCTCTTGGCTTTTTTGTCAATATTCTGGTCAGACTATGTTTGATTTGCAAAGTGTTGATCATATTTTTTGCAGTACCAGTTTACTCAGAATTTTTGTTCTGGTACAGCAAGCCCGACGAAAGATTGAGGTTATTAAAAACGAATAAAAAGATAATTAATTTGTTCTTAATAACCGCAAAATTCATAAAACATCAAAGATGAGGATTTTATGTCACAAAGGTGATGTCGGAATTTTCAACCAGACGAATAAATATGTCGGAAAATTATTCCGTGTGAGTCTGGCGTGGACTGATGAATCTGATGAATCATGGATTGTCTCCGAGTATCTAAGACAATTCATAATTTTATACATCAATGGAACTTGTTGTCTTATAGTGAATATAAACGGTTTGGATCGTTTAATTCTAAATTCTCCACAGACTTTAAAGATTTGTTGATACTTTTTGATTAAAATAGATTAGGTTGCGTTATTCAGCTGTTAGTGTTTATAGGAGTCTGTTTGAACTTATTTTCCTAAGTTATTCAAGCAGACTTAAAAAACTCCTTCACATTGTATATTTTTCTTTATAGCTATTGAACATTAAGTGATTGATTTAGCTGATGCTGGTGTTCTTCAGATTGCTTACTTGTCTAGTTCCATGTCAGCCAATTGAAAAGAGTGGATAACTCACAGGCCTACATGAAAGTGATTGACTTAATGAAGTCTGTTACCTTTTTGTATACGCATTAATGTTACTTAGCGGTAAACATTGAACAAATTAAATTTATGCTGAGCAAGGCAGCAGCATTCCTATCTTGGAAAAAGCGTCACAACGGGTAGATATAATTTTTACAAAGTCAAGTTTGTCAAGTTGTTCCTCAATCAAAGGCAAAACAACGCCCTGTCGTTGGTTAATAGAGCCTTCTCTGTAGCAACCAAGCTCACTTTATACAAAACAATAATCTTCCCAGCCAATGCAAGCAATTGTTGTGTTGATGGCTGAACAAAAAAATCGCTCACGAACTGTATTGTCAATACAGAGGACATAAACAACTTGTATCCGACTCTTGACTGGTGTGGCAAAGCAACAGAAGACGTCCTTGTCTAATGTGACTGACTCGTAGTATATCGGACGTAATTTTTGAAATTCAAAACCATTCGCACGTCACGCTTTTCTAAATTAGATCTGAAGATTTATGTCTTCCTCCTTTTTGTCTACCAGCATTTCCCACGCATATTTGTCATCGACTTGCTTTACATACGAACGTTCAGTCGACTTACCCCTCCATTCACACTAAATTATTTGCCTCAAAGCTGAGGTCATTCTCTCTTCACATAAGTCCTCATTGAAAACTAAGTAAATATGGTCACAAAGCGCTCGTATTGTTGTCATCAATTCATTACAAGTTCATACCAGTAATGAAGGAGTTGTTTTAGGTTTAATGAACTCAGCTGTCTTGAACGAGTTTAAGAAATGATATTTATATTATTGATGCTCCCTCAGATCAAACTCCCAATGATTGGGCATTTTCAAAATTAATATTGGTGAGGTATTGTTTCTGTCGCATGAACTTTTGCAACCCCAAAGACAAATATTCAGCCGTTCGGTTGAATTAATTGCGTACTTAAGATATTTATGTGAATATTAGCGGAATTTGCTTCTGCTAATCATTCTCTGAATTTTTGTCTTTCTTTCATTTTTTGAATTCTTAAAGCCAGACTAGTCGGGTTTCAAATGCTTAGAATATTCGAAATTTATTGCAGTCATAATTTCACATTAGCAAAATGTGTTTCGCAATTAAATGGAGATCAAACCACTTAAGAGCAGTCCGTTAGAGAAGGCACATTCAAGATATATCTTCGAAAATAAACAGACATGTGGAATTCGTTTGGGGAAACCAAACTTAAATGAGTGCAGAAAATGCGTTTTCAAGTATTGCATTAGTCCTGGAGCAGGACGTTACGCTACTGCTGATTACAATAAAAGTCAATCATAGTGGCCATTTATTTTATGATTGGCAACGGAAATACTATGAGCCAAACATAGCCAGCCACCTTGGAATTCGTAGACTCTTGGACGGGGTCATGTCGCTGTGCAGCCCGCAATCTTATTTGCGGCCTTGAAATCGGAAAGTATGCATTGGAATATTTGCATTTTTAGCATAATATTTCTTTTAGGATTTTTGAAACAATACTGGCTCTATGTTGACAAGTATGTAGATAGGTAGAAGTGGTCGCTTGTGCAGGGCCAGCGCGAAGCACTTAGGAACGTATTTTGAAGATACAAAAAAGCGTTATGTTACTATGCATTTATGTATGTAAGCTCCCTGAACTTAATTATTTTCTAAAAAGTCAAATGCCATACATGATTTCGAAAAGAAATAATAAATCCCACCAAATGTTGTATTCTATTGTTCTCTGAACCTGGCTGGTTAAAAGGTAAGGCAGTAAAAGTAAGTTAAAATTAAATTGAGAAAAGCTGAAGAAGGAGGGCGCTAAACATAGGACCTGCATAGGGCGCTCATTTCACTCGAACCACGCCTGGGTTTAATGAGGAATTAAATAACACTGGTACCGTTTTTATGCCACGGGTCTGATTCTGAATATGAGGTCTTTTGTTGTAATATCTGTAAGTCCAACGCGATTAGTCAAGGAAGGACATTAGTTCTCAACAAGTGAGTTGAAGATGGTCTAGAAAGCGCTTGCTGTCTGCCTCTAGCAAGGGCCGGGCTGCTGGGAGCGAAATGTAAGGTAAGGTAAGGTCTCCCTCTCATTGTTTTGCATGTGATCTGAAACTCTGATTAGGAAACGTCATCAGTTATAGCGGTTGCATAAATAGTATTAACCACAATCAAATGCTTATACTTAATATCATATTTATTTGGATAAAGATTATCAATTATGTTGAAAAAATCTCTTGTGGGTATGTGCGTCGATCCCAACCAACATAGACGTCTTAGGTTCAATCCCTAATCTGAGCGACAAACGGCCCGGACACCATCAGATCACTCGACACGTGTCATCAAATCTTTCTAATAGCGTCTTAAGCCTCTTTTGACATCTCATTTGACAGCCAGGGCATGAGGCAATTTTGAATGAATTCTGCCGTTATATAAGTAAGCATGCAACAGACTTGCAATAAATTCGAAACCCCAAGAAGAACAAAAATATAACATTTCAGCTTAAACACACGGAAACTGCGATCAAGGGGACTTCCATTGAAGCACATGAGAAATCTCCATAAATCAACTGATCAATTTAATACTATGAAGCTTGATAGTTAAACGGTCGAAGCGTTTTTTTTTAAATTACTCGCGTCATTTGCTCAGAGATGTCATGCATGACAGTGACTCACAATCCACCACGCAACGTGTTGGAAAATTGATTTAAAATGAAATTAGGGTTGACGCGGTAAAATAGGTACTTATTGATCATACGTTACGGTCGAGGAGTATACATACAGAACGAAAGTCTACCGTATAATCACAATTCGATATATCCTTGTATGCTGCTGTTACAGTTTCAAAATGCTTAGAGACTCAACCCTGATCAGGCGACCAAAACCTCCGATCTAACATTCGTAACCTCCCATTTTGCACTTTAGACCACTGTTTACTTTCAATGTACACCCAGACCGACATTAATCATCTAACAGGTCATATTCAAACGAACTATAAACTATGGCGGTATACCAAACACACTCATGAAGCCAGCATCACTCCGGGAGACTCATAAATGGATCGACATGAGCTAATGCGGAAAAAAAGCACGCGTCGAAAGGATTTATGTGACTTCCCAAGTGCCTCAATAACATCGACCAACGTACGATGTACAGCTCTGATTTTCTCTGCAGTAGTTCGGTATTCCAATCACGCCATGCCTTAATAGAGGCAATTAGATTTTGAATTTACTACTAGCGAACACCCGAGAGATGAGATGAACCCGAAGAGTGGCAAATGTAAACAACATCAAGCGCCCACGAAAGTGTTCCTCTCCTTGCGGTGTTCCCAGACGCTGGGGGATGTGATGGATTCCACTCCATTGATGTGCCTGTGATCGATGCCAGACAACCAGCCATGAGATGCATATAAATAACGCCGCTGAGGGGTGCGGTATTGCGTTCATTATTTGAGAAAAAATACAAGCATACAAGCATCTTCAAACAGATGTTAATAAAATCGTGTAATAAATTCAAATTTTCAAGTTAGCACTATCCAACTGGGTGTGGGTGAGAAGTGTCTAAACGAAGGTTCGAATGTCTGTCTTTCATTCATCTGATGTTTTATGTCTATTGATGATATTAATACACACATATAGTTGTATCTGCAACTGTATCATTAGTTGCTGAGAAAAAGATGAAAAAAAAAGTAATTTTATTTTTAAACGGTCTCGCATGGGAATGTGTAGCGACAGACTGGCTGGGGTTAGTTGTCGCGCGATTTGTGGTTCATATTGTAGTGGATATGCCAGTTGACATTTTGAATATTAGCCAAAAGTATTAGCCCTATATGTTCCAAAAATAATTGCTATAAACTATGAGACAGACTAGACATGTCCGAGAATCGCGGCGCGTTCGAAACGGTTGCCGAGGCAGTATGAATGAAATCTTTTGTTTGGCTTTTATTTTTAACAAATTCTAAGAATCATCAACTAATTACTTTGAGACACACTGATGAAATGGAATTAGTTGTTCGTCGGAAAGTTAAAAACGTTTTTCTTTATAATAGAAATACTGAACGATTGAGAAGAAAAGTTTATGACGCTCAGTATAGTTTGTCAGACATTAAAGCAAACAATACGTCAACTATTGCTCTTTGATTTGTTTTTCTATTTTTGGCGTTGATTGAGGTCCTTCTCCACTTCTGTGCATCGACAGAGACACGACGGAAGCGCCTTCTCTGCTTCACTATGCTCGGAGTCTTAGCCGTGGTTTCGTGTACACAACCCACAGGACATACTTGTTGCAAGCATTCTGCAGTCTAAATACCCTGAAACATGTCTGGGCCCCTGGGTCTCGGCGGGATCTCAGGAAATGAGATCGCGGATGAATTTATCAGATAAGCATCAGTGGAAGTACTTAGGACCCGATCCCGGGTTATCTGCGTCCTTTGTTAGGGCCTTCTTCTCTACAGCATAACTGGAGGGGGCACGACTCTCTACAAACCAAACGCATGCTTCCTTATGTTTGCAAGAAATTCGTGGCATATTTATTTTCTCCACAGACGACTTACCAGTGTACTCACGGCTAAATGGCACATGGTATTGTCTCCGGTTCGATTGAGTGAAACCAAAAGTTAATATGCTTTCATCTAGTTTTCAAATCTGGTAAAATCGATGAAACCATCTGCGACGCATGTCTAGAGGACAACGACAGCGAAGAGTGTGCGACTAGAATTGTATCCCAGAGCAGAATGATGTATGATCCATATCGCGAAAGCGCAAGCAAATCTAAAGATTGCTGCCTCGTAGTACTATGGACCACTTCTTGAGTCTGAGTGCTCCAGTGTAGTGTTTAAAAACTTTCGACAAAAACAAAACATTCTGTACTCACGGCTTAATGGCACAGCTTCTGAAGTATGCACCCTTGGTTTTAGGGTATCAGGTTCGATTAAGTGAAACCAAAAGTTAATATGCTTTTATCTAGTTTTCAAATCTGGTCCAGTCATCATTTGCCGTTGTCAATTTTGCTGGCAGCCTAACCTAACTTAACCTACCAGCGTACTAACTACACTCTCGCCAAATACTAAAGACTTCTAGAGCTAAGCGATGAAACGCTCAGAGACGCTTGTGAAGAGGACAAAGACAGTTTAAAGTGTGTGACTAATAATCTAACTTATCGCACCCTTACTCGGATCAGGTCGCATTTATTTGGTGCTAATGTGGTCAGAGCTAATGATGTAGGCTCCGTATTACGGAAGCTTAAGTAATTCTAGTAAATGTCTTCTTGAGTCAGAGTGCTCCAGTGTAGTGTTTAAGAACTACCGACAAAAACAAAAGATTCTGTTATCCGATAGTTCAATAAATCCTTAAGCTTGGTACAGGTTTCTCGCACTTAATTTTTACCCATTTACTCTGTATCCAGCAAGACAAATTGAATGCGGCACTTGCTTGTTATTCCAGTCAACAACCGTTCAAAGAAATCAGACCATAAGCTTAAACACAGTGTATTTATTGCTCCAAAAATAATGAATCACTTTTCTCAGATTATGAGTACTTTGCCTCAAGTGACTTTCCCTTCGAATTCGCATGCCAATGACTCCATGGATCCTTGAGTTCCGATAAATAATTGATGAAAACAAAGGCAGTCTGGTGTCTTTGAGATCATAGCCTTCATAATTTCGTTTATTCATAATGTGCCTCCCCTTGAAAAACAGTTTTTATTTTGTTCTCAAGACGATTTCCATGAGTTGTCTGTACTCCAAAAAAAAAAACGCAATTCCACTCGACCGATCAAATACAAATAGGTTCCTTTCAAGTCAAGGAGCAGTGAGTATCCACAGGCCAATAGCCAGAAGCCGAAAGCAAGTGCAGACTTTATATTTAAGTTAAAATGTCTTCATTACTAGCACGTGTCCCCGGGAACCATAACATCTATCATTCCAAGAACTCATTCTGTCATCAAATGCCCGTCCTATACTATGGGCCATCCGCGCCCTGCTGTGTTGCTGAAGGCACCCCCCCACCCTGAAGACGTCTTTCATATCACAGTCGTAAATTTCAAATATCGTCACTCAAAAAATGTTACAGATGACATGTACATTTCTCATTCGAGTCGACTGCCCGTCCGACCAAGTGTTGGTCGCTGCGTTATGAATTCACAGTCAAATGAGTTCTCTGCCCAGAATGCCAAAAAGTGAAATGTCTCAATTTGTCTGTACTTGGCCTGGCGTGCGTGGTGTTCAATGTGCATGTAGGTCTGCTTTGTCGACCGGATGGAGACTATGGTCTACCGCCTGCTGGTTGGCCCCACTTGGTTGATTTTTGGATTATCTCCGTATTTTGAGTGGAAGTGACAGTCATGTGGATATGTTTAAACATCCATTAACTTGGTAGTGGTGGTAATGTTTGCGGTTCAATAAGTGGAACTAAGATGTGAGGAATTACTATGCATCTGACTGAGCTCTTATTGAATACGGAATATCTTACAGTATGACCATCCTTAAATCTGATGAATTACCACGCAGCTGACCGAGCTCTTTTGGTATTTGAAACTCATATTCATTTTGTGGATTTTTCAATTTAATTGGTATTTAATCTTCGAGATTTTCTCGAAGGCAGCTTATGCCGGTTAAAATGAATGCAATGAATGATAAAATTCAATTAAAAATTTAAGTGACTCAGATGGCTGGTCCGGAATTACATTCTCTTCATTTAACAAATAAATGTGAATGAATTGCATTATATCATCAACAAAAGAAGCAGACTGTATAGTAAGGGTAAGATTAAACTTTGTTCTTATTGGTTCGCTCACATTTCTGCTTAAGGCAAGGGAATAGGTTTGGTTATTGGACTGCTGGCGAAATTATCAATACACCCAAACCATTGTTGGCCCATTGTGGCACCCAGTGTCAGTGACTGGACCAGATTTTAAAACCAAATAAAAGCGTATTAACTTTTGCTTTCACTATGATTCAAACCTGGGATCCCTATTACCTAGGGCAGGCGCTCATCTAACTATTCCATCCAGTTGTTAAGGCAAGGGAATGTTTCATAGCTTGATCAGAAAACGGGCCTTGGTAGAAAGCTTAAAAGGTGGCCAAACAGGAATGGACACAGTGACCTGATGGACCTTAAACATCATTTGAAGAATAAAGGGTCTCTTGAAGATGATATTCGTGACATAATCGGACTTGCCGCAGATCATGGAAACTTAAGATATCGTAGGATGAAGACAGTGCATAATACATTTTGCATGCAGTCGTATCACCTTTATTTATAGGCATGACTGCACAGACAGGGGGTGTGGTTAAACCAGAAGGCAGATAACCGATACCTGGTCTTGATTCTAGACACAGTAGTTGTTAAGATGGCTCATCATCATTCTTTTCTGACACGCATGATCCACTAAAGGGGTGGCTGGGGAAAAGCGCTATTACGTCAATATACCCAGATCACTGTCCGGTGTGGCTAAGGGTAACTCATACCTCAATACGGTGAAGAACTTTCCAACTGAAGCTCCAAGTTCACTCCGGATATCAAACAAGGAAGTTTAGGTTAAGTTAGAGTGACTGCCACGTAAACCAAGCTGCACTTATGGTCCTTAGACTGAGCAAAGTTCAAAGGGACGGATCTTTACATCCAATAATTCTTCGGTCTCTTTTGGCTCCCATTAGTTTTGTCTGATATCCTAATTAGGCAGCGTTCTTTAAGTTATTCAGACCACTTGACTCTTTTTCTTCCTATTTAGCTTTAGTAGTAGATAAACAACAGCGCTTTTTCGCTGTAGTCTTGCCAATACAGTCGAATATTCCTTGTATCCAGCTCGGTTAAACACCCTACTTGGGGTCGAGAATCTACGTGGAAGTACCTAAAGCAGTCGCTGGCTGATATCTGTTGGACGTATGACATTTTTTCGTCTAGGATTAACAACAGATAAAATTAAAATCTTCGAAAATCCCATCTGTGAATCATACAGAGAAGAGAAGAGAGATCTCTATCTGAAAAGCTCTTCAAAGAATTAAAATCAAATTGTCTAGTGATCACTTGCAGTCTCTAAAACTCGATGGTTTGCCAAAATTCTAACAATGTATGGTTCACGTTTGCTCTCAAACCAGAAATATTAACACGTGCTTCAATGAGCCAACACGTATATGAGTAATTATTTCTCTACGCTCTACCGACACAACATGCACATCACTGATTGTGCGAGCGCTTATCTGAATTGTGCAGAGATAGCACTTACCGCTTAAAGCCCGGGTTTGAAAGATTTTTGTTTTATCTGATAATTTATGTAAGTGTAATCGACGTTTGAGTCGTTAATTGTTATGGTTTAAAATTGTTCACAACCAAAAGGCGATTATTGAGATTGGATATTTACAAGCTATCGGCAATAAGCTTTAGATTGATTTACGTTCGCTCATTCTTCTCACTAATAAGCTATTAAAAAAATGATGTAAGATGATTGTACCGTGTTCGTCGTATTGATGAGTAGCAGTGTTTTTTTTTTGTGCTTATTTGACAATCCTCGGTTGCCTCACACTTTATTAGACTACAACCGAGGCTTAAAATCTGTCAAGTACCTGCCAACACATGTATCTGTCAAATTCAATTTAAAGGATATTAAAACTTGTTTCGCTCTGTTCAAGATAGGTTACATATGTCGCCTCTGGAACAAATCGCATGTTAACAGTCTTCAAGCTTATTCACGACATCGTAGTGGGTATCATCTTTGTTGCATCTCTTAGCACAGTGTTATTCCAGTCAATGAAAAGGCTGAGGAGCCAGTTAGAAGAGGAGGTTTGCTTGCCACTGGCAATTAATCAATATGATAACATTTTACCTACAGATGTCATCAATATCTCAATATCAGATGAATGGAACTAGACACTTGCAGGGCAAGTAACGCCCTTTATTAAAAGTGTCAACAAAGATAAGTGCAATCCTAAGCACAGAAGAATTACAGAAATAAATTAAGGTTTTTCGTTTCGGTTTCGCTCACGTGCAAGAATAATTGGAGCCCCACTACAAAGAGTTCTGGAGAATTTGCATTAAAGAGGAAAAAAATTAAGCAACACCCAACCACTTGGAAGCTACAGATTCAGCAGCCTGGAAGAAATGTCAAACATAAAAATTCAGATCATGCCGAAATTCAATAAGGACACTGTGAAGGAAGTGTACAATCTCTGAAGAGACCACTTAGATACCAGCAGTTACTTCTTAGGTGTCAGTTAGTTCCACTGGCTAACGAGGAACCGGTGGTTTAATCACGTTCAAGTGATAGCATTATGAATCCAAATACGATCAATGACTGACTGACAATCCCTCTTACCTAATTTATTCTAACCTACTCACAAATCTGCTCCATTAAATTTGCCCCGACCCTATAAAATTGATTTTCTGAAGACGAATTTGTCTATTAATGCAAAAAGCTACTTAGAAAGTGAAAGCAAGCATCTATTGATGTATTGATAAACGGTACGTTCAGTAAGGAATGCAAGCAATGAGTTGAATGATGTCCTTTGAGATGTTAATAGGTTTTCAATAAAGGAAGCTTGCTTTCTGAGTTACCTATGAATTCAGCAAAATACATCATCTGTGCACAGAACAATTTATTGGAACATTTTGGGGCAATGTACGCTGTAAAGAATTTTTTTAAAAAGTGACAAGGAGGGTGTAAAATTCTTTTAATTACTTCATTGTCATAGACTAACGTTTTTTGTCCGCAAACGAACGAATCATTCATAAAATTTGTCGGAAATTACAATACTTTGGAAAATTTCCTGATATGTGACATTTATGTACCAATTAACTTACGAATTCTCCCTGTGTATGATTCATACAACAAAGCAAAGAGCAAAGACTGGATAAGACAGTCACTAGGAAGTAACAAAAGAAATCGAATCAGTCTTACCGAGTGGATTGGTGCAAAGCAATCAATCGACTACAGTTCTCAGAGTCAAGTCATTGGACTTATAGCCATTTGGACCATTGAACTGAAAGTGAATAGCATTTGTTTAAAACAACTTTGCTGTCCTAAAGTGTGGAGACAAGCTCTCCAACCGATGGCTATGTTTCACAGAAAAAAAAAAGCGAGAATTGTCCGTCTATGAGTATATTCTACATCAATGGAATAGCAGAAGGAAGGTAATAGAGCCTTAGAATCGTGAAAAATGAAGTATATAAATACCCTAAGAACGGACACACAACATTGACGCCACAATGACAAGTGGTATTTCATTACTAGAGTCTTCTTTCAAAGAACGAAGCCGTACTCGTATGATACATCAACTATTACAGCCGATGCAACACCGATTTCAGACAAAAACTGCTTGCGATCTTGTAGACTATTCTATTTGTTTTGACATTTTTTAGAACATATTCGGAGTGAACTGTACGGGCTGTATACGTATCTACATGAGTCTAGGCAGACGTCGGCGGATCCAATAATCTTCGATTCCGACGCAGCGAAACAACACACCAGAACACGGCAGACGTGGTGTGCGCAATTGTCTTATCCGGAGAGATTGACCTTGAACCGAAGTTCAGTTTGTATGACCAACCTTCAACCTTCAACAGTACAAATGTCGTGAGTCGTAAACAGGACTTTTCGACGCATCGAAATGATCATTCTTCATACTGCAAGACAGAAACATTTGCTCTTTGTCAAGCATCAACGATACATGCGATGTTTGCTACTGCATGATAATTCAATAGACATAAAAAATGAACGACGATTTTGTCTTAAACAAACATCATGCACACCTGACAGTTGACATATGTGAGACTGTGATATTGATAGAAGCAAAAATAAACACCAGATAAGTCACTTGTCACTTGCAATGAAATTAACAAAATGTCAACAAATCTTAGTCATCCGATTCCGCCGACAGAAAATGTCTCAAATTGGGAAATTTCAAACACAAAACAAACGACGACCGTATACTACTCTCGAGATCGTTTGTCAAGGACAGCCATTCCTGTCAATTATAAGGCCAACCCAAGAAAATAAAACATGTTTAAATTTATTACTAATCATCAATCGCGACCACGTCCATCTGTCATAAATTAATGAACCAATAAATCTCTTCCATCTCTATATATAAACCGTTTATTTTTAATCCCCCTCTGGGCCAGTGACGGCAGCGTCTGCATTCTGTGTATTCGAATCGCAGAGTCTGTGTCAGTCTCGTGTCACTTATTAGGCCACTCAAAAAAGGTGAACAAAAAATACCACAAAATTCCGGAGCGTTTGTGACGAATAAAGATTTCCTCCAAGTGATGGGCGCCAGTTTGAATTAATTTCTCAAAAGTACTTTGTCCCCGAGAAACGACGACAAACGAACGTGCATCTGCCTGCGAACATGCTCGCAACTGCACAGATCATTGCACCCCCCATTGCCGTATGTGCGGGCGTAAATACGACAGCCCGCTGAAAAATTTGAACATAATGCACTGCCACTTCCAGGTACCGGCTTTGGTAGCTGTTGACGCCGCCGCGCCGCCATCTCATGTGAAGCGGCACAAACAACACACCGCCAGTCAGGGGTTCACTTCGTCTGGCTAATCCATAGCCTCTTGGGGGCCACTAATTCATTGAGCTCCATGACTTGTGCTGCCTTGCTGGCGTATGTGTACCGCGAGCCTCGTATCACCGCACTAGAGGTGGCCTCCTCGGGGCACCCGCACACCGCAGCACACAGCCGGGAGCTACAAATTTCGTGCGTTCTTACATGATATTAATGTCATTAGCGCGAATTAAGTGTATGAAGTTGTGGAAACTGTTTTTGTTGCTATTTTTGAGCGGGTGGGCTGTTTAATTTGGATAAAGCAAAATATATTCGCCGCACATGTGGGGAGTATACTTAGACTCATGGATGCCGATGGGGTGATAAACTTACTTGATTTGTTGGCGTTCTGCCGCTGTTTGCTGCGCCACGCGGTTGCGGGATGATGGCAAACTTGTTGTTTAGATTCAATTTTTTTCTTTTCGCCTTTGATTTCAAACCGTTTTGTTTGTGTTGAATTAACAAGAACCGTTAATTGCGAAAGAACTGTTTATTTGAACGCGAAGTACACCACGAACACGACCCGTACACCCGTATTCTCGAACGGATCACAGATAAATATTGTATTTAAAACACACAGCAGAGATGTCTTGTTGATACGGTTTGTTTCAAATCGTAAACCACTCAATGATAGCCAGCAAGAGATGAATAAATGGGAGTCGTTTAAATTTCATTTAGTGCCTCATTACGCGGTTAACACACTTTAATTTCCATGCAAACATATGTACTCAAGTACATACAAACAGAAGTGAAATAAAAGCAGTGAAAAGCGGATTGTACCTTTATTGGGTATGCCCAGTGGGTGGTTTTGACATGAGACTCAGATCCCGATTCAAACTAACACTGACCGACTAACTGAGATTGATTGAGTTTTGCGAATACATCTGCTAAATCACAGCGTGACAACTACTATCGTGGACGGTGATGACTTTCAAAACAGTCGACACGTTGAATTATAATCCGAGCGGACCTATCACACTACTCGACGAATAAATACGCTATAACGCGGCGTTTCTGAAAAGAGGCGACGACGAGCACGACCATTCACAAGAGCGTGCACTGAAAAACTGCTCAACAGTGTTTCGTCGTGGCGAGATGAAGGCTTCGATTGTCGCTCGACTTTGGATTCGGTGGTGGATGTGGTGGTCGGTGGATGGCACACGGACGGGCGGACATGCATGGATGGTTGCGGGTGGACTGTTGTAAGTGGCAGTGTGACAGTCCGATTTGTATGAAGGAGATCAACAGTGGCTGTGGCAACCGCAGTAACTGAGGCGAATGTGCGACATTGTACGTTGCAATGGGGTTGATGTTGACTCAAACAAATCTCGGTGAGTGGGTCCTACACACCGATTTTTTTTTTTCAAAAATATATATTTTTTTATTAATTGAACTTATGAATGAATTATTCCAGCGAAGGGTGTGTTTGTTAGTCTTCGAAACATAATACTTATAAGACTACTTCGCACTTAGTTAAATTAAGTTGTTTAAGCCGTTGATTATGTGTAGGTTACCTTTATTGTTGACTAGTGAAATGTTGGAAGGGTTTTTTAATAATTTTAAAGAAGTTTCACTTAAAATCTGTGTACTTAGTTGAACGTAATAGAGATTCTTTGACTCATTTCAAATGATATCCACAGCGAAGACTAGGCAAATTAGCGTAAAGTATATCACCCAATCTAGGTTTTAATGAGTGGAATGCGACGCAGTCGCCATCGAAAATAATATTTATTCTTATTTATTAGCTTAAATTTCGTTCAATATTCGGGTATGGAAAATTAATAAAAAAAATGATGTTATAAAAACGATGTAGCACAAAATGTTCCTGATTCAGTACAACACTTTTTTCACGTGATTGGTTGGTCTTTTAAGCACTTGCCACACTTTTTTTACACTGAGAACAAATTGTAATGGCTCTATTACCGGAACAATACTTGGCACTTTTTCTTCCTTTTTGGAAAGGAAACGATTTTACATGAAACTGCTGATGATACTGCCGTATTTGTTGTTCTCTGATTGCATTCTTTGAATGCAATTGATAGTTCCTCTCCTAACTGGAATAAGAAATCTCTCCGTGAAATATTTTGCACCTGTCGTTTCTTTGTAAAGAATCCATGCGTTTATACCAATCAAATCAAGGATATTGAAAAACACGTGCGTAGGCCATCTACGGCACTTACATTTCACGCTATATTTTCTTGCCATTTGGTCAGTCATATCGACCCCAAGTTTTGTGCTGTTGTAAAATTTTATTGTTTCAGGAAGACGCTTATTGTTGTTTTGGGATGCCATATCTTTTATTAGAATTCAAATAGTGTTATCAAATGGTTATGAAAAAAGAGTTCATGAATGAAAAGTGTAGTAAAGTCTTTAAGGTGTCAAAAGACACCCCATGGTAGGAATGGGTATACCATGTACGTATCTTGAGTTTCAGGATGAGTACGAGGATAATGATGCCACAAAATTAATTTAACAACTATTATATGAATTTACAAAAATTAAAATTAGAAAAAATTATTCAACTTGGAAAATAATTTCAAGTCAAAGTTTCAAAAGGTGTCTACTTTGGTAAGAATAGTGTTAAAAAATAAAAATGCCGAAGCAAGCAAGTGCCTTTGTAAACTTGCTAATACCTTAGTTCTATCATGTGTGCTCCTACTTACATCCTACTTTTATCACATGAGTTTAGATTGCAATCTCCAGTATTTAAGGCTGCTTTTACACGTGCAACTTATTGATTGAGATTCTTTCGAATCTCATTTATGATCGCAAGGCGAATGTATTTAAAGTTTGCAACAAACAAGTAATATATTATATATACATGATATGATAATATAAGGAAGCCCGATTGGAGTTATTTTAAATATTTTGAAGGGGGCTGTGGTGAAAAAGTTCAATGCTGTCTTTTCTGCAAATGAAGAACTTAAGAATATCAATTTAAATTGTGTTGTAAATGGTGCTGAAAACTACAAATTGTTCCTAAATTTTAGACGCCAACGTGACGTATTTCAACTCGGCCCACTTGTATCTACCCAGGTTGGTTAGGTTAGGGTAAGTTAGTGAGCTGCCAGCGACATTACTAACACACTTAGACCACCGTTCGAAGCCGTTTGATCACAACTCACTGGACCAAGGGACAATACAAGGTATTTGTTGCTAGCAAATTTCCAAATGTATGTGATTGTACTTAGTATAATGCCAAACAATTTTGTTTTTACAACTAGTTTTTAAACGAAGTGTCAAATTTATCTGTGTTCATTTTGACAATTATTGCACTTGAGCACATACTGATTGCGGAAGAGAAATGATTCTGGCAGCATTGTTTTTATCGCCATTTAGGAGTTAATATAACATTTGTTTTTTCATGTTTTTCTGTAATCTGTATATTGTAATCATTTTTGAATTGAATTTTATTCGAGAAATTAACGCACGCTTTCGTCAAATTTAAATTTCTAACATCTCCACCAATTCGCCTATATGAAAACCGCTGGATATATTTCTGACATTTTGTAAAGTCAAATTGAAATGTGTCAATACTCGACGGAGATTGACATATGTGTATTGTGCCTTCAAAACTATCCACCGGTTCAATTTAATAGAAATGTTTTTAAAACCATACAAACTAAAAAGCAATGCACCACTTAAGGGATCTGATAGCAAGCGCCTCCGGCTGCGAATTCAACAAGCCTTCCCCGATGTAACACCTGAACAAATGCAGGAGCTGATTCCAAACAAATCGGCCGTAACCATGCTGAAGATTACCACTTATTCGGACTTTTTGACTACAGTGTTCTGTGTTGACAAACGGCCGATGTTTTTCGAAATCGAGGGTGGATTCCTGGCTCCAACTCTCTACGCTATGTGGATAGTTTCGGACCTGCTGCCATACTTCACGACACATCCTGGTGTGTTGCCAAAACTGTCCAACGGTGCTGACCTTATGTTGCCGGGTGTAGTGCATAAAGGTGTTGGCATGAACATGTACGGCCGTTACAGGAAAGGACAGCTGGTAGCTATCAATTTGACAACAAATGACTCAGCTGTTGCGGTGGGAACTCTGGTAAGATCAAGTGATGACCTGTACATGTGTGGTGGGCATGGTTCAGCTGTGAAGATGTTGCACATATTTGGGGACAAACTCTGGGGACACGAACCTTCCCTGGTCTCTCAGATTCCTGACAAAATTCGACCTGCGTTATGCGAGGATGATTTCCCCGCGCTAGGAGCTGCTTCGTCTGCCAAGCCTATTATGTCCCCAGTGGCTCCCGCTGTCGTGGAAGAAATACTGAATGTTAGCGAAGCAGATGATAAAGAGGACTTGGTGGAAACAGAGATAATCGAGGATATTCAACAACTGGGAATTGAGGACAAGACAATTGATGAAAGTTTAATTGCCGATACTGTGCTACGAAACGCCTTTCTAACCGCTTTGAAGCATCATGGTAAGGACCTGACACTTCCAGTTCTGACAAGCAATTTCTACCGTCTGCATGTTGTGCCTGAAGCCAAGACTCCAATTGATATCAAGAAGACCAAGTATAAGAAATTGTCGAACTTTCTTAATCAAATGGTCGAGGAGGGTTTCATAGTTGTGCGGGAGGAGACCAAAGGCGTTGATAAGATCACATCAATCGACTACAGCCACCCAGAACTGGTGAACTTCATCGCTGATGCTAAGACTGCGGAAGATGACAGGGAAAACGCCCAGCCATCGCTGTATCATTCGGAAATGACGGAGCTGTATCTGGTCACTGACGCTGTTGTGACGTTCTTCACAAAACTAAACTACAAGCGAGGCGAAGGAATCTCAAGTGTGCAGGTCAAGAAAGTCCTTCGCGAGTACGTCAGCAAGAACAATCTTCCGATAGCAGATCCCGTGAAGAAATCCATCAAGCTCGACGAATGCCTTCAGCAGATATGTGCACGCGCCGAGGCTCCCCTAGACACCGTCTTCAATATCATCTTGAGCAAAATGAAGCACACCTACGAGATGAGAAGCACAAAGGATGCGGCGAAAAACAAACCTCTCATTCAGATGTCATTGGCCACACGTTCTGGAAACAAAAAAGTCACTCTGGTCAGCAACATCGAATGCTATGGCATCATACTGCCGGAATTCATTAAGCTGTGCAAGCAGGGAGCTGCAGCCTCAACGACGATTGTTAAAGTGCCCAATCAGAACCGTGAAATGCTTCAGATTCAGGGCAACCAAGTTCGCTTCATATTCAATCTACTGACCGAGACGTACAAGATCCCACCGAAGCAGATACTCGGTCTGGATCTAGCGAAACCTGTTAAAAAGAAGAAGTAGTTCGTGTAGATATCGAATGTTGTAATTTGTTCTATTTTTGTTAAGGCCAGATAACTGCAATAAAATCATATTTATATTGAATTGGGGTTTTCTTTTTTTTTTTGCTCAGCTTGTGTGCATGTCGGGATGAAAATGGATTACTGGAAGCCTATATAAGACACTTATCATCCCGGTCCTGCTCGCAAAAGCGGTTGAAGAAGTAAAGTCCGCACAGTTATGCGTGCGACCTTTGGTCCAGTTTGTATTGACGGTTCCAGGGGGAGCAGATTCAACCGCGAACTGTACGGGCTGTACAACGACATAAAACTAGTCAGGCGTCTACGGTGGCTGGGCCATGTAGAGCGTATGGACAACTCAGCCCCTGACCGAAGAATCTTCGAATCTGAACCTGTGGGGCAAGGAAACAGTCGAACCCCGCGTTTAAAGTGGACAATTACCTCAACCAACTTAGTGGTTGCGAAACTGGAAACAGCTAGCCAGAGATCGCGCTAGTTGAAGAGCCTTGTTCGTTGACGCACAGGTCCACCCCAGGATTGTAGCGCCATACAAAAATGAGGAATGTGTACCTTGTGCACGCAGTTACTTTGGAAATCTAGAATATTCTGCTGGACGTTGTGTGAAAAATACATTAAAGTAGATGGCAGGTACAAATTTAGAAAGTTTGAAAACCAACCGATTGGTGAATTATTTTGAATATTCCTTATTGGAAGCCAACCTGTCTTTTAACTCAAAGGCATTTTTTTCTTGTCTAAATAGTCTTCGCTGTAATACATCTTAAAATTTAAAATTACCTAAATATATCCCACAAGCAACAGAAATAAATAACTTCGTCTCTTAAAACCGATTCCAATTGCAAACGATAACTTCGATAACTCACCACTTTCCGAACACTTCCTATCCAACATGGCAGTCGCACGAACTGTCACAATCGAAGCAAGAAGAAGCAAATTTGGTGATTTGCACAATTTCGATTTCGGTGTAACTTGTCATTATCGTGGGCATTAGTTTTCACAAGAAAAAACAATAAAAAAGGTAACATTCTCCACAAAATAATCAGTAAAACAATCGTCTAAAGTAATCTTTTCACATTTCACACAGCATTTATATAAAATATACTAAACTTCACCTGAAATCTTCGATTGAAAATTAAGCTTCTTTGTTAGTCAGAGGGTAAGAGCCATTTTGTCTGCCTCGGCGGCCTCCTTTTTTCTAAGATAACCAGTTTCACTGTTTTTTTTTTCTTCATGCAGCACGAACTAAGGTAATATACGTAAAGATGAGTCTTACATCCGCTGCGGGGATCATATCCCTTTTGGATGAACAAATGCCGGATCTTAAGATTTTCGCCCTTAAGAAATTGGACAATATTGTCGATGAATTCTGGCCAGAAATCTCTGAATCCATCGAGAAGATCGAAATGTTACATGAAGATCGTGCATTTCCGGAGAACAAGTTGGCCGGCATTGTCGCTTCGAAGGTCTTCTACCACCTCGGCTCGTTCGAAGATGCCTTGACATATGCGCTAGGCGCAGGCGATTTGTTCGATGTCAACGCCCGCAATGAGTACACCGAGACTATCATTGCCAAGTGCATTGATTTCTACATTGCACAAAGGGTTTCTTTCATCGAGAACCCGAAGGAGGCGAAAGCCGTCGACAATCGTCTGGAGGGCATTGTGAATCGCATGATTCAACGTTGCTTAGATGACGGACAGTACCGACAGGCATTGGGAATTGCCCTTGAAACACGCAGAATGAACATATTCGAGGCTTCAATCATGAAGTCAGACGACGTGGGAGGCATGTTGGCGTACGCCTACAACGTGACCATGTCCTTGATCCAAAACCGAGGCTTCCGTAACGAAGTCTTGCGTTGTTTGGTCGGTCTATACAGAGATTTGGGCATCCCAGACTATGTCAACATGTGCCAGTGTTTGATTTTCCTCGAAGACCCCCTGGCTGTTGCCGAGGTGTTGGACAAATTGACCCGTTCATCGGTGGAGGGCAACAATCTCATGGCCTACCAAATCGCATTTGATTTGTACGAGTCGGCCACACAGGAGTTCTTGGGTAAGGTGCTGCAGGCTTTGAAGGAGACAGCTCCCATTCCAGCGGCGCTGCCGAGTACCTTCAAGCCTCAGGGAACTGCCACTGATGAGGCGAAGACAGACGAGGAGAAGGCGAAGTCTGCCGAGGAAGCAGCAAGCAAGCCAGCAGTTGAAGACAGTGAAGGTATGTTTCTACAAGAAGTAATAGTTAGTCAAAGTCCATCACTTCCTTCCTCTTCCAGGTGACGCAAAGATCGAGCGCACCATAGACTCACTCAACGATTCGGAGAAGGCCCATCAGAAGAACATCGAAAAACTGATCTCCATTTTGTCAGGAGAGGTCACAATTGACCTGCAACTGCAGTTTTTGATCCGCAGCAACCACGCTGACTTACAAATCCTCCGCGGAACTAAGGAGGCCGTCCGCGTTTCCATTTGCCACACAGCAACTGTCATCGCGAATGCTTTTATGCACGCGGGCACCACAAGTGATCAGTTTTTACGAGACAACTTGGACTGGCTTGCCAGAGCTACAAACTGGGCTAAGTTGACGGCCACGGCTTCGTTGGGCGTTATCCATCGGGGCCACGAGAAAGACTCTTTGGCATTGATGCAGAGTTACCTGCCCAAGGAGGCTGGACCGAGCTCGGGATACTCTGAGGGAGGTGGTCTGTATGCGTTGGGTTTGATTCATGCCAACCATGGAGCCAACATCATCGACTATCTCCTGCAGCAGCTAAAGGACGCCCAGAACGAGAACGTGCGTCACGGAGGCTGCCTTGGGCTGGGTCTAGCTGCGATGGGAACCCATCGTCAAGACTTGTATGAACAGCTAAAGTTCAACCTGTATCAGGACGATGCTGTAACAGGAGAAGCTGCTGGTATCGCGATGGGAATGGTTATGCTCGGGTCGAAGAACGCGCAAGCCATTGAAGACATGGTCTCATATGCCCAAGAGACACAGCACGAGAAAATCCTGCGCGGTCTTGCCGTCGGTATCTCTTTGACCATGTTTGCCAGACTAGAAGAAGCTGACCCGCTAGTCACCAGCTTGTCAACCGATAAGGATCCAGTGCTTCGTCGCTCTGGAATGTACACCATTGCCATGGCATACAATGGAACTGGCAGCAACAAGGCCATTCGCCGCTTGTTGCATGTCGCCGTCTCCGATGTGAATGACGACGTGCGTCGTGCAGCTGTTACCGCAATCGGTTTCATCTTATTCCGCACTCCAGAGCAGTGCCCATCTGTGGTGAGTCTCTTGGCAGAATCATACAATCCACACGTTCGCTACGGTGCCGCCATGGCTTTGGGCATTGCATGTGCTGGTACCGGCCTGAGGGAAGCTATCGCCCTCCTGGAGCCAATGGTCAAGTTCGATCCTGTGAACTTTGTCCGTCAGGGAGCACTGATCGCTTCTGCGATGATTCTCATCCAGCACACCGATCAGACTTGCCCCAAAACTAACTTCTTCCGTCAGTTGTACTCGGAGGTCATAAGCAACAAGCATGAGGATGTCATGGCCAAGTACGGCGCCATCCTCGCCCAGGGTATCATCGACGCCGGCGGCCGCAACGCAACTCTCAGTCTCCAATCGCGCACAGGTCACACAAATCTACAGGCCGTCGTTGGAATGCTTGTTTTCACGCAGTACTGGTACTGGTTCCCTCTGGCACACTCTCTATGCTTGGCCTTCACCCCGACGTGCGTCATTGGGTTGAACTCCGACTTGAAGATGCCGAAAATGGAGTTCCGGTCAGCAGCTAAACCATCGCTGTACGCATACCCCGCAGCTTTGGAGGAAAAGAAATCCGAAGAGCGCGAGAAGGTTGCCACAGCCGTTCTCTCGATCGCAGCGCGGCAGAAACGTCGTGAAACTGCCGACAAGAAGGAAGAAGACAACAAAATGGATGTGGACGAGGATACTGCTAAGACCTCAGTCAAAAAAGAAGACGCCGCCAAGGAGGATACAAAGGAAGCTGCCACCGACGACAAGAAGAAAAAAGAGGAAGCCAAGGAGTCAAAGGACTCCAAGAAAAAGGACGACGAATCAAAGGACACCAAGGACAGTAAGGACTCAAAGGAGAAAGATACAGCCGCTGAAAAGAAGGAGAAAAAAGAACCTGAGCCCAACTTTGAAATTCTTCAGAATCCTGCTCGTGTAATGCGTCAGCAACTGAAAGTGCTGAGCGTTCCCGACGGTCAGACATACGTCCCACTGAAGGATGTCTCAATCGGCGGCATTATTGTGATGCAGCACAATGGTAAGACAGACCAGGAGTTGGTTGAACCTGTGGCAGCGTACGGACCTAAGAACGAGGACGTCAAGGAACCCGAGCCACCAGAGCCATTCGAATACATTGAGGATTAAATGGAAGGTGCGCCGTCTCAGCAGTCAAACTTATCATACTCTTAAGCATATTTAACAGCTTGAACATTTAATGATTTGCTATTTTGAATTGAAATATAAAAAATAAATACTTTAAAAGGATCAAAGTGGTGTTTATGTTTTTATTTCACTGATTTGGTGTACTCCACACTTTAGAGAACCACTTGCTCTATGCTCACTTTTCAACAACTAAAGTGAATACATGTGCGTAAGCGGAGTCAAATTTAACCGGGTGGAGAAGTTCGAGTATCCCGAGGTCTTTTTTACGAGTAATGGGAGGAATAATGCTGAGCTTTCCTGTGGAATTGACCAATCTGTGATCGGAAAGGCCGAGTTTGGTGTCACGGCCAAGTTAAAAGTTTTCATGTCAGTATTTGTTCCAACTCTCACCTATGGTCTTAATTCATGCATTTTTGGTAGTGACCGAGAGTAAGATCGCGAATAAAAGCTGTGACATGACTTCTTTGTTCTAATGTGAGAGTACTACTGTCAGAGATAATAGAAGGATCATTCCATTATCTCTGGAGCAGCGTCTACGAACGAAAATGGCTATGCTTCAATGGCTTGAACCACGGCACAAATATCCTCGAAATCTTGACTTCTAAAGCGTGGCTTAATTACGATTCCAATAGGTTGGCGGCCGGTGGACACATCCAAGACAAGGTGGTCGGATCAAGTCCAAAAACATGCTTGGTTGCGCCTGGGCATAAATCCTGTTGATTTAGAGTCGATGGCGGTGAATCGGCGGTAGCCCGATGATCTCTAGGACGTGAATTATCCCCCGACCATGGATCATGCCGGTCAGACAAAGAAGAAAGGACTTGAGTGGAATTGACCAAATATGCTCATTAGGGCAGATCTTGGGAAAAGACCCGGAGTTTCAAGACGATACCCACTATCAATTTATCGACTTTAAGGCTGCTTTTGGCATAGATAGAGCTATGCAGCGCATTGTCTAGTTTTAGCATCCTTGCAAAGTTCATCCGTCTGTGCAAGGTAAGGACAACCCGTGCTCCATCAATGTGAGTAATGATCTAACCGAGAATTTTGACGACGCACTCTCATGCGACTTTCTTAACATGATTCTCGAGAAGACCGTGCGTAACTCAGACGTCAGTACCGGAGGCATGAATGACAAGTCTGTGCAACTGCAATTGCTAATAACATTGACATCATCGGAAGGACTGAACGGGCTGACAGTGAGTTATTTGCTAGCATCAAAAAGGAACCCGATGAGGTGGGAATTGGAGTTGCAGAGGGTAAGGCAAAGTACCTGTCTACAAAAAAGGTCCATAACAATCGACATCTTCGACAAACTGTCACAACAGACAGGACCTTGTTTGACCAAGGAAAACCATGGTCAATCGGCGGCAAATAAAAAAATGTCTTGGAGAACAAGCTCTGTTCATATAATTGTCCTGATGTATGGCACATAAGGATGTCCAAAGTCAAATGAGGACAAACAGTTTTTTTTCCGCTTCGTTAGAGAAAATGCTTCAAATTGTTAATCGTTAATCGTTTGGGAAGAAGGAGTTTGCTGGAGAAAACTAAACGACGAACTCTACGAACTGTACGACGCCACTGGCCTTGTCAAATGAATTTGAGATAATGGACACCAATGATCCTTCTCGGAAATTTTTCGAGGCCAACCGTGAAGTAGAGGAAGATCTCGTCTCCAATGGCGTAGACAGCTGGAAAGAGATATTAATCAGCTGGGCTAACGAAACTAGAGGCACCTAGAACAAGCTCGTTGGAGAGAAATACCGACTGAGGCCCAGGGGCACACCGGTTTGTGGCGCCAGTCAAAAAAGAAGACTTAAGCGACATACGTATATTCAAACATGTTTTGTTTTGTGTACAAATCCGGATGCTTCCAGATTTAATGGTTCATTACGCCCAATTCTGACTGAGGTAGCACACTTATTCATCGGCCACATTTGCGAATGCACCACAAATCTCCTTCTCAAAAATAAATCCAAAATTACTCAATAACTTTGTTCGATTTCTAACAAAATCATAGACTTTATTTAACAAATTGCAGAAGTACAACGATTCCTACAAAACAAAAAGATCAATGCAGAACAATACAAATCAGCACACAATCCGCTCCATTTGCTGGCAATCGAGGATACTACTAAACATACAGTGGCGTGTGAAATTTCAGTTTCAAAGATGAATTTTTGTTGCATGAACATTATACATAAATCCACTCACAGAATGGTGTGATTGGGATTACTAAATGAAAGAAAACTATAGTATAAGCTAGGTGTTAAGATTCTAGTTGTGTTTACACGACGGTAACACAACTTTTCAGTACAATAACTATGGACTTTATTCAGTGGCTTCCACTTAATCGGAATCACTGTCGGAGTCCATGCTGTTTTCATCATCATTCTCTTGCTTAGGCGGGTCATAATAGTGCAGTTGTTTACGCCAGATCTTCACTAGGCCATCGAACGCCCGCCGACTGTACTTGCCATATTTGTTTGGCGTTCGTGGATGCTCACGAGATCTCGATTGCCTAGAAGTGAGTATTAGAGGTGTGCCATAAATATCGATTCAAGCATTGAATGAAAATATGTACTTACTTTGGAACCATTTCGATGTATCGATCATAAGCGATAGTGTTTTTGCCGTAGTCAATCTGCTTTTGCCTTCTGGCTAACACCGCAGGATCAGTTTCGGAGCATTGTACGGACGATGACGACGAACTGTGACTGTTGTGTCGGGGTCGCTTTTCATCTACCCGCCTGCGGTAACGACCCATTTTCTGATCATCCTTTGTTTCCCCATTCTCACTCTGCACACTGCTATTTGGACTGTTTGAACGACTTTCAATGCTCGGAGTGGTGGAATGTCGCCGTTTGAATGGAGTTTTCAGTTTTTCCTCTTTAACAAGCCTCTCGAACTTTTCCTCATTTACGCTGTCTGAAATGTGAGATTTTGATGAGTTTTAAAGAGCGGACGGGGATTTTTTTGCTTAATTTACCAATGAATGCCAGCGAAATCTCACGTTCCGAAGACACTTCACGCTTGACATCGTTGGGCCCTATCGTTTGGTCTTCATGTGACTTCAGTTTCATCTAGAAATAAAAAGGTTAACAAATTGAACATACAATTTTTTCATACAAAAATACGTTTGGTATTTTGGACAAATAATCAATCACCGAACATTAGTAAGCCAATTTTCGTTACAGCAGATGTAGAAAATATATTAAGTTGAACACACACAGTATACAATTTGAACATTGTGAATAATCATCAACAATCTAATTAGTAAAAGCTGGTGAACGACGCCATTCTCGTACCACATGAATATGGCTTGGGTTTAGTTCGTTAATATAGCACACAACGGCTAAAAGACTGTGCAAACGCCGTTAAGTTAAAGAAACTAACGTCTATGGATGCCAAACAAAAATTGGAGACAGTGGAGAAATTTATAAAGGAAACCGTTCGTGACGTAGGTCGTTCACGCACAGCAACTTAACAATTTTCAAAGCAACACGTTTGGATAAACACTTGAAATGAACCCATCGCAAATTCTGTAATTACTTTAGACAATTGAAATGTCGCCTAAAACAATTACTAACCTCTTCCAATTTATCTTGGCCATACTCCCTGAGCGTTACCTCTTCCGCCCATGTGTATTTACGTGGATTTGACTCCTTCTTGGGTGAATTACTATCGACGGACATTACACTGTCATTACAAACCATCATCCTACAATGAACAGTAAATTAGTAAATAATACAATTCTACAAATAACAACTTACAATTAAATCGAAAAAACAATATCCCCCAAAGCACAAGACATTTATTAAAAAAAGGAAAGACAAAAAACTTTTGATTTATACATAAAACTGAAGACCGAGACTTACCTTTGAGTTGTTTTTTTGTTTTCTCTTAATCAATAATGCTTAGACAATTCGAAAACGAATAAATATTTATATTTCTAAGACGGCAACAAACTCGGTGACGGGAAGACGTTGTTATAGTTCTTCGCTTTTCACAGATTTTCGCGCGTTTTTACAGTTTGACATGATTTCTTTTGATTCTTTGTTGTCATTGTCATTTTTTTGATATTCGCTTTTCATACGATATTCGCTGTGAAATACGATTTTAGCAAGAGCATGTTCAATATGTGTGTATGGAGAAACTCGTAGGAAATGGCAATTCACATGCAATGCAAGTGAAGTGTCAATGTCATGCAAGCGAGGAATTCGATTTTGTGCGGATGACAGAGGATCTACTCTTGGCTATCTTAAAATTAACTTGAAGTGCTCTGCCCTTATTAAAGTGTTGTAAACATAAAGGCTACATCGTCATTATATTGTGCAAGAAGTTAATTTTTGTTTGAAACATAGAAATCTTGGATGGCGCCAGATGAAACTATTTGTCTCTGGTACATTATTTGACACTTTTAAATGTTTACTTGTCGATGACACTTGTGAAAGTTTATAAAATATTTCATTCCTTGTTTAATCCTATAAAATATATTATTCATATTACTTGCAGACATGTCTCAAGGGTAAGCTAAAATTGAAAAAAAAAAATACTATAATTAAATTATGATGCTTTATTTTGAATTCACAGACCAGCAAAACTGTGGACTGTCGATGAAACAAAGGCGCTTTTGACTTTTTACAGGGCTCGAAAGCAAGAGTTGGTGAACCACCGAAAAAAGCGTATGGCGTATGCGCATATATTGGAAGATATGATTGCAGCCGGTTTCGTAAGTAGCTTTAAACAATTTAAAGCAACATATAACAAGTATTTAATTATTAGGATCCAACCATAGAAGTCGTCCACTTGAAATTTAAGATGACAACGCTTATGAGGGCGTATAAGGCCGCCAAGGACAATGCCAAAAGCTCAGGTGTTTCCCCATGCACAGCGCCATTCATGGATGAAATGGACGATTTATTTGGCGACAAGCACATCAATTCAGAAAGAGAGGCATTTAATGCTGGTGCGGAAAATCTATTTGCGGTGAGAAAATAAAAAACTATTTGTGGCAACTATCTAATTTAATATTTAACAGGATTTGGAAACCGATACTGGATCATCCTGGCCAACCACCCGTAATACGCCTGCACATCTCATAGCTTCAGTTGATTTTTCGACAGATTCCACAGATAGTCCAACGACATCTAGAGCTCCTGTTGCCTATCACACGTCATCAACAAAAAGAGCAAAAATGTCCTGTTCGGATTATTTTCTCAAACGACTGGAGCAGAAGGAACGGGAGCAGGAAGAGGTTGCAAGGAGATGGGAGATTGAGCACAAAGCAAACACAGAATATAGGCGAAAAAAATTAGAAATGTTGAAAAAATTGATTAATAAATCAAATGAAAATTGAGAAAAATGTTTTGTACCTTGAACTAAATTATACAATTTTCACATAAGTTATTAAAAAAAAGACAAATCTACTTATATACAGAGCGTTCTACGGTGTCCATCGCACTGTAGTTCTCGATAGTGTCCATAAAATGTTGTACTCTCGCATGAATAGTTTCTTCTGTAGCTGAATCGCCAAAGCTCACAGGGAACTCTTCAAAGGTTAGTTCATTGTTATCCTCATCCTCATTGCTTGAAGATACTAGAAATTGCAATAGTTCATTCATCACCGATATGTATTATTTTCTAAATATCTTGGAGAGTATTTCATGTTGATTTACCTCTTGGCTATTCATTATTTGTGTATTGTCTTTGCTTTTGAGAATTCAATTTCTCTAATTTCTGACATTAGAGTATTTTGGCATCTAATGCAATGGACGTAAGCACACGTTCCAACTTTCGGAAGAAAAATTCAACTCAGCAAAAAAGCGTTTTATTGAGAATAATTACTAAGCTCAGCACTGATAAAAACGAATACGGGTAATTGAAAAATCAGCGACGTATTTAGCGTGTGTTTAAAAACGGGCATTTCAACTTGTCATATTCGTCATTCATCGAATGTTGAATAAAAGTTTTGTACAATGAGTACTTTTACACGAGCTAAATCGGACAGCAAGCTTTCCCATCTTGTAGGTAAGAGAGATGAGACATAGGGAAAGCTTCACCTCCCTTGCCAAAAAGATTTAAAAGCTTGTTGGCCGGTTTAGCTCGTGTGGAGGGTTTTAGGAGTGGTCCACTCAAAAAAAAAACACGTCTTTTATTGATTCTAAATTTTTCCTTGGAAATTGTATTTTTGAATTTTTGAAGATTATTTGATTATTTGAAAGACTTTATTTTGATATCGAAAGCTAAGCCAGTGATACCAGACTTTATGTTACCAATTAACCACAGCAAGGACGAGAAATAACCTGTAGCCCCATGCCGTTGTTCAAAAATACCCATTTTCGAGGGTGATCGAAAATATGCATACAAAAAATTTTAGGAAAACGAAAACACTAATTTCTTCTAGAAACTCTTCTATATACCGACCAACTCTTCTTCCAAAGTAGCAAGCACTGTCGTAATTATCTGTGTGTAAGTCCTGATGTTACTTATTACAAGGGACATATTTGGAAATAAGGGAAAACAGCTACTTTTGTTTTTTTCCTCTATATTATTGGTCTACGGAGCTTAGGCATGGACAATCTAGAAAGCGGATGAAGAAGTCCTTGGTCTCTTTGAGAGAAAAGTTCTACGCACGATCTTTGGTCCTGTTTGTGTTGACCGGTTGTTGACGAGGAGAAGATTCAATCACGAACTGTACGGGCTGTACAGCGATATGAGCCTAGTTAGGCATCTACGGATCCAACGCATACGGTGGCTAGGTCATGTAGAGCGCATGGACACCACAGCTCCGGCCCGAAGAATCTTCGAATCCGAGCCTGTGGGGCAACGCCACAGAGGACGTCCGCGTTTAAGGTGGCGCACCCAAGTGGAGAAGGACCTCAACCAACTTGGTGTGCGAAACTGGAGACAGCTAGCCAGGGATCGCGCTAGTTGAAGAGGCATGTTGGTTGAGGCCCAGGTCCACCCCGGACTGTAGCGCCAAACAAAGAAGAAGAAGAAGAAGATATTATTGATCTTGAACAACAATTTCTTGGTCGCAGGTGTTTGTTCCTGTACTACGCCGAAACGAAAGAGCTCGTCCTTTCCGCATAAGAAATTTGTGCCACATGCTATGAAAACCTTGCAGTGTGTGGAAACTGGCCTGTTTGGTATGAAAGTACCCTTTTGGCATTTCAGCTCATTTTGAGTTAAGAAATACCAACAAAATGGGTATTTCTTGCGATTTTGTCTTGAACTGCAAACTACGAACACGAAATCTCTAAAACAATCATTTGCCAGCAAATACAGAACAGAGTGCTATACTTTTTTGTATTAATAATCAAATACAGGGGGATCTCGGTTAACGAACATTTCGCATACCGAACACATTTTTTGGGAAAAAAAGTTTTTCTTAACCAACGAAGTTTCGCATAACGACCAACGAAAAAGATGGAAACCTATATTTCATGTAAAATTTCTGTATCTGTGTTAAGCAACGAAAGAGAAAAATATAAGGACTGTATTGAAATATAAGCATGTATGATAATGTATTGAATATAAGGACTATTGAAATAAAACTCAAAATCATTAAAAATAGAAAGATATTGTTTGGGTTCTTTAAAAGTTTTGATGCGTTTTATGTTACAATTGATTGAATTCTACTAACGTATTGTGTATATTGTTGTTTATGTTTGGCTGTGTGTCAAATAGGCATTTGTTCGATGCAATTTTAAAATGCACTAGCTAATCCGTAACGAACATTTTGTGTTATGCTTTAAGGCTCGACTATAATGCGCATGAGTGTGCATCAGCTAGTGTCAAGCGCGTGTGGGTGAGTGTGCGGATACACCCATCCCTATGCGCCAACCTATAATGGGGTCCATAAACGATTGCGAGCATTTCGTTAAGCATGTTCAAAACCCAAATGTTTCTTTAAGCATGAGCTAGTGCGAAATGAATCGCACATATGCGAGTTTGACAGATGGCACATAAACAACGAAATGGCGAACAAAAGTGCGTCTGTCGATCTAGAAATAATTCAAACGATTATTGAAAAAGTAAAAATCCATGTCTGTATGACAAAAATCACCCGCTGTATTACAACAAAATAAAAAAGAACAAATGGGATGGGAGCAAATAGCCGCTGACATTCACATAACATGCAGCACGACATTTTTCGGCTGAATGAAAAAAATACAATTTCTGGCATTATGGACATGCGCGCAAATGCTTATTATGGGTAGACATGAATTTTTTGGAAACATGACGTAACATTTCGTTTAAATTTGACACTAGCTGATGTACACTCATGCGCATTATAGTTGAGCCTTTAATGCGTGGCCTGTCATGGTACATGCCTCACGAAATGTTCCAAATTGGTTGTCACTCGTGACTCACTCACCTCTGTGAGTTTTACACTAGATCATGCTCGCTCATGCTAATTATAGTTGGGGCCATTATAAGGCGGGTAAAAAAACATTTATGTGCATTCTGCTGTTCTTTGTCACACACTTTGGATCGGTTATCGATCTACTGAACCGGGGGTAGATTTACATTCATATCAGTCCACTGCTCAACGTACGACATGGACGACAAAATGAGAACGATAAATGGAATTGTTCATACGGCATTCCTGCGAAGTGATTCGATAAGTGTCATCTTGTCATGATTATATTCCTTTATGAGGAGCTATAAAAGAACACAGGGATTACCCGTTATTAAAAGTGTTAAATAAGGTAGTGAGGGATTTTGTCTACCTCAGAGGAAACGTGAACTCAACGAATGACATCTTGGTAGAGGTTCGACGTAGAATCGCCCTTGGTAACTGATGCTTCTTCGGTTTGTCAAAAAACTGGGCTCAAAACTCGTTACTCCTGCTCTACAAAACTCATATTATGCCAGTCCTGCTTTATGGAAGCTAAAACTTCAGAGTTTATTCTTGGTAACTTGGCAAGAAAATTTCTACTTCGGATATTTGGTTCTGTCTGCGAGGAAGGCGAATGCAGGAAAAGAGAACAGAGAACTCTACGAGCTGTAGAGGATTCACTCCAGAAGGCAAATATGCGTCAATTACACTGGCTCGTCCACATCGAGCGCACTGACATTAACGCTCCAGCAAACAGGATCTTCGAATTTCAGTCTCCTGGTTCCGAAGACCGAATATCCGGTATAGAGACCTAGTCATCGCGGATGTAAGATAGATGGTCTTAATCACTGGAAGCACTGCGTACCCGGGACCGTGACCGATGGAAGGTAGTGATTGCTCAGGCTCGGATACACTATGGGTCGTTGGTCTGATACGTAAGTAAGAATTAAGTGTTTAATTAATCGATAACACCGATGATTCAGTTTTGCCGAAAATGGAGGTTGCCCGATTTCCTGTAGCCATTTTGATTTCATTTCTCTTTGTGGGTATTCGTGACTTCACCCGTGCTTTCGGATGCAGATTTCGTTTAGATTTCCGTCGTGCTTGGATTATAAGGTTATTTTACCCATCAAATACGCGGATATTGCGCCTGAACTTCCTGCTGTGCAAATAAATCCACCACTGGAAATAAATGTTTCCCCCACTTGAAATGTTCTCTTAAACTGCATCTCTCTTACACGATTTAACAAAACCAACTCTGACTACATGAAATTTCCGAGACCTTAGCTCTCTTAATTTTTTCTTATGCACGTTTGATGGTTTGCAAACGTGCCTGTGTGTGCGTGGAGTGGGTGTTTCATAAGTTAAGAAAATTCACAATTCCCCCAGTGCGTCTTCCAGGCACCAATCTCTAAGAGAAGCATATACTACAGCATAACAACGAACGCGACCATCGCCAGTTGCCACACTTGATGAAATTCACAGAATTTGCCCACCAAAGCTCAGTTCCCTCGAAGCACCTGCGGCGACGAGACATTATTTGTTCTGTTTACAGTTGTTTGCCAGCCAAATCCACTCAAACTCGCAAAGTGAAAAGCCGTTCTCGTCTATAAATCGAGCGAACATAGCTCGGGGTATCCCACTCAAAGTACGGTTGTCTACCGATGAAGACGTTCCGGTGACGTCATTCTAATTGGCACGCGAAATAGTAGTTTTTTGTTTTTTTTTTCCGTAGATTGCCGCTGTTGGGTGTGTGTTTATTTTGTTGTTGTTGTTCCACTGTAGTTGTGCATCTATTAGTCGATCATTAACCCCACTCGGTGCTGGATTTTGTTCTAAAGATTCAGCTTGCAGTCGATACTTCCATCGAAGTTCGAACGCATTTGCATCAAAGTGTTTGAGTGTCTTTCCTCAGTGATTGAGTGGACCCAGCTGTATGCTGGGTAGTTCTTTGTGTAAAAGTGGTGTCTAGCCGAGGGAAAGGCGAAACGAGAAAAGAGAAAAAAAAAAGCAGGCATTAGAAAGAAAGTATAGAGCAGCATGAATCGGACAAAGAGAAAAGTGGTGAGACCACCGAATCCAGTCGTCGACGCGAACTGGCTCTCAAAGTGGAGTTTCTGGTGAGTGAAATGATTTTTACACGTGTAACGGACTTATAAACACCATCGATTGTCTCGCTGTTGGCTGGTGCAAACAACTACATATAATTCTTGTCAAAATGTTTATCAACTTTAAGGCCTTGGGTGGGTGCGTGTGTGCGTAGCCCGGGCACATGTTAGATTATATTTCGCCCAAAGTGGGCTTGAATTTCGCAACAGACATACACTACTAATCGCAGTTGTCATGTTGCTGATAAGTCCCTTCATTAGTGTCTATAAATAGGCCCATCCCGGCATGAGAAGGGACTTTCCTTTTTTTGGGGGGGCCCTCCGGTTGATGACACATTAGATTGGACATTTTTTGCGCATTAATGTAATTAATAAATTATGTCACGTGCTCCAACTCGTTATATGACTTATTCGGTTGTAATTTGGGTGGTTGGGTCCCGACAAACGGATTTTCGAGGAATAAGTGATGCCACTTTGTTCGATAAGGAGATCAATCGCTTTCTCTGTATGTAAGGATCGTCTATGGGTGTGTGTTGCCGGCTAGATGGAACATCTAGACCCAAAGCAAAAGACGTTCGTTGTTCATATTTCGCAAACGAATTACTGGGCGAATGACATGCTTCTCTTATCTGCAGTAAAAAGTAAAATACTGGTTCTCTTTTATTTGATCACATTTACATGATTTTTTTGCATTTACTGCCGGTTTATAAGATGTTCAGAATTTGTTGTTGCTGTTGAATTTCTTGTTAATTTTTAAGATCTTAAGTGACAATAACTCTTGAAGAATCGTGTAGATAATCTGTGTTTTGTTTCGTTTATTGCACCTCGGCATAGCTCCCAAATTGGTCCACATTTCCTGGTATGTAATTTGAAGAGTACATGCGAAAGGTGAGTGTAATTCGGGATACACGAGCTATAGACACTTCGTCCCTTTGTTTCGAATATCGTCTGCTTTGCGACTTTTTAATTCGCACGAACTCTTTTGCAACAAAAAATGCCATTATTTTCCTTTTTAAACTGTGTAAAGTGCTAGCGATTCAACGATGCGAGATTACAAAACCATGTTGAATTTTATTTCAATGATTTTGTGTGGAAGGCACCGAGGAAGTGATGTCCAATGTACGTGTTTAATAATTACTGTGCTTCTGTTTTAGGATGAAATACGTACATTTGTGCTGAAAATCCATATTTCCACTGCCTGAGCACATCTACTTCGCCCTTATCCATTGTCTCCGACAATCGACACTCCAAACCATTTGCTATTGTGCGTTTTGTCTGCCGTGGGTATTTTTAAATGAAGCAGGGGGTTCGCAAGGATACGCGGTAAATGTGGATCTGCAGTGATTTCTGCCTGTGAACCCTCTATATTTCGATTGCCATAGGAATGATAGATACTCAGGTATATTTTTCAGTTTGACTTATTTCCCCGATCTTGGTTTTCCCGTAAACGTCAGACAATGTACAACAAATATATTACACACTCCACTAATTTTAGTGATGACCAATAAAAATTTGGTTTATCATCGTTGACCTTGAAATTGAAGCTCCCAAAATTGACTCCAAATTTCATGAAGTGTGGCACCATTTGATTACATGTGTCACGTTTTAGAAGTTTAGTTGATTAACTTTCCTGCACGCATCTTTAGGGCGCGTTCAGGTAGCGCATCATTTCTCTTTTAGAAATCGATTGAATGAACACACAAACTCGTGGGTAAAAAAAAATCTGAAAATGAAGAGAACAAATTTACAAAGGAAAACACAAGGGTTGACATCATATTGCATAAACTTTTATTGGTCGAGTTCAACTGACTAACTTGCAGTTATTTTAAGTTTAAGTTGTTGCGGCGGAGGTTGTCGCTTTTATTACCCGTCTGAATGGAATACCAATATTTACTTACTGGCCAAGTGTGAATCACGATGTCTGTTGTTGCACACAGCCACACTAAATGTTTGCATTCTACATGAATGGGAGTAAGCAATGAAAACCGGTGAGGGTGTTTCTTGTGGGATATTTGTTTTTATAAAAATTTTGTAGTTTCTGACAAAAGGGGCGAACGGATAACAATTTAATCGAGTGAGCAATTTATTTGTACATCCTCGCAAACAAGTGAGCAGCCGAAAAAATAGAAAGTTATTCTCCATGAGAGTACTCAGGATGCCCCAATGACAGCTTCCTTCAGCAGCAGCTATTAAATTCCAAATTGAGGGTTTTCTACCAGTGCATGCCACGGCAATAAAAAAAAATTGATGTGATCGCATATCGGCCCTCAATCCAACACAACAAATATTAAGTTGTTAATATATATGTGTAGGTAATGTACTGTTGAGAAAATGTGCGCTGACTCTGCTTTATGTTGCCCATTGACAAGCCCATTTGGCATTAACAACGGTGATCCCATATAAAGCTGTAGAAAATTTCTGCACAGTGTTCAATTTGGTCTAATATATTATTGGTTCACACTCGAAAATGAGCAATTTACGATCCTTAAGGCACATTTTTACGGCTATAGCCAAATATTAACTTGAATGATCCTTTGGTATAAAATCAACTATACACACGACGCGTTTTTTCAACAAAACGTTGCCTTATTTCACACAATGCCATCTGTTTCAACTGTATTTTATAAAAGATTTCCTGGGCAATAATCAACATATTACATGAACTGAGAAAGAAACATGGTGATACAGACACCATATACCTCTACCACACTGAGAACCATCTCAAAATAGCAATCCTATCCATCCTTGAAAGAGCTAAGTGGCTATCGAACGCCGTTATCAACGACTACGAGATTGTCCACTGTACCGACGGATCGAAAATGCATACATTGTCTGATGCCCGTTTCTACTCGAACAGTCTGCACAATCATGAATTATTTAAATCCCTGATATGTGCAACATCTTCCAAACAGAGATCCTAGCAATGGAGAAAGCAGCCGAACACGTACAAGAAACCCATAGCCCACCATCTTTGTAGACAGTCAGACTGCACTGAAGTCAATGGGATCCTGTGCAACGAAATCAATATATAATATGAGTGGCGCTACATCCCGTAGGGGGCCAGGGCCTAGCTTCTCAGCAACCACTCGTGTTGTGCGTGCTATTGTTCTCTCACGAGTGGAAGGGACCACAGTTTTATGCCGAATCCGAACAGCTAAGTTTGAGAAGCTTTTTCTAGACAGGAAATACTTTTTGAGCATTGTCAGTGACTTGAAAGAGGTGGGTCAAAGGCTGTCATGAAATGTCGCCATTGATCAGTGCTTTCTATCGGATCATAAATGACACCATAATAAAAGAAGCGAACTCGTCTTGGCTTGCAAAGAATAACTGTCACACGACAAGAGCGTGGCCAGAGCTTAATAATGGCAAAATAAAAAAGCTCCTGGCGTATGCTTTTCGGAGTGATCACAGGACGCAGTCTGATCGGAACCAGGAGCCCAGCAATCTCTGCCAGAATGGGCGCTTGGCTGGGTCACAGATTCTTTACAAAGACTGTGGATGTAGCGAATGTAGATATATAATAATAAAAATATGGGTGGCGCTACCGCCCGTATAGGCTCAGGGCCTAGTGCGTATGCTATTGTTCTCTCACGAGTTTGACGGGCATGCAGATTCATGCCGATAACGAACGGCTAAGTTTAAGAAGCTTTTCCTAGACAGAAGTACTCTCTGAGCATTGTCAGTGACTCGAAAGGGGTGTGGCCGTGAACATTGCTTTTGTCTCCAGATGAAGGGATCGAAGCTACGATGTCGAGGTTAGTGTGTTGGGGTCGACCCACGGGCAACGACCAATACAAATATAGAGGAAATTTTAAACTTCACAAAGAGCACAAGTGGTTTTAACTACCACGTGACTTGACCAGAATAGAAGAGCTGTTTACCCCACATATTAAGACATTCGCACTAGGTCCTTTGGCATCCGAGTGAAAGTGATGGTCGACCCTTACACTCCCCGTCTTTTAAGCTAAGAGTGATGTGCATTAACTAACCGAGATAGTGTGATTTTTAGAAGTTCAATTTATTTTTGTGTGTATATATGGTATATATATCCGTTCTCAAAGAGATGAAGTCCTTTGAATAGTAATATCTTAATAATACCCATGTGCTTTGTACACATCATTTTTCTCTGTAGGCTCTAAGTAAACCACTTTTTATAGTCTACGTGTATTCTTAAATCATGGCGGTGATGCCAACCCTATTATTAAAAAGAAATTGCTAGGAGATATAACAATTAATTCTTTCAGAAGGCAGTCTATTGTCTCAGCTATTATAAAAGAAGCGAACTGAAAAAAATCTGACTTATTTTCACAGCATAGTTACGTGAATCACTAACAAGTGTCCGCTATAGAAATCTTCTCAATATTCACAGCACAAATTAAAGCAAGCAAACAAGACTATGAATAATTTCAGAAACAACGATCGCCACTCAGGCAATGCGAACAAAAACATTCAAAATTACCACTTATATTGCGGGAAGACATGAATGGCGTAACACGAGTTAGGTTCCACATGTCAAGATGTTACATAGATTCACAATTTATGACTCAATAGTCGTAGCTGATGCAAGCAAGGTGTAACCGGCTGTCAGACTTATGTTAAACAAGAACAGGATCTGAAGAACATGCATTCAATTGTATGGCTCCATTTACCACTGTCTCCATAAGCTGTCCTCTGCTAAAATGTCAGGCATCTTGTTGTGCTCTGATACATCCTCGTGGAAAACACAATTTTTAGCAGCATATCAGATAAACTTCACCTTCCAAAACACTTCAAGTAAAAATGCAACATTTCAAGCTTGCAGCTGATGGCAACCCTCTACAAGCATCCGATCAGACGACATCCCTCCCAATGAACTGATCAATTGTCTTAATTTGTTTGTGTTGTCGAATATCCAGCAGTTCAATTAGAGATAGTCTTTCATAATTCTCGCCCGACGATAATAAATACTGTTTGACAGCACGAAAAGCAATAAAAAGCGCCTCTCAATCGATAGGCTTGGACGGCACACCGTGCAACAGTGTCAATGCGATTTTCCGAAAACTGATAACCGACTGTGTGTAAGTCAGAGATTAATAATATTGTCACTCTGCCCATAAAATCGAATTAGCCTGGAGGCTCAGTGCTTAAGACCACAAAGCTTGCATTTGTGTTTGCTAACATTATCAATCAGGTGATTGAGGCTTGAAGTGTTTCGTATTTTGTCAGCTACGGATTACTGACATTGTCTCGTGAACGGTCTTCTCGAATTGATGGCCCGAGCTAATGCTTAAACAATTAAACGCACGTCGGTCGCCAGGCCGAGCCGCTGCGATATCTGTCAAGCGAATGGGGAATTACTTAATTGTTTTCAATTATATTTGGAGAACAATTCACTCAAGCGAAGTAGGTTATGCAGCAGAGAATCAAGAACGTTAATTCAGAAGCAATCCAACAAGGCATCGTATTAGTTTGAAAACATTGCAAAACGTGCGCTGTGTGGATCAATAAGGGTTATTTTGGAATTCTAATGACTCTTGAGAGTATTAATGATTAACTCTGTCGTCAGGGAAAAAAAACAATTTGTGGATCTACTGAAAGGGGTTTCTGTGGCAAGAAAACCGTTGCACATACCTTGTGCCCTGTTGCCCTTGTTGTGCTCCTACCAGGTGGGGTCTTACTTCGACAGGGATGCGTCAATGTGGTAGAGTGGGTGCTAATTGGAGAAAGAACAGAAGTAAGGATGAGAAAGAAATGAGTGCGACGATAGTTTTACAAGGCAAAATGTCACTTGATTTGTTTGACTTTGATTGGGCCATAAAATAGCAACTGTTTTTTTTTTATTGACGTCTTTGTATTAAAGTTTTGTCGATGTTGCCACAGACAGTAGGGTGGGAAAGGCATGTCCCCCACACTTGAGTTTATGTGGAGAGGAGAGAGAACATTTGAAAAGTTCATGGAAGAAGTGACCTTGGCCTTAGGTTAGGTTAGGTTAGAGGGTGATGCGGAGTGAAGCGGCCAATTTAGAGGCCAGTATTTGTGTATTTCCAAAGCAATAGAAGATCTGTTTCGTTTCAAAGTTCTGGAAGTGTTTTTGTTTTAGTTTGAGTACTTTCCACAGGTTCTTGCATGTACGGTTAGAACATCGTGACAAGATTAAATAAAATGTAGTAGAATTGCCAAAGCGGTTGTCAATGTGAACTGAGTAGTGCTAGTAGACTGATGACCCTTGGTTGAGTGTGCTGGCAGGTCCTTTGCCGTACGTCATGTCAATTTTCAGTAGAAATTGTATTACTACTAATTACTAAAATTTTCTTCTGGGAATTGTTCACCTCACAAACGATGTTTGTTTGCTGAATTCAATTCCGATGTTCTCTTAGCTTTAAAAACGAATCTTACATTTTATGTGGCACAATCGTATACCCATCGCGATGGAATTTTCTTTAGATTGTAATGTTGTTCACTGGAAGATGCAATTGTACTCTACAATACATTCTACCTGACTCGTTTGGATATCTGTCATGAGATTTTCTGTGTAATGATCGCATGTACATAGATCCCAGTTCAATGGACTGTCTAATACGGCGTTTTTGGCATTGTTATTAAAAGTAAATTCTCTATTTCCAAGATTTGCTGAGGGTCGCGTCGCTGCCGGTAAATTTGGTTGATTAATTTACAGATGATGGTAGTGTCTCCTTGAGCTGTGAAGAAATTTGTCTCTGACGGTTAGGGACTTATCACCCACTTCTAAGCTTTAAAGAAAGATATGAAGAAAGAAGTGCAATGGCAATAAATCGCATGAACAAGAAATAATTCCTGAAGCAATTTCATTTTCACCTGTGCTTGCATGTGTTTTTGAAACCATGGCACAACGTAGAAACCACGTACTTCGTTTAGCTTGAGTTACGTGACACAACACATTCCCCCATATACATCAAGGTATTTCTCCTTGAAACAAATTACATCGTGTCTTCGTGAACGTAATGACGTCTTTTCTAAGCATTAAGGGAGATGGGGGTACTTTGGTAGAAATCACAGAAGAATTCACGTTTAATTTTTATTATTAAATGGTCATTCTAAGACTTTGTTGTGATTTTGAATTCGATCATTGTTGCCTCTCTCAGTCTTACGTAGTAAATTCTTCGTGAATTAAACGTGGCAAAAAATATTTTAACTACGTACGTTCTCTGAATCATTTTAGGCAGCTAGAAAAAAAAACAATACATAAACCCGCTTAACTGGTGTAACTCGCTCTTTCCAAAGTTTCTCAGTTAATGTTTTGTGGTTAACTATGTTAATTGAATCCGTTTGGTTACGAGGTTTTGTCACAAACGTTCAATGACCGCGGCTCTAATTACCACATTTACATGGATAAATGTAAGTGTCTCCCTGAATCTTTGATACAAATCAATTACTTTACAAATGAAGCTGCTGTGGTCGAGTGCTTTCGTGCACTTTGTGAGCAGTGGACCAAGTCATTAAGTTGAGTTGTAAAGAAATATGCATGGTTTGAAAGGTTTGCTACGAAACTGGATTTTTTTCATAAATAAGAACATCAGCTACCAATTGGGATCTTGGAAAGCGAAATATGCGTTAGATGAAACCTTATTTTGATGTCCTGTATGTGGACATAAATCATTAGTGTTATTTCACATCTTTGAAGATGCAAGAGAGTATGTTCCATTTTGGACGTGGACAGGAACTCCATTAAATGTCTCATATCCCATTGCATATTCATTTATTTACCCTTTAGTGAAGAGTGGACAACGTCTCAAGCTAATGTATTGTTTTCAGTTTCGGATGACAGATGATAGGCACAAAATGACAACTCCTTAACACATAAATCCACCACATAGTCTCAAGATGGCAAATGCGATTTCAAGTAATGGAATAATATAGAAACCGAAAAAAAAGTGAAATTATGATTCAGAAGAAATGATTCATGTCAAATTTTATAAAAGCTTGAATTCGTTGCGGTTTCGGAGGAAGTAAGTGCACATGTATGTAGGTGGTTAGTCTGAACGTCAACAAACAACTGATAACTTTGTTCTCCATTTCAGAGCAAATTCTTCATTGCTAATCCATTCAGCAGTTATTTGCTAAGAATCTAGGCCCTGGCCTTTTACGGGATGTAATGCCGGATGATATTGTTATATTATCCATTCAGCAGTATCCACATACATTTCGCAAAGGTTTGCGTGGATGGGGACATTGCTTCAATATTTAATTAAATTTAACAAAAGAAACAAATTCAAGTCCGCTCCATTAAACAACGCGTAGCACCTCAATTACCATTTATCTTGATAACGACTGTATCAACATCTAAACATGTTTGATTGTACGTATTTTAAATGTAATTGTTCTTGTTCTTTGGACGAAAAGGTATTGAAACGCAGAAGTGTGTAAAGAATCGTGTGCAAAATTGAGATTAAGAACTTTCTGCTCCCGGAATAATTTCTTTCATTGAACTATCATCCGTCAAAGAAATTGATTCACTATAGCCCATAATTGACTTGATGCAGTGAATAATTAATTCTAATCATTACGCAGTGGCAGAGACCGTATTTTGGGTACCCTGAAGAACGTTATGGATTGAGACACGCCGGAATGAATGCATTATGACGATAGAATATATTGTGATGCCTTCCAATGGTAAACCACAATTTACTTTCACGAATGACTCTGACAATATTTTGTGATGCATTTCATCGTGCATTTCATCGTTTTGTACGGATAGGAGATTGGTACCGTGACGAGGCATATTTGTATGTTAGGAATCTGAACGTCTGTATTCTGTGCTTCTTCCGGTGATGCTGCAGTCTAAGTGGGGCATAGTTGCGTCCAGCTATCACTCCTCTTCATGTGATTCTTTTAATCCGAATCCTAACACTACTGTCACGTCAGAAAAGAGTAAATAAGATAAAAACAACGCCTATGTGTGCCTAATCAATTCTTTCTATGCAAATGAAAAATTATTTTAAAAAAGTTCCCCTTAAGACGGGTTTGCTAATGGTGACGACGTGAAGAGAAAAATTCCGTTTAAAAACACACTGCCTGTCTCCCTCATGGCGCCACTTACAAACAGGCACGCATAGAGAACTTTGCCAACGAACGACGCACGTTGTGAAAAGTTTTGAGTCTTTTTTCGGTCAAAATTTTACATATTTGTCGTTACACTTCTCCCAGCCAACTTCTTTAACTTGGCCAAATTACAGTTGGCATATCTCCAGCTGTCCCCTCAGGAAAGCTTTAAATTTCCGACACAAATTTAATTAAATTGCTGGAGGCTAGAATAGCTTAGCATCTATTCGATGAGCAATTCATCAAATTTGGCCATGATGAATTTTGAAGCGTGAGTGTGCAGCTCATACTTTTTTTTTCTTCCAATACTTTCGCTTTCTCTTTATCTATTTCTACTCTCGTATTAGTAGTTTACTTGGGTACTTTACTTCTTGGAAGGCATTTGTTTGGTACATACTTTAAAAAGAAGTCGCCGTCATCTTTTCTATCAATAGGAGGCGTCTTCGTCTTCCGCGAGTCCGCATAATATTGCTATTTTGATGGTTGATGATTAAACTAAGCTTATACCAAAGTCCAACCAAAGTGGTCATCTTTATGCTCGGTCTTACTCGCAATATTTCGTTCAAGTTCTCACTATTGAACCTCCTATCACGTGTCTGTTTGTCTCAGTTTTATTTGACGTTGGTTTAGCTTCAATTGGTGAATTTATATTTTGTTTTTATGATTGATACAAATATCTGGTATATTTGTTAAACAAACAATAATAATTCTTTCATCGCTAGTATTTGATTTTCTCCTTAGCGATTCTTACATAATATTTGAACCAATTTCGATTAAATATTTCTCTGAAGTTGTGAAATGTCCTACTGCTCTGTGGTACTTAATGTCGTCTGGTCCGAATTGAAGATGTTACAACACCAATATATTCAAACAACATATTAGTTGTATGCATAAATTAAAGCAGTTATGCCAGACAAGGTATCCACCGTCAGAGGATTCAATAATGCGAGACGTTTCTTCAAATCAATTTTCGATCGCACTTCCGCTTCACATTGCATTCAGTGATTGTGGAACGTAAACAAATCAGAGATCATTGAACTATAACGGTCTCCATTGACTTGTCAATAACCTTTGACTTGCGTCCAAAGCTGTTTTTTATGGGTTATAACTTTTACTAGATTGGTTTCACATGGACATGAAAGAATTATCTTACGTTGTTATTTTTCGTTTAAATATCGTTCAACTGCTGAGATACCGACAAGTATGGCTTTACAATGCTTTGCTTAAATATACACACCTAAGACATTTAAAAAGAAACATAATCCTATGTTTCCACCAGTTTTCCTAAACCTCAATACATTTTCAGGCTGTCAAAACCTAGTTATTTCGGCGTAATCTAGTTGCAATACATTTGAGTTCCCCCGCCCATGAGAGCTTGTCAAACTAAGCAAGCCTACATAAGGAACTAACAATTAAGGCAATCATTCACACATGAACACATAAACAGATGTTTTGCACGCCATTTCAAAATTGACAGCTTTTAAAAACACCTTAAATCGGTGGGAACAGCCTATTGATAGTAATAATATGGGAATTTGTGTGGCTAGAACCCGTATAGGACCAAGGCCTAGCTTCTCAACAATAACTCGTACTGTGAGTACTATTGTTTTCTTACCATTGGAAGGGATCTACAGTTTTGTGCAAGTTTGAGAAGCTTTTACTAGACGCTTATACTCCTTGATAATTGTCAGTGGCTCGAAAGAGGTGCGGCCGTAAGGATTATTTTTGTCGTAATGGGATTCGAAGCTGGTCGCCGAGGTTCAAGTGGGTAGGAGTCGACGTACAGGCTCACAAAGACCTCGAACGGCGTATTTAGGTATCAGAAATGTTAATTTAAACCACGCAATTTTGGGTCGGCATGTAAATACAGTGCAACCCACGATACGTGCAACTCCTCGTTAACGGCAACACCTTAAATGCTACCATTGACTCAGTAATTCCGACTCCTCAAAAAAGGACAAGATTATTGGATTTACTATTCCTGAGTGCCATAGGGTACCAAATAGAAAATGAATCGCGAAATAATATCATCAATTAAAAATCATCTTTGGGCACCGCAAGACATGTTTTCTTAATAATCTGCGAAGATCAATTTTATGCCAAACTCTTGACCCGATTATTGCTACAAACAACCCAAATTTCTATTAGTTTAAAATTAGATAAATATTCCACATTAAAATAAACGTCTATCCCTATTTAAAATATGATTAAAAGTCACCGTCAGAATGCCCGGTCTCCTTCGTTTTTCCCAATTCTACTTCCTTGTTGCCACATTAGTTTACATTAGTATATCTTATTGAGGTCGCACTGTACTTACGTACACATACGTTCGCGAATCAAAGCATCAGAGGACTGCTTCAATAAATGACATGTGTCAATAGACAATCAGTCATATCAGTTCAGTTAAATTAAAACGAATTTAAAGTTTATTTTGTTCATTTGATCATAACAAGTCAAAACACAAATTTGACAATTTTTTGTAATTTGGAGCAAAAAACGCTAGAGACACTGCCTCCTAGTCATAAACACGAAATAAACTTTCTACTTGGCACTACGAACACTGCTGATAAGTTGAAAACTCAACCTCAAAAAGGTAACCATTTGAAACAATGCACGGATCCAAGGAAATCCCACACAGCACGAACTTTTTGTTGTTGCCCTTAATTGCACAGCCTCGATTCCTGATTGGAAAGTGATAAACTCAGCTCTCACTAGGCAACGAGGTGTTTTGGGAAGTGATTCAAGATCTTCACTTAGATTCGACAAAAGCTTGTAGATGTTATCAAATGTGTGAGCAGAAATGGCAATGAAATAAAATAATTGCCAAATTACAGATTCAATCGACGGACAGAGTTGTGAAATTGAGAAAACATCTCAAAATGACTATGACTTCCAAACAAGTCAGTGACATGTCTTATACATTTGTTAGTTTTTCAAGAGTTACTCACCTACAAACTACCACTACGCAGTGTCGACTTGGTTTTTGTATAAGTACGAACATTACAATTACAAATCGCTTTTCAGCTTTCATCACCAATTAGCAAAAGTCACACACTCTAGAAATGTGTTTTATTTATCCAACAAAATAGAACAAATCTCATTAATAACCAGAAGTATTTCAAGAACAAGACTAGCAATGCAATTGAACAGTTCATTGTCGCAATTACTTTACTGGTGAGCAGTTTTCTTATTTTCATGCACATCTGGTTCGTGAATATTTCACAATTAGAACAAAAAACTTGAATTCTTATCGCGAACTATATTGCAGCCACATGATTGGCGTGTCGTATGCCACTACAAACGCTCATTGTCGCAAACATTTGAAATTGTAATTCACAGAAGCTAATCAAAGTCCGTGATTAGAATTGTTGGAACATGCTAAGTTCATTACACTAGTGAATCAGTTCGCACTTATATTTCTCTTAATCGTCATCTTAGTGCTGATCTTAAGGTCAACTAGTGTGTATAAACAAAGAAGAAAAAAAAAAGCTCAAAATGTATGTCACAACAGCCGGTTGTTGACGGTTCTCCATTCAGCCGGTCCCGTTTCCCATCGTTCGATCAGCAGTTGCATCGGTGAGCTATCCGCGCTGTGTATGTAATCCAATTGAATCTTTGTTCTTTGTGCACACACGGTGCGCGAAAATCACAGTCGGAATAAACTCTACAGAAATTTATTATAAACAAACGAGGATAAGAAAAAAAAAACATGCTCCTTTGTGTGCGAATATTTGTTAGGTTTTGAGTTTTTTTTTTCTCTGCAGTTTGTGATAATTCTGTTTTTTCCCGGGAGGCGTATGAGTAACAAGGTTTCGATCGGATAGCCGATCGTGAGGGGAAATGAAGAGAAGAAATAAAATCCCCATCTCTGCAGCACTATTCGGCGCCTAACAACAGTCGTGTCGAATTGATGACGTGGAACAGGTTTTTAAAAGCAAATCACGCAGTGGAACCCCCGTCATCGAGTGATGGATATCCGAAAAAATATGGGTAAACAAGTGTAAATGGTGTCAGTCCATTCGGAATGAGTGTAAAAGTCTTTCTTGAATCACGATGTGTGGTACATTGTTTGGGCTATTTGTGGAAGTAAGCACTAGTACACATTGCCCTTCTCTTGCGGATACAATTGATTCAAAACAATACATGTACTTGGCAAACATGGTAATCAACGTTCGAAGTGTGGGGGACGAAAGTCGTCAGCAGAAAAGAACCATCTTTGGGTTCATGTCTGGTTTGGCTTTCATTGTTGTTCCTTAAGAGATTCTACGTGACTCAAGAGTAGTGTGTTTTGACTTCAAACAAAACCGCAGATGAAACTCTTTAAATGCACGAGCTTTCTGTCTGTTGACTTGTTAACAAAAAAAGTACGAATTTGCTTGCTCTTGAGCTTTTTGCGGACAATATTTCTCTTTGTTTTACATAAATTTCTATCTTTAAGAGCATTCGAAAGCAAAACAAATATACAAAAATGAGTTGAGACTTCAGACTCTGATATTCGGATGCACAATTTTATTTTGTGCGTGCTGTGGAATTTTGAGGTATTTGTTTATAGTAACCAGATTCAATGAATGCAGTTCGGGATAGTTTTCTTAGGAATCCAGAAATTAAAAAATAATTCCATTAGCAGATATAGAATACATAGTTATACATATTTTGGGGTTGATTTTTGGGTGAATACTCTCCGAATGCGGAAACACTGGCTACAGGACATGAACTGGATTCAGTTTTAAATGTGTTCAAAGAAAGGGTTTAAAGGAATGGATTCTGAAAAGATAATTTTCGATGACGTTTTCTTACATATCATAAAATAACGGCGTCAAACTTGACGGTATTTGTTTTTAGAATGCATTGGACGATTGTATGTTGCGGCTGTCGCAGTGTTAAAATGTGCGTAGACTCCTACGCTTGAACCTATGGTGTCTAGGTTTTATTCCCGGTACAACAAAGAATGATTATACTCGCGACTCTACCTCTTCAAGTCACTGCCAATGCTCAAAAAGCTGTCAGTCAAGCTTTTCAAAATTAGCCGTTTGGAATCGACAATAAAACGTACAACGCATACGAGTGTTTCCAGAGAAGCTAGACCCTGTGTTTCTACGGGTTGTAGCGCCACCCATATGCCATTCTTTGCATAGCCCCAAGAAGGAAGAAGATCTCGTCACCGAAACATCTTGTCCAGGATTGCCTTGCCCCTCTTGCCCTAAAGCCAGAGGTTCTGCGAGGTACGATATTAAGCCAAAAATATTGATGAGTAAGGCATTATTGGCATAACCGACAAGAAACCGGGATTGTATTTGAAATGTGTGGGCCTTATTTGGGTCACCTACTCTACATTTGAAAGAGTTCTTGACCAACGATGAACAAAACTCCATCGGCTACCAAAGGTATGTGCTTCATTGTGAGGATCAGCGGCTGAGATGACATTTCTACGTGATGTTGTTAGAATTACTCCGCCGTGATAGTGTGAGAAAACAGCAGTGCGCAAGAAACAATGTTGAGCAGTTGATTCTCCGAATTGCAAACTCTCGAATCACGTGGCACAAATGTCCCCATCATCACGACTTCTGAGACACGCCTTGAATACGATTTCATCGGATGGCAAAGTCCACAAACTCTCCCAGTATCACTTAAGCATTGCTGTGGATGAGTTAAAGTCTATGACGGAGAATTGCTTTGGAGAGAGATCTCTCGTGTGGTCTTTACCTCCGTGACCTAGCGAAATATATGTAGCCGTGGGATAATACACTTAAGCCACGTACACACGTTCACAGTGTAGCACCGCGAAGTATTGGACGTTCAATTTTTTCAATTCTTGCCCGGTCCTACGACAGGTAGTATAATGAGAATGGTACGGTCTACTGGTACGATCTCAGTACACATTTTCATTCGCGTTTTTGTTTTCACTAAGTGAGCACCAGCGGATGTTTGAAAATTATACGTTTTCTCAAAACTCTTTTCTTTCTTCTTCTTTATGGTCGGCTTATGGTGTTGATCTACGACATCACCAATGAAATAAAAACGTGGGTCTCATAAATGAAGTTCGCCCACAAGCGTAGTTCAATGCGAACATTTTAAGTCGTTCGGCCCAGATCGAACGACTTGGTATTACAATGTGAAAGTACCGTCAGGTAGCACCACAAATATTACCGACCGAATGGCCTTCAAAATAATGACGAAAATGTAGAAAGCGACAGTGACAGGAAGAAAATTAGACGGTGAGTTCATTTATTTCGAAATTTGGGGCCCCGCACGCGTTGTTTCCTGATTTGATGAAGAGAAGGCACAGATTCGAAGACTCTCTTAGCGGAACATTAATGTTAATTCTCACAACACGTATGAGCCAGCATACAGTCAAAATATTTGTTATAGACAAGGTATGATTCGACTCACATCCGATTTATACGTCAATTAACGAATTCCTATTTCCACATAGTACATATTGTGATGTGTAACGAGTTAACAAAATAAATACAACACCAAAAGTTCGTCGCTGGCGATTTTTCTCCATTTTTTATTTCCGAGATAAACTGCGCGCAACAACTGAATGATCGACGTATTGCAAATGTCTATGAATTCATATTCACTGGAACACGTTACCGTCACAGCACACATATGTGCCTTCATGAACCTTGAATGAATAAATAGATATTCCGATAAGCGATGTACAGTCTAGAAGTGCATTCAGATAATATAACTGGAATTAATGTCTACTCTGCTCCTCTTGCCATAATGTCATCTGTATGCTGAGTCTATTCCCAGTGGAGACACACCTCTTATTATAATACATTTTTAAAACTTTCGGATTGCGGACAAATTTACATTAAACTGCAACAATCATACCAGTGAACTTGGAATCAACCATAGCAACAGAGTGCATTCAACACTATTTCTATTGTCTTCCACATCCACATCGGCCACTTAAGAATGCATTTCGCGAGGGATTAGGAACAAATCACTTAGTCAGACGTCGTTAGGCATCAATAAAAGCTTATCGCAAACGAGCACTCTTTTAAATCTAGAAGTCCATCAGCTATTTCCGTGTCGTTAAACACTTGGTGATAAGAAGAACTACGTTAGTTGTACAAACACTGAAATAAGACCATCGGCGTGTCGTACGTCTGACTTTGACATTGATGCAATTCTATTGTGCTATTGTGAATCAAACAATGATGATGCAATTCAATAGAATGTCTCATTGTGAGACGAACAATTATGTGAATTAATAAATAGTCTTATTTTCTTGCGAAATCTGTTAAAGAGGTTGAGTTGCTCTACAAGTATTCCGTTGCGACAGGAAAAACTCAAAACAGACAAAAAAATGAATAAATAGTGCGTCCAATAGTAGGCGTTTCGATTGAATCTTTGTGCACGTATTTTCAAACGTGACTGTGTTATCACTTGTAAAGTGGAAAAAAAATTACTACAAACGATGAGATGACCAGTTATTTGTGATAATCTATTTCGACATTTGGTTGACACTGCTTTTGGTGGTGCGGGGAACTAAGTCCCCGGGTACTAAATGAGTGAGAATCAAATACACTTTTAAAAAGTGGACATCGTTCCTATATAAGATGAGTATGAATTCCACTTTCCTATGGGAACTTTGTTCACATTCAAAAGTCTAAAGAGAAAACTAACCTTCAAACACAAAATCGCAGTGAAATTGAAAATTAATTTTTTTTTCATTGAAGCAGGTAAGGTCACTGAGTATATGAGAGATTATTTTATATTTAATAATATGGGTGGCGCTACAGCCCATAGATAGCCAGGGCCTAGCTACTCAGTATCCACTAGTGTTGTGCGTGCTATTGTTCTTTCACGGGTGGAAGGGACCTACAGTTTTATGCCGACTCCGAACGGCCAAGTTTGAGAAGCAGGAAGGAAATACTTTTTGAGCATTGTCAGTGACTCGAAAGAGGTGAGGTCGTGAAACTTATTTTTGTCGCTCAGAGCTGGATTCGAACCTGCGACGTCGAGGTTTTGGCACATACCCACAACGCCACGGCACCCCAGTATTTGAGGAAATGAAAAAAAAGCTGGTGTATTAAAAGTATGGTTGAGTGGCTCGCATCGCAAGATCTTAACTCTTTTTTGCGCAGCGTTTAAACTGCTCAGACGACTGCGTCGCTCCGCCAAGACTTTCATTTTTGGTTTTATTTCATTGGGTCTTAATTCATCATTTCTCTCGCGCTTGCCAGACAGTTGCTAACATATCCTTTGAGGAGCAACCTAGTCGCGTGTAATACATAGTGGACTTAGCTACCGGGTACTTAGTTCCCTGCACGGCTTTTGGATACATGCGTATCAAAAACAAAAATTTAATTGCCACCTGATTATCACCAAACCAATAACCTTCCAAATTTGGTACATATTTCTGATAGACTATAATGACCTCTACTTGACATTGTCTGTGACAAAATAACCTGACCGGTACCTGACGTACAACCCAATATCCTTCCAAATATATAAATAAGTCATTGTTATCCAGCGCATATCACAACACCAACTTAAAGTCTCGCCCAGCATGATATTTCATTCTGACTTAGTGAAGTGTGTGACACACAACTGCTTTTCTAGTTTGGGCGAAAGAAAGCGACAGTAAACTAGACCCATCTTGTCTAGGGGCGTTCTATGGGAACAACTGATGAATGCTACAATAATATCTGTGCAATTTCTTTTTGCCTCTATTATCCTATACGAGAATGCCATCTCGCATCTAACAACTTGTACAATTGAGTTCACCTTTTCTTTTGAATCAGTGCCTATGCATAAAAACAATTCCTGTCTGAAAATACTGCAAACCGTTCGGTGTCGACATAAAACCGTCAGTCCTTAGTCCACCCCATGGCCACGTTATAAAATAAAAAGATGGCGGTTTTGACAAGCTGTCACGCACACATTATTTTTCTTACACCATGGTCCACCCATATTGTCTGTGTCCATATTGTCATTAAATTCCGCGTTTTTTGTAATGTCGATCTTTTCTGAGAGACGAATAGATCCACACGAGGAATGATTTTCTCAAAGCACTTAAGGATTCTAGGCTGATAGTAAGTACTCTACTGTCCACAGGTTTCTCAAGCTATATCCATTTAATTCAGAAACTTCTCTACTCGAATGATGGTCCCAGCAGCTAGTATACAAATGTGTTTTCATTGCCTGTGCCCAATCCTAATATAGATTTTGGTTCATTCAATGGAAACAACTTTAAAAGGCAACTAAAGTTTTGGCGCCTATATATATATATTCCGGAACCATCAGGAGTCACTGTAAATTGGTGCGGTTGCAGCCTGATCAGTCAATCAGTGTCGTGCACGGTGTAAACAAGACATGTGTCAAACCGAAACTTTCTTAACTCAAGTTGAACCGCGTTTGAAATGAAGAGAACCGAGTTGCAACTCGAGTTGACTAACTCGGTTTTACGCAATTTACTTCCATTTGCAACGTTCAAACTGATTCAAACCAAACCCGGGTTACATGGAACACTGTCAGCATAAGACATTATACATTCACAATAATAGAATGTATTCTCTTTGGATCATAATAATATATATATATATATATAATATATAATATGGGTGGCGCTACAGCCCATAGAGGGCCAGGGCCTAGCTTCCCAGCAACCGTCCGTCTTGCTCGTGCTATTGTTCTCACACAGATGGAAGGGATCTACAGTTTTATGCCGACTCCGAACGGCCATGTTTGAGAAGCTTTTTCTAGACAGGAAATACTCTTTGAGCATTATCAGTGACTCGAAAGAGGTGGGGTCGTGAAATTAATTTTTGTCGCTCAGAGCTGGAATCGAACCTATGACGTACGGGCCACCAACTCTTTGGATCATACGAAAATGAAATTGACTTGAGATCAGTTATAAATATAAGTCCCTCAAACTTAAAAAGAGTAATTTTGAAAATAAATGAGTTCCAACCAAAGGTTTGTGATAGACATGTCCGTTTTTAAATGTACGTCTCGAATATCTCGCCTGCAATGCCTTCTTATGTGGAAAAAGGAAATGATGAAATGAATAAATGAATGCGTTGTTATAATAAAATAAAGCGTAGTGCACACATATACAAATAGGAAAAATGTCTATTTTGTGTATATTTGTGTTCTGCAAAAATGAGTCTAATCTAAAAAATCTGAGTTTGCCGCGTGAAGCTAAAACACACGAATCTGTGACTGTGGTAACACTGTTTCAGTTAACAACCCTTAAATAAAACAAGTCTATACAAAAATAAACAACGACACGAGCATGTTGGCAATGTGGTACATGGCCCCGTCCATACGCGTCTCATAAAAAAACAGAACCGATACCGAGCTCCAACTCGGTATTGAATATGAAGCACCGCAACTCGGTCGCATTGTTTTAACCAACTAGAGCCTATTGTGTATTTCACATCATATCGAGTTAAAGGATTTACATTTATGATGAGATTGCCAACCGAGTCGATAAACCGAGTTGTATGTTCACACCGTGTAGAATGGTTCGAACATTTTCGAGTTTCAGCAACTCGGTTGGACATACATTTAACTCGGACGTTACTCGAGTTGACACGGTCATCAACTCGAGTTAACCCATCTCTAGTGTAAACCCAAAGTCGCGATAACAAGTGGAAGTTATACCAATATGTCTTGTTTGCCACTCTGAGACGTAAATTGTGTTTGATTCGAATTGGTTTGGAGTAGCAAACACAAACGGGTGTTTAAAGAATACCAGAGGATTTAGACCGGCCAAAAGTGTAATTTTCCAAGACACATTTTTTTGGTCACTAAGAGGATACGGGAATTGGCTATGTTTCAGCTGGAGATGTACCCAAAAGTAATAATATGTGTGACAGCCATGAAACATTCTTATAAACATCTACCACCCCATTAGAAAAGAAATCCTTTAAACAAAACAAGGTTGGTCCAAACAAATCGAAAGAAGCTATGACAAATGCGAAAACTTCTAAGTGAACAGTTTTAATCGCACTTTAGGCCCGATTCTCTTCAGTGAAGATAGAGCTCCCTCGACATTAAAGGTGTAAGCTATCTACTACATTCATTCAGTCAATCTGGAATATTGAATGAGAGATCCAAATTTTATGTTGATTAATGTTAGTTGTCGCCGGGCACATAAAATATCCCGTAAAATATATAAATCAGATCTGTTTCGATTTGAAACGGATTCCACGCTCGTTTTAGATGACTATTCGCTACTGATGGATGTGACGACGATTCATGATTATTTTGCTACACCTTCTTCCGTTCCTTCCGTTATGCGAAACATTTGCATTGCTGAACTTATGTTGTGGCAAGGCACCCTTATTTTCTTAAATTGTCTTGCTAACGAGGTGCCGGTTGTTGGATAAGTTCACAGATAGTGAATTATCGTTCTCAAGTGTGTGTATTGTTTGTGTTCTTTTTTTTTCTTTTGCTACTCGTACCAAGGTGATAGATAGGAAATGATACTCGTTTATTGCTACAAATTGATAAGTTCGGTTTTTGCTTAGGGAAACGGAATTGTTGATAAATTTCTTCACGTGCTTCTTGTTGTTGCTTGTATGATGGAATGGTCAGCGGGGTGAGGGGTTGTGAAAACGACGTCACTTCAGAATCCGAATGAAAGCATTTATTCATACGATTACGATACGCCTTTAGCTAAATATAAAGGCTGCAGCGTATTCACATTTTATGGTACGTTTGGAAAAGTGTATGCAAGCTGCAAGCCTGAAGACATTTAATTTCAGTTTAATTGTGCCCATCGAAAAGAACCTTGTAAAACTCCAACGAATTGCGATCTCGTTCTCATTCATAGATATTAAAATGTACATATGTACATAGATCAAATGTCTACACAACTGGTGTAGATTAAAATAGAGTTAAGGTTAGTCCCTAATCATTTTATATTTAATTGACTAACTTAAGATAATTCAAGAAAAATAATATCACGTGAGACATTCGAGTAAATGTGCCACCCTCTCAAGTCACTTCCATCGGCAGCCGGGCATTAGATATCAATTTTTGTTTGCTTCCCTATTCAAATGCGAATACTCTTTAACTATCTGTCTGCGCGGACTGCATTTGAGAATACACTTGAGAACTCTATTGTTGGAAGTATGACCGCTCCGTTGTCATTGTGCTCAGACGGTTTTCCCGTGAAGTGATACGATGAGTGCCATCAAATCATTAAGATATCTCTTATTAGCAGAAAACGGGGATTACCCGTTTTTCATGCAGTCACTTTGATTTCATTTCTATTTCGGGGCTTTCTGGATAATAGATTTAAAGGAAAATGCAAAGAAGTGTGCGTTAAGTGATGAACATTTTTTCTACATTTTGGCCAAAGACTAAATTTAGTTACAATGCAATACTTAAACCCGAGTTTAGATTGATGTGGAATAATTCGAGTGTGGTCATAGATCGATGTCTAAAACGCGTCGTGCAGTATTCTGCTTGCAATACAGATTGCTCCGGACAACATTATTCTATTAATAGACTATTAGCGACTTTTTGTGTCATTTAACTTTTCGTGTCACAGCATTTTAGGTAAAAAAAATTACCGAAACCAGGAAAAAAGCTTAAGAAACTCTAAGGAAACCCTGCTACTGGGTTAAGAGGTGGTTTACTAAGTTCAGTTGTGATCTTCTTGGCTGGCGCTACAGTCCGGGGTGAACCTGGGCCACAGCCAACGTGCCTCTCCATCCAGCCTGGTCTTGTGAAAGTTGCTTCCAGCCGAGCACATATTAAGGTCCCTTTCTAGCTGCGTGCGCCACAGTAGGCGTGGTCTTCGTCGTTCGTCGTCCAGTTTCGTAATCCAAATACCGAAGATAATTCAAGAATATCTTCGTCCGCTTTAGTTAGTGCCCATGCTTCTGCGCCATACAGCAGGACTGGGACTATAGAGGTATATAGGGACATCTGCGATGATATCAATGTCATCGGCGTTTGCGAGCAGTTGCACAGTGGAAAGTCGTGCCTCTGGTGGTGACATATGAGTTCCGCACAATCTTCTCGAGAATGAAATGACGCATGACAGTACGTCGCCTTGTCTAAATTCTTTTCTGACATCAAAGGTCTCGGTACAATCTTTACCGACCTTGATGGAGCATCGGGCGTTTTCCATCGTCATTCTGCCAGGCGGACGAGTTTTGCATGGATGCCAAAGCTAGACAAGGCGCTGTATAGATCTTATACGCGGTCTTACAGTCGATGAATAGGTGGTGGGTATAAACTTGAAATTCCTGGGTCTTTTCCAAGATCTGCCGTAATGTGAATATTTGGCCAATAGTGGATTTCGCTGGCCTCAACTCGCACTGATATTGACCAATCAGGCTGTTAACGTCGGGTTTCAGGCGTTTACACAAACCGGGAGAAAAGATCTTATAGGATATATTTAGGAGACTTATCCCTTTATAATTAATAAAGTTTAGAAGGTCTCCTTTTTTAAATTTCTTTATCAAAATTCGTGTCATCATTAGTATCGCCGCCCTGTCCGCCCAGATCTCCAGTAATCTTCGATTAAACCCATGGAATGATGTTAGAAGATCGGTGAATTAAAGTCTGGTTGAGTTATCAGTTCAAGGTCGTTATGTATCGGAAATACGACGAGTATTTGTATTTACTGATCATGTACATAAATCTCTTTCCATGAACATTCGGAACTGAAAAACCCGTGCCGACTGTAGAAGTGTGACCACTTCAAAGGTGTGGCAAAATTCACAATATGGGATACGATCTGCTACCCCATCCAACATATTCTACAGATTAAGGCATTGGGGCTACTTCTTGTTTTGAAATCTGAAGAAATAACTAGGAGGTAGGTAAGATCGCCGGAAGCCTTCCTTCTAGCGTCAGCTAATCCCCTCTGTATTTTTACGCACGAATCGAAACCGTAGTGCGTGAAGGTGAATATTCTAATGATCTCTTTGAATCTCCTTGATCATTGTAGCACTTAGGCAGAAACCATTGAGTTAAAGAAGCGATGTCCTGGCAAATGGCTAGAAGGCACCAGCTGCCATAAAACAAAGCCTATATGGCGATCGCTTCACCTAAAACTGTCACTCGATCTGCTTAAAATCAACATACTTTCACTAAGGTCTCTCATCGGAGTCATAGCCGGACACCCGGCACTGCATTCATGTCCTTAGGATGCGTGGTATTATAAAGGTGCCTTTGGCCTAATTATGACTGCCTTCTGCAGTCAGCCACTCTTTCTTATTCCTCTAGCTTCATCATGAAGAGGTCTTCCGTAATATAAATGCAAATATTGTTGAGAGTCTTAAGTAATGGTGATGCAGGGGATGAAGATTAAAATTAAAAACTTTGGGACTGAATCTATGAATTAGTATTTGTATTTTTCAAACAGTTTCTCAACTATTTAACAACCTTCGCATATTATGATAAAATCAATTATAATATGGATACCTTCTTCAGAACAACTTACTCTGAGCATTTGGAAATTCACTCGAAAGTTGGTAATTCTATCGTTGGATGTGTGACTGCTTTGCACTCATTGTATACCCACAGACGATTTTCCAGACAAGTGATTCGATGAGTGCCGTGATGTCATTGAGCTGTTTACTTTTGAGCAGCTTCAGAAGAAAAGAGGGAATACTCGTTTTTCATTTTGATTTTATGTTTTGACTGTTCCTTTACTACGGATAACTACGATAGATCGTGACTGCATTTGAACAAATTGCTAAGGAAATGATTTATCCGTAGTAAGTATTTAAGGCAGTCTAGTTTTGAGCATACCAAATTGCATATAGAGCATCGAGGTAGAAGTGATGGTGTTAAGGTAGAATTGAGAAATCACTTCAGTACTCAAGAAAAATCACGTCCACTCGTTACAGGGTCTTCTTTATTTATGTTAATCCTTAGTGTTACATACATTAAGTAACATCTCATGTACAGAAGTGGAGACTTTTCGGATAGATCATCCGATCAGATTAAGCGTACAAATTGGTGTTTTTTTTTTTTTTGACATTGGAGGTTTTTTTTCGTATTTTCCTCCAAAGTAAAATCATATTATTTTGAAAAACACAATTTTGCATAATTATTTGTAAAATATTAAGAAAGATATTATAATATCATATCTCTAATCTGTAAAATGTGCGGTAACAGTACTTATGTCATCAATATTGTGCGAAATAAAAAAGATAAAAGATCTATCTATCTATCTATCTACCTAATTGGTGTTCGTTTGCTGAGAACAGTGACGTCTAAAAGTAAATTCCTGTTTTGGATAAAATGGACTACAGTGGTTCAGTGAGAACCAAAATATCAAGCGCTGTTTTAATGCCACGAAGTATTATTGACATATCTCTAAATTCGACCGGATGAGTCTAGAAAGGACTTAGTTCCTTAATATCCTTTGCAGAAATCTTAACAAGTGAGTTGTGGAAGGACCTACCAAGCGTCAGGCTCTAGCAGAGTCCCGGGATGTTTCAAATAACATGTGTTAATGTCTCCCTTAGCAGTGTTTTTGCAACTGTGACAGTGTGTGATGTGTGGGATAACTAGTTTTGTAGTGTGATCCCCTATCGCCGGTACAATCTACTACCAATCTAATGATATCGGCAGATTGGTTATACTTATGTCATATCTCTGGCCCATCAGAGTGTCTTGAGGGTGTATTACGATGTGCACCTCCTCCGCAAGCGATCACTGAAGGGCGTGTCCTCGCCTAGTCAGGTCGTCTGTCTTCTCATTACCTGGAATGTCACTGTTACCTGAAACACAGATAAAGACAAATTTGAACAGGCCTTCTTATGATGCTAGCTCGTGCCGGCATTCATCTGCATGTTTTGAGTGAGTAGTGAGCTTCGATGACTGCATGCACTGGAATTGTCATTCAGGCTATACGATTTTTAAATGGTCAAGCATTTTGAGGTGACAGCCGCTCCGAATCCGCCGCCCATCTTTAAGCCGTCAATGTATATTTCTCAGTTAAAGTTCGACCACCCCTGCAAAAGAATTATAATGTTTTGTGTTTAATTGTTCCGTTCTTATAACGGAGCTTTCTTCTTTGAGCGTTTTTTATATCCCTAAAATTGCAACCTTCGGATGAAACGCAATTGCGAGGTGCGCCACTTTACTTATCATACCCTGTCTTTTCACTTACTTCACTTTACGCCGCACTGTAAATCATCAATTAATATTTATTTCTTCTCTTTAAGGTGGATGAGGGATATGTTTCGTCGCGGCCTAAAAGGACCACACAACGAAGAGGACCTGTATGAACATAAAAACGACCTAGACAGCAAACGGGTTACTGATAGGTTCGGCTTACTCTGGGAGGAAGAGAAAAAGCGCAAGGACCCCAGCGTCATCCGTCTCATATTTCGTGCATACGGCCGGAAATTTGTTCCTCTTGGATTATTCTACTCACTATTGGAATCGACAACAAAGTCAGTACTTCTAAAATACATGTGTGCAAATTTTAACTCATCCCGCTTTCCTTTTGTAGGTCACTGCAGCCATTGCTGTTGGGAAACTTTGTGGCTTACTTCGTGGCTGAGCAGACGTCCATTACGAAACAAGATTCGTACCTAATCGCCTTGGGCATCGTGATTTGTTCCTTGTTGCCAATACTGTCATTCCATCCGTTCATATTCTACATCTTCCAAATTGGTACACGAATCCGATTGGCCTTGTCTGGACTTGTCTACCGAAAGTGCCTTCAAATATCAAAGAGTGCGAGTAACGATGGACTGCGTGGCCAGGCGATCAATATTATATCAAATGACTTGGGACGGTTTGACGTGGCGCTGTGTTTCCTGCATGACCTGTGGAAGGGTCCACTGGAGTCGTTGCTGATCGGTTACCTGATGTACAGAGAGATCGGGGTGTCAGCTGTCATTGGAGTGTCGTTCATGCTGAGTTTCATTCCCCTGCAAGCGTGGGCAGGCAAGAATGCGGCCTACTACAGACAAAAGACGGCGGAAAAGACGGATCTGAGGGTGAAACTGATGAACGAAATCATTCAGGGCATTCAAGTGATCAAAATGTACGCGTGGGAGAAGTCATTCGCGAAGGTGATAGCCGATGTTAGGCTGAAGGAGGTGAATGCTATCCGAGGAACATCGTACATCCACGCGGCCTTGAGCTGTACCTCTATGATATCAAAACTGTCGGTATTTTTAAGCATTGTATCCTATGTGTACTTGGGGGATGCGATCACAGCGAAGCGAGTGTTTACGGTGTCGTCATACTTTAGCATGCTTAACGAGTCAATGGTGCACTACTGGCCGCTGGCAATTACATTCTGTGCCGAGGCGTACGTGTCGGCCAAGCGATGCAAGACCTTCCTACTTCAGGGTGAGGAATTGCCACAGAGCAGCAAAGCAAAGGGCAAACAGGAAACACCACGACCACCGATTGTCATTGACAACAAATCCGAACTGAACGGCAATGCATCACACGTCCTAACTCCCAAAGTCATACCCAGAAACTTCAATCCAACGGCGGAAAAGAAGAGCGTAGTGATTAAGGATGCTTTTGCCTCCTGGGATCTGAATGACGACAACAGGAATGCGGCCATTGAAGATTTGAATTTGACAATTCAAGACCGGACATTGGCGGCCATCGTGGGCCCGGTTGGGGCGGGGAAATCGACTTTATTGAACGTGTTGTTGGGAGAGGTTTGCCTCAATCAAGGTTCGGTAGAAGTCAACGGAAAGATTAGCTACGCCTCGCAGGAACCATGGGTTTTTGAGGGAACGATTCGCGACAACATTGTGTTCATCGAGAGCTACAATGAGAAGCGATACAAGAAAGTGCTGAGCGTTTGTGCCTTAGAGAGGGACTTGGAGCTGCTGCCACACGGCGACATAACCATTGTCGGCGAACGGGGTGTGAGTTTAAGTGGTGGACAAAGAGCACGTGTGAATCTAGCAAGAGCGATTTATCGGAAAGCCGATATATACCTGCTCGATGATCCATTATCGGCCGTCGACACGCACGTGGGAAAACACATATTCGAAAACTGCATTCGCGACTTCCTATCTGGCAAGATAAGAATACTAGTCACACATCAGATACAGTACTTGTTCGATGTGGAGAAGTTAATTTTGATGGGATCGGGGCGCATTGTTGCAGAGGGTAGCTACCAGGAGCTTCAAAAATCGAAACAATTCGAGTTCCTGATGCACACTAATCACGACGAAGGTGGGGACACAGTAAGCATTAGCAGCAAGATATCAAAGAGTGACAGTGAGAAAAGTCTGGAGCACATGCATCAGCAGATGCCAACTGAAGATCTGGCTGATGACAACAAGGAGGTGCAGGCAGTTGGTTCCGTCAAATTCAGTGTGTACTCATCATATTTCAAGGCTTTGGAGAACTCATTCATCATGTTCCTCATCCTGGGACTGTTTGTGTTGGCAAGGATAATGCTCACCGGAGTGGATTACTTCATCTCTAGATGGTGGGTCGATATTTTTTGTCTTTCACATACATTTTTACTGACTATGGCCCGATTGATTTCAGGGTTATTTGGGAGGAAAAAGTTGCCATCGATCACGCCGAACTTATGACCAGTCTGAACGAAACTACACTCAGCGAAAATATAACTGCCATTGAGGAGGACTCACGGAAGTCCTCGAGCGAAGAAGAGGAGAGAATGAGAATTGTCATTTTCTATTCGTTTCTGTTGGGCAGCACCTTGATGGTGTTCCTTATCAGAACATTTGGTTTCTATCACATGTGCCTTAGAATATCCCTTAAGCTGCACGACCGACTGTTCCGTGGTATCACCAGGGCGACTATGTATTTCTTCAATACAAACAGTTCTGGAAGAATCCTAAATCGGTTCTCGAAGGACATTCGAACAGTGGATGCCGACTTGCCACACACCCTCATCGATTGTCTCTATGTAAGTCAACTCTTCTTCGATCCGAATTTTAAATAACCTGAGTTCTTGCTTTCAGTTCGCCATGGATGTGTCCGGAGTTCTCATCATTGTCGCGATAGCAAATTACTGGTTGATGTTGCCAGCTTTTGTGGTGGTAGTCTGTTTGTATTTCGTGCGTTTGATTTACGTCAAAACGAGTCGAAGCGTTAAGAGAATCGAGTCGATATGTGAGTATACCTCTTAATTTACACAATCACCTTACGAGTGTTGTTTTTACACCCACAGCTCGGAGTCCCGTCTACTCACTAGCCAACCAGACATTCCAAGGCCTCACAACTATACGCGCCGTGAATGCGCAGAGTGCGTTGGAGGGAGAATTCCATGAATATCAAAACACAAACACTACGGCTTGGTATTTATTCCTAGCGTGTACACGAGCGTTTGCTCTCTGGTCTGACTTGGTTTGCTTCATCTACATATCAGCAGTGACGTTCAGCTTCTTAGTGCTGGACCTGAACTTCTCCAGTGGTGACGTGGGTCTTGCCATTATGCAATCGATCAGTATGGTTGGCATGTGCCAGTGGGGAATGCGACAAACTGCCGAGCTTGAAAACCAAATGACCAGTGTTGAGAGGGTGCTTGAATATACAGAAACCCCCTCAGAACCACCACTGGAGACTCCGGAAAAATTCAAGCCATCCTCCGATTGGCCGAACAAGGGAAAGCTGGAATTCACTGATTTCAAGATGCGCTACTCGCCGGGGGAGGCCTTAGTTCTGAAAGATCTAAACTTCGTTATCGAGCCAAAGGAAAAAATCGGCATCGTTGGTCGTACTGGCGCTGGAAAGTCATCGATTATTCAGTCAGTATTCCGCTTGGCCTGCAATGAAGGCCTCATTACAATCGATGGTCATGATATCGAGAAACTTGGCCTGCACGACCTGCGCAGCAAAATATCCATCATTCCTCAAGATCCAGTCCTGTTCTCTGGAACCCTTCGTTACAATTTGGATCCGTTCGAGGAGAAAAACGACGCCGACATGTGGAAGTCCTTGGAAGATGTCGAGCTGCATTCCTACGTTTCCACGTTGATTGGTGGTCTTAACTGCAGAATGTACGATGGCGGATCGAATTTCAGCATGGGCCAGAGGCAACTCGTTTGCTTGGCGCGTGCTATCCTCAGGAACAACAAAATACTTATCCTCGATGAAGCCACTGCGAACGTCGATCCTGAGTATGCGAGTCTCCACTTAACCTGTTCAATGTTGATAAGTAACAAATGTTTCTTTTCTTACTTTTCAGAACTGATAAGCTCATCCAGAGGACCATCCGCACAAAATTCGCAGACTGCACTGTCCTCACAATCGCACATCGCCTGCACACTGTCATGGATAGTGACCGAGTTATAGTGATGGATGCTGGCAAAGCAGTGGAACTCGGTCATCCGCATGAACTTCTACAGAACCCACACGGGTTCCTTTCGCAATTGGTGGACCAGACGGGTATTTCGACGGCGACAGCCCTGAAAGAAACTGCCGAAAAGAATTACAAAGATAAATACAGTGAAGAGTAACGAGCTTACTCAAACTGTACTCATTTTATGTGAAAAAATACGGTTCTGCACTTTTAGGTTCCTTAAGTTCTGTAGTATTAGTCGCCTTGGTATCATGTAGTAATTACTAGTGACTTATAGATATAATCGAATTTACTGAAGTGACACACGCAATTAACTATGATCTCGTGTTCAGTCACCGCTGTGAAGGCATCAACATCACGTTAACAGATGATTTAACGTACTTCAAGTTAGCAAATTATGTATTTTCTTACATGTACGTACATACAGAGTATATTCTTTTAATATATGTATTTGTAGTTTTTGTACCAAAATGTGGAGATCCGACTTAGCGATTTCCAGCTAAAGTGTCAATTGTATTTATGGCATAAGTAAAATAAAATTAAATCAATTAAGCAGAATAATATGCGATGGCGTTTTTTGTTTTCTTTGTTATGTATGAGAAGGATCAACCGTTGATACTTATCTTGGACATAAGTAGTCGTGTAGAAGAGGACATTTCAGAATAAGATCAGTGTGGCTAGGCTAGGAATCATTTGGTCTAGTCAAGGGTAGCAAATGTTTACAGTGAGGGGACCATCACCAAAAGGAAATTGCTGCTCGGCACAAAGAAGAAAGCAACATCAAATACACAGTTTAGTCAGTAAATTTAGTCTTTGAGGGGACATCTGTCCATTATAATGCCAATCAACCATAAAATTTCATATGCCGAGTGTCTAGTCGTATAGCATCTGCTTCGGCGCTCCATATGGCGTACGAATTTTATTTAGTTGTTACTCGAGTATGATGTGTGTATTCTATACGAAATTGAAACATTATTCAAAGGACGCGAGTAGGAAGTTCTTAAAAAAATGGTCGAAATCAGCACCAGCTTAACAGAAAAATGAGGTTTCCACTTCGTCGTTATAACCGAAACTTGGCTATATGCCTATAACCTATAATTATGCAAATGGCGGCGTACGTCAATCGTTTTGACATTTGCGGTCCTCAATCTTACCAACGAAGAGAAAGCTTTTGTGTCTAAAATCATCATGAGCGACGAGGCGCTTTTCCACTTAAGGGAACCAAGATCCAAAAAGCCATTCGCAGTCCCATTATATGATATATGAAAGATTTCCATCACTCAAAATCACTTTTTATTTAGTTAAAACGCAATTCCAAAACAAATTGGAAACTTACTTTTGCGCCACCTTGAATAACATGCGTTTAGCTACAGCCAGTAGAGGGGAGCAGGGCCAATATACCCGAAAGAGGTAAGGTGGTGCATCAGGGAATCGAACATAGGCACGCTAGATTCAAGTGCACCGGCAAAAAAAAATTATCTCCAAGATAAAAGTTAGCACTGATGCTTGTTGATTGAAGTAGTCTCCTAATTATAGTATTGAATATCAAATATGTTTAGATACTTACACACCACCGATCCACAAGAAAGGAGACCCCTTCAACTGCGCCAACTATCGAGGGATCAGTCTTCTTAACATCGCGTATAAGATCTTCTCTGCCGTTTTGTGTACCCGCCTGAAGCCGTTCATTAATAATCTGATAGGTCCATATCAGTGTGGCTTCAGGCCAGGAAAGTCCACAACAGACCAAATTTTCACACTACGGCAGATCCTGGAAAAGACCGCCGATTTCAAGGCCGCATATGACAGCGTGCATAGAGGGGAGCTATACAGGCTGTGCAGGATGACGATGGAGAACTCTCGCTGCTCCATCAAGGTCGGTAACGAACTCACCGAGACCTTCAATGTCAAAAAAGGTTTTAGACAAGGCGACGTGCTGTCATGTGATTTTTTTTATATTTAACCTCGTCCTGGAGAAGATCGTGCGAAACTCACACGCCAACACAGGAGGCACGATCTTCCAGAAGTCCGTGCAATTGTTATCATACGCCGATGACATTGTCGTGATTGGCAGAACTCAGCGAGCCGTCAGTGAGGCTTTTGCATTGAGACGGAAGCGGCTAAAATGATGGTCTGGCGGTGAATGAGGGCAAAACGAAGTATATGCTGTCCTCAAAAAAGGACATACAACATCGACGTCTTGGACAGAGCGTCACAATGGGCAGCTATAACTTCGAGCTAGTCAAGGACTTCACTTACCTCGGCTCTGGAGTAAACTGTACAAATAACATCAGCACCGAGATAAAGGGTGGTTAACTCTTGCCAACCGCTGTTTCTTCGGGATCAAGAGGCAATTGAGTAATAAAGCCCTCTCTCGAAGAACCAAGTGGACTCTATATAAGAACTTAATGATCCCAGTCCTGCTATACGGCGCGGATGAAGAAGTCCTTGGTCTCTTTGAGAGAAAAGTTCTACGCACGATCTTTGGTCCTGTTTGTGCTGACGGGTTCTGGAGGAGAAGATTCAATCACGAACTGTACAGGCTGTACAGCGACATGAGCCTAGTTAGGCGTCTACGGATCCAACGCCTCCGGTGGCTAGGTCATGTAGAGCGCATGGACACCACAGCTCCGGCCCCTAAGAATCTTCGAATCCGAACCTGTCGGGCAACGCAACAGAGGACGCCCGCGTTTAAGGTGGCGCACCCAAGGGGAAAAGGACCTCAACCAACTTGGTGTGCGAAACTGGAGACAGCTAGACAGGGATCGCGCTAGTTGGAGAGGCATGTTGGTTGAGGCCCAGGTCCACCCCGGACTGTAGCGCAACACAAAGAAGAAGAAGACTTACACAGCTTTTGGCGGTTTGAAATGCTCTGAGTTTTGACATTTTCGTTAACTCCTATAAATATACAAGCTTATTGAGGTACCGTTGTCGACATTGCCAATGAAATCAGAACCAGAGTTGGTAAAGCCTCCACCTCATGCAACAAGAATTTTACACATCATGTGTTTAGGGTAGTATTTGAAGGGATTTCTATACATTGCAGGGGGAAGTGGAGCAGAACTTATATCTGTTGCCAAATCTGAGAAGCAACTTTTCTCACTCACTGTATTTTATTGGTGTTTTGTGCCTATTATGTTCACAGTTAATACACTAGTTACACTAAAAAATTTGATTTAAATGACCCGGGATAGAAGGATTAGAACAGGTGCTAGACACAAAACTAATTCTGGTTTCATTTTGAAGCTTAATATCATGAATCAATTTTCGACTGATTTGTGCACCGGCTCATTTGAAGCGCTATTTCGATTATGCTGGCATCGAAGTCGTTCAAACTGGTTAGCATGTTACCGCAGACTAAGGACTTAACGTTTACCGTATATTATTGCCGTATAGCCGAAGATGATGCGCTGAATTAAGGCATATTCATATGAGATCGCTACGAACTGCGAACTTCGCAAACTCTGACAACTCATTCCTATGGTTTGAACTGACACATCACTGCGCATTGATTGGATTGTGGATTGCCAGTTTGTGTATTACGAACACAGCTTGACAGTTCGCAAAGAGAACAATTGATTCGCAGAGAAAAACTTTTTAAGGTCCATTCATATGAGCGGCGAACTTTCAGAAACAACCCTTTTCCAGCATATATAAACAAAAAGTTAAACTTGGTATGCAAAAAGATTGTAACTGAATTATCGAGTTTTTTCATAGACAAAAATCCGAATAAAAGTCAGATTAAGTATCCTAATTAATGATTTGAAAGTTTTTCTCCGCAGATCAATCATTCTCTCCGCAAACTGTCAAACTGAATTCGTGATACACAAACGCAATCCAAAGACGAAAACGCGATCTACAAACTCACGATGAAAAAATTCGCAGTGAAGTGTCAGTTTGCACCCGTAGTTCTCTGCGAATGAAAAATCTCCATATGAATGAAACGTCAATGTTTGCTAAGTTCGCAATTCGCGGCGACCTCATATGAATGGGCCTTTACAGCTACTTAAGCTAACTTTTATTGGGATTTTTGTCGATGAAAGAACAATCTTTTTGTATACTAAGAAATAGCCTAAGGTTGCTTACATTTGCAGGAAAATGTTGTTTCCGAAAGTTCGAATTCGCAATTCGCCCCCCAGCGACCTTACTATGTTGATTATAGGCGTACAGCTTAGATTCTTACGTCAGCACAATTTTATACAGATATAAGCCCAAATTCTATCGCAAAATGACCAGTGTCGGATCTTTGGTTAATCGGTGCCTAATTGACATGTCTGATGTTTGTGTGTGTTGTCTTCTTCATGTTGCACCAATCTCTGTGGTTGGTGGCTTATGGTTTAAAAGAGTGTACTCACGGTCAACCTATTCCACAGTGAGGCGCCTGCACACTGACGTCATGATGACAACTAACCTCGACGACGAAATTAACGTTGCGAACCTCAACCGGAACCTTTGGATAGTTAAATGTACATTTTTTATTGTACACGTATCACTAGGTGAAGTAGGTCTCACCTACAAAGCAGCTCTTTTGAATATTTGTCTAAAATTGACACCAAGCAACCTTTTGTGCTTTTATGATACAACTATTTAGCTTATAATATAATTTATAAAAGATAATTATCGAAATTATTTCTTCATTGCCTGGTCTTATAACGGACAAAAATCAGACAAACAGTCTTAAAATTATAACCCGAATATTGACTACACATACTGCACTCTAGTTCGCAGACACAACAAAAAAATGTAACTCATATCTGTTCCATGTGCGTGTCTGCATGCATGTGAGCAATTCGCTTTGTTTCATAATTTATCTACGAATAACAACCATACTCAGCTGTCAAATGAGTACACCAATCTCTGCAATAAATTCATAAACCCAATCGGCTCACTTTCACACGTTTTGCATCACACAGTAAACACGAAATGCTTTTGTGCTTTGATGAGCATTTATTTTTGAATTAGCGAATCGAGAATCTAATCTGCAAGAAAGTCATTCATTCACAGCCAGCAAGACGTCAATCTGTGTTCTGAAGATAAGCATAAGAAGGCTTATTTGCAAGTATTACGACTCTTCACTGATAGCATTTCCAAACAAATCCCGGAGAGTACTGTCGCGTACACTCCAGAACAACACTCGTACCAGAACTAGTTTAGTATCGCCAATATTTATTATCTGTCGATTTCCTCAAATCGATCGCAATCGATACTCGCCTATGCCCAGACATTGTGCGTCATTGGGCCAATTTCGTCTACTCACTCGCCTTTAAATCAGACAGAGCTTGCATCCTGCACCACAGTAAAAGTTTCAACGGAGCGAATTGGGCAAATTCGAAAATAATTGTTAACGAATAATCTAAGATAACTTGTATGTTACGCAGCCAGAGAAAACTTCTGATAAGATACCACATCCATGATGGTGGCCAGGGAGACCGCTGGCCAGAGTGTATACTCGCTACCTGGTATAAAAATAACTTGAAGGGTTATTAAATTTTCAGTTTAGCTCTGAAATGTCCAATTGGACAGACGGATTTCGTCAGCGAGTCGCATTATAGAAGTTATTTTTCTTCGCCACTCATGTCAACTACGGGCTTAGTATGTCGGTTTTAACATGTCCATACGGGTTTTAGATAAATTTCATTGATGTGCTCTAACAAGTGTCAGAATAGAAATTTCAAGGCGTTTCTTCTTATGTTACGTTCATACAGACAAATAATTTAGTTTAGTGCGGTTTGTTCGGCATAAAGCCCGTAGTCGGAATCAAGAAGGTTTCACTACGGCTCCGAGGTTGCGGTTGATTAGAGTTAAATAACTTAGATTTATGTATTTTTTAAAAAATTTTTTAAAACAAAGTGACTAGTGAGAATATACATTAAAGTCGTGTGTGAAATATAAAAACATATAAAAACAAAAAAAAAAAAAAAAACAAAAAAAAACAAAAAAAAAATGAATCGGTCAAAGAATAATACAAAGAGATCCCCAAATCCTATTCTGGATGCTAACATTTTTTCGAAATGGAGTTTCTGGTGAGTTTTAATTTATACCTCTTCGCAATTAGTTGTGAAAAAGTGGAGTGGAGAAGAACAGAAACGATGAGGAGTTTCTAAGGAGTTATTAGGACATTTCGGCCTCTTTGCTTGGCTCACTTAGACCCTAAATGAAATAGGAGATAGGGAAATAGAATGGAGTTTGTTCGAAATGGGGATTCATTTTTCTTCGGCTGCTGCTGCTTAACTTCCCAGCCAGAAGAATTCAGCTTTTCTATTGTCACTAGGCTATGTATGTAAGGAATCGTAAGGAATCCTCCTTTTTCCATACACTAACCCTTGTAAGTCTCTGCGAAATGGTGTCCCGTGTCGTCAAATACCTGCCAACGCGAACTGACCTTCGGTAGTAATGGGTGAACGTCGAGAGCGAACAGAATTTGTAAGGACAGTGTTTTAACGAAAGCCTGAAGACCAAGACTGACAAGTGATAAATTCGGGAACAGCAATTTTCAATGAAATCATCCGTCCGTCGGAATAATAATTATAAAATATTCCAATAAATCATCAAAATTAATTTTTCGATCCACTAAAGGGGTCGCGCTGGTACAGCACGCGCAATAGATCTCCAGGTCAATCGGTCCTCCGCCATCGACTCTAACTCACCAGGATTTATGCCCAGGCGCAACCAAGCTAGTTTTGGACCCACTACGTCCTCGGCATTTAAGACACCCCTTGGAAAACGTGACGATTGGAGCATTTTTTCATAGGCACGAAACCATCGAAGCATAGGCGAAGCAGCCGTTCAAATTGAGTTCCTCGGGTTCTTCCGTGTTTCTCACCCTATACCGGCGGGTAAATCACAGAACAGAACGAAGAAATCTCATCTCGGCAGCTTATTTTTGAGTTATATTCTTACGGTCACTGCCCATATTTCATTACCATAGGTGAGAGTTGGAACAAATACTAAGTTGAAACAGCAAATTTGGCCTTGATACCTAGTTCGGCCTTTACCTATTTTCTAAGCTGTTTCAATATGTGATCCAAGTTGCCTACAGGAAAGTTAGGATTACTCCACCCATCACTCGTGAAAAAGACTCCGATATACTTGAACTCTCCACTTTTTTTGAATGGGACTCCAAAATGAATATTGTAAAAACAAGTGTTAACGTCAAAGTTAAAGGTTTTCCGATTGGAGCTGTTCGTTTTTTAGTAAATTTTAAGTCTGAAATATTGAAATAGTTTTTTCATGAATATTCAGTCGTCTTAAATATGTAGCTTTTCAGAAACTGAATTGTCACAAATTATTTGTAAATCAACCGACAAGCATGATAGTATTTTTCACTAACACTATCCCAATAGACAACAGTTGATGCGGCCGGGTCATGATGAAAAGGGAGCGAGGAATGTCGGATAATTTGCCGATAATTTACCGCCACCTTCTTATTTTGCGACTTCATTCGGGGTCCCATTTTGGACACTTGACAGTTGTGTCAAGTGTTGACAGCTTGGATTAGAATTCAACTTGTTCTGTAACTGCTTTGATCTGTTTCGATTACAATATCGGAATTAAAAAAAATAAGAGCATGCATCGTTTGAAATTGAATTTTAATTTGAATTTGTGCACACAAGTCTGCAGTGAATCGGTCACAATTTATCTAGCCATACTAGATAGAGATATCCATTTTGGTTTGAAATTATTTTTCACCAAAGGCATGTACAACATGGATAGGTTCACCAAAGATAGCTTTTTTCATTAATTGTGACTCGTGATTTTTTTCGCAGATCTAGATTTTACATTTAGGACAACAAATCACTCATGTCAATAATGACAGCAGAATTAGATTACCGATAATATTCGAGTTCTAACACGTGTTCGTGTTCGAAAGTGGTTATATGTTATAACTCTGAGGAACTTTTCTCTTAGACTTTGCGAAAATCGAAGATATGCGCATTTAAAATTGTTATACGATCAATTGCGTGCAGATTTTCTTTTAGAATTTCCAAGAGCGGCTGCACAGTAAATAGAGGTCCTATTCAAACACTCGTTTTCAAGTTTTTTTTTTATCCAAGCTGTTCAGAAATCAAGAAATATAATAATATAATAATAATGTTGGTGGCGCTACAGTCCGTAAAGGGCCGGGGCCTAGCTTCTCAGCAACCACTTGTGTTGTGCGTGCTATTGATCTCTGACGAGTGGAAGGGTAGCTGCTCTAAAACACGGGTAAGAAGCCACGTGCCATTGGTTTGCAATGAATGCGGAAGCGTCCAAATACAACGCGAGAGTTTAATCGAATACTTACTTGGTTATATTCATCACACCTATATAATATTTTCAGAATTACGTGCACTAGGACCTTGCATACATGAGTATTACGATAAAAAAGTTTTCAAAATAATTTAATTATGTAGACAAATGTTAAATGGGTGCCAAAAACGCAAAGCTCCAAAGCAGCTTTTCGTCGTTTTTGCACTACCCTCTGGTAATTTCGTTAATGGCATATTCGACATTACTGAGCAGTCGATCTGAGAGTTCAAAAAGCAGTCTGTCCTAATTCAGTCTTCTTCTGGCAGAAGCTAGTTATTTCATTGAATAAGGCATCTTTATCGCATCCTCTGTTTGGAAAGATGTCATTTGATTTGATTCAGTAGTTGTATGCAAAGCATACAAGGCTGCTTTTACACACTACATCGCCGCCATTTTTATAGAATAGCATGTTAAAGTTGGTCGAATCTTAGCTTGGATCGATTTCAATCGGCATTGCCATACAACCTATGGAAATCACGAAGATTGAATAGAAAAAACTCAAGACCTAGGGTGACGGTGCATATCTCTTCCATCAGCTACACGTGCTTCTATCCCATACATCTTGTGACTCTGTAATCAGATTGAAGACTGCGATTTCACATGTAAGTTAAGATCTTTCTAGAAAAGCCCAAATATATCATAATCTGCTGTCGCGAATTCAAAAATAAAATTGATTTAACAATTTTCAGCTATTATCGTAACATTCTAATCGATAAACAATTGCGGATCACTATCAGCATTCATAACATTATCGTTGACACTTAATCTTCACAACAGGAATCATTTCTGAATCAGATTCGCCACACGGCACATCTCATTAATGTGCACATGTTCATATGTAGTTTTCTGTAAAAGCAAAATGGCATCTGATTTGATTCGAAGATTTGATGCAGACATGATTCGAGTGCTTTTCCGGAGTGCAAAAGTTGTTACGCTCTTGAGTGCGATATCGATTTGAAGTGACGTACATAATATGCTTGCACACTTGCCGCTTTTTGATAAAATTTGTCTGGCCTTGCAAGATTTGCAAATTTGCAATGGTTAACACGTCTTGTTCATTGAATATACCTTGAAGTTTAACAGTTTTTTAAATTTGTGTACCGGTCTTCGGTTAAATGCCGTCTAAGACTTAACTTCCAACGAAGCTAAAATTAACGAACTTAACGAAAGTGAATGAACCGGTCGTCAGAATTTCGGTGTAAACATGTCAATCGCTTAATACTCAGCGTACGTTCATTACAATTTTTGTCGCGGTATGGAAAATGGATTGCAAATGTGAATGCATGGCTTATATGGCCTAATGCTAACAAAAATCGATTAAATTGCAAATGTCTACTACAAGATCGACCCTACACGCGGTAGTTGGCTTAAATAAGTGTGTTCTGATTTAATACTCGTTTAAATTGAAAGCCGAAGCTCAACAGTTGATCGCATTAAATTGTCACTATGGTCATGTGAGCAATGAGATTATTGTAGCTTGTTAACTTCCGCCTTGTTCGGCCTCTGGTTTGTACCAAAAAAACACAGTCTTTGCGTCAATTAGAATTAGATAAAGAACATTTCTAAAAATAACCATTGACCGGTGCCTGTCGAATTTAAGTGGCACATATCGACAGTAATGACTTGCAGACAACAATTGTCGGCACAAAAAGATTTAAGGTTCCTCAATTCACGAGTCAGTGCAATGCGTGCCAATAGACGAGTGGAACTTGTAAATATTGCCTGTCATCGCCTGAGTCATATCTCCATTTGCAGCTTTTATTCCTTGTTTTTTTTTTGCCCAAAATCTAACTGACGTGACGACTAAAGTGATCAATTGAATGGAATGCTGTCAAAGTGATTTAGATCTATAGTCGTGGAATCCCTTCACTTTTATCTGTGGCTTAATATTCTGATAGGACGCTATCTTCTTCTTGGAACACAGACGAGGGAATCATAAAATTGAGCCATAAATTATTTGGGACTTGGTCTAGGAAGAAAGGTGTGTGCCCGTGTGTGACTTTTTGCACACAAGGGGTCATAAATTCGAGGCAGACGTTTGTAAACAAAGGTATTAGCCACATGATTTTGGGGAAATTGAAGTCCAAATTTGCTTGTTGTGTTGTCTGGGAGTTGTAGTTTTACCTGTACGGTAGACACAGCTGCTGAATTCTCGTTTAAGCATGTTCACACGCTGGCCAAATCTGATAATATTGTTAGGTCCACCAATATGCGCCCAATGGGGAGCAAAATCCAAAATCGAACTTTTTTGTTGCCGGTGTGGAGAAGTGAGGATTTTATTAATAAATTATTTTTCAAGTGTTTTTTTTGTCGTGAGATACATTAATTAAACAAATTGAAATGAAAGAAACCTAAACTAATTATTTTGGACAAATGTGTGCTCAATGAGGTTCCAGTATCATCCCCGACATGTTTGGGCGAAGGAGTGGATGGTCCGAAACGTATGGGCTCTCAAAGACAATCATGACTGCATATTTGAAAATAAGAAAACGAGCTTGGTGGAATCACTAGCACCTTCACCTGATTTTTTCCCCATTTTCTGGGATTCGGTCATTTCCATTTCAGACGTCTGAAAATGGCACAAACTGCGCGTCCACACATTTGCCTGATACATGACAAATCTGGTAATAACCAGATGAAAAACCCTTCCTGTAAATATTGGCAGATGCAATTGTGAGTTCACATGCTTATAAGAATTTTGGGAACATATTTCTAGTACTCGATCTAACAATATGTGCAATAGCTCTAGGGAACTAGTGCTTTAAATGAAAGTACAAGTCTGTAAACGGAGTCTAAAGCTGTGTACCATATACTGAGAGAGGTGTCTCAGATAAAAAGTTAGGTGTTAAATTGCGTAGATCGATTGTGGTCAAGTAGATGTACATTCCTCCCTGGAATGTAAAGGACTTTACGTAAATATGTCCATATATTCAGATGTGCAGCAACACTATAAGTCCCTAAAGTAGACTACAATCTAAAGCTGTGCGAGTGTGTTAAAAACACTGAGCACTGTTGAGCCAATATTGAAATTGGTGTCTGGAATGTTAGGACTGGAAGTGCTAACCTTGTAATCAACTTGCAAGACTACTCGTTGTACCAATACAAATGTCTGAAGATATCACTAGCGTTCTATATAAACGGTGGATGAATGTGTAAATTTAGAGACGATTAAATCAAACTATTAACAGAATTTGCAATGTTGCTCATAGCTTCTTATTTCTCTTGTAATTGATGAACTCCGCATCATTAGCACTGTTCTTTTGAGTCCAATAATGGATCAAACAAACTTTTTCTAATTGTTCCTTAGAATCAATGCTCTTACAAAAGTCCGTGCTATATCGAAGGAAATAAGCAATGCAGAGGCGTGGTGAATACGGTCCTTGATGTGGAACATATTAAACAGAAACAAGAAATAGAAATAATTCAAATTGCAAAGCCAGAAATGTTTTGCTTAGAGGTGTTAAATCTTTTATTCAGTTGAGTATGATGACCGTATAACAGAATTTAAACTTCCTTATTTGAACAATTTTGAAAGCATGCCCGACAACTGAAATATCAGCTCCATAAGCCCCATTCACAAAAATGGTGATCCTACCTTTTGCAACAACTACAAAGGCATATCTCTGCTCAACGTCGCCGACAAGATCTTATGCAGCATATTGTGTGAACTTCTAAAGCCACTTTGCACCACACTAATCGGCACGTACCAGTGCGGCTTCCGACCCGACAAATCCACTGTAGACCAAATATTCACGCTAAGGCAAATCCTGAAGAACACTAGCGAGTTTCAATTCGATACTTACCACCTTTTTATCGATTTTAAAAGCCGTCACACACCACCAGGACGAAATATTACAATCGACAATAATAATTTTGAGGTAGTAAAGGAGTTTGTCTACCTAAAGGCAAACTCAAACTCCACAAGCGACATCACAGTGGAGATCCGACGTAGAACCACCCTTGGCAACTGATGTTACTTTAGACTGTGGAAACAAGTGGGGTCAAAACTCCTGACTCGGGGGACCAAAATCATGCCCTACAAAACACTTATCTTGCTAGTCCTGCTTTATGGAGTCGAACCGAAAGCTGGACGCTAAGCAAAACTGCTGAGCTGATTCTTGGTGCCTTCGAAAGAAAAAATCTTCGTCGGATATTTAGAGAAAGGCGAAGGGAGGAGAAGACACAATCGCGAAGTCTGCGAGCTGTACAAGGATGTGGATGTACTCCGGAAGGTAAAAATCCGTCGACTACACTGGCTCGGCCACATCGATCGAATGGACAACAACGCTCCAGCAAAGAGATTCTTCGAATCCGAGCCTCCTGGTTCGAGAAGGAGAGGAAGATCCAGCTGATCAATAGATCGGTCTTGAGGAGGAAATCATTTTGTTTTGCTAGTAGAATATCTTCTGAAATGACACGGTGTATGACGGTTTGGTGTCAATCATTATTAACATGTGGTCCGCGGACACATGCGCTTTCAGGCCGCGACGGTCACTAGAACAAAAAAAAAAAACGTCCATATCAGAGGGATAAATTCGGCTAGGGGTTCGGACAGGTGCAAAAGTTGAGAAACTGATGCAGGCCATAGAGTGCAATGTGCTTCCATCCATTTGTTTGCTGTCACCCGAAGCAGTTATTTTAGTGTGGCAGGGAATATCTTTAATCCGTCCCTTCTCTGAATCCCTTCAGCCACACAATTAGCTTAAATGCCCCTGTAGCCCGTTAGCCAGCATATATGTGAGCTTGGTAGTAACTAAGACCTAGTGCAACCTATTTCCTTCATCTCTTGCAAAAACCGTCCAGTGAATAATATTAATAATTTCAGCGCCAATGGATTCTGCTTAGTCTCACTCTAACATATCAGACAACCAATAGACCAAAGCTAATTCCATTTTATTCACAGGTGGATGCGGCCTACATTTCGGAAAGGAATCGATCTGGAAGAGGATGATTTGTACGCGCACAAGCCCAGTCTGGACAGTAAGGACATCACGTTTGGCTTGATCAAGTACTGGGAGAAAGAAGCACAACGCAAGAAGCCAAGTCTGTTGCATATGATATTTCGAGCTTACGGCTGGGGTTTTGTGCCAATATGCGTGCTCTATTCAATTCTCGAAATCTCACTAAGGTTTGTGGCAAGGGTCCCCGCAAAGAGCCTCTATCTGATGGCTTCTTCATTCTTTCAGGGCATCACAACCTCTCTTCCTGGGTGGCTTTGTGTCGTTTTTCTCTGAAGGGCAAACGGAGATTACAAAGAATGAAGCTTACCTCTTCGCGACGGGCATAGTTTTGTGTTCGCTGATCAACACGCTCACCTTCCATCCGTTCATGTTCTTCGTCTTCGAGGTGGGAGTGAAAATTCGCCTCGCGTGCTCGGGCTTGGTCTACAGGAAATGCTTGCGATCCTCAATCACAGCCTATAATGAAGGGCTGAGTAGTCAGGCCATCATCCTCCTGTCGAACGATCTGAGCCAGCTTGACTTAGGCTTCTACTTCTTCCACGATCTCTGGAAAGGACCAGTCGAGGCGGTTGTGTTTGGATACCTGATGTACAGAGAGATTAGCTGGCCAGCTCTTGTGGGAATCGCGTTCATCCTGATCTTCATTCCCCTCCAGGGTTGGGCAGCAAAGGCGGCGGCACACTATCGCAGTCGCACCGCGGAGAATGCCGACATTCGAGTGAAGATCATGAACGAGATTATACAAGCGATCCAAGTGATCAAGATGTATGCTTGGGAGAAGTCGTTCGCAAAGGTGGTCTACGAAGTGCGAAAGACCGAGGTTAAGGCTATCCGAGGATCCAGGTACATTTACGCGGCGCTCCAGTGCACGACCATGATCTCGAAGTTCGCGATTTTCCTCAGTTTGATCACGTACGTCCTCACTGGGGATGTGGTTAGTGCCAGGAAGGTCTTCATAGTCTCGTCGTACTTCAGTGTGCTTTACGATTCGCTGCTGCACTTCTGGCCGATGGCGATGACCACATGGGCGGAGATCTTTGTGGTTTCCAGGAGAACCGTGAACTTCCTCATGCAGAGCGAGGATCCGGCCGACGGAGGAATTACGAATTTCGCCTGCGACGAGCACGACTGTGGCCAGACGAACTTCTCTGGCAGACTGCACAACCCCGCAGCCATCAAGAAGGGTGTCAATGTGCGGGAACTGTCCGCGAGTTGGGAGAAGGGTGAAAACGCGAGAAAGCACGTGAACGCGTGCACATTCCAGGTTAAGGAGAACGATTTTGTGGGCATCATCGGCAGTGTCGGTTCGGGCAAGTCTAGTCTGCTGAACGTCATTCTGGGTGAGCTGGAAGTCAGCACTGGCAACATTGAGGTCAATGGGGCCTTGAGCTACTCCACCCAGGAGTCGTGGGTGTTTGAGGGAACAATTCGTGATAACATAGTTTTCATTGAAAAATTCAACGAGGAGCGGTACAGGAAGGTCCTGCAAGTGTGCGCCCTCGAGAGAGACATCGAGATGCTTCCGTATGGGGACTCGACAATCATCGGTGAACGTGGCGTCAGCTTAAGTGGCGGACAGAAAGCAAGAGTCAGTCTGGCCAGAGCGGTCTACAAGGAAGCCGACATTTATCTCCTGGACGACCCCCTCTCAGCTGTGGACTCATATGTCGGCAAACACATTGTGCAGAAGTGCATCCTCGGTTTCCTTGAATCGAAAATTCGCATCTTGGTCACCCATCATGTCAGGCATTTAAAGGAGACGAACCTCGTGATTGTCATGGAAAATGGTAGCATTTCCGCCCAAGGGCAGTACCAGGACTTGAAGGAAACCATACGCTTCCAAGTGCCCACGGATACCATGCAAGACGCGGAAGAGAACAAACTGCACCGCATCGAAAGTGTCATGGAGGCGCCTGCAGAGCAGGTCATCGACAAGGGTGAAGAGCGGAAGGAACAGGCCGTGCAAGGCTCGGTCAAGGGATCCACCTATCTCGAGTACTTTAAGATCCTTGGCAATCCTTTCGTGATTTGTTTTGTGCTTACGCTGTTCGTCGTGTCCAGGGGAATGCTCTCCGGAATGGACTTCTTCATCTCTAGATGGTGAGTCTGGTCGGGTCGCGTAAGCGCCTGTGACTCATTGGTGTACATTTCTCATTGCAGGGCCACTTGGGAGGAGTCGTTGCCAAGCGACATTGACGTTATTCTCGGGGAGGACAGAGCGTTTGGTCTCGATCCACAGCGCACGAAGATGGTGCTGATATACACGGGCTTCATTGTAGTCACTCTGCTGTTGTACTTGATGAGGACCTATGGATTCTTCATAATGTGCCTTCGTATCTCCCTCAAGCTTCACGATCGTCTGTTCAATGGGGTGACCCGGGCGTACATGTACTTCTTCAACACTAACCCCTCTGGAAGGATTCTGAACCGATTCGCGAAGGACATCAACAACGTGGACATCACCTTGCCACAAACCCTGCTTGATGTGTTGACGGTAAGAAGGACACCGATGGCTTGATGAGTTGTCACACTGACGCTCGATTTATCTCATTTCAGTTCTACACCGACGCGATAGCCGTTCTTGTCATTGTGGCCATTGCCAACTACTGGCTTGTCATTCCAGCTGTGGTTATGATTGCCGTCCTGTTTCTAGCCCGCAGGATGTACATTGGATCTTCTCGAAGCTTAAAGCGAATCGAGTCTATGAGTAAGTTCGCACACACTTTCTGCCATCTTTGCAGAGTCCTATAGCTCAGTTTCCATTCCTCAGCTCGCAGTCCCGTCTACTCGCATACGAATCAAACATTCCACGGCCTGACGACCATTCGGGCCTTGAACGCCACGAAGATCGTCGAGACCGAGTTCCATGACTTCCAAAACACCAACACGTCAGCGCTCTTCCTGTACACGGCGGCGAATCGAGCGTTCGCATTCTGGACCGACGTCGTGTGTGTGCTGTACATCGTCGCCGTAACCTACAGCTTCCTGGTGCTCAGCTTGGACTTCTACAGTGGCGATGTCGGCTTGGCTATCACACAGTCCATGACGCTAGTCATCATGTGCCAGTGGGGCATGCGGCAAACAGCCGAATTAGAGAATCAGATGACAAGTGTTGAGCGGGTGATTGAGTACGCCGACACCCCGTCAGAGCCCCCACTAGAGTCGGAGCCAAAGTACAAGCCTGCAGCCTCCTGGCCGGAGCAGGGACGCATTGACTTTGTGAACACACGGCTCAAGTACTCCGAAAAGGGTGACTACATCCTCAAGGGCTTGACCTTCACCATCCATCCGCGCGAGAAGATCGGAATAGTTGGAAGAACCGGCGCCGGAAAGTCATCCATCATACAGGCACTGTTCCGTCTCGCATACACCGAGGGAACAATAGACATCGACGGTCACGACATCTGCTTGCTGGGTCTGCATGACTTGAGGAGTAGAATCTCGATCATCCCCCAGGACCCAGTGCTCTTCTCCGGTACCGTACGCTACAACCTGGACCCGTTCGAGGAGAAGACTGACGAAGACATGTGGAGAGCGTTGGCCGAGGTGGAAATGAAGGTTTACGTGTCATCTCTCGAAGGTGGTCTCAACTATCACGTGCACGACGGTGGCTCGAACTTCAGCATGGGACAGAGGCAACTGATGTGCCTTGCCAGGGCCATTCTGCGGCACAATAAGGTCCTGATAATGGACGAGGCGACGGCTAACGTGGATCCAGAGTAAGTATAGTCTCTTACTTAATACTTGCCTGGATTTTAATCGAAAATTTATTTGCAGAACGGACAAGCTCATTCAGTCGGCAATTCGAACAAAGTTTGCCGAGTGCACAGTACTTACCATCGCCCATCGGTTGCACACCGTCGTGGATAGCGATCGAGTGCTTGTCATGGATGCTGGACAAGCGGTGGAGATGGGTCACGCCCATGAACTGCTGAAAAACCGGCAAGGCTATTTCTATAAGCTGGTCGACCAGACCGGACCAGCGACCAAGGAGTTCCTAGAGCGAATAGCGGAGGAGTCGTACGAGAGGTTGTCGGACGAGAAGAAAAGAAATTGAACTGATAGACGAGTGTAGGTTAAGGGTGTCGTTTTGTAATTGATAACTGCTTTAATATAAGGACAATCTTTTTGTATTATTTATTGATGGGAAACAATTTGTTTTATTTAAATTTGGGGACATTGTCACTTCCATCTGCGTATTCTGCTATCATGTACTTCATGTTCTTCAACCGAACTTAAACCGGATGATCCGAATCTCCGACTTGTGCCGTACATGCGTAGTTCTGAGGATCTGGTTGGATGTTGACCAAGTTCGATAATGCCAAAAAGAAGTCCAGCATATATGGTGTCCTGGGAATGGATTTGGTTGCGATTTGGATTGGACTGCGAGATAGATAATCTCAAGCAAAAGGAGATGATTGTTGTCATTAATCCACTTCTGTATAATCGTCCTCTGTGAGGTGATTTCGTCACCCTGCCAGACGTACTCTCTGTCTGGAAAGAGAAAAATCTGGTTGAGCAAGGCTGTACAATTTTAGCTTGCAGTTTTTAGCTCAGGTTGCTGAAGAAATATAAGAACAAGTCTGCACTATATTTCTGGCTATATTTAAGAAGCTTCATTTGGGATACTTTTAACCATTCTCGAAATATGTGGATTCCCTTTATCCTACACTGTCTTGTTGGATGTTTAAATGATATCTACTCCTGTACTGATCTCTTTACCGATCTCCAGTGATTGTAACGTGACGGTCCTTACATCAACAAAACAGTCTAATGACACCATCTGCATAAAAACCACGCAGTACAATCTTTTGTAGATGAAGTGGGTTTTCTTGAAGCACCTGAAGGCTTTCACTTGACCAATAGCAGGAAAAGGCTGTTTGTTGACTAAGGAAAATTTGACAAAAAATGCGCTTCATTACTGAAAACAATTTTTCTATGCAATTGTGGCTCCAAAGCACTTGCACCTCGACGTCGCAGGTTTGATTCCTGGTCTGTACGACAACGGCCACCAATATTATTATAATATATCAATTAGTCATCTTCCACCATTTCTAAGGCCGCGTCTGGTCATTTATATAATATGTCTTTAGTTTCAGGCTAAAATCGTTTCCGAAACATATTCCAATTCATCAGAACAACGTGGAATCGATTGTTTTCATTTGTTTGCGAGATACGCTTTAATGGCACCAATACTCACGGCACTTTGATCAGCTCGTTATCTTACTGGCACGGAACCAACTAGCAGCTCTATAAGACTATGAATTGTCTTAGGGGACACTAGGCGTTGAGGACTCGGAAGTTTTGACAATGAATTTGAATTATGTGCGAACCCCTTTACTCTGTTAGTAGGAGTAGAAACGATGGTCTTTCAGAAGAATACACCAACTGATGACAAGCTAGTGTGCGATTCATAGATTCTTCAGCCGCGTCCCATCGCAAGGAGTACTGACGCTCAGGATAGACATTTTTCAACGAATTACAGAAAGAAAATAATGTGGATAAGAACTAAAAAAAAAACATTTTTTATTAGATAATGGTAATATAATAATATATTTTAATAAAATGTTTAAATATAATTTTTTTGTTGTAAAGTGATACAATTGCCATGTTAATTTTGTTTAGTATATTTCCATGTTTCTTACTCGTTACTATAATTTATTTTGAAATGTCCACTGTACCATTCTCTATCGTTATGAGTAACAGTATGATTCATTTTCTTTTACATTAGATAGAATATAAGAATGCGCTTAAATTGAAAATAAAACAACAGATACATGTAATTGTAAATATAGCTCGTAGGTACGTACATTTAACACAGCGTGAAACAGAAAAGAGATGTTTAATGTATCACTAGAGTTTTGTATTCTTTTAAACTAATAGATTTCATTTTGTTTTGTATTTATTTTGACATTTTCTAAGAGTTTCTTGTCATGTAGCATGCTTCAGTTCTAGAAGTTACTTGTTGTTGTTTTTTTTGCTTAAAGTAGAAGGTAGGTATATAAAAATGTCTTATTCGTTTTGTTTTTCGCATAATTCAATTTACTTTATGTATATATGTATAAATAAAGCATTTTTTTCTATTCATTTTCATAAATATAATATATTCAGCGTAGAAGATTTACGTTAGTTTGTGTTTTCGTTTTCTTGTCTCTATTTCAAACATAATTTGAAATGGAAAAAAAGGAGATAATAATTCAAGAGATCATGTTTGGTTTTTCGAACGACCGATAAAACAGAGCGGTTTTGAAATTCTTCCCCAAACTTCAATACCAGAAATGTTTTGTTGTCCTCTCGCCTCGATATGGCATCAGCCTGATCGAAGACAAAATCAAAAAAATGTAAAGTGTGAAGCGTGAGAGTCTCACGCAAACACAGATTCATTGCACTTAAGTGTAGCATTTGATAAAAGTTCGATGCATTCTGAATACACTAGGTTAAATATTTTAGTTTTTATTCAATCAATTTTGTTTTCTTTGCTTCGTTCTAAATAAAAGTGATCTACGAGATTTCTTATACACTTACGTTTACGTTGTGATAACTTATGATCTATTATTAAAAATTGTTACCTATGTATAGTAATATTTACTTACTTCTGTGTGGTTGTGTGCTGTGGCTTGTGGTATTTTTTGTTTCGTATTCTGAGTTCTGTATCTAATGGATTCATTATTTGTTTGTGTTTCTGTTTGTTCTTGTTTTTTGTTTTCTTTTCTCTTAATTCTTTTTGTTTTCTCACAGTTAAGCTTTATTGATTGAGCACAAAAAGCAATTTTTCTTAACAAAAAATTCCTTTAGATTTTAATTTGTTATTTTCTTTTTCTGCTTTTGTTTTGATTATTTTCTAACATAAGAAATGTTTTGTTTTTGTTTTTTCTTTACACTATTGTTTGAACGAGGATTATTTATTGTTTTACTGGCATGGGTGCATGTTAAGAAGAAAACATAAAATTCACTTCACATCTCATTTGCCTCCACAAGAGATTTAAATATTTTCCAGAAAATCTTCCCCTATTTTTTGTAAAATATTCAAATACCAGTAAGTGGCTAAGACTTTGAGAAACAATAACAAAATGACTGAGAGTCCATATGAAAAATATATAGTATGTGCATCGCTATATAAATATATTTATATGTTTTTTTTTCTCATTCTATATTATGATGTCTAGGAAGAGTTCGTTTTTTAAGTTGTTTACAAATAAAAGTAGGATTGTAGTTTTGAGGAAAGAAATTGATTGTTTGCATGATAGTTACTAGTTTGTTGTTTTTCATTTATCTTTAAATAAATACTTTGTTTATAGAAAATTTGCTCACTTTAGATTGGACGTTAATTCAATTTGTAATCATTTGTTATTCACACTCTTTTTGAACTAGATTGCATCGCATCGCAATTTTAGCTAAGAGCTGTTGTTTATCTACTTTGACTATTTTTTGGTTTTTGGTTTTGTAAATATCATTTTACATCTTATATGTTAAGTATTTTGTTTCTTGTTAAGAATTGATTTCTAGTTTGTTGTGATTTGATTTGTGGACTACGATTTTCAAGTTTTATTTGACCATTCCATGGAATTTTTCGATTGCGGGTCATGATTTTTTAAAAGGGGGATTCAGTTATAACAAGGGGACCAAATATGATGTGTATTTTTGGAGTACACTCTTGTTTGTGAAATGATTGTTCCACAAGACTATTTTGTGACTTTAATGCTTACTGATTTTAAGGCAGATAAGTGTCGGGATGTACACTGATCAACTTATCACTTTTCCCTCAAATGGAGACTACCTTAGAAGCGACTTTGTTAAATGAACTCTCTACCGAAGAATTCTTCTTCTAATAAACACGAAAATTCAAAGAACTTTTTAGCGTTTGGGAAAATCATTGAAATTCAAATACAGAATGTATGTTGCACCATGTATGTAAGAATATTAGGTTGACTAGACCTGACACAGACAAAGAACAAAAAAAAAAATAGCGCTACAGAATTCATCAAATTACATCTGTGCGCGAACGCGTCTACGTTCGTCAAGTCCTTCAAGAAAAGTTTTATAGGGCAGCAACAGGATGATCTTGAAATCTTGAAAATATTGCAGTTTTCCGTTGCTGAAAAAGTGAAGTATGGGTGGCGCGGCCAAGACTTAGTTTCTCAGCGACCTCTCATGTTGAGCGTCCTTTTGTCCTGTCATGAGTGGAAAGAACCGGTAGTTTTTAGCCGACTCCGAACGGACAAGTTTGAGAAGTTTTTTCTAGACAGGACTCGAAAGAGTGGGGCCGCACAAATTATTTTTGTATATTGTAAGACCAACCCGAGAGGTCTTCTAGCAGAAGAGTTGGTTGCTTCAAACTTCGTATGAAAGAGCTACCAAAAATAAAACACAATGGATGTATAATACAAGATGTTCATTTTGAATTAATAATGATTAATCAGCGAATATTCGCTTATAGAGAAAAATATGGTTACCCTCTCTTGGGGGTCGAGAAGAAAGATGAACTTTAGCTTGCGAATCCTACGTCTTTGTTGGTTATGGACGCACTAGGATCAAATTTCAGAGCCCCATCAAGTGTAGGGATAGTGTTCGAAATGGTTGTCATTTATTTTAGAAGACGGCTTGTTTAGTCTTAAGTCCTTCAAAGAGCTTTGGAAAAACTCGAATGTATGTAAGGCACTCATTTGACTGAAAATTGTATTATTAGTATCGGGCTATGATATTTATTTCAACTAATGGAAGTATTTATTTCCGCATGTGTGTCTTCTGAAAAGCAACAAGGGTCCTAGTTTTCTGTTCATATTTTGTCACTGGTTTCTAATTTCGACTATGCACATACGTATGCAATGTAATTAATTAAAAGCTCTGCTTCCGTGGAATTATCATATCAAATAAATAATTGAAAAATCATTAGATTAATCCTATTAACGTGTACTCCAATGAAAGTAGAAACAAAAAATCTACGAACATCAGATCGCTGTTTTCAATGGCTTAATGTGAATTACTGTCGCATTAGTTACCAGCACGAGAGCTGGAATTTATTATTCGATAAAAATAATTCCAATTAAACTCGTCAATGAAATTTGGTCTAATAGGCAAAAAGTTTCTGCTTTCATTTTTGGTTTTTAAATAATTTTTCTCTTCGAATTTTTAATTGATTTTATGCTTCCGATTTGAATTCAATTTAATTATTATATTTTTGTTTAGCTTAAGATAGAACGTGGAAACGCATATTTACCTACATAGTTTTTTTTTTTCAATATTTTTGATTACGAATGGCATGGTCCCTAAGTTGAGAGAATAAATTAAGAGAATTTGTAATGAAACAAATTTTGTCCCTTCTTTCGTGTTCGACGTAACGAAACGGAATGGTTATGGGAACGTTTAGTGTCTTGTTTTTCTCATTTCGAGTTGGAAGTTATGAAAAATTGGTGCATCGCTTAAGACAAAGTTTAGATAAATAAGAAGAAATTTGAAACATTTTAGATGAAGCCAACGTGAGTGTCACGTTTTTTTTTTGGTTTTGAAATTGTATTGGTTTTTGTTTTTGTCGTGATGAAAATTAATAGATGTATGTACTTATATGAACAAACTACATCTAGGTTATAAATTGAAATGTAATTAATTTTATATTAATTTAATAAATATTGGAGTTTGCTCATTTAATTTCGTTTAAATCTATTATAATGATGGGTATGTGTAAAATAATTAAAAAATCGAAACTTACTTGCTAGAGCTTAGCCTACGTATATATATATATATATATGTATATAGATAAATTTAAAACGTCGTCATTATGCTCTTAATAAAAAAAGCATTTCATATATATATTTTTTCCTTTCATTTGGTTTTAAATATTTTAAGTATTTAGAGTAAATTTCGCTAATTGTATATATAGTAATATATCACTAAAATTCTTTTCTTTTTATTTATGTATATATATTTAATTTGTAAAGTTGTTCTTCTGTTTTGTTTTTACACTAGGCTTTTTATATTGTTTGTTCATATATATATTTTTCTTGTTAAATTTAATTGAATTAAATTTATTTTTTACTATCGCAATGGCATGTGTACAAATGCGTTTTGTTCTTGTATTCCACTAGAGTCTAATGATTATTGTTATATGGCTTGTTTTGTTTTTTTTTTCATTTTCTTACACATAATTTAATAAAAAATGATTGGATTCTATATAAGTAAATCAATATACTTAATTCTTTAATTTTGTTTAATCATTAAAATTAATAAAGGATTTTCTTGGTGTCGCGGTGTGAATTCAGAAAGAAAAAGCTAAGGAAATGAATTTGTTATGCAAGGTTTTTTTTTATATTTTTATAATTTTTTTTTCAATTTTTCTTTTATTTTGGGAAAGTCATGTGTTCTTGTGTGTATTTTAGCATTTGTAAGTGTTTAGCTTAAAATAGCAGTAAAACATTGTCTGCTTGAATTCTCATAGAATTTGTTAAAATCAAGTTGTTTCACATTTTGTATTCTTTTTTTTTGTTTTTGATAAGATGAAGTAAAACATCGTTGATGGTTTATTTTTCTGGTTCGATAATTTCAACGGTAACACTTTCAGCAACTGGATTAGATGTTATGTTGGTAATAAGCGGCTGCTGTTGTGGCTGTTGATGATGATGATGATGATGGGGTACTGATGATTTTCTGTCATTGTTCATAGCACCAGGAGCTACAGAGTTGCTGCGAGTTGATCGTACCGACGTGGCTGACGCATTGCTGCCGCTTGCAGATCTTGATCCTTTATAAAATTAGAATGAAATTATTGTGCATAAAAATGTGATCAATTTTTCGTTTTATTCGAAGCGGAAGTTGGTAATGAAAAGAGTGGTCGTAAACGTTGATAAGAAATATGCAAATATTTTAAATTCTAGCAAGTAAAGGAATTTGAAAAATCGATAATTGTACTGGCAAATAGCATTAGTTCGGAAATAGGAGTCTTATGTCAGCTTGCCTTGTTTCGTATCTAACCGGACAAATGTTGATAAACCGACTTCAGTTATACCTCGACGTACGTAGCTAAGATTCAGCAAAATGCGTTGTCAGTCGAAATGGCTCAACTTGAAGAGTAACTCAAGGTTTGCAGGGATTTCAAGGAGACATACCCAGTTTAAAACAGCATACCACAACAAGTGACAAAGTTGTGACTCGATCGAATAAATCGCTGCAGCATGTCCAACAGACTTATAAGCCCTTTCAGGAATAACCCTTTCAGAAGATGAAGATGCATGGCTAAGCAAGCTGAGATACATATGTCGGGATTCAAGAAGATTATTATAGCCAAGTTTGGGTGTTAAACTCAAACGAATTAGTTTCTTTTCTCGTGGTGTCACAATCAAATAATCCTTGCCTGCGGTCCATCCACATTTAACGAAACGGTCTTAGCGACGATATCCAATACAATTTGTCATCAAATTCAACTAGGACGTCATTTTCCAGTCGTATGTGGTTTTTCGTAACCAATTTGAATGATTAGAATCAAATTATATAACAACATGGGTGGCGCTAAAGCCCGTAGAGGGCCAAGGCCTTGCTACCGCTCATTTTGTGCGTGCTATTGTTCTCTCACGAGTGGAAGGAAACTACAGTTTTAAGCCTACTTCTTACGGCCAAGTTTGAGAAGCTTCTTCTGAACATGAAATACTCTTTGAGAATTGTCAGTGACTCGAAAGCGGTGGGGCCGTGGCAATTTATTTTTGTGGTACAGACCAGGAATCGAACCTAAGACGACGAGGTTTAAGTGAGTTAGGGTGAAGTACATACCCACAACACCACGGACCACCACTATCAACACGGAATACAGAAAACTTCACTTTAAAGAAACTTTTTTGCATATGGTCTGCAATAAAACCAGAAGAGGTCAAACGAAATTTAGTTTTGAACTCTTTTATCGATTTAACAAAACTTAACAATGCTAGTGTACATTGGAACAGACCTACAAAAAGTTGCAAAATAAACCAGTTTATACTCGACTTATCGAAATGCATTTCATGGAGTATATTGTACGTGAAGTCTACATAAAGCTGCGCAATGGCACAAGCACCAAATTTTGTAAATAAAGATGCCCACGGGGCACAACGCAACTGTTCACTTCGTGGTATACGTGACACAGGGTGGGGAGTGGTCACGATATTGATGCGGTCTGACTCCCATTTTCGCGATCCTATCAGTGAATCATATTGCAATTGTATTGACAAGTGGTATTGTACCTCTTACTGAATACTGAAAGACGAGCGATAACGTGCTGAAATATATGGTGGTCTGTGGTGACTCGCGCGATCCCAACGCGTCGTAGTGGAAGCTTTCACGACAAATGAGGAACAGGCGAACGAACTGGTCTAGAGGTCAACGAGGACAAAGCAAAATATATGCTGTCGGCGAAAGAACGATCCGCGGTAGCTAGGCCAAAACATTTAATCGCCAGCTACAATTTCGATATAGTAAATGAGTTTGCCCACCTCGTGGCTAAAGTAAACTCCACAAATGACATCGTAGCTGAGCTTCGACGTAGAATCGCTCTTGGCAACCGCTACTTCGGTTTGGCAAAACAACTGGGATCAAAACTTTTAACTCGAAGGACCAAAATCATGCTCTACAAAACTCTTATCCTGCCAATCCTGCTTTATGGAGCCGAATGCTAGACACTTAGCAAGACTGCAGAGCTGAAGACCGAACCTTCGGTATATAGACTAAATCATCGCGGATGCGGGATAGCTTGGCCTTGATGGCTGGAAGCAGCGCGCTCAGGACCGTCAGCGTTCGAAGGCAGCAACTGCTCAGGCTCGGAAGCTTCATGGGTCGTCGGCCTGATAAGTAAGTAAGTAGTGACTTGTAAGACCTTGTTTTTACGATCGGTGGTTCTTTGTGGTGATAACACTGATCAGAGGGTAGAGAAAGGCTCGATTTTGTAAAGTACCAGAAAATAAGACAAACAGCAATCGAAATGATAGGTCTCAGAATAAATTGCAGTAATTAATTATATCACGTGCTTTTGATGACTTCACATTAAAGTATAGGCTTGACCTGTTAAGAAAATAATATATAAGAATATCCAAAAATCAGAAATTCAATTTAACTTCAACGTTTACAACCACTCACCACTCATTACTTTATGTCTAGATACGCAGTTATCTAACTTTTCTAAAGGTTTCACTAGGTGCAGAACATAAAATACACACTCAAACGTTTACATTTTTTAAACATTAAAAGCAACTCAACTCTAGGCTTAATGTACAAAATCAGATCCAATGAAAAATTAGACGTAAAACACAAAAACCAAAAAAAAAAACAAAACACAAATGCAATTTAAAAGAACGTTTAACCACTCCATTACGTGCTCGTTTTGGAGCTTGAAGATACATTTAGTAGATGCTAGTGAAGAAATGTTTCAACTGTTACTGTTTGTTTTGTTTTTCGGTGAAGAAGCCAACGAACTGTGTGAGTGTACGCTATTGTATGAGTTTCTGTGACAAAATAGAGGTGATAGTGTTTTTGTTTCTGTTTTGACGTAATCTAAGTAACACGTTGACATATAAAAAGGAAACTAAATTTAAAGCTATACATATTCAACTACACACGATAGAATTACACAAGGTCTAGTAGATTATAGGTATTTGTTAGTCCATCCTAGTGATGGATGCATCGTGTTCTTCGCTTATAAACAACGCAATGCTCTGGAAAAATTAAAAACGGAAAGTTAAATAAAATCAAGTCAGAAGTACCAATCTCTAAAAGATATACGCATGTATGGTAGATCTTTATGCTTCTACAAAATTTTCAGTAGGATAAGAGTTCTAAGAAAGAAAAAATGAAAAAGAAACTGAAAGGAAAGAGGTATCTGTAGGTATTTTACAAGATCCTATATGCATAGAGTAAAGATTTCAAACCACTACAGGTTTTTAGCTTTCGATTTCTACATATTTAATTATTGTGTTTCCAGGTTATGACTGGTGAAATGTAGTTGAGAGGGGAAGATGGGGAAGTGGGGAATACCTTTAGGTCGAACGATATCTTTCTTTCATTCTTCTTCACCCGATTTGATCAGAATTTATTTGTTTTAACGTGATTCAAAGTGACAACAGGTGGTGTTGGTAAACCAGTTGTGGCACACGCTGAACTAGCACCCGGTGATGTTACATAGGTGGCAGCACTTGTCGATGGAATTGAATGCGAATGTGTATGCGTATGTGGATGCTCGAGTAATTTTGAACAATTTGAAGCATCACTGGTGCGCGAATCACTTGAACGGGTATTGCTTTTTGAACGTGTCATTCGACCTAGAATTTGGTTTTATTTTGTTTTCTTTAAATTTGCTTTTATTTTATTTTGCTAAATTATAAAGATAATTACTTAAAATAAATGAAATATAAAAATATAAAAATAATCATACTTAAATTTAAGATAAATAAGTTGAAATCAGGGCCAAATTTGTTACATGGACTGAGAATGAAGAGAATGCCAAGATTAACATAATTTTGTAATACTGCATCAATGAAGTAGCACGAACACTAGACACATTGTCATTCTTCAGAAAAAGCTCAAAAATACTACATCTTCGGTCTTTCCTAAGTCTTTCCCTAAGTCGAACTTCTCACTAACTCGATTTTTTTGCTAACCATATTTTTGCATTTCCCTTAATTTGGCGTACAAGGTCCACTCTCTAAGTCGAACTACCTCTAACATTTTGACATCTAGTCACAGTTCAAGAGAGTCGACTATACTAGATGATTGTCACTTCAGATTTTTCGTGCAAAACATTTCACTGATGGATTACCACAGGAATGTGTATTGCATGATAATTTAAAAGTCGACAGTAAACATAAGTACTCGAAAGAATAATATATTGTGATTGTCATCAATTAGTCCGCTTTCGTTAAGTTTCGTCAACTTTTAGTTTTTTGGATTCTCGATTAATCACCCCATACGTACGTAAATGACGGCGATGAAATTGTGTGTATGCATTCAGAAATGGATACTCTTTGTTCTTCCCCTATATAAGATTAAGATTACTTAAGATCATTGTGCTTGAGTCTCATGGTGCCATCAAGTCGGCGACAACCGTAAAGAGACAAATAGAGTTCTTTATCATCGAGTCTTGAGCACCTGTATTTTCCATAAAATTGTCTGCATGAGTATGTTTTGAACACCTTACAGAATGGCATAACATCGAATGTTATGTATAATAGAAACACTTGCCCATTTAATTCTTCTACCCTAATCATCAACCATTTGACTCACGTTTTATCTAAATCTTCTCTGGTAGGCATTAGATCTGTCACAATAAATATAAAAACTTTTCAATTATGTGGCAAAAGTATTCATACAACTATTCACCTAAATCAGCCAGCCAACAGGACACTTAATCCACATTCACTTCATCAGCCATATCTCAAACTAACACTAAATGTCACTGCAGGAATAACAACTGACATAAATCGCTGTCACGCAATTTGTTTACGTAAAAAAACCTGACAGCTCCCGAAGATTTGTTTCCAATTCCTCTCATCGCTCACTCACTCGGTGAAAGGAAATGAAGTTATACGCCTGTCTTCAAGTATACAATAATGCGCGAAATAAGCCCTCCGAACAAGGATGATTTAGGTTCATCCCTACATCATCACAACACGCTTTAGGCGTTTGCAAAACTCATCTCTTTTACTCTCGTAAATCTTCCGTTCATTTCACTGCACGAGCCGTGTGTCTTGATGGTGTTTTGTTTAACACACCCAAGAGGCAGTTCACAATGTTGCTTGACGAAAAATTAAAATGCAATCAGATGAATAAGGCAGCGCGTGGGTGTTTGTCCGAAATGTTGGCATGTTTCTTTGCCACCTAAGAACTCACTCCGGTCTGGTTCAATGGGAGCGCGTGGGTGATACAGTAAATTTAGGCCCAAGCCATCTATTGTTCTAATGACTCAGTGATATGAGTGAAATTGCGCACAATATGTTGTGAGAAGGTGTGCGTATTCGCTTCTTTTACTGTGTAATAACACTTTTAACACGAGCCTATAAAAATCGTGATTTGATAACGGTTAATGGCGATGAAAATGGAGGTAAATGTAAATACAATGGCCTGTCGTAAAGAAGCAAGAGTCTTTATTGTTTTTTAAAGAGCTAAAATCAAGATTCTTAACGGCTTACGGTAGCAAATAAAGGAAAGGTAAAGTACTGGGGCTTTTAATTATATGTCCGATGCGTGTGACAATCCATTTTATTTTCCAGATTTTAAGTTTCCTTGTGTTCAATTTGATTGACGTCTGTTTATTGGATTGTGGTCAAGTTTTTCTGAAAACGACCACTGCTTCATTTCGAATCACATAGTTACAGATAAAAAGAAAGTAATGTGATGATACTCTTGTCATATTTCATATTCTAGTGTTTACATCGTGGGTGTTTACCTTTAAATAACTGAGAATATGAGAATTTATACAGAATTGTCAAAAGGTCATTCCAGTCGCAATATCACTGTGGCGTAGAATTTTGACTGACGGTTGAAAGGTGACAACTTTTACCTTCCATTGTGATCGCATCGTTAAGCACATACTCAAACTGTACAGCAATCAGTAAATGCAAAATTGTCAACATTCACAAATAATTGAAATAAAATTTATTACCGCCATGTGGAAACTTTAAGGGCCGTTTACTAATACTAATTTTAAATCTGTTGCATGACCTAGGGAAAATACAGCTACGATACAGTCTTTTTTAAGTGTCGCATTACTTATTTTTAATATGTGAATGTACATTTGAATGTGGGTTCCATAGATGGTGCCAATCACAGATGGAAAGACGCTATGTCAAAGAAACTTGAAGCCCTTGAAATTTGTATAGCTTCTTCGGTACTTTTAGGTTTGAAAGGGATGCTCTGAAAGTCTCAAACCCATCCTGGATTCACGCGAAACGCAATTTAATTATTTCTTGGAAATCTACGTTCACATGAATATGGAAAACTGTAGCTGTTGAAAGAGCATTCCAAATTTTATTTTAGCAGCTGTAGTCAAAAATATTACTTTGATAAATGAAAATATTCATTTCTGTAGTAGATGACGAGACACTCTAACTTCTAAAATATCTCTCGCTTCCACATCAACTTCAAATAAATCATCATCAATCAAATAATCCTTTTAAATTTGTCACAAGCTTCCCCACAATTTCATATCACTGTCAGTATTTACTGTCAGTTTTCTCGCATTAACTTAAAATCGTATGATCCACTGTTAATTCATCTTACTTTAAGTTATGATAAAAAGGTTTTAGGATCTACATTACGAATTGGTAGGTAGAACTTAGCTCGTTCAGTGAATTTTTAGTTAAAATTAAATTTGAAACATATCGCTGCTGGCACTGGAAGATCCTGCTACGAAACTGTAAGCAGCTGGATGTTTCCCGTGCCAGTGAAATAACGAGTCGGCGCCGTTCTTCCATATTTCTTGACATCTCTAAAAGTTAGGCATCATGTTTGCCTTTTTTTGTTTTTGTTTTTGATGGAACCAATTCACGATCGGGTTGTGTTTAACGTGCAAATCGTGAGCTACATTAACGTCGTAATCATCCTCATCTGACATAAAGTCATACTCTCTTATGCCAATTAGAGCAAGATCTCAAGCATATATGTGCAATAAGAAACAACATATGACCGTCTCATTAGAAACAAAAGCAACACCGAACTCCGGCTAGCTTTTGAACGTGTCAGTACAAATTGGATTGTGTAAAGTGGCCCAAAATTCCTCACCATGTTTGTGATTGTACACCGTCTTGTTGAAACCACATGCAAGTAAGAATTCATTTACCATGGTTTTGTAGCGTTCGCCAATAACATTGACCATTTAGAATAAAGGCGTATTAAAAAAATTGGTCAATGGAGACAGTGCTCCATTGCAAGTCTGTAGGCATTCTGCAACTGTCTAGTTCACAGATGTCATTGATTGATGATTGATTTTCGACGCCATTTGCAAATCAATCAATTAAAGCGAATTATGTGTTCACATCACACCGAGTAGAACAGTTCGCAGTCTTGATGTTCGGTTATTATTTTTTTTATTTCGGCAACTCGGTTTGGGATATATCTATCCCTGACTTTCTCTGTAGTTTCAGCCAAACTGTGCTTTAGAGCTTGCTCAACCCTTTAAACACTTTCAGGATGGTCCACGAAGAAGATTTCTCTGAATTAGATCAGACTAAATTTCATAGGAGTTGGGAAATGGGAAATTATGATGAACTTGCTAGACAAAGAACAGATGTGGTACTCTTAGGAACCGAAACCGCGTTAGGACACTGCGCATCCCTCTAGCCTTTACTCCGATCAGGTGGCAGAGATGTGGTGTTGGTGTATACTCGCTCACAAAGGAGCCTGTTGGTATTTCCTTGGATGACCAGAAATTTCACTAAATGTAGGTTGCTGTCTGGCGAGTCACTAAGTGCTCCAGTGTAGCCTATACGAAACCCCGACAATAAAAACCGATTCAATAAAGTTTCGATGGAACTTGGTTTGAACGGATTTATTAATTCTTAAGTTTCCTTAATAGGAATCATACTTTCGAAACGAATAAATGGACGCCTATAATTACTGGACGTGACACGTCGTTACTCGTAATTCACACAAAAAGCGGCTTATGACCATCAGTACTTTAAACCCGAAAGCAAGGGGGCACATTGGCGATGATAATCATCATCTTTAATTGGTCGTCATTCTCTGTCAATTACCCCAACGATTCGCATAAAAATATCCATTACCCAATTGCACGGCTGTTAACAAGGTACCTAGACCATTCTCTCTCTAACCATTCAAAGAACAAAACAAAGAACACCATGAAAACAAAAGCAATACAAATTGCAATCATTCTCTGCTGCATATGTGCGTGGGGTTGTGTTTGTTTCACAACACCATCGCCACATCCGCTTGAACAAAGAAAAATATTAACACAACGTATAATAAACTATAATATGAAAACAAATACAAAAAGGAAACAAAATGAACAAAAAAAAAATAATAAAAGAACTCGACAAATTCAAAAAAAAAAAAAAAAAATAAATAAAATTATTTTAAAAAAGTGCAAGTGTGGTGGAATACAAACCTGTCTTACCTAACGACGGATTGGGCGAGTGCGGACGCAACGATGCCATGCTGGGCTGACGGGACGGTGCCCTGACCGACATCCTGGAACCGCGGCGTTCTTGTCCGTGCAACAACTTGCTGTCACGCAACAGTGACACGTTCATTAGCCGTGGATTAGGGGTATTGAATATAGTGCGATTCTCACGCCACCTGGCCCTGTAAGTAAAAAGTACACAAGCAGAAAGGGGTTGATTCTTGTCCATAAATAATATATAAATCAGTTAGGCGAAAGGAATAGGAAAAGAAATGTGTCGTGTTTGGATTCATTTGCAAATCCCCCTCTGCGGCAGTGAATGTTGCCGCAGTTTTCTGGTCATGCACACAGCGACGGATATGGCCGCTCTCGCTTGGCTTTATTATGTCAATGGTTTGGCTTAACCTGTCCGTTGGACGTTGTAATTAAAATGACTCTGCCTCGCCGATTATAGAGGGAAATAGAGTTGCTGCATGCGTTTCGACATGAAAAGGACATCCTTTGTGATTATTTTTCGATTTCAACTCGATAAAAAAGAAGCCCCCACAATGAACACACCCTGTGCGAATGACAAGACCTCACCTCACCCGACGGGTGGACTTGGCTCTAGCACTGCCGAAGGCACGATAATACAAAGGGGTGATTAAAAGAGACGCTTTTGACGCTGAATTAATTTCTGACACGGCCCTTGCCGCCAGGCTTAACTGGTGCTATTTAATAGATAATTGTATTTGCTTCCTCCGAGGTGGACTCCTACCGCGTATCGAGCTGGTTTTGGTATGACTAAACGATGGGCTATAATTAAACGAACAGTGGACACATGATTACCTGACATTGTTGTGCCACTCTGTAGGCGTTGATTGTGGGCATTAATTGGTGGAGGAACGATTAATATTTTCATTTTTGTTTGCTTTGATTTACCCCAGAATTCCGTAAGTATGTTCATGCTTTTCCGGGACGGATTTGAATATCTCGTGACTGGAGTCTATTTCAATAAAAATTCGATAAAACAAACCGTGGAGGGTGGTGGCACTAGTTCTTAATAAAAATGGGAGCTGTGTAACGTGTCGGCTATAGGGCTACAGAGTGATTCATGAATTTTTACCGAAATTATGAAACGAAGAAATCAAGAAAGAATGAAAGATAGGTGAAATGCGCAATATAATTGCTTTCCTTTTTTTAATTCGTTTGTATACTCCAATTAAAACGAACGAATAACAATCGTCCATTGCCTGAGTTTTTGGATGAGGAAAGAAAGTGATGTTGCAGAGGCTATCAGAAAAGTAATGATTCAACTTTGAAATTAAAAAAAATATCAAGATTTGCTTATTGTAGACTTTCTTGGCCTGAAACCACACTGATACTGACCTATTAAATTATTAATGAACGGCTTCAGGCGGGTACACAAAACGGCAGAAAAGATCTTATACGCGATGTTAAGAAGACCGATCCCCCGATAGTTGGCGCATTCAAAGGGGTCTCCTTTCTTGTTTACACAAGTGTTCTTTACAGATTTCAGTATCGACTACCATTTTCATCCCGACAGGCTGTTGGGACATTTATTGGGTTTTTATTAGGGGAATACGTAAAAGTTCGAGCTGTATCGAGCCATCTTTCTCTTAGCGACAAATTATTGAAATGAAGCTAAATGACTCGAGTCGAATGCTCTGGGATTCGTATTTCTGGAAAGCCCAGCAGGTCTAAAGTTACCAGAGCTCTTGAAGATTTTTTTTTTCTTTTCTTATTTCGGTTTTAGTTTAGTATGCATCAGAAAATAATGCCATCAAATAATAAGCATTACACTAAAAAAATTAGTTTGCGACTGTCTGACAATATTGCTGACGTATAACCGGCAACTGAGGAGCTAAACTCAATAGGTTTAGTACACCAACTCTTCTCAGCTCAACAGAACATGCACTAACTCGTACAGCCTACCCTCTTCAAAAGGATCGTATAATTAAAACAACCAATCACCATAAGCACGGCCATTCTGTAGACAAAGCCTAAGCACCGGTGTCAAAACAGGGAACTACGAAATGGATACAAAAGCTCGTAGCATATGTTTCGAGTAAAGTGATATCATATAACTTCCTCTGTTCGTGCGGTGCTCAGGCTAGTCGCAGGAAATCACCTCCAATAACCTCAACAAACTCTGACTGCCAACTGCACTGGGAGGCATCAGATATCGATAACATACATTCATCATGTGCACAAGGTGGCCAACAATGGATATAAGTCTTTAAGGCTCATACGTAGTACGTGTGTGCTCTATGGGAAAAAAATAGCGAACTCTCTTAATATTATTGTATTTTGCGCGGCATGAACTCGAAGGAGTTGATGGTCAACTTTTTGGTAGCTTTAACATTTAAATTCGTTGTTAAATCAATACTTCAATGCATGTACCTAGTGTTTTATTCTTCTAGGGCACATGTGCACAGTATTTGAAAAACAGTAAAAAATATATCTTGGTTTTGATACTCTTAACAATTCAATTCGATTTTTCAATTGGGGGAGGAGACCGTAACTCTAGATAAAAATATCAAGGGGAACAACAATATGCTAAATTCAAGAATTTGATAACTATCATGCATGAAGCGGTGAAATCAATTCAGAGAACATCTTTTATAAATCACCCTGAAGTGTGTCTTGACAACATCCAAGCCACACAAAGTCATCAACTAGATGCGCAAGCATTATCCTTTATCTCACATCATTCATCTAGCGTCATCACAAAATTCAATCATTTCCATCGCATCCATCTCGCCTCTGTGCACCTAAGCATACAAGTGCAGGCAAATCCTTGAGATTTTCACAAATCGACAACGAATTGCATCAAGCACAATCGTTCAGTGAACGACTTTGTCGTTTCATTAAAAAAAAAAGAAAACTAACCCTGACACATACAGAGAACAAACGCAAAGAGCATATTCAGCAGAACGTGATTCATATAGTCACACGAGTATCCTCTTACCGCAAAAATCACAGAGCAATACTGAGCAAAGCGAATTTGTTTCCTTTCACAGAGCCAAAGGACACCAACCGAAAAGGTGAAATGCCAAATTGCACTCGCCCCGAGCAGATATTGAAGATCCTTCCTCTCTCGCATTCGCCGATGAATTATGTACGTGTGCACAGAACGGAGAAACATATTTAAGGAAAATAAAATCCACTTTGGCGGAAGCGGTCTTATCGGATTTCTTGTGTCAAAAATGCAACTATGATCCCTTTTTTTTCCCGCATTATCCTTGTGAGACGAAAGTTATTCAGCCTCATAATAGAGTTTCGTCGTTAGGTGGAAGAGTTAATGGATTTTCTTATTTCCAACAGGATGCGGCTACAAGAAACAATAAGGTAACAATAGCCATTTATTCGGAAGGACGTTTTGTTTTGTAAACGTGAACAGCGCACGAAGGAGATTAGGATTCGAGTTTATGGAAAAGTGACTGGGACGCTGCGTGACTTGCGGGATTTGCTGATACTAGGTGCTGGGAGGGACGTGGTAAATTATTTATAAACAGTCGCCGAGGGGCAGGAGGAGATAGAGAAGGGATAATCTGGAAAGTCGGACAGTCGGAAATGGTAAAGGGAAAAAATTTAAAAATTAAGTACAAATTATCCTTTCAAACTGTTCGCCGCACTGGCGTGTGTAGAAAATCCTGAAAGCTTAGGAAAGTGCGTCATGTGGGTTATGTGTGGCAAGAAGACTACTCAAAATGTGTGGAAGGAGATTTATGAGTGAATCATATGTCGTTGCAGTAGTGTGGTAGTAGTACCAGCAAAGGAGCTAGAAAAGGATTATCCTTTTTGACTGCTTCAACTATAGAGAAACATCGAACAACAAATTTTCTTCCATTTTCTAAAGCCATTTCAGTTCAGGCTGTGGGGACGAAGAAGAGATTGAGGATACTTCCCACTAGCTTTGTCACTATCCCAGTCACTGCATATTGATGCAGAGAACAATGAACGATTTTTTTTACCAGAACATCCAAGACAAAGCAAACATCCTATTTATCTCTATTTCAGGTTTGTCAAGACCATCGGATGGTTGGAAGGGGCAGCACAAAATCTATAATTCGAAGCTCCCACTACGATCAATGAGTAGGACCATGGGCATCAAAATTGGTCCAATAGGACGTAAGTGAGACGTGGCCCCACCGCTTCTACCCACGTACCTAATTTAATGTATATCCACAATGACCAGGAGATCCTTAAAAAATTCAAAAACGCAAATCGGAACGATGGGTACCTATTCCTCGGTTGCATAACAGCGTGCATAGAGACGAGCTATACTGCTCCATGTCTAGTTTTGACTTGGGGTTGTGAGGATGCGGATGGAGAATTCTTGCTGCACCACTAATGTAGGACGAGCCCACTGCGGCTTTGACGTAGTTCATAAATGTTCGTGCCAAACATTCACGCCAGCTCTACAGACACGATCTTTCAGTAGTTTTGTGACAATGCAGCGATTGACAGAACCCAGCGAGTCATCAATGGAGCGTGTGTTATGATAGAGATGGGCTCAAAAATCACAAATCGTTTTACCATAGTAAAACGAAGTATTAGCTGTCCTCAAGAAAGGACATGCAACATCGTCGTATTGGACTCAGCATCACAATGGGCGGCTATAACTTCGAGGTAGTTCTTCGTCTTTTGGCTACACAGTACACAGTACGAATAGCGTCAGTACGGAGATCCAGCACAAAATTTACTTTTTGCAGCCGTTGTCGAGGCGACTGATTAAAAGGGTCGTTTCTTGAAGGAGCAAGCTGAATTAATATAAGGTACGATTCCTTCCAGTCTTGCTGTGCGGCGTGGAGCATCAGAAATCTCAAAAGCTAATGAAGAACATTTCGGTCTCTTTGAATGAAATGATCTGCGTATGATCTTGGCTCTACTTTCGTTGATGGTATTTGGAGGAGTACATGCAATAACGCACTGTCAAAAGATCCAATGCATAAGGTGCGTGTGGCGTATGGCTAACTAAGCTTCTTAGACGCAGCCACAGAGTACACCAGAGTACAAGGTTGCGAACAAAAGTGGAGAAGGATTTGAACCTACTTGACGTGTAAAACTGGAAATAGCTTTCCAGATATGGCGCCAGTTGTAGAGGTTTGTTCATTAAGCTTATTCCGAATAGTAGCGTCATATAATGAAGAAAGAATATAAGAGTTATCAAATATTTTCCCAAGGCACTGAGGATGTGTAATATAAACGCCTCATTGAAGCTGTTGTTAAATCATCCATATGACATCATAAGAAACAATGATGGTCTTTGACCTGCTTTAAACTGTTGGTCGAATGTCGAAGTCGGATAAGACTGATAAATTCGAGAAGAATAGGTTTTGTACGCGTTTTTCAGTCCGGATTCCGTACACGTATGGAGACGGTAATGTGCAGCCACGACTTATACCCCTATTACAGTGAAGGATTGATACGTTGAGGTCTATAGACTACACGGAGAATCTCACGAAAATCACTCGCGTAACTTGTTGAGTGACCATTTTTCGTAAATGGTTGCTGTCTGAACTCTTGTGAAAAATACACTCGGGCTCATTTGACATTCACTTCACTCGCTTGATTCGAAAAGAAGCAAGTGAGTATGTATCGTAGAATACTACCTTGCCGATGACTTGAGCTCTCTAAACAGCTGTGAAACATGCACTTCGTACGTATTCAACGATCAAAGGATGTAAATCTGAATGAAATATTCCACCCGGCGCGACGTGATAGGGGTGATTATGTAAGACACAAGCCACACCGCAGCAACAACTATTCATTTGTCCACCTATTGCACAGTATAAATGAAGAACTCTTGCTGGTCCATCAAAGTCAAGGCATGCATTTAAAGTAGGAAGCCCTAGGCACGAAGATGGTTAAAACACATCTGTGTGCGGAAACCTCACACAAGCCTCGAACACCATCCACGACGCATTCGGAACATCCCAGCCTTAAGTGCGGTACCTCAGTTCTCTTGGCGGTTACAAAATTGATGTTTTTTTGCATATCCCAGAGTGCAAGCTTATTCAGTGATTCACTGTGACCACCAACACATGTCTGTAGCAACCTGCATTCCCCTGAATCATTATGCATGCCCGCACTGCTTTGTTTCCATCAGCCGCCGACATTTAACATAATTGGTTTGATTAAATCAACCGAATGCGCAATCATAAATCACGCTTGGCCGGGTAGTGAATTATTGGATTAAGCAACGCCATACAGTGCCAGGACAGAAAATGTCCAATTCGCACTTAAATCGCGATAATTAACTCCGACACGTTGGCACAGAGTTTTGTCCTTGCACAGGTGTGCCTGGTACGTAGCCTCTTTGCCCGCGGGAAATGTATTTATTTTTGAAAATCGCAAATACTGCAATTCTATCGGTCGTTGCGAGCGACATTACGCCGACGTGTTGGACCTACAAACAGCGAAAATAAATATATAATGAAATATTTGCGAGATGTACTTCAGATTGAATTGGTGGTCAGTGGATCGGTGGGCCATTTAATCCTCCGACGGATGTGCTTTGCATGTTAGCCTTCGGAATATTTGATTCCAATTTTGTTGTTTGGGTGGTGGGACACGCCAAACGCAAACATTTCATTTGGAGGGTTTCATGTTATCGGTACAACCCCCATCCCCACATCACCACAATATTGTGCGTGTGGTGTTGTTTTCCTAATTGCATTGATTTTTTTTTTCGAGGGTTTATTTGTTCTGGGTCGATTGGTTGGATAAGTTAGGACATCAATTCATAATCACCTAGAAACAACAAATATTTGCTCTTGATTTGCATTTGATTTCCATTTGCGTTGCATTAAATTTGTTTAAAGCCACTCCCAAGATTAGTTGGGAGAGAGTCATTGCATTAAGAGATGGGTTAGTTGGATCACATCGGAATTATGTGCTTATGGAAGAAGAGGTTTAACATTTTCTGCTAGTCCAAGAACATTTTTTTAATTAATACCTCCTACATTCCATAGAGCACGATACGTCGGTAGAAAATTTTGCAGGATGAGGTGATCTGAATTTGATCACCAAGATCGTTTGATTTGTCGCCATTAGAATTCATTCTGTGGGGTAGCCAAAGAGCGTGTTTATATACACAGCCCTCAATCTCTCGACGCCTTGGAAGTTGTTTTGTTAAGTTGTGGAGGAGTTTTTGACCGATATACCGGAAATTGTATGTATTGATTGGGCTCCAGAAACAACAAACTTTACTTTAAAGCTTTTCAAAGCCATTCACAATTTATACTGTTTATTGGGACCAAACTTTGACAGCTTGATGTTTCTCAATAGATGTCACTAGAGTTATTAGCGATGAGGCCATGCAGTGGTGCCAAATCCTGAGATTCCCATACGATCTTAAGCCATCTTAAAAATAAATATTTGGGAGTAGGAGACGATCGTGGGTCATCGATAAGAATCCTCACCCACGTCACTTCTGTTGACGCGGATCGAAAACAACGTTTGTCCTTTCACCTGTGCCAACAAAAACCTCACTTCACTAGTCAGTAGACACATCTAGGTCTTGCAAGCAAATATGGCATCTAAATAAATCGAAAGAGTACACTTCTTTGCCTTAACAAGAATATAATCATTAAGGTCGTACGGGTTATCACGGGTCACTGTATTGTACGATCACAACCAAGAAGAATGAGCGTTGCATACAATGACTGTTGCAAGAGCTGCAGGAATGGAAGGAAACATAAACATCACTACACTACATCTTCATCCGTCCAGCAAATGCAAAAATAGGTTAAATCTACTCATTCATCAGCCTATAAGAAATGTAAAACATAAAATTTCAGACATTGCTTCTTAGTTCCTATGACTAGCGAGGAATTGTTGTATCAGTTTAGAGGTTAGTAATAGCACAAAGGATCCAAACAGCTAAGTAGGCATTGTGCATTTGTAGTCGCTCGTTATTTCGTGTGAGTTAAGCTAATACACGTTTATTAATAAGAATAACGAGTTAGCACACGTTTTAGTGCTAACTCGACACTATTTGGTGTTCATTAATACGGCTGTTGAAGAATGCCTTGGCTAGCTTGTTGGCAGATTGTATTCATCCAGCTTTAAGAGTAATCTCTCGATCGCAATTTGACATTGCACACTGAACACCAAGGACTTCACATACAGACAGCTTTCATAATCTCCTTAGAACTATTTCCAGTCTCCAAACGCATTGACGGACACAACAGCGGGATATTAAATCTTTTTCACATAATTTTTTTCTTATAATTTCAGCTAAATGAAACGTGGACACCCTTGTGATCACTATCATACGTAAATAGCCGGCATTGGGGGCGTATGAGTAATCTATATCCATAAATCATAAAAACACAAAAGGATGCGTTTTCATCCTCAACTCCTGCTGATGAGAGGAGGGAGGAATACAGCAAATCACAGGTACCAGTGAAACATCTGCCGTTGTTTATTTATTGAAGCGTGCTACACTTTCATGATTCGAAATGTATACTTTTTTTCATAAATGCTTTCAGCTTGAGTTTGCTGACTGCAAACAGCACTGCAGAGTTGTAAAAAAACTTTTTCCGGGCATCCGTTCGCTCTTGTCTATGTGTTTCATTTTTTTGCAACACTTCATATGTTCATGTGCAGAGTGCAGACTGTGTGGACTTTGTTGGCAACAAAAGCTGACTGAGGCGGCATTGAGATGTACGAGGATATAATTACCGACATGCAATTGATTATTTTTCTCCCCTTCAAGCGGAATAAGTTGGATTTTACGTTTGGGAAGAATATAGTTAGCTCTACGTAACATGTGGGTCCGTTCGATTTGAGTTTGGTGATGTAATCATTTTATTGAATACAAATTTCAGTTCAATGGTGCTTGAGAAGCTGAAGTGTATGGAGATCGTGAATATTGATTATATGTATTTTTTTCCACATTAATCGGTGGTGCGAGGGCTTCATCATTTGAGAAGTCCATGACGCACTTAATTAGAAACATATAGAGTTATGTGCTCGATGCAGTCTTGTCGACTTATTGAACTTGATTGATGTCAGTGCATAGAAGTATGGAATGCAATGCTGCATATTCGACACATATCGGGCAGTATCTCGGCCATAACTTTCAGTGCTTCAGGAGTTTACGGAGTGTGTACTTTAACACGATAGAGAAGTATAGTCCCACAAATTGGGTTTCATTACTTTTAATTGATTTGCATTGCATTGTTTCCAATATTCATTAATGATATTACTTTTTTCAAAGAAATGTGAACATTTTCTGACATGACCATATTTAAAAGCATTCAAGATGCTGTCGTCGGGCCGGGTGTTTTGCATACAATATTTGACCGTCGAGATCTTCTTTCCTTTGAGCTTTAGCTTCATCAATGCCCAAACATTTTCAATTGAATTTGCATTCGGCGACTGTGATGACCAATCTAAAATATCGATGTCATTTTCTTGTTTCCACGCACTGCAAACGACTGCGATATTTCGGGTTATTATCTTCTTGCAGTAACCACTTCTCAACCTTCTTTTAAGTCACCTTTGGGCAGATGGTAATAAAATAATAACTATGTTCGGTGCGTTCAAGATATTTGTAAACATGAAAAAATTGCCAAATCCTTGTTTTAAGAAGCATCCTCAAGCGTCCACCATTGCGGGTTGACAGCCCGCTGGATTAATTTATTCGATTGTGTACACCAGGTACGAGTGATAGGAGACCATTCCCAAAAAGAAGCTTCATCCGAAAAAGTAACGTAGTTCCAATCTCTGTCGAAATTCTCCTTGGCCAAACAGAGTCGTTTTTAAATGAAATAAATTTGCAAATACATCCATCTCTGACAAAAATTGAACACTCTTTAAATAATTTTCATTCAAAGCAAATGTCACTTCCAAACCGGTTTTCATAAATAAGTTTTGCCGTATAGACTTGATTCCTATGACCTTTGACAATCGCATGACAAAACAAAATTCACAGTCTCACCTGTGCTGTGTGCTCAAACATCGTCCGTAGAATTTTAATATTATTCAAGGAAATTTCTGTGACATTTTAAGACATATCTTGACTTTGAAAATAAATTTTATTTAAAAGCATCGTCCTTTTCCTTCGCATTTTACTAGTGATCCTTTCTTTATTATTTTCAAAAGTTGCTCCGTTTATTACATGAAAAACATATTCTTTTTTGGGACACTGCATACAATATTGTGTTTAACAATACAATTAAACGTAACTCCTTTTGTAACTTGTTACCGTTGCATTTATGAATACTTTTTTAACAGTGCCGACCTGTAACTTGGCTGTAGTGGCTGTATTTGTATTCATAAATATTTCGTGCAGGGCCAACAATGTTGCATTTATGAACTCAACCCATTTCATTGAATGAAACGAATTTAAGGATTTAACAGTCGGAGTCGTTGTGTAGTTGACTTACATATATCAACTTTTATCTATGTTGGTGTACTGTAGGGATTTGTCAGTCATAAACTGAACTCACAGTGTCTAGCCTACATTCACGCATTGTGCGGTTACCATTCGGTGATGAAAAGTTTGGCCAAGTTCTCTCATTTATCGATCAACTATATTGACAAGCGCAATACTGTGCCGCGTTTTTTTTTTTTCCCTAATATTTTAAATGCACTCAAACTAACAATACGGGCAAAAAACACTGCATTCTTCGCCTTAAAAAAAAAACATGACTACCTCTCTAGCATGTTGTGACCTAGTTTACTGTCTTAGCTACAAAAAAAATATAATCAAATATATATTTGTCGTGTGCAGACTTTTTCCACCGCTATCGTCACCCGCCTACCTCTGCGGAGATAAATTTAGATTGACCACCACTTGTGGCAGCGCAATTTTCCCATCCAAGGACACAAACTGTTGTCGAAAACTCTGTGGGATCCCTCTCCCCCAATTATTTGTCCTTGTTTGCCTTTGTCGGATACACAAACCGACAACACAACCAAGAAGATATTCTGAAAAAATGCACGTGACTTGTTTCAAATTTTAAAGTTACTTACTGGCTAAACAATCGGAGGACGACACAAATTATAACAAACATCAATGCCATTCCTACCAGGACGCCAATCATAGCCGGATCGATGTAGGTTTCCGGACCGCGTTTGTCCTTATTGCCAGCTGTAAAAAAAAGGAAGGGAGAAGAGATAACGAAAATTAAATTCAAACCTTGAAATTTGATGGAAGCCTTTAATGTGTTGGCGAAATAAAGAGAAGATGAGCTTACCTCTGCACTCGATGCCATCCTTGCCAACGAATGGTGTCATTTCGAAGCGGCACACACAACGACCGTCCCGGCATTCGGTTTGGAAATTCGAAGATTCGCATTGTTCGTTGAAGAAACATGATTCGTTGACGGCAGCCTCTGTGGAAAGAGAAAAGGAAGCATGTGACAAAACCCCAAAAAAAGAAGGCAAGCTTTGACTGATGTGCTGGTATGCAATCGGATTGGTATTTGTTGATTGATTTTCGATCGGTATTTGATTGACATTTTTGGCAGGATGACAATACTGAATTCGTGTTGATGTTGGTGGGCTTTATCGAAGGACCAGCTGACAACGACTTGATTGTACATGAATAGGGAGGAGGTTCCTAGTTGCTACAGTAGTCGATTGGCTGTACTTAGCTTATAGACTGCTTGAATGGCATGTACACATTAGAACATCTTTGGGCTCAGCTTCAGCCATGTCTGAGCTATTGATTTAACTAGTTTTGAGAATTTCAAATATGAATCGGCTTAATAACGTTATTACCCGAAAAAGGAACACATCCAAGTTGAGTTGGATCAATTTATCGACAGGTCCAAAAGTAGTAGGCATGAGGTAGACTCGAAAATAACTGAAAGAGATAAATTTGTGTGTGCCGTGCTGTGAATTTGTATAAATAGAAAAATAGACAGTACATTACAACGTGAACGCCGACGCTATTACAAAAATGAATGAATGTGGCAATTACACCACACGCTAAAAGCATTTCATACGTGTTGCGGGAGCATTTGTGAAAGGACTTACGCTCACCATTCCGTTCCGAAAGGAGGATGAGGATTTAGATCAATGCCGCTGGGAACAAAGCTTGACCTTGTCCGCAAAATTCAATACAATTGGTTAGTGTGACAACGATATTCAACATATATCACTAACTAAAGCGTGCGAGGAGATTATTGGTGATTTCGAGAGAAAAGTCCTCCGAATTGTCTTTGTTCCGGTATGTACTGATGCTGTTTGAAGGAGGCGACTGAACTATGAACTGTTCGGCGACATCGATCTGGTCAAGCATTTTCGAGTATCTCTTTAGATGGTAAGTCTAGGTAACTCTACGTGACGTAAATGGATACCAATGCTCCAGCTCGGAAAATCTGCGACTCCGCGGAAAAACCGAGCCTACAGTCAGTTGAACGTTCGTGATTGGAAGCAACTAGCCAAGACCGGCCTAGAGGTCCAGTCCACCTGGCTGTAGCACCAGCCAAAAAAGAGGATATATTACTTTGAAAAATCCCCTTGTGTTACCAGAAGTAATCCTAACCCGTAAACCATGTAGATGAGTGTCGGTGAAATACAGGGCGCCTAAGTGACTAGGATAGGGCACTGCAGTTCCTTTGTTCATCTCTGCAACTAGTAGAAACACAAACTGAGCTGGAGGACTCAAAAATGATTCATTGTACTACTGTATGGTAATATATTCGTTGTAAGTAATTAAGTAGAGAGAAGAAAGAAGGCCATAGAAACATTTGCGTTTAATTAGAGGGAGCGAGACTACAAATGTGGGCTATGAGTGGAATGCATTACGTGGGATGAAGTTGAAAAACTTTTAAATTTAGCTTGACAGTTCGTTCTCACATAAGTGTACCATTTATGAATATGTATATGTATACCATTTTACGCTCATGTGTGATCTGGGAAAACATGCTGTCATTACGAAATAACGCACATCATCGACGTCTCGAAGAGAGGGTTACAATGGGCAGCAGAAATCTTGAGGTGGTCAAGTCCCGAGGTAGACTCTGCTGCACACAAGGAAAATAACACCAAAGTTCTGCGTGTGTACGATTTTTGGTCATGTTTGCGTTGATGGCGTCTGGAGGAGAAAATTCAATCACGATCTGTACGGGCTGTAAAGCGACATGCACCTAGCTAAGCGTCTTCGGATCCAAGGCTTAAGGTGACTAGGTCATGTAATGCGGATGAATACAACAGCTCCGGCTGGAAGAGTCTTCGTTACCGAGTCATTGCGACAACGCAACAGAGGACGTCCTCGAACGAGTAGGTTCAAACAAGTGGAAAAGAATCTCAACCAATTTGGTGTGCGCAGCTGGTGGCAGCTACCGAAAGATCGTGCTGGCTGGAGAGGTATGATGGTTAAGTTGGGTTGTATGTATGTACCTATATTATCGGACGCAACAAACATATTCATTGGGCAGCTTTTTGCAGTCCGGCAAATACGATTTTTGTGGATTTCAACAGCAACGTACGCATCAGATTCTATGGCAATGGGCGTTAATTCTTGAAAATATATTTTCAAATGTTTCTTCACGTGTTCGGGAAATTATCGTTTTTTTTTCACAGCTGACTTTATAAATTAAAATGTCGTCAAAAGAACCATTTTATTTCTGATAGACTGTCAGCAAACATCATTTTTAGTCAGCAAATGCACGACGTTGTGCTGGATGTTATCACAGTGACAACTGGACTTTAAATTTAAAGCAAGCGATATTCAAAATTATTTTGTCGAGCTGTGATAAGGTATTGCGGATTGTAGTGAACGTCTCGAAATGGAAATAGTCGTCCACTACGACGACTGATTTTTATCTCAAGTTATGTTCTGAAGTCGATTATCATTCTTTTTACAATCTTATCTTTTATTGCACCCAAATTATACAAATAAATATCCCTCATTCTATCTGATCAACAGTGACGTCAATTTTTTCTTTATTAATCGCCAAAATCTTTATGACCAAGATACCTCTGGCAACATACTACATTCACTATTTCCCGACCATCGTGCACCATAATTTCGTAAATCCAATCTAGATGCGTCTAATACAGCAATATAAATACTAAATGGGGACAGACCCTGTTTAGAAATAGAAAAGGTACTAGTCACTCCCGACTTGGTGGGATGTTTTGTAGAAACGATCGCTGTTCTTTCACAGTTTGCAACTTGCAAGTTGATTCTCTTCAAAAATGAATAATGCTCAAAGCGTTACAGTTGATGGTGAGATGTTACACGATTACAAACTTTTTACACGATTTATAAGAATGTTTCATTATGTACTGAGTATCATACATCATCATACAATATTATTATCATCTTGGGTCTATTACATAATTCGTGCTGTTTTTTGACAATTTGAACGTTTATTTAAGGAAAACATGTACAAGTTCAGTTCAGAAAGTACTTCCCACCTAAAGCTATGCCCTTTTCAATGACAACTTTATACAATGACAGTACCCTTCCAACGCATGTATAATATAATATGGGTGGCACTAAAGCCCATAGAGGGCCAGGGCCTAGCTTCTCAGCAACCGCTTGTGTTGTGCGTGCTATTGTTCTCACACGAGGGGAAGGGACCTTCTAGACAGGAAATACTCTTTGAGCATTGTCAGTGACTCGAAAGAGGTGGGGTCGTGAAAATTATTTTTGTCGCTCAGGCCTGGAATCGAACCTACGACGTTGAGGTTGGGGTCGACGCACATACCTACAACGCCACGGGCCATCAAACGCATGTACCAATGGAATACTACAAGTCTACCATCTCTTAGCAAACCGCATGAACTTATATATCCGCCTATCAGTCCAGCATATATGTAACATAATGATCGGGATCATCAGACGTCTATGACGTGCTAAAGGCTTTGACGAAAACCTTAACATTTTAATGATATCCACGCTTAAAATTGTTATAACACTCATCTCGATGCCATCTTAACGAAGTCACAAAAGCCTTCCAACTCCTTGTGGCTTATTTCAGCATCCAGAGACTACGAAACTATCTACCTTAATTTATTTGTGAAGGCAATGACAAAGGTTTTTATTTCTCAAACTTGTGACGACATATTGAATTGAAAATCCTTCATAAGCTTAGTAACTCACTTTAAAAATAAATTGGTTTTGTGTTTCACTGCGTGACTCTTCCGGCATCGCGTGACTTCAAATTCAGTGACTAAAGCATTTTTATTGCCTTATATGTTTTGGGCAGAACCTCCTAAAGCGAACATAACGCGTTGTGAAGTGATGAATAGTGAGGAGGGTTACTGAATGCCTTTTGGCGTACATGTTAATGGAATATTTTCATTAATTGGTTTTCTGTTTCGCTCTTGCCAACGCAGTGTTAAGGCCTAGCCACAATGGATGTACGTAGGCTAGCGAATGCGGAGAAATAATGCTGGTCACTGTGCATTATTTCTCCGCATTCGCTCGCCTACGAATTCTGTTTCGTTCAGTTTCGTTAGGTTCGATTGCTTTTGTTTACTTAGGTAGGTTGCGGTGACCAAGTAGTTTCCTTTCATAATTCAAGGACTGTACAGGTGGAAGACCCGCTCGTGTTAAGTCCTGGAAGCGGGCTCATAGTGTTCTATTACCGTTCACATACATTACCCAGTAATGACACTGGCTGTGGTGCTTATATGGTATCTATTTACCGATAGTCACTTTTCCGAGTGTTTAAAGATGGTGTTTCTTAACTAACTTAATTATGTTTACTTCCGTTAGTAAAAGTTGGAAAGAAGAATTTCTATATTCTATACCTCTTAAGTTGGAAAGGGCCTCACAATTTTTCGGAATATCTATTTATCCAAAATACAGGCAGTCTCATCTAGAGATTCGCCTTGGACTTGTCAACTTAGTAGCTTCGTATTGAATAGCTCTCTACGTAGGTAACGTATTATAGTTGGTTGAAATTTTTGTTAGATTCCCAGAAGCTTTTTTAGACACTTTGCAACTCGGCAATGCTTCTAGCTGTCTTACATTAAGTTTTGACATATGTACGCTTGAAGTTAAGTAGTACGTTCGTTCATTACGGTACACCCTCTGGTCTTTTAACTCTGAAAACTGTTAAAAAAAAGAGGTTGTGAACTGGGAATGTTTTTGAAAGTATTTGAAATAAACCATCGTCCTTTTTTTGAAGAAGCTAATGCTACCGTAAGAATTGAGTCCATAGAAACAATAGTTTTTTACATGTGCCTGGGAGAATTTCTACTAAAAGTTTTTTTTTGACTATCCCTATCTTTTTTTGTGACAGTCAAGGACTGTTAGTATTTTCAGTGACTGTTCACCGGAAATGACTGTAGATATGGATCGAGTGGTAACGACGAGCTCATCTACTGACGTAGAACATGTAGAAACATGTGAGGCATCAATAAGTTCAAGACATCTGGGTGCATCGAATGCGAACGATTTTCTCAAGGACATGTTTTCCGCTTGGAACCTATAATTTCAACCAAAAATCAGAAGGAGATAGATATTTCGCAAAAAGCATATCATCATAATAAACAAAATAAATAATAGTTCATAAAATAACAAAAAAAATAATTTCCGCATCCACTACACAACGTCCAAAGGATTCCCCACTCACATGCCCCATCCCAGCTGCTTGTCCGACCATGAAATTCTAATTGAAAATGCGACTACTTACACAAGGACACCTTTTCTCATCGTGTCCGCACCAGAGTCGTTAGCATCGTTCGCATTCATTGCATCTCAGCACTCATCAAAACCAGAATATGCATACCCGGCGGTTGTAATGGACCGCAGATAGACAAAGTATAGTGACAACATAAATCATCTCATCTCTGCAACGCAGAAAATGAACGAACGTGTGCAATTTACAGTCGAGCTGGGGGAGCATAATAGACTTACGTCCAATTTCATTCTCGAACACAGACAACCACCCACCCGGTGAACTTGTAATGGCAATTTAATGTCCTGAGATTATTATACTTGCATCAGGGTGCCGCATCCCGCGGAGCTGGGAGGAGCTCCGCCCACTCTCGCCATTTATGCACGAAGGCCCATCATCGTCGGTGCATCCTTGTGCCCAAGAAATGTTGAGTTCTCTTTGTTCCGCCTGTCGTTGCCGCGTGTGAAAGGAAGAGTATCTTGCATCGTGCCTGCTTAAGAAGCTGATGATGTGATTTGTTTGCTCGTTTCTGATGTCCTTTTTGGCAAAATTCCATTGCACTGATCCGGTGAAAGCTCCAACAACACTATCACCGGCAAGAATGTTGACGGCTAGGCCAGAACAACAATTCAAGAACCAGGGAACCGACATTTTGAGATGTCACGTCCCGGTGGGGATACCTTTGACGATATGTTGTGCGCTACTTACGGAAATATAATGCCCTCGTTTATTTTTTATGGGTCACAGTCGTGACCCGCTTACAAATGCACTTGGGACTCTGTTGGAGGGGAATATTTGTGCTCATAACCCCGGGAAGCCATTTTACCAAATAGGTACCCCCACGAACTCGGTCGATCTGTTTTAAGGGTTACAAGTTGTTGGATAAACTCAAACATACCTTTTTACTCTCGGATGCGTCCCGGACACCCCTCTGAGGCTGTGCGCCACTGTGCTTCTTGAAGGTTAATGCGGTTTCCGAGTCGAAGGATCTAAATCAATTTAGTTGACGTCGGTTATCCTCTGGTGGTCCTATCTGACAGCGTTCTCATGTGTTTGCCATCCCAACAGCAGACACACATGGGATGGGTGATGGAACCCGAAGAACCCACGGACACACATACTTAATTGGAAGATTATTTACAGTTAAGAAGGGTCTGGATATGTCTCCGCGGTGGATGACAAATTACACTCCAGTTAGCTGGGTGCCTGCGATAATGATGACGCTGAGCGGCGGAATCACAGGTTGAACACATTAGCTTCGAGACGGGTACATGGAAGTTTTTGTTTTGTTGCTAAAGGGAGTGTACGTTTAAGAATCAATTACGGCGTGTACTTGACTGTTGTTATGTATTGACCACCATTCGCCTAGAGTGGGGTGAGCTATCAGATTTGTGGCAAGCCAAGATAATCAATTGGTGATGTCAAAGAAGATTAATAGTGACGCTGTTTATAATAGAATGTTGCTCTGGGGAGTTTCCTTTCATGGTCATCAGGGGGAAACATGTTATCTCTTCGATGTCAGTGTCTGGGTTCAATCTCATGCTTTAAAGGATGAAGTCGGGCTAAAGCACAAGAAGGTTACTGGCGTTTGAACTGATGCTCTTTAATATACGAGCATTGTTCAACTCCTGTGCTGATTAAAGTGAGGATTATGTGTATCTACGACTTTAGAAGCCTTGCTTTGAAACGTGGTCTTTTGTTTCAAGAGAATGAGGAAGACCGGAATTGGGACGAAATTCCAGTCGGACTCTAAGGTTTCAACATAAAAATATAGTGCTTGTGTTTCAGGTTGACTAGACTTAGTTACCATTTTGAGATGGACGATTTAATTTGGGCAGTAGTTGAGGGTGGTCGATTGCAAATACAATTTTCTTTAGAGTAACCACGGCACCGCGTTTTTTTTTTAAAGATTTTTTTGGTATGTATATTGTGAACAACACCCATTGCTATTGCTACATCGCCATAGCCTCGCAGCCTGTTCGTCATGTTATACTCTTGCCACACATAGAGTATAATAGAGCGTAAGTAGCCGACCAACTTTCACCTCAGGACGTAGTCTAATTTAATTGGATTGCCAGGCACGTCAATTCCCTGACAGCTGTACCTACAATACAGTCAGCTTAGAAGCAACACCTCATGCAGAGTTCTTAGAGGAAGGAGTAAGGCTTTTATGTAAACTTATAACTTCCAACTCTTTAAGTCATCTGAACGTGACATCTGTACTCCCGCAGAGCTACATCGGGTAGCGTAGGATGCCTTTAATCGATGAATATACAAACGTGGTATTTATATCAAAGACAGACAGATGGGTACGCGTTTAATATCCACTCCTCTGACGTTGGTAGCCCAATGTTCAACAACGACAAGCTGTAGTGAAAATTTAATATGAATACACAGCTTTTATTAATGTGTTTCTCGTTAGAAGAGAGAGATAAACTCAGAAAATGTTGATACAAGGATCTGCAGAGTTGTAAATGGAAGTGGTGCGCTAAGGCACGGTGCTTGCTCGTAAATACAGAGAAATGACACTTTACTACTTGTGTTTATCTCAGTTTAACTCGGATCTTTCCATACCTTTTACTAAATATGTACATTCACCTTTCAACACAGGTAGTGCAGACCAGCGAATATACATATAAATGCACGATATAATTTGGGCAGCAGTTGAGGGTGATCGAATGCAAATACAATTTTGTTTAGAGTAACCGCGGCAACGCGTTTTATTTGAAAGATATTTTGATATTTTATCATTATTATCCCAATACATCGTCAAATCGATTACCCGCTGATTGTAGTGTCCTCTGTATGGTGAACTGTTCATCTGTTCATGTGACACGCATTCTGTTTGCAGTGCGCTGACCCATTTTAAAAGCAGTGGCGCTTGCTCATGACTTTTGTATTAAATATGTGCGTATGTTCGTTGACATAGTCTCATATTTTTACATTACTACGAGTGAAGGCCGAATAGTACTATATGCAAGTATGTCATTGACGACGAAAAAATTGGGCTAAAAGAATTGTACATACACACAGTTACTTCATGGGTTAATCTAGCATGTCGTGTGAATTACGCGAATTACACCTTCTTTAGAGCATGCTTGTAATCAGATCGGCCCATTGCTATAGTTCGAGAGGACTGATTGCCCTAGAAGATGTTCACCCTATTAGTAATACGGGTGGAGCTACATTCGAAAGCGGTGGGACCGTGAACATTATTTTTTGTCGTACAGACAAGAGATCGAGTCTACACGAACCTATCACCGTGAACCCGCATAATACGCTAATAGTATATAGTATAAATAAATATAGAGTTTATGCCTTGTTGCCTGCCTCACTGCGCAGTACGAACCTGGTAGAGACTGTAAAATGTAAGGATTTCATCATCAGGAGTATGTTATGGTGTGAGGTTAACATCAACGAACGTCTTAAAGAAGCCTTTTAAAAGGCCTTTTAAGCTGTATGTAAATGGGGATTGCAGCCGCTCATTATGCACTTTTTACACACATCGATCCGCCGAATGTGGCTCTCGTAGACCGGTGGGTTGGTGCGTTGACTTCTACCCCTGGGGTTAATGATCACCCATCAATTTTTATAATTCACGGTCCCACTGAAATGCTCAAAGAGCATCGCTATCCAGAAAAGGCTTTTCGAACTTTTCTGTTCTGTAGAAGCTAACCTAAAGTCATCCTCCGGCTGTCATGCCATCCATATTGTTTTTGTTGTTAATCATCGATCGGAAATGCTGGATAATCCTGCCAACTGCAGTTTTCTTAACTGGTTGCACATATTGGCTTTCAATTGTATTGAGGGGCGCTAGGACTATATCCCTTGGACATGCCTCCACTAGATACATTTTCAAAAAAGGCCAAAAGGCACATCTCTAATTCTCAAGTGATCTAGACTTTAGATGACTTTAAAAAAAACGTTCTTTATTGCCCCAAAAAGAGCCAGTCTCAGCAAATTAGGCATCACATACAGGCAGCAGAACTCTTTTCAGTCACTAATTAACAACACGTGACATTGCAATTGAATTCCCCACAAAGTCACCTCATTAAGCGACAGAAAGAGAGACGGAGAGGATGTCAAACGAATTAACACACTCGAACGTGTCCTACGTGACGTATGTGTGCCGAGCGTTGGTGACTCAGAAAGTTTACCACCGCGTGTCCCAGCAAAATCGGAAATTACGTCCCCTAAGTGTAGCCATTTTTATTTTTCCCTTCATTTCCCATCGCACTCGATTTCAATTGCCGCTGCCGTTGCATGCTCCGATTACATTCGAATGAAATCAGGGAATGGAAAGCAAAGGAAGGGGAAAAAACGAAACGAATGAAAGAATGCAAAACATGAAATATTTAAATCCTTTAGTGTAGAGTGTACAGTCCCCCTTGCCTGTGGCAAATTGAATGCTTCCAATGCCAAGGATTTACTACACCTAGGGTACCCCTTTGAATAGGATTCCGTTTAGCCAGAGCAAAAGCGTGCATAGAGTCAAGCTACAACTACAAGCGTGGTATAAGCACGTCGATGGGCCGCGGCCGGGGAGAACTGCTAATAGCTCCGGCCAACTATGTAGAAACGAGCGGAATGGGGTTGCGTGTTTCCGACAAGCATAACGCAAGGATATTTTACTGGTTGACATTATCTATGCACTGTGTTGACTTTGCTGCTCTACCCGACTGTAGCATGGCGCCGGACGGTGCAGACTGTGGGTAAGTTTGCACAAAGTGATTGCACGTCAAGACAACACCGACTTGGGAGACTAAAAGTTTGATCGATTATGCTACGGATATTTGGGTCAGGATCTACAAGCCAATTGACACTACATCTATGTCTATCGAAAAATGTGAACTTGATGGTGTCGTTGATTGTGAAAGGCATCGTTTGTGACGTGATATCCTTTTGTCTGGGTATTGAATTTCAGGCTAATGGATGCACTTCTATAGACCATTTCATTTGAGGGTTATCGAAAACACGTTCCATATTTTCAAGGATGTTTGAAGTAGTTGTGTCAAAGCTATGAGCGATAGCATTTTCAGAATATATATATGATATGGGTGAGTAAGAAGTCTGTGGTGTGGTTGATTTGGGTTTGCTATGTTGAAGCCGTTGGAACCGACTAATCTCAAACAAAGTGCGCTAAGGCACCGCATTTAGAACCTGTCAACTGGTAGATGTATTTGGTTCAGATTGCGGGAGCAACGTCAGAGGTATGTGGGTATGAGCACTGACTGCACTATTTGTTAGTGCTTTCTTTGTTATTTAATTTAAAAAAAAGTTGGAGTATGTACGTATATTATTCAAAATGTTGTACTTGACATTAATTTTCTTTAATTTGCTAAGCTACATAATTCAACGTGCATTCCGGATTTTTTGATTGTGATGGTGACCGTATTTCGGGACCGAAGGGGACCGATTCTGCTGTAGACTAGTAGCAGACTAGTAGCAGTTAACATCGATAGTTATGGGCGTGGTGGCCCATGGTGTGATGGCCCGCGGCGTTGCACAGACCAGTTGCCAACGTCGACGTCGACCGCTGGTCTGTGCGACAAAACTAATTTTCTCGGCTCCATCTCTTTCAAGTCACAGTCAATGCTGAAAGAGTATTTTTCTGTCTAAAAAAAGCTTCTCAAACTTGGCCGTTCGGAGTTAAATCAGGTGCCTTCCATGAACAGCACGAGTGGTTGCTGAGAAGCTTGGTACTGTCCCTCTACGGGCTGTAGCGAAAATGAAAATGTTTGTGTTTGGTTCCTAAGTTTGAATAAAAAGGCCTCAAATCCGAAGAACAAATGAAGCATTCTTTAAGACAAAAGGATAAGTTTCAAGCACCAATATTCCTGTATTTAAAACTTCGTGCCTTACTGAAATGGATTTAAAGCTAAGGAAGGGTTAAGAACTACTGATACAATGGGAACATCGGTGGAAGATTCAACAGGAAGAGCTTGCAGAGCGACCTAACATGCAAGTTAAAGGCCTAAATAAATGGCCTTTCTTAGTCAAAGCATTTATTTGATAAATATTATGTCTGTTACATTATTAGTAAATTCGTATTTCATTGGAACATGCGTTGAAAAGTTACTGTCATTGAAGAAAACCCAATAATTTGAATGAAAAAAGTGCCTGTAGAAGTTTATTTGTTTCATAATTGTTGAACTGCAGATAATATCAACAATTTAAATGAAAACACCGATAATATCTATACTATCGATGCTTAACCTGTAAGCATGTGCAAGGTGCTCGCTGCATTGGATTGCTATATATAGAATGGTTCAAAGAGAGCATGCCTTGCAAAAACAAATGCCTGAAACGCAATAGTGCGGTGGTGCCTTGAGTTGTCTTTTAACGCACACAATTCAATAGTCATGCACAAATTACAGCGGCGACCTACGTAATTACAAAATCAGAGCGATGGGAGGAACGTAACAGGTAAGACTATCGCATGTCATTATCGAAAATTGTTTGAAGGATTGGTGCGTTGATAAACAGCTCACTATGTTTTAACGACAAAAGGCCCAAGCCCATAGCATCCGGTGTGTGCGTTGCGTCTTGTCAAAAAATTGCCAACTCATAAGATCTAATAAGAGCTAGCGAGACAACGAGTGTGGGCTATATGTGGAATGCAAAAGAATGGATGAAGTTGGCGAACTTTTATGTGCCGTTCAAAGTTCATTCTCATAAGTGTGTCTCGTTTAGGTATGACGTGTATCATTTTGTGGGATTGTATGTATGTATATATACTTCGGACGCAACGCACGAATTTCATTGGGCACCTCTTCGCAGTACGGCAAATACGATTTTTGTGGATATCAACGCACGCAACGGATTTCATGGGTTTGGGCCTAAGATGATGTTCGGTGGTGCGTTGCGTTGTTTTTCAACGCAAACAATTCAATGGCCATGCACAGAATACTGCGGCGTTGAATTCGGACTAAGGAGGAAGTTTCGAAAGTTGAAAAAATAAAAAAAATTTGTAGAGTAGAATGCATTCGTCTGCAAAGTTCCAGCTCACGAACCCATTTTCCGTAATCAAGTTGAGTTCAATTGTTTTAGCAGAATATTTTTTGATTTGACATTTCACAAACGAAAACAGCTGACACAACATTTTTCATTTGGTATTTGAGAGAGAGAGAGAGAGGGAACAGCTGATTGACGCAGTGCGTCATCGCACCCCTTTCTAACATTGAAGTCGAACGCAGAACCACACTATTGTGTTTCAGGCATAAACATTCTCCGCCACCACAACTTCGAAGCACAAATTTGCGTATGTACGTAAAACATATAAATTACGTATACGCCATGGTGCACTCGTATGTTTAGTGTTTTCAGTCTCGTACTGTCTATAACAGGGGGAGATTGTTATAAGTTGTACGTTGTATGTATCAACATTTTGTTCATAAAATAAATGAATGTGAATTTCCAAAAAGCGACGCATATACATATGGTTGTTGTATGTATGTACTTTACGTACAAAATACTACTTCACTATTTATAGATTTGTGAAAAAACCCGGATATTGTTTATTATTAGTAAATGCGTCTCCCTTTGCACGTCTAGGTAAACGTTAAGCAAATTTCTGTAACCAAGTGTACTTCACTATTGTGCTGTTTATACGAGCTTGGAATTACGAACGCAGAAACAACAACTATTTTCTAGCAAATATATATAAATACGCATAATTTTGGGTACGCAGGAGATGCGCATGGAATTAACGATTTTTTTATCGAAAAAAATCCCAGATCAGCTCGCGAATTCTTTTATGCTAATGAATCGTTTTATTTGAGAACTGTCAGACTGAGAAAGAGACAGACGTGATTCACGAATTCAAGACCAAAAATGTCCGATGCAGTGGCAGTCTACAGTACCTACCGTATGAATGATGTGTCCGAGTTTACGAAGTTCCCAATTTGTAGTGTGATTATATTAACAACAACTACTTGAAACACAATGATGCTTTGCTACTGCCTCATCTTTCAACAGAAGTACGTTAAAAGAATGAGAAAAAAGAGAGTATCGTAATTAAACGTAAGCCAATCTTGTGAGAGATTTTCGAAATTGAGAGTATTTGTTTCTAACTAACTCTTCAGAACTGAAAACAACTGGTTAAAATGAATTTAACGAAAAGTGTCATTTATGATGAGAAGATACACGAGTGCCGAGTGCCGACGTGATTAATAAGTTTTATGTTTTCGTTGCTTTGGGATAGTCGGCAGTTGTCCTTTTTGGAAACTCCTGCTAGGCAGTGGGTTGATTCAGGCAGAGTTAAAGTAGGCACATGTCAGCTTCATTTCAACTCAAAACTATTTGGTCTTAAAAAGGAGCTTCATGTGCCTCTGGATGATAGAACATATTCAAACTACGCGTTAAGTTCAATATTCCTAAGCTCTCCTCTTCCAGCGGTAAGGCAAAACTATTTTCGCGTAAACTTGTTCTTCCAACGACGCTCCTTTGCACCTCCTCCTTGAACTTTTTTTTTTATCAGCGCTTTATTAAATTTGTTTTCAAACTCATTTGCATACCAACTACACGACTGAACGCGATTATCAATTATATTCGCACACTTACCTTTACCACATTTATCAATGTGGTTGGTGACGGGATAGTCTTCGACACACTGACAGGACTTCTTCTTCGGGTCGCATATCGATCGAGGAAATCCACACTCGAGGGTGTTCTCGCACTTGTCCCCGAATTTCTTCTGGCCCCTGCTAGCGTAATCTGCAATGGAAAACTGGGTGAAAATCTTCAGGAAAATGTGCACAACAAATTTACCCTCGAACGGGGTAATAAATAAAAAAAAACATCCCTCATCCCGCTCGCTGTCCCACCGCTCTAATGTCCTGCAGAAGAGACAGCCTGACAATCTGACAGACAAGCGAGCGTAAAAGGACGTGCGAAATTTAAATTCAAAGCGTAATTTATTGTTCACCTCGCGGTGTTCGTTGCGCTTTCGAACAGGGTACGCTTCGTCCTCGAAGTCGTTTCGCCTGAGCAACCGATTCGCTGCGTATTTGTGTGTCAGTAAATCAACCTCAGCAACACCTTAAATGATGCGAAAAAAGGGGACACCGACCGGCACACGGAATGATTAATGGGTTGCTAAAGATTTCAGCGAGCGGTTAAAATCGCATTAGAGAGTCCTTAAATCTCTCTGCCTTTTGTTTGGGTTTCTCTTTTTACCCATCGGCGCACCCAGCAACACACTGCTCAACTGATCCGAGGAATATGGAAAAAAGGAGAAGATTTTAATGGAGATTGATGAGTGCTGCCGCTTTTATAAGGATTCGCAAGGATTCATGCAATCTTCATTAGAAGCAGAGTGTCTGGGGGAGGAGGCGGTTGTGGAAAGTTTCGCTTGCATTTTCAAGTTTCCCACCGTAACCCTCGCGCGGGAGATGATAAAAAATTAATTAAAACACTGGGTCGGAGCGGCAGGCAGTGTGCAAAGTCCTAGGTCATGTGACGGGGACGGGGACGTTGTTGTTGGGTCTAATTTATATGGATGAATTGAATTTCCGAAATCTGAACGGCGAGCGAAGTGGATTTTACATAATCAAACGTTTTGGTACTGGATTCTCTTCCGTGACGCGGAGACAGCTAAGAGATGGGATACAACTTGGACTGTGAATTAGCTGATCCACTCCAGAGGGGAGCCGGAAACGAGATTTATTGAGGAAATCATTTTCTTTTATCTCGCTTTAAATGAAAGAAAAACATCATTTAATTAGCAATTGTGTGCAAGTAGGTTGGGGCACAAAATCAGCATCAGTTGTCCAAGCCAATTTCGGTTCCATGCCGAGCACATGTGGAAACCGAAGTCCTTACTCAGCAGAATGGAGTCTCTACTTGGGGGGTTGATTATTGGACGGGCGGACAAACAAATCACGGAATGCGTAGCAACATGAGATTTCTTTTGCGACATTCGCACAGGAAATAAGGAGAGAAGCACGAGCGAAGCCTTCGTAGACCAAATTATGACGGGTCGTAAAGTTGATGGGGGGCAATAAAACCTGATGACAACCATTATTTAATTTAAGTGTGTTTTCGTGAGCCGGAAGGCACACAGCGATTGAGGTTATTCATACCCATTTCAATGGGGATTTGAGCTCACATTTAAGATGAATTAGCAAAGGGCAGTGTACTGTGAGGGACCACTTAACATGTATACATGAGGGTATGGATGATCGGCGTAGGGATCAGTTGGATTAGAGTAATCCATCAAGTTTTCCAGGAATGAAAAAGGCTTCAAAGGAAAATACAATACACACATTCAGCTTAGAAGAAAAAAATGGCAAGTCGAGGGTTTCGTGCTATTAATACCATTTGAAAGAGTGAATTTTGAGTATCAAATCAGGTATTGTGGAATACGACTGCTGTGATGAAGATAATGCTGAGACAGTTTTATGTCCGAACGACCAAGCTTGAACATTGTCAGTGACTCGGAAGAGATGAGGTCGTGAAAATTATTTCTGTCATGCGGACCCTAGCGTACATCAACCTAGACGTCGTAATTAATATACGCCACGGGCCACAACCAGGAGCATTGAAGATGGTTCAAATATATCGCGCACTTTTTCACCGGGAGAAGCAATGCTTATCTTTCCTGTAGGATTGACCAAGCTGGGTGAATTTTGCAACTTGGAAGATCTGCCGATTTTCAACTCAGTTAATTCCAACTCTCATCCCATGGTCATGCAATTTGGGTAATAAGAGTTATCTTCTTGCTGTTGTGGGAGTTTCTCCCCGGAATGGGGTGAGAAAAAAGGCAATACAGGAATTTTAAATCACAGTTTTTTTACTTTTTAACTTGGTTTTTGGCTGATTTTTCTGCGAAATGAATAATCCTAGTTCATACCAGAGCCATACATGTAGTTTTCGGTTTCAGATGTTCCAGTGAGCGGTTCCAGTGTGCCGCCAAAAAAAAGGACATTTGTTTGATCACAAAACACAACAAAAGTTATGTAAAATTTGTTTCTTTTTTTTTAAGTCTTCAAATAAATGTACGCAAAGTTAAAAGCCTAAAAAATAATGTATGTTCATTTACGAGTAGATTGAAAATCGTCAAAATTTAAAATCGCGAATGGAAGGGGTCCTTTTGTTCTTATGAATTGCATAACAGACTTACTCGTTAATCGCATCTAACAGAAATTGGGTCTGTTGCTTTTACTTGGTCCTTTGCACTTGGCGAACAAATTATTTGAAGTGTAGATTTTTTTCTTCGTACACATCAAAATTTGGCATATTTCTTCCATTGCTCTCCAATCTTTTCGCAAGTTTTTAATCAAATCCCACTCATCGTGAGCACTATGCTACCTTAAATATTTTAGCAACTGGTCAAAAATGGCTCAGCAAATGGTGATTGCAAGCATGATTCAAAACATTGGGCATTTTAGAAACGATTGATTCTCTTATTTTATTTTCCACTGTACAAAGGTTGCAATGATGTGTTGTATACGATTGCAAGAACTGAGGAGCTATGTATCAAGGGTTAAGGGTCATATCCATTTATTTAGGAGGAAACCTCTAATTAATTCTGTCTCGTTATACTAATATCCATATCAATGTCACAAAATTAAAACCAATTTTAAAAGTTTTTATTTCAGTACTTCAGTTTTTCAGTTAACATACAAACGTCAATTATACGGGGAAGGTGGTTACGGCAAATACGTTTCCAAGAATTGGGGGGAAACCACATCTGTCGACAGAAACTTAACCACAAGGGCTCCACTAATACGATTCTTTTATTACGTAGTTAATCCCCCCAGCAACTACTTAATTTCAAATTGTGTACGTGCATTAGTTTAAAAAACCCTATGACACCCCTTAACTGACTGCATGTAAATGTGAAATGCAAAAAGGAAAGTGTACATTCCCAAGTAAATTCATAAAATGTGAAGCATGTCCTTGACAAAAAGAAGCTAAGGAATTAATACTCAACAACGCCACACCCGCACAAAGAATCGCCCGCGTATGGCTTATGACAGCCTTCACAAGCACCACAACGCAAAAAAAATGCAAAAATGTCTTGAGATACTGTCATATTCACCCAGCCAGAAAATAGTCCAGGGCAAAAACGAAAACCCAACCAAGAAAAACAGAATAATGACACAAAAACTATGCCGCAGTAGTGGTTGACGTGGAGGAGTCTTCTCATTCACCCTTCACCTCTGACAGCGTTCGCTTGTAATCGCTTCATAATTCAGAGATGCATCTGTATTGCACGCTCATAGAAAAACAGAAGAAGAAGCGTAAAAAAGCCCAGCGGCCTAAATACACACCGCACTTGGAATGGAAGGTACTCTAGGTATTTTTAGCTCGTTTCTTGTGTCCTTCGCTTTTAATTATGTTGCCCTCTTGCCAATGCAATGTGATAATCTCCGGAGGAACTGGCAAAAAAAAACTACTTTCACAGGTCGTCTGGGTGGATATGAGATGTGAAAGGATCTTCTCAAGTGCTGCGAGCTGAGTATGAGCGTGTGTGTCTCACCCCTTTCAGTTTTGGAGGCTTCCATGGCCATTGTGATTACGTGTGCCATCCTCATCCCCAGCACTTGTACACGTCATGCGACATTAGCTGCTGCAGTTGCTTTGTGTTCAATGAATTCGTTTCTGCTCAATTGAGTGTGGTACATTGCATTAGGCAGACTCTCTTCTTCTCCGCATTCAAATAAGAATGTCCTTGGAAGTTGCTGGTCTCGCATAAACCACACGAGCGAGAGTGCGGCGCTTTACAGACATGAAGGGAGACAGTGAAACAAAGCTTCTTCCGTCACGGCATGCAATTAAAATTCAATAGAACCAAAACCAACCACGCGGCGTCAGGAAACGATGAAAGGAATACACCTCGAAGCCGAGGCGGCGACTCTGTAAAGGAACAAAAGTAAAAGAAGGAGCTCTTAATATTCCTTTTTCGTTTCGCAGTTAGAAGTTCCTTTTTTTCTTCCTTTTTGAAAGCGGTTTTTTTCTCCGCTGTGTGAACGACATTTGACTGAATGCATTCCAGACGCTGAGCTATGCACACCTATCCAGTTTTGCGGTACCGATTCGGTCATTTGCATATCATTAAGGAGTCCTGTCGGGTTGTCAGACGGAATATGCAAATAGATATACGGACATGTGCAATTGCCTATCAGTGAATTTATAGCTCGAGGATTATTTGTCGTCTTCCCTCAGACGGCATCGGCAGCCATTGAGCTCATGGCCGTGTGGGTGTTGTTGGCCTCAAAGGACTTTAAGTGGATTCTCCGATTTATAGTATCTCATTAGATTTCATTGAAAGTCTGTGTCCAAAGCACGTTTGTGTGGGTTAATGGGGGTTGGAGTTAAACTTCTTAAGGATTATCCGCCTATTCTGGATACACATATATCACCTCAGGGGAGGATGTGGTTTTTCCTGCTCGTGTGTGTGTGTGCCTGTGTGGCCTGGATGATGAAAAATGGTACGATGCGCCTCTCTGGTGCCGTGTACAATACTTTTTAATGCATTTCGACCGTGGTTTCTGGTGAAATTGGGTCCTGCGAGGTAGGAGCTGGTTTTAATCGAAGCCTCAGGGGGTGCTGGTTTATTTTAAATTATGTCCACCACCACGTTCAGCCGGCTTTCGATGAATGGTGCGGTGAGAGTAAAATTAATGGATGGAATATTTCCATTATATCGTATTTTGCTTAAGCTTATATCGGTCTCTGTGAATCATATTGGTGGGAGACATAAACCTCGCCACAGGCAGCTGCTGGTGCTCGTTGGCTTCGATTGACAATCATTAAGATTCATGTGGGTGAAGAGTTTAAGTTAAACGTGGTGTATTAAATTAATCTGAAAACAGGTGAGGTGACATCAATTCTTTCGTTTATCTGCTGTGAAACCCGTCAACCTGCTGATGTTGGTCAGTATACAGTACCACCCAGATAATTCCCGACAAATATTCGAGGAGGCAACAGCAACTCTTACAATGAGGTACTATAATCCGTTTTAAAGCCCGCAACTTGTTATTTAATCCTGCATCTACATAAAACTAGCCGGAATGACCCGCTTTGCTGGGACCTTTATTTTTTCATTTCATTCATTAATATCTCTGTACAAAAATAAAGTAATATTCTTTTACAGTACAGCCCTGAAAATACAACATTGTTTGAATTCATAAAGTGCTTGTGACATTTTCATATTTCACGATTGAACTTAAGAGTGCACTAGGTCTTTGACCGTACCTGTGGAGGCAGATGATTGCTCAGGTAGTATGAATGAAAAATTGCCTGCGCGATGTAAACATGAACTGACGGCTTCAGCGTAATATTACGCATGCGTAATGCTTAAACTCCTCACTTATGTGAATCTTAATGATTGTCAATCGAAGCCAACGGACACCAGCAGCTGTTTGTGGCGGGGTTTATGTTTTCTGCAACACAAAGTCATTTTTTCATTATGGCAGTCAGGCTTTTTCCTATGAATGATTTTATTCTAACTCACACTCGAGTTACCAATTTTTGCATTGAGACCATTACCAAACATTGCATTGACAACTCGCATCCGTAGCTTAACAGAGGCACTATAAGTGCTTTGGCACTGATAGGAAGTACAAGTTTGCTAATTGACAAACCTCGAAGCGACGCAAACCCCTTGGGCACTATTACATATTATACCAAGATATTTTTACACAGATAACATATTCGACGACAACAGAGTTTAATTCTGTGGGATTAAAGGTTGAAAATGGAATGACCTTGGTTTTGTCAGAATTGAGTATGAGAACATTTTCAGCCCAGTTCGTAATCGAACACATATCTTCGTTTAATTTGGCAACTGAATCTTCAATCATATATAGAGAAAAACATAGATAAATTTGTATATTATCTGCATATATGTGGAAATTGCAATAAAACAAAACTTTGGGAAGTTCATTAATGGTCATTGAAGGCAGTAACGGACCGAGAAAAGTACCTTGAGGTACTCCTTATAGTTGGAGTTCGGTTAGTAAGATGGTTGGAGATTTCGTGAAAATGTGTAGATGTGTATAGATCATGAAGTACCTATAGGTAAAGCTCGTTATTGGAACATGGGTCGGCATAGTGGTCTCCACTGTGTAAGAATACTTGAAAATTAAAAACATTTAAAAATAATAATTCACTTAAACTTTTTGTAATTTTTGAGTTTCTACTGTACAATAATTTTGTTCTCAACCTGAATACACGTGAATATGAATATAGTTTCTGAATTCATATGTGAATATAGCATGAAATGATGAAAATATATTTCAGTCTTAGTTAAATTTACAAAAAATATAAAATGTATTTAAATAGTCAATAATTAGCTCAGGATACCAAACAAAAACCATCCTAAGTCATTCCGCTACTCTCCATAAATCGAATGATATAATGTATATTGTTCAGATACGTTGCGTACCAACTCCATATTCGCGGTTAAAAAATGTATTCTCCGTTATATAAGTTAAGTCGCAAAATATTTCTCTCCTTCGCATATACTACACGTTGGCATCAAATCATCACGTTTCCACTAATGGCATAACGCTGACCTACGTCTGGCGAACCGGAGACATAGCGTTGCAGCCAGCCAAATTCCATCACGTACGACATCGGAAAATCCGAGTCGCCAAAAATGAAGACGTGAACCTTGGGGTTACTTCATTACCATTAAAGCCAATCTATTGGTAAGTGAACTGCAAACTAAAGACTTTCGAGCTTAGCAATGGGCATAGTAAATGTTTTCGCAAGAGGAATAATGGACAATTTCGAGTATTGTGCGGCGCTAGTGCTAATGTTAATCAGACTGCAATCAGTAACGCAGATGAAACTAGTGTGTTTACATCCAACTTCCAACCAAGACTTTTGCTAAAAGCGTGGTGGCACGTGATGAGAAAAATAATTTTGACAGCCCTATGTTTCTCGCTGATAATGCTCATAGTCTATAATTGTCTAGAATTTTCTTCTCTTTGCTTCTCAAATATGGTTACTGTAGAAGCTCGCTCAGATCCATTTCGGACTGGCGCACTGCAATACTCTTGTTTGTATAAAAGACCCTGCCTTTGTAGACAAACTGCTTAACCAGACCTCAAATATTAGCATATCCCAACTTAAAAGATGATCCTCATTAAAGCTCAGGCAAGGTTTAGAACGTTGGCGTCTAATCCGCAGAACAAAGTTCTCATAGTTTTTGTGGGTGTAGAAGTAATTACCCCATACATCTGGCCAAGTGCATTGTGTTATCAACACAGTTAAAGAAGTCTGCACCAAGATGTGTGGTGCACAGCCCTATTTGTGTATGTATTCCCGAGTCATTGAAAATGTCGTTATCAACGCCACTATAATTAGTTTTTTGCGTGAAAAGTCTTGGATCTACATAGATACACAAATCCATTAAAGCTGGAGAACCACAGTGAAGTATTGTTGGTGCCCCGCTTTTCATATCTTATACTTCAAAAAAACCATTAGATGATGGAGCTGTACTTATCATACTGACTACGCTGATGTCGGCTTACTTCATTAAAATTAAATATAATTACAATGTTCTCGAGATCGAATACACGAATGGGCAGAAGTTTGTGATTCGAGCTAATCACATAAATGCCTCCACATGAGTAGTACATCTCTCTTTTTATTTGAAATGATTCAAAGGGATAAGTCTAGACATAAAACCCAAGTAAAAGGAAGAGGACCCAGAAGGAGCTTGACAACATTCAAAGCAAAGTGATCGACCACAGGTTGTTTATTTATGAGAAGGTGCTTACATATTAGGAACAAGAACAACCTCTCTAGTGATAACAACAGACAACAACAGAGACGGTAAAATTGCACAGCATATCACGAGTTTGGCGGTTGATGAGAGTGAGAAATATTTGAATCTCGTCGCGAATCATGTTGCCGACGCGATGTGGGGTTCCTCAAGTTTCCACGATTGGAACTTTTATGTTAATTTCATTAAAACAATTGCGGTTGAATTGAACTCTTTCCTTATTGATCCCCAGCTCAACTGTCATAAACACCTCCATAGGAACATTCCTGACAGAAAGGAAAAATTGCATTTCTTGAACCTTGAGTCCCTAGCCAACCCACGCACACATAAATCATTGGCCTCTAGTCGCAGTAACACAAGTGACCAGCAATATAAATTAACATCACAATGGATTTCTGAAGGCACAGTTATGTTCAAGGTTTGTCCTTCGCATTCCAGCTGCATGTCGAGCAGATAGAACGATGGTATCACGTTCTCACACAACGCATAGTCTTATGGCGAGCGTATGATCTCACTGGCGCCGCATGCAATCACACAACCATTTAATTCACAGGAGTGTAATGCATCCCGCCTCCTCTCCATCTGCCATAGCCTTCGTGGGTCACTGCATTCATGAATAAATTTTCCCGCAGATTGCACATATCCAGCATCCTCGATGCACGTCCGCATCCGGAGTCGAGAATCGTTCCTGCATAGTTGCAAACAAAAGAAAGAAGTCTGTAAAACATGGCACGGCGAATAATTATTAAAAAAATAACTCCTTCGTTCCACGGTTTGAGTGCAGACGACCGACGAATTATCCTTCCAGCAATATGTTATGAATCATTCCTTTTGAAGCTCGGGACGCTTGTCGTCTCTCGGTCGATATCAGATGACATCGACTATGACACATCATCCCTTCGAGGGATCTACAGGCAGACACACAGGGAAGTGTGTCAATTGCTTGGAAGTCGTTACACAATTTATCCCATGGTTGGGAAGAGCACTTGTGCCCTGTGTGAGCATTAGCACCAGCCGGCAAGCGGGTGGGCACGAGCGCTTGGAAATGACTATTTTGTGCTCGACGGCGTCGGATATTGCGAGGCACACGCCACACGAGAGGGCCTGAGAATGAATCAAAATTAAATGGCTTGAAAGGCACCGGCTCCGCACAGGGTTTCAACCGCACACACTGAAGGGGCTTTCAAAAGACCATAATTGGAATTTTTAAGCAGACGGCGATGGCTTTTTATTCCAGCAATTCTCCTCCACGCTGAGCCGGAAATGCGCACCTGTACCTTGCGCCAGTGAAGCGTATGAAATTCATTAAAAATAAAAACCACATTGTTTACTCAAATCCACGAGGACCCGTCCGGACTTGGTGAAAAAATTCGCTCGGCGTTGCGGCGTTGAAGGAACTCACGAACCAGACGAGGGATGTTCATTTCCTGATTTCTTTATTCCTCATCGACGTACAAGAGGTATTTCAAGTGTACACTCTTCCTTTTGGATTCCACTGAGTGGGACGAAGAGTGGGCTGAGGTATGATGAAATAATTTGTTTTGCGTTCCAGGAGTAAAAGATAAATAGAATAAATTTGCATGAACTTGCTATTTTTGAAGAACCACCACTCGTGCTGTCATTGGGCTGTAGAACGCGCACATTCACTTGGACGGAATGGGGAGGAATTGGATTGGAAACATTTGGCTGACCTTGGCACAGTTCACGGCTTGAAGCAGCGACTGAAAGGATGGGGCGGCCGCCTCGCATTTGCCTACTTGGATGGAATAGAGAAGTCAAATAATCTCTTTGTGGCGGAGAATTTGTTCATCTAGACTTGGAAAGAGTTTTTTTTTTCTTCCTTCTTTTGAGACTTTGTAGCGAAGTTGCGAGAGGATTCGTGGAAGTCCGTACGTTGAAAAGGCCTTATTTCTCTTAAAGTGAGGCATTTTTATGTCTTACTTGGATGTGGAATGACTACCATTCAGACAGCTCGTTTTAAACGACGAAAAACATTGTTCTTTCTTATTCAACGAATGTCTGACTGATTAAGTATTTCATTAGCAAGATTGCGTCCGCATCCTGGAAATCTTTTTGTTTCAGTGAAGACGTTTAGTGCAGCCACGTTGGCTAGTCAACTGGAACTGAGCATATGAGTCTCCATAGAAAACGAATGAAAGGGATTGAAAAATGCGAAGGAAAAGAAGAAGGTTCACTTAGACCTAGGTGCGTTATGCTGCCACGGGGATTAATTCGAACGAAAGGCACTTGGGTCCAGACGATAAAGTGGTTGGAAATATGATCTCTCTGCAATTTGTTTCAACAAGATGTCAAAAGCCAGCGACGCTTTCTACATCTCATTTCAATAAGTTCAATAAGTTGTTATTGATGAGAATAAGTCTTCAAAGAAAACAACTACGTCAGCAATATATATATATACTGACGAACCCTATGCTTTTACAGTGCGTTACCCATGATTTCATCTTTGAATGAGCAACGTAGTTGTTTTCGATTTGAATAATCCCCTTTGACTATGACATTCCTACTGGCTTTTTAAAGTTGCTTTTGCTCATAATTCATACGAAGCGTAAAACGATATGCCGTTTAAGTTCTTTTAGAGGAGCATAGGTCTTCTTGTGACAGGCATTCTGTTCTCCTCAATGGGATCCAAATTCTTCTGCTTTCTCTTTTAATGGCGCTACAGACCAGGTGAACGTAGATATCAGCCAACAAGCCTCTCCAGCTGGCACGATCAGCTGCCTCCAATTTCGCACGCCAAGTTGGTTGAGGTCCTTCTCCACTTGTGTGCGCCATCGGCTTCGGGGTCGTTCTCTATTGCGTTGTCCCACGGGCTCTTGGTCTTTATCCGCTCATAAGTTATTCCACACTTCGGCGACATAGAGTAGGACAGGGATGATCAGAGTGTTATATAAGTTAGCTTGGTGTTTCGAGAGATGACTCTGTTACTCAATTGTCTCTTGAGCCCAAAGAAACATTATTCTGCGTTTACTCTCGGTACTGATGTTGTTCGTACTATTAACTTGGGAGCCGAGTTAGATGAAGTTCTTTACCAGTTCGTAGTTCTAGCTGCCTATAGTGACGTTCCAAATTATTCCGACCAATGCCACGTACATCTACCATTGTAACAAACAAAAAAATTACAGCGAGCACGACTAAGCCTATCTCGGGTGACCAATAATGCTCAAAGAGCCCAGAAAATATTGTCACTGTTCAAAGTCATGAGAGCAACTCCTTTTTGTCGGATGTAATAAAACATACTCACTCATCACTGGACTAGTGATTATATACCTCTATGTTGCACAATTCTCTCCTGACAGTATCCAAATGTGTTAGCCCTTTTCAATCAATAGCATGTTGACATGGTGTGATAATACAACAAATTCTTGGCCTGGCAAGTAGACAAAGACAAAATTCGAAATACAATTTTTATAAGACAGACTCAAGAGACCAACGCTACTCTAGGTGCACAAGTTCACTTTTTTGTAATGAACAGGGGACTATTTGCCTCGACTCGTTAACAATGCTCAGTGAGTAATAGATAATAATATGGGTGGCGCTACATCCCGTAGAGGAGCTGGGCCTAGTTTCTCAGCTATTTTTCACTCACGAAGGGAAGGGACCAACAGTTTTATGCCTAGACAGGAATACTCTTTGAGCGTTGTCAGTGACTCTAAAGAGGTGGGGCCGTGAAAATTCTTCGAAAAATATACTATTTTTAATACAAAAGACACCGCTTGAATGAAAATATATTTCAACAAAAAAATTGTTGATCCAATCCTAAGATACCTGTGCCAGCTTGACAGCCAAGAATGAATCAAGCCAATGAATGTTCTGATCTGACTCACAAATGGAAAATTAAATTACAGGCAAATGATCAAAAATTACAGCGGTACGATCCTAAGAAACACGCCAGTTTTTCTTTTAAAGATAAACTTCAAATTTTCAAAATTTACAGCAGCTTGATGATGGTGAGGTACCGAAACCAATTGCGTGGATTTTACTTACAGTGAACCATTGCTAACAAAGCTATGTCAACAAAAACATTACATTCGCGTAGGTGCTGCAGCTTACAGTAGGGTGGACATTCGTCTAAATGAAATCGTTTTTTTTTTTGTTCAATAATCCGAGGTTCACTTAAACGCACAACCCATTTAAATTGAATTAATATTCTGCTTTTTCGTCATTTCATTTAAGCCGGTTCGACATTATTAAGTCGCTTTTAAAATGTCAACTCAATCAAATGTTGAAATCCTAGACGACATCTTGCAAAAAAAATGCATTTAGCGATTACCGCTCTCCCGACCAACTTTAGCTGCAATTTAAATGTCAATGTCACGAGCAAAGATCAGTGATGGAGATGTCCTGGATATCTCCTCCGCCACTGTTCCCTTTGTTCGAAAGTGTCTGATTGGAAACATCTTAATCTCGCAGTGCTGTTAGAGTCCCTGCTTGCAGCAGCACCGTAAGCAATAGTCAACATTTACAAAGAGAGTTATGGAAAGCAAGTTCGACAACAAAAAGCGACAATCTTTAGTGCTGCTCTCCACATGTTTCCTTTAAGAATCATCTCCCTCAAGTCGCTTCCTAACACATGTACAATCCGATCCTTCATTCGCTTCAATTCTGCACGCTGGGGATTAAAACATATACTTTTATGTTCTCCGTACTTGTACAGTTGTTAAAGAAAATAAATAAGTTTTCCAACTCCTTCCCACACAATGCCACACATATGTATGCTCAACATGGACAGGATTTCCTCTCCTGCCAGCATTGCCAAGCATGACAAGTTTGTGCCTCCGTCGGGCTTATGCAGTTTTTTTTATTTTTTTTTTTTCTGGCAAGTGGCCAATTGTGAAATTGAATTTAAGCATGATAGGTACGTGGAAGGTGTCCACAAACATTAGGGGAGCAGCCAATCAAAAGTAAAATGAAGAATGTCTTTGTCGACTTTTCGCCACATTAACTTTTATAATACCTTACTTTCTAATTCCGGTTTGAGGTGTTCAGATCTCTCCCTTCCCTCTATCTAATGATATTATTCGCAATGCGAGTCATAAATTCGTCTTCCACGAGAAATCTTCCGTTTGGACCATAAGTGAGTGATTTCTTGTGGCAGCAAATTGACTCTCATTACGTGGATAAATGTCTATAAAAAGGTCAGAATGTCTACAACACGACTGAAGTCACACATTCTGCTTCAAATGTGGAAAAATGCGTTGGGGGTGAAATCAAAAAGGCGTTAAGTTTTCCCCACTTTTGGTATCCTGACTTTTGGATTGTTCCACATGAGATGTTTTCGGAATGATGCCAGTTGATGCGATGAATAGCATCACTTGAAATGTTCTCCTAAGGGTCCATTGTGTGTTGAACGTTTTTAGGTTGCCTATGTGTGTTTGTTTCTAGAGTATGTGGGTGTTCGACAAACAATACGTTGGTCCATTAAGTAGACTAAAAGCTGTCAACATGAACACACATGTATAAAAGCCTCGTAAGGGTTTAACAAATGTTAATGTTGCTGCCAGGACGAAATTTCATCTGCAAATTCCACACACACATTATGTGTCACTACATATGCTCTCGATTGTGGCTTCACTTCGATTGTCTAGTATAAATGTATGTATTAAGGCAAAGTTCCTAGTTTTTTAATTCGAAGCAATGCGGTTCGTCCGTGTGTTTTCAGTTCGGCCACTTGTGACTGCAGCCAACAACAAATTTACAAGAACCAACAGATTTAATTTAATGGGAGTGAAGACAAATGTTATTAGAAATTGCCCAGATTGCGCCCAATTGCATTGTGACCACTTCCGCTGAGCTGCAATCATTTAGGAAGAGAGACTTGCATTCTAGCCAACATGTCTCTCAACGTGACGCGATATATTCCTAATTATTGCCCATTTGACTAGAAACACTGTACCAGCGAAAAAATACACCACAAATGTACCAGCGAACATCAATGTATCCCAAAACATGGACTGTTTAGTGTTTAGCGCATTCGAGCATCATGTGATCGATATATCCTTCCCACAAGAAGGTACTATAAGCCATACACGCTCTGCATTGCTTGTGGAGGAGAATTTTGACTCTCACAGCTGTCATCTGCTGCGATCATGCGACCACGAACGTACTTTTTTCCTGTCGCTATTTGAAGTCTTCAGCTTACGCTGATCAGTCATGCAGAAAATCCCGTATATATTCTACCGACTGCTTGAATCACAGCCAACGAAGCGAAGGCTTTCAACCGAATCCGATTAGAAAACGGTTAAGGCTTAATCTAAGGTGAACATTGCCACCCTTAAGACTTTCCTCATGTGGATTACGAATACATAGACGCAGTCGTTTAACATAGAAAATGTCTCCCTCCTTCACTTGGAGGAGTAAAGGGCAAGCATGACTAACAGTTTTCTCCCTTTCCGAGCCATACACATGGAGTAGGGCAAATTGCTCAAGTGGCAGACAGTCCCAATCCGACGCAGAAAATTCACTTAACTCACAAAGCAGTTTTAACTCCAAACAAGGCAACACTTAAGCTAGCCGAACCCGGTTCCATTCGCGAACAACCTACTCCATACTTCACATTTATTAAGTCTAGAGCCCTGGTGATCGCTTTAAAACGCATGTGTACTCACTGAAGTGCACCCTCAACAAGTATCCACAAACCAGAGAACTCACCAAGCACACCGGCACCAGCGCCACTCTACTCTGGTCTACGTTCGTGTCTGGGGCGAGTGCAAGCGAGTTAATGTTCTAAATGCACCCCAGCCGCACGATCTTCCTCCGCACGAAAAGTCGTGCGACTCACATAATTGGATGTCAGGCATAAGGAATTTAACTTATTCCTGCTGAAGTGGTGAGGAGGTGACCCGCCCACATGCCCACACACAACAATGCACGGTTACCAGCGTAACGATGCGAAACTTTATGACAGCCTAATTCCCCCATTTAACCTCCGAACGACACCCTTGCCGTGCATACGCGCTGGTGTGCCCTTAATTTGAGACATTCCTGCGCGCAATGAATTCCCTCTCATTTCGTATTCATTGCGAGCATACACACCTCCTAATTGCCGCTCCCCCATCCACCCACCCAGCCATCGTCCATAATTTCCATATTTAGAAAAAAAAAAACAAATAAAAATGAGAACGCCGCAAGATGGGGGAGAAGATCTCCCGACTTATTCAAGCAAATTAGCATCCGACCCTCGAGGGTGTAATTTAGAAAGCGCCAACCCTGTCTCCCTCAACCGCCCGCTGCAAATGCACTTACCGAATTCGGGAGTCGTCGTCTCCAGTCCCATGCTGAAGCTATTAACGAAAAAGCTATTATCGTCGTCGCATATGACATGACTCGGCAGCAGAGCCAGGACGCTGACCAGGCAGAGGACGAGCATGGAAAAGCTGCTTAAGCCGGCCACTAATGATTGTGGGACACGCATCAGGCGGCCGCGACGACGGTGGCGAGTTTCACATTCGACGCCATCTTCCTCCATCGACTGGGTCCTAACCTCGTCGCTTCCATGTCCGGTCGCTGCATCTTCGCCCCGCTCTCCACTTCTTCTGCCGCTGAATGGAGCCATATTGTTCGCTACTGGTTCGGCCGGAGGTGGAGATGACTGCGATGGCGATGGCGATGATGGTGTTCCGCTGCTTTTGCACGTGGCCTTGATATAAACGTCGGACGCGAATACGTCGGTTAAAGGATAATATCCTGGCGTGCGTTTTAAATTATTCGTTGCTGCGTGGGCCGCGGCCTTTACCGCTGATAGTGTTGTGATGTTCTCTTTGTTATTGTTGTAGCTAATGCTTTGATCACTAGCGGTTACAGTGTTATTGTGGCTGTTGAATTTGTATTTGTATTTGTAAACCGGTTCCTGTTGTTGCGGTCGCTTATCACGGTAGTTTTTAGCACCAATGGAGCGTCCAATGTATGGAGCTCCGTGGGGCCTTAAAGCCCCATTTAATCTCATATCCTGTCTTCGCGGTCCTCATCCATTCTGGTGGCACGTTTTGATGTTTTCTATTGTTGGCTTCGTCGTCGTCGTCCTCGTTGTTGGCCAAAATGATGATGTTCTGAAATAAAAAGAATGAAAATCAAGCACAATTGTTATAAAAGTTCATACTCGTGACAGTTAAAGACAAGATTTAAGTGCCGTGCGTAAGGGTCCCCAGTAACAACAATGAAAGCTAATTATTTCGCATGAAACGCGCAAAATGATTTCCCCGCTTTGCAATGACTAATAGATTGAAACTTTACTCTCGCGGGCACGGCCTCCTCCAGACGGAGTAACGCTTGCCTGGAGGGAAAATGTAGGTCGAAAATTGAAGGCAATTCATTAGCACAAGCATTGTTTGCTTCTGGTGTGTCTTGGTTCAGTATACGCATGTGGCAGACCCGCCTGTGATAATTCATGCTAATGATCCCTCGCAGAGTCTAGTCCTTGACTATGGGTGAAGTTACGGTGATTTCACCTTGCTGCATTGACGGGGTTGGCCTGGCATGGTAGATGGCAATATTAATGGGTAGGCATTGTTCTTGATGGCGCTCATCACTCGTGTGTCGACAGCAAAGAAGAAAGCGTTCATTAGGAAACGGAGTCATAACTTGTACTTGAGACAGGAGTAGTAACAGCTCCTTCAGGTGCACAAGTAAATGTCCCTCATTCAAAATGAATGAGAATTACTTCTTTGTGCTCCATCTATCACACTGAAGACTTTGCCAAACGCCAAAGGGCATTGCTCTGGGTGTGCGAGAGTGCAAAAGGTCAAGTAGTTTAGAGACAACATGAAGCGAAACTAGTTCTGCAGGTTTTATCGTGGAACGTAACGTATTGTGACGATTTTTAAAATTGTGCATGCGATTACATTGATTTAGTGAGTACTCTTAAGCTTTATATTCCAGTCTCAAGCCACGTGAATTAAATTAACATTTCATTAAATTCTTAAAACGCACGATATCTCACGACACTAAATATTTGAAACTCAAAAATCAGTGCGATCTCTGAACCGTTGTTAGGTGGTTAAAGTCCTCAACAGGAATAGTGGAAGTAGCCTACTAGTCTGTAACAGTGACGAGAATACAGAGCTGAGAAAAACGGAGTAGATTAACAAAAGGTGAGGCAAAAAATTAACGAAAACAGAATATTCATTTGGTTAAAAACTCCTCGCCTACTACCGCAGGTGTCCTTTCTTCACCACCAAAGGACCTATGAAACCTTTAGAGAAGGTGTTTCAAAATGAGCCAGATTTTGATTCTGTGTTCTGCAACCGAAGTAATTACCGCAGCCGCTTGTATAAGCTAATAGAAAAGAAGTATTAGACATGACCTTGATGACAGATTTCAACTCTGCTGTGCTTTCTATTTTTCGCATTTCCAACAGGTCATCCGAGTCTGATAACAGTTGGATACCCTTTGAAATGAATCTACAAATGCCAACAAACAACACCTAGAATAACTAGTGCTTAAAAAAGTTCTTTTGGCAAGGTGTTCGAAGACGCTGTACCTTTAGAATGTCTGACCTCTACCGGACTCGGTTCGTGACTGGCACACAGGTGGAATGGAATATATGCTGTACCGGAAACCATGGGACACCCATGAAGGAGTGCTTTCATTTGAAGAGACTGAAAGACCTTTTAAGATTCATATAATAATCAGTGTTGGTAAATCATCCACTTTTAAGAACACAATTGACATCATATTTTGGTCCTTGTTCTTAACATCGTAAAAAAAACGTCAGCACACTAATGTTAATGAACCAGTTGGGTGGCAAGTCGTCAGTGCCATATGTCATATGTCTTTCTAGTAATATATTACTTTTGATTAACTTAAATGATCCATTTCTCGAGGACTTATTTGCCAGAAGCCTATTTTCAACGCAAGGACATGGGTCACTGGGATCAATCTGACAACGAAAAATAAAAATATGCTATCGGACATATTGCACTCAACAAACTCATTCACTAAGTCGTCTTTAAAGTTCCAACGAATGTTATCCGCAATGGGTGGTTTTTTCAGAGGCGGAAGGCTTTAAATTTACTAAAAATATAATCAAAAAACGTATCCTCTCACAGCTACACAGGTGTAACTGCGACAATGAGTATTGTGTGGAATACCTAGTCTTGCGGCATAATCTCCTATCGCCCGTACAGACCGCCACAATTCTAGCGATATCATCATGTCATGTTTTTATTGATGTAGCAGAGTTTGTTAGTCTGGTCCACCCTAGGCAACATATTCCAAGGAAATGCGTGGAGCTATTGTATATGGGTCTACTCAACATCTGCAACTGAGCAATGAAGGGCAGATCCCTGCGTAGGCAGTGCATCAGCGCTCTTATTTAATGGGATATCGCTGTGACCAGAAACTAGTATAAGGAATGTTTTTAGCCGACCTCTAACGGCGCTAGCTTAGCCTCTGAGCTGTACAATAGACTGTTTATTTTGGCAATACCACCTCGAATCTTGGATCCATAGCCTAGGTGCTGCAAGAAAAAATTAGTACAGTCGATGCAGGCAAATTTGAACTGGAGGTTATATTTTCTGAATGGTTTTTTTCTTAGCTTTGCTGGGAGAATGAGGAATCATCAAAATATATATATGGTGATTCCCTTAGCGTTTTATTGTAATACTTACGTACTTAAGTATTATACCAAAAGGAAGGAAGCTGTTTACTCAATTATTCGCTGAAGCTGGTGGGCTGAATAACTTTTTGAACCACTTGGGATGTATTGCCACAGAGAGTGTTAATAATTTGTTAAATTGGGTCTCTGGAATTAGGACTGCAATGCAACTTTTAAAATTAATCAAAATCTCTTAGCAGGAATTGAGTCCAACAATTTCATCTGTATAGAGAAAATCGAAGAGAGGAATTAAGATATTTTTCAAGACACACTAAAGCTCATGCGCTTTGAAAACTGAGTTCAGTACCGATGATGAGGCTTCAGATAACAACGTAGACAATGTTCTCGATGTCGTACCAATTATTACTAATTCTACAGCCATTGAAAAAGTCAATAATTCAATCAAATGGTGCAAGAGGAGTGAGTTGTTTTCGATTTCGCATATCAGCAGTCATGATCATCATATATTAAGTTCATTTAAGCCAGAAAAAAAACAAACAAACATTACTAATTATATGTTACAAAAATAATAACTTTTAAATTAATAAAAGAGATTTGTTTGAAAATACATTTAGAGCGTAGTTTCACTCTTCTTTTAAATTTTGAAGCGAATTTAAAAAATTTCCGAGCGTCCACTGTAATTATATATCTGTACTACTCACTGCAGAATATGGTGTAAGTCTATTCTTAATAGTCAAACTAAACTAATCCAAGAAGTTGAGAGAATTGTCAAATAAACTGTCACAGAAATGATTGAATTTGGCGAATAAAGTTCTACCCCTCTAAAGAACACCCTTTTTCTATTTTACAGCTTTATATAACACCAGTGCGCGTTCTACGTTTAGTGATTTGTCTGGATTAGGTCGCAAGGAATTGTTTGAAATTGATGGGTGGCGAGCTAACCAATAAATTTGTTTTCTCATTAGTTTTATAGCAATAAATGTATGAATGAAAATTGTATGATGCTATTAGAAGCAAGTATAGGCGGCGCTCCGAGTTAGACCTGACTCAGACTCATACAACTAAAATCTAGTGTTGTGTGAGCGAAAGGGGCCACAGCTTTATGTCGTCCCCGAACGGGATACATGCCTAAAGTAGTCAGTACGTTCAGAAATGGAGTCGTGAATTATGATATGCATTCGTGCAGGGTACACCAAGCGCAGATGTCGACACACGTGCCTACGGCAACCAAGCAACGGGCTAAGCAATTCCAATCTAACTCATTTTTGATTCTTAAGTTTGGTTTATTGGTTTGATTTTGTATGAATTTCCAATTCGTTCGATAGGCCTTATTTCCTTTCAAGCCACAAGTTCCCCCCTCTAATGGTTTATTACATCCACCAATTCCCATGTTTTTCAAACTCGTTGTGGAATAATACCTTGGGGCACCTCTTTCTCTTCCTATTCCCCTTGCTTGTCAACTTTTCCGAACTTAACATCTTGCTCCGTGGATAATTTCAATTAAACAAGAAATGTTCTTAAGAAGAACTCCAGTGAAACCCATCAACACGACGCAAGATGCATTTTCTGTTAATTGAGTTTTTGAACGCAGGATGCTCAACAACTGCAATCAGCAAAGTTTCCCCATCTAACGAGTTGGAAGTTATTGTATCCTTCTTCAGAACAACTTACAACTGAAATCGCTCTGCCGTGCATTTTGATGGCAACAATTGAGGGTTCGTTTTGAACGTGAATCCCCGAGGGAGGTTTAGCTTGCTGAATAGAGGCGCATATTCCTACGTCGATGAGGCGGGTAGGATAATTTCGCAAGAGAAATGAAAATAACGCTTTCATTAGATTCACTGGAGGACTAATTCTTTTATGCATTTTATGAAGGTAGAGTGGAAAGAGAAAAAATAAATGAATTTTTCGAGAGCTTTTTTCCCGAGTATTCTTAATGTAAGCAGTAAAATGTCAACGGGGTACGATCGAAGGCCTTGACCTCTGTGACTAATGACTAATTAAGCACAAGAATGATGCTGTCACTGGATGCAATAAAATGAGGGTTTCATTTCATTACAGAAGCGTCTATTTGGCTCTCAGAATGGATGGGTGGTGGGCAATCCGTCAAAAGCTGGCGGCTTGTCAAGAGATTGATGGCCTCAACAGAACCGGGTGGTGACGTTCCAGCCAACAATTGAATTATTTCTCTGTCGCTGGAAGAAATTGATGAGAAATCTGATTTTGTAGCGTTGTAACCGGAGGAAGGCTCATGGAGGATTAGGATTTGCAATTGAGAAGAATAAATTACTGCAGGGATTGTATTGAAATTTGGTAGTACTCTCAAATCAGAAAAAGAAATGCCTTCCCAATTCCGAATCAACTTAAGTCAACAATGCGCGACCATGCGAGAAAGCAATCAGTGCGAGGCGGGTTTGTTTTCAAATTCAAATATTCACGATTTCCTTTAAACGCCACAATCTCGCACAACAGTGTACATATTAACAAAAAATCGAAAAAGTAATCGATTGCCCAAATCACACATGCAAACACAGCCCAAATCAATCATCAATCGGTGAACCCCGATTACATCGAACCTCTGTGTCAACTAAAATTTAATTAAACCGCCACAGGCAGCATAAATCGACACAATAAAAAAACAGACCCATCTTCCGTGAGTTAATACAGTGTCGTGTGACCATTATGATAATCATTAGGAACATCACCTCAAGCTAGTCCAAATTTGAGTGCCCGCGCAGCGAAATTGTTAATTAACATTCGGTCCTCGAGTATCAACAAGTTCCCTGAGACAGCGGCGTGAGGCGGAGGCATTAAATTACTCTTGTCCGTCCATTGTTTGTCTGCCATACATCGTATCCTTCACCGTTAGATGAGCATTCACGTGTGTGTGTTTGGCGAAGAGGAAGAGAAAAGAACACAATGATATACTGATTATTATTCACCATTAATTGGGAACTGGACGTTTTTAATGAATCTCTCAGAGATATCTCTTAATGAAGTGCCCGCCCCCTCATTCCATGCTGTCAAAACTAAAGTTCAAATGTCAACGGGGCTGTGTATGTGATGAAGATTTCCTTTTCTCTTCCACCGAACAACAATGCACGACCTTCGGCGAAGTATTTTCTGTGAGATAAAAATAGAAGTATGAAATCACATTTGTCGTTGGCTGAGTGCAAACAGGAAGCACTGTCACCTGATTTCTGCAACACATTCAGCAGAAACTGTACTGACATCGAGCCCCATTGGGGGATTGCAAATGATGAGGGTGGCGTGCATGGGGGTGTATGAATTGCACAAACAGCAACGGGGAAGCTGTTTACCTTCATCACTGTTGAGAGGGGGTTTTGCTTCGGTTGTGTTTTTTTTTATTTGTGATGGGCTTGAAGGGTTGATAGTCAAGTTAAGAAATCCGGAAAGGGGGAATATGCAATTTCTGAGAATTGGATTGGAGTTTAGAGACTGAAGTGCATTGTCGAGTCTTTTCATGGAAGATTGATTGTAAATAAAATTACATTTATTTGAGAGTGTTTTGTGTTCGTGGAATTGGTACAGGACATGACATGTGATGGTTGTTTCGGTAGAAAAAGTACACAGTTCATCAATCAGTCCTTTGTGGAAGTACACATAATCGAATAAATATCTTGTTCACTTTCGGTATACATTTTAAAATGTCTTGCTCAGAGATAAGGGAACTTCGTTGTAAGCGGCCCATATGTTCGACGTTCGAACGCCTTAAAAGCCAGCTTATTGTATACAATTTGACTGCATACAGCATGACTGACAAAGGCAAAGATTTGAAGTCCGTGGTTTTGACCCAACAACTTATCCCACAAACCGAAGTAGCATCGGTTGCCATGGACCGTCTATATATCTTATCTCCACTAGTGTGTCGTTTGTAGAGTTTCTTTTGTCCTGGGTGGATCAACTTGTTAAGTGCTTTAATATTCGTGTGATAAATGATGCTTAAATTGTGTTAATTAGGAGGCTTTGATCATGCCAGAGACCTTTTAGTTACCTTATTTGTTATTTTAAGTTTTAGCCTAGTTCATCAAGAATCCACGGGGGCCTCCAAAGCTCTTATATTAATCTTGATCAAGTGAATAACTATCAAGTAGTACTTCCAAAAAAAATACTTAAACTGTAGCAATGTCGCAAATGGAATACAAACAAAAATTTAAACAAATTTGCACAGATTAGAATGAAACGCCTTGAATCGCTACGCCCGCTGAGAATACGAACGTTGCCACTGCATGAAAGCATCGCAGAATATTATGCAGCTATGTACAGTCTTTTTGGCTGTACGATCTGATTTGACATTTCTCAAGCAGTCACACCAAACTTAACAACGAGCTAACAATATTATAAACATCTGAGAACAATGACTTATTTGCTAAGCCTTATATGACAACAATTTCAATTCTAAAATGCAGATGTACAGACGACATTACAATTAAAAACGTTCCTGAAACAAAATATCTCCAGTTTGGGAAGCAGTGTTTATATACCCGCTGGTGTTTCCAGCTTGAGTATGCTTTTTTCGTCTCATGTCACTTCAGAATTGTCATTTATCTGCTGAAGTATAACCTTTCCGTTCTCGCTGTCTCATTTAGTGATGTTGGTTTTGATGATTAAAAATCGTCATCAGCTTTCAGTGGGTCCAACATCAACCTTTTTCTCATATCAGAAATTATATTCTATTATTAGATCTAGGCCCTCGCGTGTCTGCAACTTATGAAGTGTCGCCTGTAGTTGCCTCAAACATAGCTCCTTGGCTTTGGACTCTGTGTCAACTCCACATTGCATCGGGTGGTGGACGATGATATTCTTTTCGTTTGCTCTTTTTCCACCTTTTAATTTGTTCGATTCAGAAACATCTGTGCATCGATCTTCTACAAGCTGTATTTTGGACTTTTTCAGCTTGGCATTGTCAGCGAGTACCTCCTGCATTTTGGTCAAAATGTACTTTGTTGACAAACTTTTGAGTTTATTTTCGAGAAGCGAAGCCATAGGTGCTTCAATGAGTGTTTTTAGAACATCATTGCGTATCAATTTCGTTCATAATACGTTTTTCAGGTGACGTTTCTGTAATACACCGTTTAACTACATGTGACGGTATTGATGTCTATTGCTTGCTCAAATTTTAGAAATTAAATGGTGGGCTTACCAAATTAGTTTGCTATTGTATCGTGATACGTCCACTGATAGTATATAATACTCAAGTTATGACATAATATATCGTCCCAGGCTTGCAAATTTTAATTACTTTGTACAGAGCCCACTTTCTTACTTGTACATGCAACTAATTAACAGATGGCAATTTTAATGTGCAAGTCGTGTAGGGCACTTCCATAAGTAACTATTCGTGCGTTACTGTAAACATTTACAGTGAAGGTAAAATCTGGCCGTGAAATAGGGAAGATGTGTGTAAAAGCAGCAGTACTATATATGATATATATGACCCCTTTCGGTACGTAATCGAATATTGGAAAGTTATCATAGTAAAGTGATTCTAGATGCGCTCAGAGAGAGATCTTTCACTGGTGCGACTAAGCTATCAGGAATGATTTCAGAATTCTAAAGGGTTTTCGAATAGGGACCGTGCAACTTTGAATTTAATTCAAACATTCATTCAATAACAAACTGTCACTGTCAATTTATTCAGTAAACTCAACATTTTCATCATGGCAAAGTACACGCACTATTGAACGTCTGCAAAAAATAACAACTTTCTACCGAAATTCGTAGTCGGTGACCGAAACTTTAATAGCTTTAACTCCAATTTTGGATTTGCTAATTTGCGGCTCAATGGGTCCGTGAATAAGCAAATATCCGTTATTGGTTGGGTGGAAATCCACCTTAATGAATCACTACTTCATCCACTAAAAATAACAGCTTGGTGCGGTTTGCATGCCTGTGGCGTTATTGGGCCCTATTAGTTCGTCGACGACAACGAGCGTAACGTTACTGTAAATCGCGAATCAGGGTAATAACGCCATGTTTAGATATTATTTTTGCCCGAATGAGAAGATATGGACTTGGACGACATGTGGTTTCAACAGGATGGTGCCATTAGAATGGATTTATTGAAGAAGTAAGTTTGATGAGCGTTTTATCTCAAGAAATAAGTTAGCTGATTTAACGCCGCTTGACTATTTTCTGTGGGGCTACGCTGAGTCAAAGGTTTATGCCAACAAGCCGTTTGCGTTTTAATTTAAAAAAAAATTGACTAAGTCCTATTTGGAAACTCCTTTACAATATCAAAGTGTGTAATGTGCTGAGAACCGAAGGCTGCAACAGTAGATGTCGCAAAATTGTGTCTAAATAAGCCATCAACAGCGCATGATATATGAAAGGATATCGGAAGACGTCAAAAAGGAATTTGAAATTAGCAAAACAATTGCACTGAAGGAAGCTATCTTTTCAGAATGGAAATCAAGTAAGCCTGTAAAGTGTTATCTATTTCCACCGAGCCTCGAATATCACTGAAACCGACGCTCATTTTTAGGGGATGGAATAACAAAATTGCAGAATTAAACCTATCGCACTAAACAAAAAATGTCGAGAAATAAAATGCTTTATTCAAAAAATCTCTGACTTACAAAAAGACCAACATGCGAAAGGTTTTGTTTCCCCATATGTTATGTCAAATGTCACGACGAAACAAATTTGAACCATTTTTTTGTTTTTTTAATTTACAATCAAATGTATTGTCCTAGGAAGGAAATGAAAAAGTTTCGTTTCTTTCCACCATAAATGACTGAAATGTATTTTGAGGTTTGTGAAACAGAGTTTCATCAGAGCGGAATCGCAATTTCCTGTAGAAGGAATCGAAACTATCAAGTTTACTTCTTATCGAAACTTTCAGCAAGTCGCGTAGTCGGGGTGCTGCACTTGAGCATCGGTTGATTGTAAAACTTTTCAACAACATGCCAACCGATGGGTTCACTTGTTCAATTGTTTCCACCACAAACCTGATGACAAGCTCAGTAACATAAAGTTACAGTCAAATTCAGTTTGGAATTTGTGATGTAAGGCTGACAGAAGTGACTCGCACTGATCTGTGCAGTTTCCCTCATTACAGCATTGTTAAAATCTCCTTATGGTACAAGTCAACAGATTTAACTGATAACTGCTCGTTTAACAAGTTACCTGTGATTGAAATTGAAAGCAATCACTTGAGTCGGCTCTAAAGCCTCCACTTCATTAGACTCTACCAAATCTAATTATCTCCGCATGACACCGTGTTGTCATCGCAACCAAATCTCATTTCAAATTCAATTTGCTGCGGAGAATAACCAAATCATCATCAAGCAGTCAACAGATAAGCCGTCGTCCTTATATTTGGCTCAATCCCCGTGTTCAGTGTGTACGAAGTGCTCATGCCTCCGCAAGGTGCGCCAACAAATGATATTTTCTAATTGAATTAACCACGACACCCGCCGCTGGAGAGACGTCCTTTCAAGTGCTCAGCCGCACGAATCTAGACATATGCTGCTCACATAACACACATACCATCCTCTTCGTCTCGAGGAAGACGATAATTCCACGACAATGAAACAAAACCTTATTTAAATAATCCACCTGACAGCCTGGAATGGAAAGCCGGCGACCGATGTTTGTGTCTTTGTGGCATGGATATCCGTTTTCCCACGAGCGAGCATGAACACGGGATAAAGGACACGAATTGAGATGTGGATTAGTAGACACAGCGTCGTTCTGTGTTGTATCCGAATACAGCATCTTTTAAATTCTTCGTTTTGACAGAAACAACGTTTCTGCGTGCCTCCTTGTATTTCACTCAAATTCAGCGAGGCTATACTTTAAGTCCTACCGATGAGATGGTAAACTGTGCGTTTCAACCGCCCGCAACCGGGTGTCTTTCTGTTAAATTGATTTATTATGAGAAATTCATGGTGTCCTGGGAACTACCGCAGATGTCGGTGAACATTGCCGACACATAGTGTGGTTGAGGCGCAAAGCTTCCCTGTTGCTGTAATGCGATTAAGGGGGACAGTCAGTATTTATTGTGTCTCGTTGTCAGTCTTATCACGCACAGAATGGCGCAGGAAATTATATAACTTATCGAATGGTGATTGATTCTGGGCGCAGGCACTGTGCTGATTAGTGACTTCACGGCACGTATTTGCAATCAGTTCTGAGTGGATAAGGTCTGTGGTGAGAAATCAGTGACTTTGAGGACCTGGATTGGATTTCGAGACGAGACGATAATTTGCTGAACTTGTTGGTAATTGACTTGTAAGCTGAATAAATGTGCGATTGGGTGGTGGTGGTGACAGACTTGTAATTTAATAAAATTTAAATTGTATATTCGTGTGCAGAGTAAGTGGGACAAATAAGGCATACCCTTCACATTTTTTTTAAGAAAACCGCGTACCTAGTCTTATTCATTCATTCTTTTCTTGAACAGTCGTACAGTCTCTAGAAACTATAATTAAAAAAAACTAAAAATAACAAAAAGTAACAGACTTAAAGACTTAAAGGAACTTCATATTTTAGTTTTAAAAAAATGTGTGGTAAACAGGGCCCACCCTCGGGCTTCAGAGGAACTTTGTTGTTAATTCCCAATACGGCCATTCATCATGCTTTCCTCCCGAAAGTTTTCATTTCGCTAAGGGTTTTGGTTTGGGAAATAAAGTCGTAGGCCATATTACCCACGCAGAACAATCAAAAACTGCTGTACTTGAACATGTTTCTAAGCGAAATCCTTGCTCAATGGAAGCTTATTGCTGAATTAAAATAGGAAGCTAAGACAGGGGAAGATTATTTTGGTCAACACTGAGTTTACACTAGTTCACATCAAAATGGAGAGAACACTCATGATACAGTAAACTGTCAAATAGATGAGGGTTTTCTTTAAGCTTGATGAAATCTATTTTCAATCACAGAAGGTGGAGTGTTCTAACCACGAAATGGTGTGAGCCAGAGCCAGAGCCAGACAGACAAACCTTGATGTTTGGTGGCAAACTGTCATTCGAATCCTTTAAAATCGTGAGAAAATACAACACTCACACTCCAAGGCTAGAACGATCCCCCCTTCAGTTGTCCCATTCGCGGGTGACATTGACGTGGTTGTCTGAAGACTGGCACTGAGACGAATGCGGATAAAATGGGTTTGGTAGAAAAACAATTTATGCACAGCACTCATGAAAGCATGCACAACATCGAAGTCTTGGGCAGAATGCCACATTGGACAGCTAGAAGTCCCAGCTTGTGAGATAGCAAACCTGAGATCCTAATAGTGGGAGAGGCTCAGGACACACTCGGACAGTAGTGTAAAAAAAGAAGGATCTGAATCCGAACAACCGGGTAGTCTCGATAATAATATAATTTATTGCATCCAGAAATGTAGAAACAAAATGTCAAATAACATGATAAAATCGCCACAATAGATTTTGTTATAAAACCATATCAGAAAGCACACATTAAAAAACACGGATTTGTATGCAAGTGGAGATGATCTTAAGACGAGATTAATTGTGTATTGGTCATTTCCGAAAGAGCTACAGAGGCAAGCTAAATCGCATTGCGATGCTGGTGAGCAAATGAGTTGTAATCAGAAATCATTACAATTCATGTAATGCTAGCAAATATTAGAAATTAGCTTCAGATCGATAAGCTCCATAGCTTTATCAAAGCCGCATACGAAAGCATTTTTAGCAAAGAACTTCGAGTATTACATACGGTGTAGCATGACATCAACGCATACACGATGCAGTGCGCACTTGGGTTCTTGGACGGTCGTATGATTTCTTAAATCCATTATCGGATGGAGCTTAAAAATGGCGCGTATCGGTCGGAATCCGCAAACGACTCTGGTGTGATAGGACCAAGATATAGCCCCCACGCCCATCGTTAACATGGCCACATGAATATTTCAAGCTGAATTGCTTGGAATCAATGATGCGGCAAATCGCATAAGCGATTCTAAAAATTATAACATATTGTTTAATTAATCCACCCCTTTGAACTGTTTTTTTTCTTAACAATTTATGTTATGTTTGTTTGAAGAAATAAAAATGTGTCTATCATCTTATATCTATCTTTGGTTGCCCGTGCCGTTGTGGGTATGTGCGTGGACCACAACCTCGACATCGTAGGTTCGATACCTGATCTGTGCGACAAAACTTGTTGTCACAGCCTTTCCTCTTTCGAATCAATGACAATGTTCCAACAGTATTCCTGTCTAAAAAAAAGCTTCTCAAACTTGAGCCAAAACAGCTCTGGAAACATATCAGACTTACCTAAGATTACTATGTGGGGCACTAACACTACACGGAACATGTAATAAACACCTTTATAATACTGGTCGTGCCTCCAAACAGAAATCTGTTGGCACTGTTGCCACGCGAAAGAAACAATATAACAATCGACTGTGTACTATCGCTATCTGATTAACAGAACATCCATAACAGGGCGTCAAGAAATCCCATCTAGAGGAGTTGTCGAATTGAAGGCAGTCCTTAAAACCTAGACCACAAGAAGGATACAATAGATCCTAATGGCTGCAGTACTAATGTCTCACCATGACACATCCAAGTTCCTCAATTCAAATCAAATGTGTGTACAAGAAGGGAGATGTATCGATTGAAAGTCAAACCAATACCTTAACTAAGAGGGTCTTCGAACCTCCTGGATCTTTCTTTTTGTAGCAAATCATTTGATACCCAAGTATTCCATTAGCTTCTACCCAGAAGAAACAATCTCCTGTCCGTCTTTGCATATCAAAATAACCAATTCCCTCTTGTATGAACCAAACCTACTCACTCACTGTACAAACCTCTTAGAGCATTTCCAGTTCTATGGTCACTTCACCACCCACAGCCACACGTCTTCAATTAGCATTAATTGATTCAAAATGAGAGTTGTAGGTCATTGAAATGAGGCACAACTCCCACAAAGCGGACACACAGCCCCATGCACTCCGCAAATTTGTGTGAAGAGACTCTGGGTATTTCAGAATCCTGAAATTAATTAGGTCATCATCGTATCATGGTTGAAACATGAGAGCACGTCTACGCCACCTTTGCGGTTCAATTTACCATAACAACCCCGCCGAAGGGTAGTCCTTTTAGTTTCACTAATTGAAGCACATTATTCTGTCAACACCTAATTAAAGGCGCAAAGGTGCGGGTCTATGCAATTAAAACAAAATAAAAATGCGGTAAGCATTTTACACAGCACAAAGAGCCATGGGGGATTCTTGCCTGGTGTGAGGTAACTATGTAATTTCCCTATAAGTGCAAAGTTTTTAAGCAAATTAAGTGCGCTGAGGTGTTAGCTCTAGTCGGCGATGAACTCAAAAGTCGCCGCCAATGAAGTCATTTCAAAAGTATCGCACTACCGACACACAGTTTAACGAGGCGAGGCTAATCAAGAAGCTCGCCCAGAAGGATCATCAACTCTGTGCCTTGTGCACACACGGCTAAATTGAGGTCTTCAGAGAGCTAATGTCTTGTTTGCATTTGGGGTGAAAGAGACTTAATCTTGTGTCTCACCAAAGCTGAAACAAAAATTTTAACTGCGTGAGGAATGGGTGCGGAAAGTTGTATGACTTCAAATAGTGTCCATCTGTGTAGGAGTGCAAATGCATTAAAATTTATTTTTTTTTCATGGCATTCTTGTGCACTATGCTAGCTTGCAAATGGCTGTTTAAAGGTGTGAACCTGCTCTGATATGGCTAGTTAAAAGAGACTGTTTCGAAACATCCATTTTATATTTAATGGGGCCGGTGCCTACCATGAGGTGCCCCGTTTGGTTTAACGTGGGGGGAACAGACGTTTTATATTAGGGCTTGACTTAATTTTTACAGAAGACCGGAGTCTACACCCTAAGTGAATAAGAGTATCCTGTTTAAAAGATCTATTAAAGTGAATTATTTTTTTTATGAAGATGGTGCGTAGGAGGAACAAGTTTGGTATCCAACGGAGGTGCTTAAGGCAGTTTCATTTGCGAACGGAGCAATTTTCAAAATTCAATACTGCAGGTCTCACCTACTCTTGATGAAACAATGCAAGTGGTTCCTACAAAACCTTGTCAAAGGTTTATGTCTTATCCATATTACTTTTATTTTTGTTTTTCAACAAATGGCGGAAGTGAAGTTGATTGAGCGTTTTGTTTGAGCGACTGTCAAGGATTCACACCAGCAAAGAGAAAATGTCATATTTCTCTAAGCCATTTTAAGACATACACTTCCCTCGATTCCGTTCTGATATAGCCAAGTTTTTTGTACCATTTTTTTTGGCCAAAACGAATCAGGAACAGGGCGTTTAACACAAACGTTTAAAATTGTATTATTGTATTTATCTCACACACAGTATAAATAGAACAATAAAAACTCCTTATACAATATTTTAGACTTACTTAAATTGAAATCTAAAGGGTTTTAGATCTTAAGCTACATCGTTTCTCACTTTGAATCAATAATTTAAAGAAGAAAAGTCGCTTTCGACAGTTACCTATGTTGCTGGTACGAAAGGCACGACCAATGCAAGTTTAAAAACCTAACGAGATTTTAGCTTTGACTTATGAAAAAATTGGTGGCAAAAAAGTGGTGGCCCGTGGCGTTGTGGGTATGTGCGTCGACCCCAACATCGACGTCGTAGGTTCGATTCCAGCTCTGAGCGACACAGATAATTTTCACGACCCCACCTCTTTTGAGGTACTGAGAATGCTCAAAGAGTATTTCGTGTCTGGAAAAAGCTTCTCAAATCTGGCCGTTCGGATTCGGCATAAAACTGTAGGTCCCTTCCACTCGTGTGAGAACAATAGCACACACAACACGAGTGGTTACTGAGAAGCTACGCCTTGGCCCTCTATGGGCTGTAGCGCTTATCGTTTAAACTATGCCCACTTAACTCCAAACCAAAAACACAGCACTTTGATTTAACTGTGGTCTAGTTATATCGAAAGATATTTCTAACAGTATTATTTGAACCTTTGTCTGTCATATTCACTTGCATAACCTCTACTTTACTTGCATTATTCGCGTGTTGCCATTGAAATGACTAATCACATCGGTAATAGCCTAAATGAGATTTTTTTTTCTCTCTCTGTGATATATGTCTCAGTGACACAGAACCTGAAAAAATTGCAAATAAAAGTTTCACTCCGACCAAGATCTATAAAAATAAAGTGATGCAAACAGGTTACTTAGCAACTATTTTCAAAGTCTCAACAACAGAAATTAATTTAAAAACCTTACAAAAGCTTGAGAGCACTGTTGAACGTTTCTTGGGCAATAGAAACTTGGTCAACTAGTCTCAACACATTAGGCAACTAATGCTGCACTTTCAGGAACTTGATGTTAAATGTAATTTTTCTTCTTTAGTAATTTAGACTGTCTTCTTAAAAATTTCTTTGATTTAAGCCAAAAGCAAAGAAACTGTGAAACTACTAGGAAAAGGTGATTCCAAGATTACTAGAATTCTGATATGATGACCGATTACTGCTGAACCATGCTCGTGGGTCGACTCATGTAAGGAAGCTGTATAAAAGAAAATTCGAACTCAAATAAGTTTTGAGTAATAAAAGATTGTAATTTGTGTGCTAAAATATTGAAAACTGAAAAAGCTGAAACCAGCAGAAATATTACAATAATGGATTCTGCGGATCGAATAATATGCGTACGAAACCATTACAAAGAACCACTTCAGAATGCAAACGAATAAATGGATTATTGCTGACTCCGCCGATAGCACCGAAAACGTCATCCCATTCAAAAGCAGTTCGACATGACGAACGTAGATATTGTTCGTTTGAAACATGGATTCACCATCAAAAGCCAGTCCTTACAATCGATAAGGTAAGAAAAAAAAAACCAAACAATGGTTACACTCCCGAGGTAAATCCAATTACGGCAAACTTGTTCACGGATTTCGTTTTGTTTCAGTTCCGTCATTTATGACCTTACTCAAACAAAAGACCAGCACTTCCTCTGCAGGAAGCAGCTCAGCTCTGAAGCTAGACTAGTCAATGGCCGCCATTACACCCTGGATAGCCACCGGCACCAGCAACGTAAATCAACCGAGATATAAGCACTATTGACACAATTATTGTTCTCGCACCCCAAGCCAGTAATGCTGCGCAAAAAAAGACCCCTCCATATGTGTGTGCTTGTGTATGTGAAACAATGCGAATTCGCATTCATTGTGGCCCATCGAAGGTCAGAAGCAGCAGCAAGCAACTTGGCATCGCTCCAAGTCGAATGGTTGATGTCGAAACTTATTGATTTGGTGCTTTGCATTAAACGGAGAAGTTACATTTACGATCGTGGCCAAGAAGGGAGGCGGATAAATGCATGACGCCAAAGGGAAGAGTAGGCGTAGACTTGGTCGGGAATTTAAATATCAATTCAGCGCTGTCATCTGCCACAATGGAATTGACGGGCACACATACCCAGCACCAACACAGTCGAACACAAGGACATTAGCAAACAATTTGATTTATTCGCCGCAATTAAGTGGGAGTTCTGCTCTATCGCCCGAAAGGGCCTTCTTAACATTGTGGCGAACATAATTTTGGCACCCTCCATTCCCCCAAATTGAGGAAAAACAAAAACAAAAGGAAACGAACACAGGGCTATGACATGCCAAATCACGGAATATAGCTTGGTACGGCCCCGTTGTTTTCTTTTCTTCAGTTAACTTGCTTCCTACGCCGCGCCGTTTCTTGCGAAATTCGTTCCCCGTTATGACTTATTACTGGGTATCCTTCCTTCACAATCAATTCGCCACCCCCGCTTTTCAGCCGCCCAGCCCACTCACACTCCAGTCCAAAAGTATGTCAACAGTTGATGAAGTAATTGGCTTCAGTGCGACGACGCTTGGCTTTGGGGCCACCCACCCGGCTTTTTTGACAGGTTTCTCTTGTTTTTTATCAACCCCCGGTGAGTTGATTGAGAAGTCAAAGGAACAGTCGGTATTTAATCATCTCGAACAATTAAAACTCTATCAAAGAGCAAACGAAGGCCTTGACTATTTCTGTGGAAACTTTCTGTCAATTACCAGAGAACTCATGCGTATCGGATCCCTTTTTATGTCCGGGACTAATCTGGACTCGTAGCAGATTGATTTTTGAAATTCTTGTTGAAAAGGAAAAGAATATGTGCTCGTGTGCATCCCCCCATGCCGGAGGACTTCGGGTAATTGAACAACTCTGGAGTTGAATCGGGATTCGGGATGTAGTCGACCTAATCGAAAAGTTTTCGATGGCTTTGCTGTGGGTGTGTGGGTGCGAATTCAGAAATTCAACAATCCAGAGATGTGGAGGGATCACATACGTCGGTTCGGTCTCAGTGAATCCTCTTTAAGAACGTGTGTGGTGGGGGATATTTTTGATTGACTTAGCCTGCAAATTACTTTGTTTTGTATTCGGAATTCGTTTCGAATTTCATCGAAATTGCTATGAAATTCTTAAGAAGCGCCCGGAGATGTCTGTGAGGAATGGATGCCACGATAGTCGATTGAAGTGAATTGGAAAACCTAGGAAAATTTTAATGAAGTTGTAAGCATTCATTGTTGAATCTAAAATGGAATGTGCCTTGTTGATTTTTGACACACAAAACCACAAATTGAAATTCAGAAAATGCATCCATTTATGCTGCATCTTTACAACGATGATGGATCTTGCTTCGTTACCGAATGATGCAATGCGACACTCTTGCCATATAAAATACCTTGTGTGGCATAGTGAGTCAGAGTACATACTGCTATCGACTTGGTTAACAAAATGAAAGGTTCTCAGATGTGAAAGGCATATTAGTCGGTCACCCTATGCATGAGAGAACAATGGGACATTCAAAATGGTTGTTGATGCATACTCTGAACAGGGCTCTTCATTACCATCACCATTTATGTGTCGAAGATCGACTTGGACTTATTCCCAAATGGGCATTGACCTGTTTGGGGGAAGGAGTCAGCCAAAAGTAATGCGTAGCATTGCAATTAAAACGCCCAAGATAACTTTATTTTGACTTCTTTAAGCTTAGATCCATTTCAGTAAGCCACGTAATATCAGATGCAGGAGTATTGGTACTTGCGGATGTGTATGCTCCACATTCAGTAGCTTCAGAACTCCGCGGTGATGCATGTTCTTTAGACTTAAGCCTAAAGAAGGCTCGATCCCAAACCGGGCTGTACCATCATGAGACAGCAACTAGTGCTACTGTTATAGAAGATAGGTTAAATTCCAAGGATTTCTGAGTGCAGTCCAACCTATAGTACGAGTATTATCGACATACAATTTTTCGAGACAAGCGGATCTACTCTTTTCTACACCAAGAGAGTTTTCCCTATTTTCGTGCAACCGAGTTCGGTGTTTTGACATCACGTTGGAATGAAGCACATTACATCTTAATTAAAAATGTAAGAAATATATATCGTCTATAACCAAGTTTCATTCGAATCCAAACAGGTCCGTTCACAACCGAAAGCTCCAGAAACCTTTCAGCTTTTGAAACGTTTGTGAAACAATCCAACCGCCTTGCCAATGATATTCGACTCCCAGACGACTTCGACTACATTATCCCGTAAAATGTTAAGCGGAGTGCGTTTTACTGGGCAATGATGGTGAAGATGGCAGTTGTGGAGGTCTTTCTGATGGACACAAAATAGCCAAGCCTGTGAATTGGTGGGACAAAGCGGTGCTTCGATTAAGTGTAATGCGATAGAAATCGAATGAATATCATGTTGTTAGAATCTCCTTCAGATTATTGAAATCATCAACTTGACTCCCCGGAGTAAAATAATTCATGCACACCACTAAATAAATTTGAAACTTGCCAAAGTTGGCAAAAAAAAAGTTCAGTGAGACCTCAACTCAATTTGCGGCCACTTTACTGAATCATTATCAAGGAATTTTTCCAAAGAGACTGTTTATTCGAAGTTCAAAATTATAGCAGACTCTAAAATGCCGGCTTTTTTAAATCTCATCATCAATTTGCTATTTTATCCAAAGCTCCCTGAATCGACAACCTCTGAATACAGTGAAGAACGACGCAAAAAAAGACCCCAGAATGAAACCCAATTTAGGGAGGACAATGCCCCCGGCAAAGAGCAGTTCTAACACAAAGCCATTACATCATCGTCACCACATTCCACTTTTCCGCATGGATCTCATTTGCCAAACCCATGTGTCCGCATCTCCCAATTTACAGCCTACGGCCATTGAATGCGTTTCAAAGCCACTTGGCTCGAATTTTTACGACCTATTGTAAATTTTGCAGACTTCCAACTGACAATCCTCTGACTCAAAACAATCCACAAACCCCCCCATCCCGTGGCGTACGTCGAAAACCGTTGCCATCGTCGCCGCAAAGCAAATCCCTAGAGCTTTTTATGTTTATTCGTAAATACCACAAAAATAGAAAAAACATCACCCACCCCACAAAACCACTTAAAAGATACGCTCAACCACCACCAACGCCACCCCTATGGGGACCGTGACAGATGTACTCATGTCGAAAGTTCACATTAGTGTTCACATCACTGGCGAGACCTTCTGTTGTCACCTGTCACCTCGCGTTAATAATTCATCATCGCGCCGCTATTAAGCATGTAAGCAGACATACAAGTCTACCAAGGACGATTTCGTGGTCCTTTGTTTACCAAAGCGACAGTACGTGTTAGGTCCTTGATGGGAGGGAGGCGTAGACGTGCACCCATTTCCGTGGGATACCTCAACAAGGGTACACATATAGTGCTGTACCTATGTACATGCGATTCCAATTCGACTCGCATGTCAATGGCATTTGGAGTCTGACGGAACAATGTACTTCAGGCGAAGCCTAGGAAAAGGGATCACAACAATGCCAGATACAGCGCCATCAATGCATCCCTGATGTCCACATAAAAGTTACGACCGCCATCCCATGTGCGCATTTGTAGCTGTATGTTCGGATTAAAGATTTATCCAGATTGACACAAAGGCTCGCCGGGGAATGAGTGAAACGATGAATTGCAGAATGTCACTCCTCGGCAGTGTCATTTATTCTGGAATCCGTAATGGCATCTCGTAAAGCAAACAATGGGCCCAGACAAGTGCATTGTTTTCCAGAAGGCGCGGGCTGCCTACACCTCGACACTCGTCAGGTTGATGCGCGTCCCGAACGTGTTTATTATTTAATCAAGTTCTCGAATGACAATTATTCGCGACATGTGTTGCCGATGATTGAAAAACAATTCACTACCGAATGGAGCCGAAACGGAGCCACATATTGGCACATATTGCAGGCATCGATGGAAATCAGTGAGGCGATTGAACGTCGAACGGTGGGGTTTACTATCGCAGGTAGCGTATGAATATTTTCGAAAATCAAAATTGAATTTCAGACGTTCACGATTTCGAATTGATTGTCTCTGTTTATGAGCATCGATAGCAAGCGAATGTCGTAAAGGTTGGTTCCACATACGCCACAGTTGCCATGCATCGGGAATTCACTTGGTTTTCTTGTTTATTGCACCCAAGGCGTCGGAGATGGCAGTTCAGGTGAGGTGAAGATCCAATAAAGTGCCGTCATGTTATTGCTTGCACATAACAGTGTAATTGGCTCGTGCATAGTGTGGCCTTTTCCCCACCGACACAAAGGAATGGGTTCTTCTATGGCAGCGGTTGCTAGTGATAGTCGATCGATTGCAATTGTTGTGTTGGACACACATCGCTGTGTAGTTTGGACGGAGTTATCCCATGATATATGGTTTCGTGTGAAGCAATTGCGACTGCATGAGTTGAAGATGATCACGCGAGGGGTTGTGATTTTATTGTTCCACAGCTTTAATGGAATATCGCTTGAGTATTATTTCTCCCATCTTTTGATTCTATTTAAAATTGCTGTTGGTGCACGAAAAGAAACAAATATACCCCAAAAAATTCGTGTAACGACGAGTTCTTTTGACATAAAACAGCGTCCTTAGTTGTTTGAAACTCGGCAAGTTAACTAAAATTGGGCGACATATTCGCGAACTTTGGGGTCTTGAGGTAAAGTCGGGACATCGTTTTTAAATATTTGCAACGCTTGGCTTGCATGTATCTTCTCTTCTTTATGTTTCGGTAGACAGTCTAGTCTGAAACAGTCTTAGGTTGATAACTTGCTAAGGGATTGGATAGAACCAAGACGTCATTACCTTTAATTGGCACTCATACTCTCTAAACGGTGGCACTCGTATCTAAAATAATATTGTGTTCCGGCCTCGAACCATCCGTCAATGTTTTAGCAATTCAATCACTTTGCACTTTACGCTACAAAATCTACAATATATCGAGGACAGTCACAAATGGCCCCATTATAGGTGTTATTGAAGAGGAATATAATCATCCCTATTTTCAAATGTTCAAAGAGTGCCGCGCAACACTCTTCAAAGAATGGATCACGTACTCACAAACTCAATTAGATATCCAGCCTATTAGTGCATAGTCTGTGGCTACAGCCCGTAGAGGATCAGTGCCCAGCTTTTCAGCAACCACTCGTGTTATGCGTTCTTGTTCTCTCACGAGTGGACGAAACCTACAGTTTTATGGCCACTCCGAACGACCAAGTCTGAGAAGCTTTTTCTAGACAGAACTCATTTAGCATTGTCAGGGGCCGTGAAAATTATTTTATTTGTCGCACAGACCAGGGATCGAACCTACGACGTCGAGGTTTCGGTCGACGCACATACCCAAAACGTTCCAAACCACACACTATATAATTCCAATAAGGGTTGAACAAACCTAGTTATGCAGAAATGCTTCACAGTTCAAGAAAATATCTAGGAGGTGAAACCTTCCGAGGTAGCAAATCACCGATGGACTTTGGTTAAACTATGAGAAACATGTGGGAGGCAACCGATTTGGAGGCAACCCTTAACGTATTTTGTGTCATCGCAATTGACTTAGTCACTATCGACTGTTTTAGAAAAAACAGAACGATCTGGAAATCAAACATGTTAACTCGGCAAGCAATAGTAAGCAAGGGTTACATGTACGAATACGAGGATCGATGCTTGATGCATTTAGCTGAGAGTTTCGTACAGAGCTTCACAAAGAATATTAATTCTAATTGGAGATATGAGCGCTATTACCTCAACTTTACCATGCTGTCTAAATAGCAGAATTACTCTTGCAGCGCTCATTCTAATTGCGTATTAGAGCGTAAAGATCAAGCTGACTTTGGCGTTGGTCACCCCAGTCCCAGTATTGCCAATTCCAAAAGTGGATGAAGTCCATGTCCTTCTTATATTCGGTTGACAGGTTATATAAACGTGCGATCTTTAATCCTGTTTATAATAGTAATATGGATGGCGCTTCATCCCGTAGAGGGCTAGTTGTTTCTCTAGTTTCTCTGTTGTGCGTGCTATTGTTCTCTCACGAGTGGAGGGGACCTACAGTTTTATACCTACTCCGAAAGCCCAAGTTTGAGAAGCTTTCTTCTAGACAGATGTACTCTTTGAACATTACCAGTGGCTCGAAAGGGTGGGACCGTGAAAATTATTTTGGTCATACAGGAATCCAACCTACGACGTCGAGGTTTGGGCCGACGCACATATCCACAACGCCACAGGCCACCACTGTCTGGAAGCGATTGTTTATGCTAGGCAAAGCAGTAGAGAAGGGTCTAATTAGTAGAAGGACTTTAATAAACTTGGTGTAACTGTACGGAACTAGTCAGCGATCACCTCTGAAATGAAAGATAAGCTCAAACAGATTAATCTTGTACCAATAACGGCAAGACATCATCATTCACATTTTTGCAACTTGTCAAATCGAAATAAAATATTATTCTAAATGAAACGGAGACAAGCTCTGAATCCGTAGACAGCTGACCAAGCCCAAAGGCACAAAAATCCGCGCTGAATGACGACACACCGTACTTAAATTAATGGCAGGAAATGAAAAATAAAACCTACATTTTACCAAAAAGAGCACTAACTCATTGTGTTATTCCACAACATAACTTCCATATGTTTCCTTAAACAAAATTCAAGTGAAACTCATTTTAATTGAAATATTTTACATAAAACCACGTGGCTGCACGTTTCTTTTTATGCCCGAAATAGCCCCATTCGGCGCGTTGAACACGCGATAAAAGCCTATTTACGGTTTATTTTAAGTCCAGTGTATCTGATATATAAACCACTTATCAAATGCGGAGGCGGTGGATAAGGGTGCGTGGGAAGTATTTACTTACCAAAGGCAAAACAGCTCACAGGAGGTGAGCCGAAATTAAATAAAGCCTCTCTAATCATGGCGCATTCAATACAATCAATCACACGTGCTTTCGCCCAAATGTCATCATAGCGTGTGAGTGACAGTGGAACAGCATATGACAACTAATTTATTCATCCCCGACTGTGTGGTGTTGTTGACAGAAATTTTAATTGCAACACACTCAACAACCTCTCTAGCCTCCCAAGGCATTTCTCTTTCACTCTCTCGATTCGAATGTCGCACCATCATTAACAACGTCATCAGCAAGATTCCCCTGAGCAGGACATTTATTTAGGACAAGTGTATCCTTTGCGACGAATAATGAAATCCCATGTTGAACTGAATAAAAAATCGCAGCGCAGCTCCCCCGCTTTCGATGTGACGCGTTGGAGATGCGTAACAAAGCCTAGCGGTAAAATGAAATGAATATGTCAAATTTAGGTCATGCAAATGAAACAAATGACAAGAGAAAAGGGAATGCCACACATCCTTTCATTGTGTTATCGCCGAAAAAAGGAGAAAAACAATTCAGCAGAAAGGATACGTGCAGGTTTGAAGTTTTGAATTGATGACACATGCCCGGGGCCCCGAAGTGAGAGCCTATGCGAAACTGACAAGCAGATATGGGTCATCACGGTGTGTCATCGCTGTGTCAAAAATCTAATTAAACGAATGGAACACTAGAGGTTTTTTTTGTTTTTGGCTGGAAAGGGATTCCCCAAGGATTACACAATAATTTCATATTATTCGCATGGCACGGCCCTCATAATTAAATTAGACTAACGGGGGTTACTCATTCAGGGAGCACAAGTAGGTAATTTTCTGTGGGTCCGTAGACACACACTATTCGAATTGTGTATCCGAGGGAATACTTAATTAAGTGAAATATGCTTTTCCCTGGGAGCGTAGATCTCTGGGCGACATGAATGGGTTGAGAAATGAGGCTCGAAGGACCAATGAAGACCCAATGTAGATTGGAAGCTAAGTACGGCTCAGTGCGTGTTTTATCGTCTGTTTTTGTCACGGAATGCACCAGTTAGAGTTGTTTTTTGCAGTCAGACAGCAATGGCCACATCAGAGGTGAGACCCTTCAACACATTGACACACATTAAACTGTCAACGAACGACATCACAGCAAGTGAAAAGTCACCAGTTGCGTGTGTTCTGTTTCTCAGACCAGAACCTCACCGTGGGTGATGATTTTGTGTCACCCGGTACATCATCAAATAAAATCGTCGGACATTTTCCAACAACTTTATGACTTCCCTTTGAGCAGCTGTTCGAATTTGGCCAAGTAACCATAAGGTTTGCGGCTCTTCTGCAGTATTTTTGTAGTTAATGGAAACATAAACTATGTATGCTGCTTTGGGCAAATCATATGAAGGCAACCCTCTGTTGGTACCGATAAGAGGATTGATGTTTTGCTTTAAGATTACCTTGTCCCTAGGGTCAGTGTGTGGATCTGCCCCAATCTCTTTGAAACTAATACTGCAGGTTGAAAGTAAAAGGAGCTTCTTCGTAAGTCTTTTTACGGTTTGATGGGAGATGGAACAGGTAGATTTTCATTGTTAAAGAAAGAAAAGGGGATTCGGAGCCGAAAACCACATACAAGGCATCTTTCATCAAAAGATGAAATGTATATGGGAGTAAACTTTTGCGATTAAATCTGAGACAGAAAACGTTTTTGATGATATAACTTTTGTGGTTTGTAATAATACGAAAGAACTTCAGAAAGAAACCCTATTAAGGAGAACAGTTTGTGAAAATATTTGAACATCAAACGAAATGATGATTCAACTGCAGACTGCAATTTCTGAGCGTCTAGTGTATATGATGACATGCTATTTGCCAAGAACGATCATAGTCTTGGACAAATGTGATGTGTCCATATTGTACTTTTTGAATTAGAATTAACAAGGAGATTTGAATTTATGTGGAAAAGTTAAAAGTCCACCGGAGGATCGTTTTGAAAGCTGACGATTCAGTTCTAATCCAAATTCAGTTCATATCATTTATGGTTCATTGAACAACAAAAAGTGGATTTTAAAATAATTAAATGTCTCCCCTTAATCGTCTTACAGCTGTCTTACACACAGTTTTTCATATTCAAACAATTTAATGTGTGTTGTGCAACGTTGTCAAACAGTGTCGTGCATTAGCTTGGTAAGTGAATGCGCGCACGCGCTTGGACTAGGTTACTAAAAAGTTGTATCCTGCCATCTCTAGGACTATAGGGCAGGTGGTTATGTGATTTGTTTTTGCTTATTGAATTATTTTTAGTGTTCCAATTAGAGATGACTGATGAGGTAGATATGCCAGAAAATGATATGCAAGACATGTTGTATGTTGACATGTCGTTATAAATATTAGCGTAGTAGTGGGAAATGTTATATTCGCGAAAAGTGACATTACATGAAGTTTTAAGAACTTTGAAACATTACGTCAGTAAATGTTATCATAGACATTAAAGTAAAGCTGAAGAATAGTAAGAAAAGTTCTGTTTACTTTTTCTTTCAGTAAATACCGAAAAACACAATTTCACTGTAAAAACTAAGACAAGTCTCTGGGACTGCAGTTAGTTGGTTTCGTAACTAAAATAGATGGTTAATGGTTAGGAAAATCTTCGTAAATGGCGCGTCATACTTCTTTAATTATGCTCGACCATCCATTTATACCGTGTATTAATTTTTTTTCTGGAAGTAATAGTCCTGTTGATTTATTGCTTCGCAGATAATTACTTCAGAGCAGTTTGTAGTCAGTGTGGCTTTTTTGCTTGTCGAGTTCACTGCTCCTACCGGCAACAAGATGATACCACAATTTCGTAGAATCGATGGTAGGAATTTGTGCAGCCTCATCAAGTGGAGTCATGCCAGTAGTGCGTCGATGTAGTTAAAGACTTTGTCTATATAAGCTATGCAATAAGCAGAGATAAAAATAAGGATAACCCTGGTCAATCACTGCGTCTTAGGACTTAGGCGGCAATTGATATATAAAGCCCTGTCTCGGAAAACCAAGTTATCGCTATATAAGACCTTGATAGTCCCAGCCCTGTTGTATGCACAGTAGCATCAAATAAGGACGAAGAGATGCTTGGTAGCTTCGAGAGGAAAATCCTTGCTATCAAATTCGGCCACGTTTGCGAGGAAGGTGTTTGGAGAATTGGATTGAACGCCGAAGTGTACGAGCTGTATAACAACATTGGCCCAGTCAAACGAATTCGATTGTCCCGACTCAGATGGCTATGAAATGTAGAGAGAATGGACACTAACGCTCCGGCTCGGGAAGTCTTCGAGGCCAACCCTGAGGAACAACGCGGTACATGAAGACCTCACCTCCGACTGGAGAGAGATCTTATTCGTGTACAAAACTGGAGGCGTCTACCCCAGATCGCGCTAGTTGGAAAGGAATGCTGACTCAGGTCCAGGTCCACATCGGACGTAAAAGATGCCAACGATGCGAAGTGCCCAGGATGCAATGACCTGAAATGTTTACAATTCAATACAGAATTAAAAAAAAATAAATTAACCCGCAATGAATTCCCTGGACATTTTTGGCATCACTCTCTCGGTCTCTTAAGCAAACATTCACTAGGTCAACAAATTCAACATATGACAAGTGATCTAACAATTGTGCGTAATTCAAAATGGCACCTCGTGTGAACGTTACTTAGAGATAGTTACTTCGGCAAGGAGTATATATGTAGTATGGGTGGCTCTACAGCCAGTAGAGGGTAGAACCTAGCTTCTACAGCAACCACTCGTGCGTGCTATTGTTCCCTCCCGAGTGAAAGCGACCTACAGTTTTGTACCGACTCCGAAAGTTTATGTTTAAAAAGCGTTTTTTTTCCAAACAGCTCTAGTCTTTTACTAATATTAGTGACTTCCAAAAGTTGAGGTCGTGGAAATTATGCTTGTCGTGCCGGGAATCGAACCTAGATCCTGTAGGTTCCTAGGAGTCGACGCACTGATCACTACGCAAAGAGTACAACTAAAAATATGTTAAAAAATTATACATAACAAAGCACCATTGAATAACCGTGTTGGTTTTTCTGATACTCCAAATGCAAATGTCAAGAAACACCTCACATCGCACAGATATGACAACCGTCATCTACGTCACATTTCATATTTTTTGTGTGATGCGATTATGCCGATTAAGCGACGCATGAAATGGATAGCAATTAACACAGAATTCGCATTTACGAGTATTTCGTATCCCGGAATGTAAAAAAATATATACCGTTGAAGTGCATAATTGCACGCTTGAATTTATAAGGCCCCCAGGCCCCACTCAGTTGTACTCTATTCCAACATTTAATGACACGCTCAAACGATTATGACTATGACTATTATAATGGCAAAGCGAATACGTGCACATCTTTATCCGCAGCCGTCCTGCAACTGCAGTGCGGCCTTCGGCTGCTTTCCCCGTTCACATTCCGTTTAATATTCACATCATGGCACGTTATCTGTTCCACGGTGTGTGAGCCGATGTCTAGAAGGGTTCAACGCGGCATTCCGTCAGCCGCCGGGGCGCCTATTCCGCTTGATGAAACCCTTATCGGGTATCGCTTGGAGAAAAATCAATGAAATGCCGTGGCCGGTCGGTAGGGAGGAAGGTGGACAGATAAGGGGTCTATTGGCTAAACAAATTAAACTACCACACTCACCGTAGCCATTACAGGAGAGCGGGCATTTTTTTCACGGTCTATACCTGGCGGCATATGACAGGAAATTAATGGCAAACTAAGCCTCAGTAGTTTTATCTTGTTTCCCGATATCATCGAAATACCACGATGGAAGGGGTGGGCAGTCAACAATTTGAATAATGAATCCTAGTCGTTCGAGGCGGATCCAATCAGTGTCGCTGCGGGGTGGCAGATATTTTTTTGCGTTTTGAGTGCACGATAAATATTCACTGGAAAAAGTTGCAGTTTTTAGTTTTTTCTATTTATTTAAACAGAAATATTTGATGCAGCTGCAGGTGGCACAGGAAAGGGTTTACATTTACCAAAGTCTCAATTCGTGTATTTTTTGGGAAAAAATACGTGTCTGAACTTTGATTAAGGTAAAAAGTGGTGCAGAAAATCCGATAATTCTGCAGTTCAGTTTTTGCATGAAAATAATATATTTGTAGCGTCAAATTCGGAATTTGGTTGTTATTATTTTGATCACGATACTATGTATTTAACAAGAGCTATGTAAGGCATCATCATGACTAAACCTTTGTGTGTACACATTTTTCTGTTACACTTCTATTTAAAAAATAGAAAAAAAACTCAAACATGGAAAGCGTTTTTTTGAGAAATTTTAATAAAAGTTATTGCTTCGGTTTCGCAATGAATAACGCCACAAATTTATTGGCAATTAAACATGAGCAATTGCACCCAGTGGAAAAAAAACCGCTATGCACATGCGGAAGTAGTTGAAATCAGTAAAATGAAGAGAGAAAACTGAACAAGAGAATTTGGGGGTAGTAATGAACGAAGTCGTTTAACTATTTAGGAAGGCGTAAAAACATAGAAAAGGAATTACAGTCATAAGAAGGAGTATTAAACAGTCACAGCGAATGTCAAGCGTTGTATATGAATACTTTGTGTGCTAAGATTTGCTTACAGGATATGGTGGACATTATATTCATAAGAGTATAGAATGAAACCTGGTAGGATGCCAGCGCGATCCCTGTTTGTGCATAAGTCAAGTTGACATACAGCCTCCTCGTGGCGCCCCTGGATAGCCATCACAACAACCGTTGTGTGGTGAACTAATGTATGCAGCGATCCCCCTCTGCCCGAGGGTCAAATAATGGGCCTGGCCTACCAGTTGTAGGTTGTGCGAGGTTGTGTGAGGTTGACTCCCTCACCACACAAAAAACCAACGGTTACGAACCGACAACAGGCCTCGGATATGGACGGATTCAAAGTTGACGACCCCAGCAAACGATCAAAGGACAATGATTTTCGGTTCTGCACGTGGAATGTGAGGTCCCTGAACAGACCACGTGCAGCCGATGAACTCGCGGAGGCCCTAGACTGCTACAAAGCAGATGTCACCGCCATCCAGGAGATGCGATGGGATGGGCCGGGCAAAAGGAAGATGAGAAACTGCGACATCTACTACGGTGATTGCTACAAAGAGGGAAGGCAGCGCTTATTTGGATGCGGATTCGTTGTTCGAGGCAGACTTAGGCAAAAAGTCTTAAGCTTTGATTATATCAGCGAGCGCCTCATAACAATCCGCATCAAGGCTAAATTCGGGAACATCAGCCTGATTTGCGCACACGCCCCGACGGAGGAGAAGGATGACGATAGCAAGGATGACTTCTATGATCTCCTAGAAAGAACATACGATCGATGCCCCAGCTATGACACCAAGATCGTTCTAGGAGATTTCAACGCACAGCTGGGCAAGGAAGAAATCTTTGCTAGAGTCATCGGAAAACACAGCCTGCACGACAACACATCCGGAAACGGACTCAGGCTGGTAGATTTCGCCTCGGGGCGTAACCTCTCTGTGATGAGCACGCGGTTCCCACACCTCAACATCCATAAGGGGACCTGGCGGTCTCCTGATCAATCAACCGTCAACCAGATTGATCACGTTGCGATCGATGTCAGACACTCCTCCAATATTCTCGATGTCCGAACGTTCCGAGGAGCCAACATCGACTCGGACCATTTCCTTGTTGTAGCCAAGGTAAGGATGAGGATATCGAGAGAAGTACGGAGTCGAGAAAGAACACTACGGTTTGACGTCGGAAAGCTACAATCGCAATCGACCGCTAGGAACTTTGCCGACCGAGTCTCCCTGAAACTCTCTGAAAGTTCGACGCTGCCTGCACATTCAATAGAAGAAGAATGGAAACGTTGTCAAAAAGCCATCAAAGAAGCTGCCACTGATGTGCTGGGTTTCACGACACCACCCAGAAGGAACCCATGGTTTGACGACGAGTGCAGGCAGGTACATGCAGCCAAGCAGGAGGCCTACAAGGCAACGCTGCATCGAACAACGAGAGCTGTTCGTGAGCTCTATGAACAGAAGAGAAGGGAAGAGCACCGGCTTCTCAGAAAGAAAAAGAAAGAGCATGAGAAGCGCGCGGTCGTGGAGATGGAGAGGTGTTACGACAGGAAGGAGGTCCGAAAGTTTTACCAAAAGGTAAAACAAGTATCAGGAAGATATAGACCTCGGACCGAAGCCTGCAGGGACGAAAATGGACAACTAGTAGTAGAATCGCAGTCGATGCTGAGAATTTGGAAAAATCATTTCTGTAGACTGTTAAACGGCGATGACGACACAAATTCCGCTGTCAGGCAGAATGTTTCACTCAACTTGGACGATGATGAACACGAATTCCGTCCCCCCGACTTAGACGAAGTTAAGATAGCGATATCTAGACTGAAGTCGAACAAAGCTGCTGGAGCGGACGGATTGTCCGCGGAATTGTTTAAGGCAGCTGGAGATGACCTGGTTGGGCGCATGCACCAGCTCATCTGTAAGATATGGTCGGAGGAAAGCATGCCCGATGAGTGGAATCTCAGCGTCGTTTGTCCGGTCCACAAGAAAGGAGACCCCTTTGACTGCGCCAACTATAGAGGGATCAGCCTCCTTAACATCGCTTATAAAATACTCTCTGCCGTTCTGTGTGAACGCCTGAAACCCTTTGTCAACAACCTGATAGGTCCTTATCAGTGCGGTTTCAGGCCAGGAAAGTCCACAATAGACCAAATATTTACACTCCGGCAGATCCTGGAAATGACTCAAGAGATGCAGATCGACACCCACCACCTATTTGTCGATTTCAAGGCCGCATATGACAGCGTGCATAGAGACGAGCTATACAGCGCCATGTCTAGTTTTGACATTCCTGCCAAACTCGTCAGGCTGTGCAGGATGACGATGGAGAACTCTCGCTGCTCCATCAAGGTCGGTAACGAACTCACCGAGACCTTCAATGTCAAAAAAGGTTTTAGGCAAGGCGACACGCTGTCATGTGACTTCTTTAACATCATACTTGAGAAGATCGTGCGAAACTCTAACGTCAACACCCGAGGCACGATCTTCCAAAAGTCCGTTCAACTGCTTGCATACGCGGACGACATTGACATGATTGGACGAACACAGCGAGCCGTCAATGAGGCGTTTGCTGGCATTGAAGCGGAAGCGGCTAAAATGGGTCTAGCGGTAAACCAGGGCAAAACAAAGTACATGCTGTCATCACGAAAGGACGCACAACACCGACGTCTCGCACAGAGCGTCATATTGGGCAGCAGAAACTTTGAGGTAGTCAAGGACTTCGTCTACCTAGGCTCCGGAGTAAATAGGGACAACAACACCAGTACCGAGATCAAGCGCAGAATTACTCTTGCCAATCGCTGTTTCTTTGGGCTCAAGAGGCAATTGAGTAACAGAGCCATCTCTCGAAACACCAAATTGACCTTGTATAAAACCCTGATCATCCCAGTCCTGCTCTATGGCGCAGAGACATGGACGCTATTGAAAGCGGATGAAGAAGCTCTTGGTTGTTTTGAGAGAAAAGTTCTGCGTACGATCTTTGGTCCTGTTTGCGTTGATGGCGTTTGGAGGAGAAGGTTCAACCACGAACTATACGGGCTGTACAGCGGCATGCACCTAGTTAAGCGTCTTCGGATCCAACGCTTAAGATGGCTAGGTCATGTAGAGCGGATGGACACCACAGCTCCGGCCCGAAGAGTCTTCGACACCGAGCCATTGGGACAGCGCAACAGAGGACGTCCTCGCACTAGATGGCGCACACAAGTGGAAAAGGACCTCAACCAACTTGGTGTGCGCAACTGGAGGCAGCTGGCGAAAGATCGTGCTGGCTGGAGAGGCATGTTGGTTGAGGCCCAGGTCCACCCCGGACTGTAGCGCCAATCGAAGAAGAAGAAGAATAGAATGAAACAACTGTGCACGATTCTTGTGTCAGGACACAGCACGAATTGGAGGAAACGTTAAAAGAATGAGGAATGCCCTAAGCAGATGTCGACTAATGTTGAATGTTGAGATTTTCGAGAACATGTGTGATGCACATTCGAGCACAACTTGACTGAATTTTGATCTGGGCTTATGGGCGTTTAATAAGAGCCGTATTGTTTTTGATTCCTCGGTTTTTGTCCGTTCGTATAAAAGCTTCTTATAATTTGTTTACTTATATCTCTGTTCAGTCTGTGTCCAATGATTTCGGAGCCCACATTGAATAAACTAAAACAAGAAGATATGTTTACTCCCTTCGTTTTGTGTTAATGAACGTCATGACATTTGTCAATTTTCTTCGGATAAGAAGCATTCACTTGCCGAAGGAAGCTTTGAGTTGCGCCATTGGCGAACAGACACCGTAGAAGACTGTGTATGCGAGTGTATGCATTGCTTCCCTTATTTCTCAAAAAGTTTCATTTTTTGTGTACATTGTCCTAACTTTTGTACAACTCTAATAAATCAAACTCACAACTTGTAAGAACATCACAATTTCGTATTCGCATGTGCATGAGAGTCATACGAATGTTCGAGTTCACAGGCAACAAAGAAAAAATTAAGGACGAAATGTTTTTGATTGTGCTCTGAAAAAGGTATTGTTATTATTGCGTGCGACCAACATATAAATGGATATTGTTGCAATTGATGGTCGAATCATTGTTGTTCATAAAATATTCCTAACTCCTTTTGCTAGGAAAAAAATGAGCGGAGGAATTTCCAACACAGGTCGTTGAATTTGACATCAGCGATGCATACATTATACCGAATCATTAATGACACAATGTTAAAAGAGGTCAACTCTTCTTGGTTTGCAAGGAATGATTCTCACACAACATCATCAGTTGGGTGCCAGAGCTTAATAAAACGCAAAACAAAGAAGCTTCTTAATTTGGACCGAAATTTGAGCCGCATGTTCGTTTGGGTGATTAAAATGATTAAAATGCATTAAGAGTACAGGTGATTTCAGCCACCGCGTTATAAGACAGATTAAAAACATTGTGTCTCTACATATATAGGGATTCACAATAGGCCTTAGAGAGATAATGATATTCAACCACCACACTCCCACCGTGAAAATAATTTTTCTCGTACAGACTAGGGATCGTACCTACATATGTATGACAGCGAGATTGGGGTCGACGCACATGCACTTTTAGGTTTCAGGCAGTATTTTAAAAATATTTTCATCTGGCTTCGCAAAAAAATGGACTCCAACTCGTTTTTGTAAGATTGCTTTAAAGTACGAGTTGAACATGTATCAGCTTTATTTTCAGTCTTCGTAAATTTTAAATTCTCCTCATTAAATAGTCTTGGCATCCTGATATTTATGATGGACAGGTCGATTTACTTTGAATGCCTCGCCACGACACGCTGTGTATTTATCAAATAACTTTTGACAACCAGAGAATGGAAAATTTCAATCTACTTGGGAATTTCAACTGACGTCGCAAACAACTTGAGCAAATATTTGATTAATTAACTGTAACAATATGAATTGGTGAAAAGGGAACTCAGCGCGAAAGAACATTTCGGCCTAAGTGGCTTGAATAGTAGTCTTCAGTTGATTCATCATGAGCTACTCCACTACTCTAGGGTAAATGCGTGCTGCACCATTTGAGTCAGCGACATACCGTAAGGAATGAGAATGTAAGAGGTACAGGTCTCAGTTTCTAGTATCCGCATCAGGAAGAAAAAAAAGGCAATTCCTTTTAGACTGAAGTATATATTATGGTCATGTCGTTTTAACGCCGCATAGTGCATCTCAAACATTTGGTAACCTTCCAGTAATGTCAAAAAGCTGAGACATCGATTGCCAATAAGACTGTCTGGTTTGACCTCATTTAAGTTGCCTTCCATTCCAAGCCATACTCAAGAAAAACATCAATTACATGTATCGACTAGTAACAACATTTAGTAAAAGGTTTGCTACAATGACTACTTCATGACAACCACAGAAAGAAATAAAAATATGGTAAATCTCCTTAAACGAGCAGAAAAAGGGGATATAGCCCAAAAGCCTCCACAATTTTGAATATTTCATTTCCAAGTCCGAAATCTCCCTCATATGCAAAACGCCACCGGAATCAACAATTGTTTGTTTACAACAATCCCCACAAATTGAAATTCCAAACACAAAAGTCGTAGAATATTTTACTTGTTATACACGCAATATCCATCAAATTCCTAACGGTTGGCCAACGGATGTCATCCATTTATCCCCACCACCATCGTTCTATAAAACCTCATTAACTACCCGGCCAGCTTAACCCTCCGCACTAGAGTCTATGTACGTGCAGAGAGCGCTGTAAGTGTGCCTCATTAATAGTTCACGAAATTCCCGCATAGCCTGGCAACGACTCTCTGGCGCCTGCAAGCCCTTCCCACAGCGGTTCACCTCGTCATTTCCATGCACACACGCTCGAACACATAGAAATCGCATGCATGGCACATTGCAGGAAATCCCCAAACTTAGGGGCCAGTCATCATGTGAATAAAATATTTACAGTTGCTGTATGAAATAAATACAAACGCCTTTCACAACTCCAAGTTTTTGACACCCGGTGCAGAACGTGTCCATAAATCATGACGAAAAAAAAGGATTTCCATGGCAATTTAAAAAAAATAAAAACAGACAACTATCCAGCAGTGCCTCCACCGGCCCCGAAATCGAATGGGGGACGACAGTGAGAGATGGAAAAGGTCAAGTGCAACTAGGATCCCCGCACCGGATATCTGAGAACTGAGAACTCAGCTGCAACTTACCCCAAGGAAGCTTATCCTCTGGTTCGGTTCCAAAATAACGTATGACGCTGTGCTCGTTTCAGCTGATTCAGCAGACTATGCCCATGGAATTCGCTTAGATTATCCGTAATTCACATAATTCCCACCCACCTGGTGACAAAAACAAAATATTTTTTTATCGATTTAGCATAAAACACACACAAAATAAAATAAGCAAAAATATAGAGAATCTTGAAAATAACTATTCACTCGCACTCAATGTTGTGGGCATTTTTTTTTTTCTTGGCGTAAACAACTTTTCGTGGACAGCACTGTGTCAATGAGGTCTCACACGTTTTCCTGCGGAAAATTAAAACAGAAAAAAATAAGGTTACAAAGAAGAAATGGATCGATTTAGTTTTCCTGCCCCGACATCTCATTGCCCCCCTTTGTTCAGCACAGTTATGTACATAAGTATAATTTATTTAAAACTATCACTCATACTCGTGCACTGCAACGACACCACATGCAATGGAGGGTTCAAGACTCCGATAATGCACACGAATCCTTCCTTTGTTTGTTTCATAAGGACATGCACATATCACATCACTCTGCGTAATCCGTCAGGCGAATTCTACGTGTGTGTATGCACCCCTGATCGGTCACTTTGCACAAAATTCAAACATCCTCAGGATATTCACACGAAGCCAGAAAACAAATCAAAAAAATACTTAAAATATGGGTAAGTGAGTAACAAAAAAATCTGCGTTGCACGCACCGTACTTCGAAAATCCGAATCGAATCTATGAGTCAGCAGCTGAACAGGGCACTTGTGTACGAAGACGACGAACGTAAATACACGAGTAGGACGTGTTCCTATTTTTTTTCCAATTCGTTCGTTTTTTTTTGTTTTTTGTTGTTGGTTTCAATCGAAATATGGATTTTGTTTCAAAGTGTATGTGGAAGTGCGACGGTACCGAGAACGCGAAGTTGTTGGTCGAGCGAGTTCCAACGGTCTGAGAGGAATGCGTTAAAAGGCAATGGTCTAGGCTCCTAGGCTCTGGTTCCGCAGAGGAATGACTTTATTGCAGAGAGTGAGAGAGAGAGAGCCGTTAGAGTGGTGGTAAGGCTAAGGAAAGCAATGCGGAGATACACACGTTGGGACAGAAATGTGGGTTAACATTTTTGGGAGAGCTCTGCGTGTTGCAAGGACATGCGCAGTGTCCTGGAGAGTGAGTGCTGGTGCTGTTGTTGCTTTGGGGCCGCTGTGAGGGGACTTGTGCATGACAGGAGATTAACTGTATCATGCACTGAGAGAAATGATTTGACCCAATTTGTTGTTTCTATTTCGTTGACATCAGAATCATCCCCTTTTTAAAACGTTAGAAGTGCCCACTCAATTACTGTCATTCAGATGATAAACATGTAAAGCTGTTAACCCATTTTAGCAACGCATGCGGTTGGAGCAAGAGGCCTTTAATAATGCGTCGAACCATCCTTAAAGGCGATAGTTGCAAATTTGAATTGAACACTAAGATTATATTTGAACAAGGCAAAAGCAAATCTTTGGCAGGACCATTTGGGCAATGGCTAAGGCTAGCAGACGTATGTTTTTACATACGCCTGAGAAATGAAACCATTCAAAACGTCGCCATGGATGTGCGCATTCGAAAAGGCAAAGTACATATACCATATATCTGATTGACTTTCGACGATGGTTCGCGATACGCTAGTTTTTATGGTACGGCTCAATGCAATATTGGAATAAAACGTATGGACAAGAAAGAGTCTAAATATCTCAATGCCCAGTTAAAGCAAGTCTTCCCTGAAACTGATAGAGGATAATGTTAATTATTTAATTTATTGTGGGTATGTGCGTCGATTGCAACGCACTTGAACATTGACTTCTAGGTTCGAGCCCTGGTCTGTACAAAATAATTTTCAGGGCCCACCCAATTCGAGTCACTAACAGTGCTCAAAGAGTATTCTTGTCTAAAATAAAGCTTTTAAACTTGGCAGTTCGGAGTTGGAATAAAACTGTATGTCCCTTATACTTGTGAGAGAACAATACATGCACAACACGAGTGGTTGCTGAGAAGCTAGGTTCTGGCCTTCTACGGGCTTCAGCGATACCCATTGCCCGACACTGTACTTTGCCATGATTACTTAGATTTAATGTCTGCAATATAATCAACACGCAGAAATTGACTCTAGGAATCTAAATAGAAAAAAAAAAACATCAAAATAATCTCAATAAAAAATCAGAACAAAGGGCTTTAACCGACTTGTACTTTCAAATTGTAGTTGAGACAGTGTAGTCGACGGATTTTTGCCTTCCGTACTATTTCGGTAAACGAAACTATTTAAATCGCTGTTCTTCACTGTCCACTGACAGCCAGACAGCAATCAAATGTCTGAGCTCAGTCGCATTTAACTAAAAGACTTCCCGTAATTGCTGTCTGTATCTCAACGAGAGCCAATTATTTTAACATCCTACTTGTGTGGGTGCCGGGACACTGTGACATTACAGAGAACTTTGCTAGAAAGTATACGAAATACCATCCAAGGTAAGGCATCTTCTGAAGCTGGACACTTCTGGACTGGTACTGGAGGATGTCTCTCATTCAGTAGACAGCCAGTCAGTAACTTCAACCTAACATAAGCTAGTCACTCAAAAAAAGGAATTTATTTTAATGTTTTATTGTTTTACACTTAAACTCTTTAAATTATTAAAGATAGTAAAATAAGAAGTGGCTCCTGATTTAAGTCTTTGGAAACAGAAGTAGTTACTTCCAATTCCTTCTGCTGCCCTAACCCATTATGGTCACCACCTCCTATGCAAAATCATTGAATAAACAGACGAGAAACTGAAACTGAAGAGAGCATTTCGATTTTAAATTTAATAAGCAGAGTAAATAGTTCTACACAACAACTTTAAAGCCTGAAATTGCTTTTCCTCCTTATTGAATATTTCTGATGTAATTTCCCCGAATTGAAGTTCGAAGGAAGTAGATAGTTAAGCTCCCGGCAGCTGGCATAAGCCCCAAAAGTTTGAAAATCCTTTAATGACCTAAACTTGTAAAAATCAATAAAATTGAAGAAAAAAAAAACTTAAACGTTGGCGGATTGGCACAACATGAAGAACGATGAAAACAAAACGGAGACTGTTTCAAAAACAGAAACAAATTACAACGCTCACCCCCAAAGACGCGACGGTGGATGAAGCGAATAGCCGTGCAGTGCTTGTGTCGGATTATCCAGAAGTCAATAAACAGACTAACGCATGAATCCAATAATCTCGCCTTTATACACAGATTTTCCCAGAACACTAATTGGATGGGCTCACCATCTGCTCCTTGAATGGAACCTTCTCTCATACTTTTTTGCAGTGTGCCCAGATCTTCATTGTCCACCAGTCTCATCGAAAGCAGTGTGGTATTCACCACCATTCCAGAGCGAATTCCAAGCACTCCACAATTGCCAGGTTCACAGGAATTCAGCACGATTTCCTTGTAACTTGTGTGTCCATCATCACGAGAGTCCACGACTAGATAGGCGGCAATAAGTGCATGCGTTTTCTGCACGTTTCCCCTAATTACCAACTGCAGGTGTACGAGTACGAGTACCGCCCCATCCACATTATTTAAACGATGATGCACTGCGCGTCACCGGGGCCAGTAGGTCAAGTGAGAGCGGAATATTCGGAAGGGAATGGCCACATGACAGGAACGCCAAGAGTGTGTTGTTGAGGAAAGAAAATTGATATCGGGGGATAATTCTTCAGTGATACGACAGCAGATTGACACAGCCGATTGATGGGGGGGATTGCCCGTTGACTGCTGAGGGCATTCTTGTGCATTTTGGGCGACAGAGTGGAAGTTTGTGTAGATTGCTATTCAATAGAAGGTGAAATGAAAAGGTCAACTTACCCTGCCACTGATTTCCTGGAATTTCCCGAGAATTATTTGCTTGTATATTTGACTTCCGATGAATGCTCTCACTGGGTGGGAACTTGGAGCGAAGTTTTGGTCGGGGAAATTAATAAAAGGCGATCTTTCTGAGAAGAAATTTAAATGAATGACAGTGCATAAGTAGGATTGTTAATGAATTGAAATGGCGTAAGAGGGCAGTGGAATTCCAAGAACTCGTGTACTGACGGAAAATGGTTTTACTTCATCATTGTGTGGCTCTACAGTCTACTGTTGACTGAACAAATTATCAAACGGGTTAATCAGGATAGTACGGTCATTTGTCTTTCCCAAGTTAATTGAAGTTCCATTCCACTTGTGCGCTATATCGTACGTACGGGACTGTTCAGTCGTCCTTAGCATGGAGTGGAACATTCTGTCTGACAGCGGTATTCGTCTCTTCTTCGGGGTTAAACAGTTTGTAGAATTGATCCTTCCAGACTCTCATTACCGACTGCGACTCTACTACGAGTTGTGCCTCTTCGTTCTGACAGGATGACCCTTTGGATAGTTTTTTTACACGTTGGTAAAACTTTCAGACTTTATTTCTGCCGTTCCACCCCTCTATTTCTCCGATCGCGCGCTACTCATGCTCCTTATTTTTCTTTTTGAGAAACTCGTGCTCATCCCTTCTTTTAAGTTCGTAGAGCTCACGAACCGCTCTCGTCCTTCTATCCAGCGTCGCTTTATATGCTGCTAGCTTCGCTGAATGCGCCTGTCGTCACTAGTTGTCAAACCATTGGTTTTTTCTGGGTGGCGTTTTAAAATCCAACACATCAGAGGCAGCTTCTCTGACGGCGCTTTGACTACGGTTCCACTCACTGAGACCTTCAATGTCAAAAAGTTGTTGGCAAGGCGATGCTCTGTTTTTCAACACGGTACTTGAGAAGGTCGTGCAAAACACACACGCCAACACACGAGGCATACGCTGACGAAATTGGTCGAACACAGCGAGCCGTCAATGAAGCGTATTGAAACCGAGGCGGCAAAAATGGGTTTAGCGGTGAATGAGGGTAAAACGAAGAATATGCTGTCATCAAGAAAGGACACACAACATTGACGACTTGGTCAGAACGTCACCATAGGCAGTTACAACTTCGAGGTGGTAAAGGACTTTATCTACCTTGGCTCTCAAGCTAACCAACAACAGTAGTACGCAAAATAACTCTTGCTAACCGCTGTTTCTTTGGCCTAAGAGACAATTGAGTAGTAGAGCGCTCTCTCAAAGGCCCAAGCGCACGTTATATCGAATGAAGACGCACTTGGTGTCTTCGAGAGAAAAGTTCTGCCTTCAATCTTTGCTCCTGCTTGCTAGAAAGTCTTTGACTTCGAACCAATAGGTCAACGTAGTAGAGGACGACCACGAACCGATGGCGCACACAAGTGGAGAAATACCTCAACCAACATGGCGTGCGAAATCGGAGGCAGCTGGAGAGGCTTGTTGACTGAGGCCCAGGTTCAACCCGGACTATAGCGCCATTAGAAGATGAAGAAAGGACTGTTCAGTCGGACTGTTTAAGTGCCTATCCACACTGGGCCACATCCGCCCCCGGAAAGGTGAACACAATAGTTTATACCTCTTGCTATTTTAGTTTGTGTTTGATGAACAAGAATGAAATCCAAAAAAAGCAAATCTGACCTTCTCCGGGATGTTTACCCACAAGTCCCACACTTTTAAGCCCCACTACCGATCCTTGCGCGTCATTTCCTTCCGATCAGATATAATCCAACGTCCTTGCTTCGCAACTGCGCCTTTGGCATTTCTCTTCGTTGCCATAAGATAATTAAGAACACAAAGGAAAATCGAAAGAAAAACACACAACAACACTTTAAACCACAATCACTCAATCTTATCGCAGTCATAATAATTTTTCTTAATCATGGCAGTGCGGGCCAAGACATCGCCCTCATGCTGCTGCCGCATATACATGGTTGGCATGCATCTGCAGGGGTAGAAAAAAGCATTGATTCATCGTCCTCAGTCCCAAGCAAAGCCCACTCCATGCTCGGATCGGGGAGGAAAGGCAAAATATGAAGTGCTTTCAGATCACAATCGCCGTACCTCCTGCATACGATGTGGTCTCATTACGAGAACATCTCATTAGATTCGATGCCTCCACCATCGACGTGGGTTCATCAGAACACCACTTCTGTGGCAGGAAGCACAACCCAACAAATCGCTTTTTTTGTTCCTCCCTTCACCAGTCAAGTGTCTAACCTGGATATGCGTATCCGTGCTAACGAAATTCAGGTACTTAAGTATTATCTATCTCCAAGCCGAAGCAGGCGACCAACAGGAGGAGATGACACTCTATCTTTGCTTCCACGAACAAAAAAACGCGCCCACCTCAGAAGGGTATGTCACTAGGTGACACTGGGTGTAGTCATCCCCTGGCGTGTGGTTAGGTGCGAGAATTATCTCAACACACCCACCGGGTGGAAATGTAAACAACCATCGCTCGAGATTATACGAAAAAAAAAGGCTGGAGTGTGTGTGTCCCATCTCGACCGAGATAATCAGTCCCTATGTCCCCGTCGCAACGCTACGTTACACATTCTGGAGATTTTGCCGCAGAAATCGAATCAGACGAAGAAAAATAATTTGTCCTGGAGTCAATGGCGAATTAGATGTTTTGCAGGCGGGCAGTAGGTCGATGCACAGGCCAACGGCGCGACGCGGCGTGGCGCAAACGAATTAAGTGAATCGTCCTTCGACGGCAGTTCGATTCGATTGAAGTCCTTGACATTTTTATAGGGTGCCATGCGATGCCTTAAATTGATTCGTGTCTGTTCCACTGTCTTTTGTTCATTTTCCCTTCATCAGATGAGTGCTCCATTTCTGGGTCATTTGGCAGAGAGCGGGAGCATAAGTTGCGAGTAGAGGGAGCTAAATCAACGATGATTGGCTTTGGCAATGTGGAAATTAAGTACTTTCCTAATCAATTTAAAACGTGAACATCGGACGAGATGATGATTGATTTTTGTCGTCGTTATCATCTGATGTAGACTGACTGGAGGGTATACATTGTATTATATTTTATCACTTTTTTTCATATTTTGAAATGTTGCCAATCAGAAAGACCAAGCTGGTGTCAAAGCCAAGTCAGCGGTTTTCAACTCAGTATTTGTTTCAACTCAGTATTTGTTTCAACTCTTAGCAATGATACTGAAATATGAGTAATGACTGAAAGAATAAGATCGTGATTATAAACTTGTGGTGGTCCGTGGCGTTGTTGGTACGTGCGTCGACCCCAACCTCGACGTCGTAGGTTCGATTCCAGCTCTGAGCGAGAGAAATAATTTTCACGGCCTCACCTCTTTCGAGTCACTGACAATGCTCAAAGAGTATTTCCTGTCTAGAAAAAGCTTCTCAAACTTGGCCGTTCGGAGTCGGCGTAAAACTGTAGGTCCCTTCCAAACGTATGAGAACAATAGCACGCACAACACGAGTGGTTACTGAGAAGCTAGGCCCTGGCCCTCTACGTATATATTATAAACTGCTTTGCTGTTATGGGTGGTGATAGGGTGAGAAACACAGCAGTACCCGAGGATCTCAATGTCGATTCTTCTTTGAACGGAAAAAGGTATACTTCATGGTTTGGACACGTTGCACGCATGTCCCCATCATCACGTCTGCCGAGGCTTTCCTTAATTGCGACTGCATCAGAGCGACCGCTTGGCAGACGCAGGACCGAGAGGTTGATCAAGGTCCAAGAACTGGTTTGTTTAAGCATGAACATAAATCCTGATAAGTTAGAGTCGATGGCGGAGGATCGAGTGGCCTAGAGATCTCTAGTGCGGGCTTTACTCACGCACCCATTCAGTGTATCATGCGTGTCAGAAAATGATGTTGATGACCAATTTTAATAACTTTTTTTTAAGCAGATCTTTCAGTAAATGTCCACCATAGTTGCTGATTTTAGGTGAACTTGTGGTGTCATATTCTCGAACGAGTTCTATTTTTAGGCCAGTGGCCATGTCAACAAGCAAAAAACAAAGATTGGCTATTTTGTTCGATGATATTGGACCTTATTTCTTTCGAAATGAGAAGGGAGACACCGTAAGCGTTAGTTATCACAAGTATATAACGACGTTAACCGAGTATTTCGTTTCAAGAGCTCGACAACGCCTATATATCTGAGTTGTGTTTTAAGACAGCGCTACATGACATAGAACTGTAGCAACGCTTGAACACAGCGAGCCGTCAATGAGGCATTTGCTGGCACTGAAGCGTAAGTGGCTAAAATGAATCTAGCGGTATATCAGGACAGAACAAAATACATGCTGTCATCACGTAAAGACACACGACATCGACGTCTGGAACAGATCGTCAGAATCCGCAGAAACTTTGAATTAGTCAAGTTTTCATCTATCTCGGATCTGCAGTAAACGGGGACAATAGCACCAGTACCGAGATAAGCACAGAATTAATCTTGCCAATCGCTGCTTCTTTGGGCTCAAGAGGCAATTGACAGAGGCACCTTTCGAAACACCAAGCTGACATATATCAAACTCTGATCATTCTTGTTCTGCTCTATGGGGCAGAGGCAGAGCAGATGAAGAAACTCTTGGTTGTTTTGAGAGAAATGTTCTGCGTGCGATTTTTTATCCTGCTTGCGTGGCTTCTGGAGACGAAGATTCAACCACGAACCTTACGGGATGTGTACAGCGGCATATACATTCGTATAGAACTCTAAAGATGGTCAGGTCATGTAGAGCGGACGGACAACACACCTCTGCCCCAAAGAATCTCCGAATTAAAGCCATTGAGAAAACGTCACAGAGGACGTCCTCGAACGAGGATGTGCACACAATTGGGGAAGGACCTCAACCAACTTGGTGTACGCAGTTGCCGTGGAGAGCTGGTTGGAGAAGCTTGTTGATTGAGACCCTGGTCCTCCCCAAACTGTAGCACCACACAAACAAGAAGAAGAAGAACGCTTGACGTTGTGAAGGAAACCGATAATCTCACGGTAAGCGTTCTTCAATTGCTGGTCGCGATCAAGCGAACTGAGATCACTCGATAATTTTGTCTTTGCCCAGATAAAGTGCAAAGTCTCCTTAGTCTATATTGACAAGCCTACTTCTTGCCGCGCATATTGGATGGGCACATACAAAATTGGACCGACCAGTTGAAGAACTGCCAGCGAAGCCGATCCAGAAACGCATGTTCTCAAAATAATGTTCGAATCAATAGCAAAGCTCACACTATTTTTTCATTAAAATCGCCTTTCCTGTAGATCTTATTCATCTCTTCACCCAGTATGTAAATTCCTAATCCACTGCCTTAGAATTAGATTATAGCGGTTGTCACCCGAAAGTGTGGACGAAATACAAGAAAATAAATGCACCATTCTTAAAACTGTTGGCATTAAAATTGCGTAATATGCAAAAAAAAAAAGAAAATGTATCCATGACAGTCTGGTTTATCTCCATTAGACTCCTCAAATATTCATGAAGGTCAATACAGATGTTCATACGCATATCTTAACCTTTACGACAACTAACAAGTAGCTCCCACCGAACGAGGGTGCATGTCCTTCACTTCAGAAGGCTTATCCTTGAGTCGTTCCAACATGAAGGTCATCTCGTTTTGTATTTCCTTTTCCTGACGTAATAAATGGTTTTCCTCACGGATTATTCGGACGAGGGGTGACAAAGATAAACAGTCCTTTATCCTCTTCATTGAATGTAACACATTTGCGTGTCATAATCACTATCATTAGTGAGTGACAAAATCTGTCATTTGCAGTATCTTTGTCTCCACCTTTAACCTTTTGCAAGTGAGATATATTCTGTTTGCAGTGCCGCACGATGGAAGAACTACAGACAGTCGCGTAATTGATATCTTCAGTCGCCTTCGTTTCGCTAAACTCCAATTATCTTGTTCTATTTACCGACCCCTCGTTAGCCGAGGGGTGTGGGATAGCTGTGCAATCTGGTGTTTCAACTGGGCACTTAGCAAGGTTCTGTACTACAACGTATGTACGAGTATCTGCAAACAGCAATCAGTTTTGTGTACGTATTGATTATTGAACTATGTACTACTTTAATCCTTCGAGTGTCTCAGGGGCAGTGGATTCGATTCGATTGCAATACGGACTGTCTTATGAATATGAAAGGAAAGACATGGGTCTTGGGGTGGTTATTCATTAGTGAGTGGTCACACTCTGCGTTGTTAAAACAGATGATTCCAGTTCTTCTTGTATTTTTTCATTATCGACCATGGAGCTGGATCCAACTATTGCTAGACTTCCCAATAACCACTTAATTGCGTTTTCTGGTAATCACTCTACACTAGTTAAATACCCCAGCAAGTCTTGCAAGTGATGATGTATTTGCCTCTGCTCTTATCTGAACCAAAAAAGATATTTATTTCTTATTTTTCAATTCCAAGTCATGTCTTCGCAAATTTCCTGAAAATGTCTGCAACTACATACACACGCTTTCTACATTACTCCACTATCGATCACTTGATTAACAAGCAATGAAACCCAAGTCCAATGCCATACTAATCGTTACCAAGTCCATCCAGAGCTTAATCAAACCGACAACGCCTCTCGGGACCTGTTTCTCAATCAAATAAACTCGATCCAAGGAAGAAAAGATAAACCACAACCAAGCAGCAAAAAATACCCTTACCCACCGTCAGTATTTGTTTGTGTAATCCTCCACGGAGGAGGCCGGTTCGCAGTCTCACAAGTTACACATTTGCTTCGCATATCCCTTTGACAAGCAGGCTGAGTGAAATGTAAATAATTCAGCAACCTTAAGAAAGTCATTTGGGTATGTAGATACATTCCAGATACATTTCGGCTGTATTGTACGTACATTCCAAACAAGAACAGCGGATTGGTTGTACTTACCAAGATTACTTTGGTTGATGTGCATGGAAAAGGGAAATCAAAATGTTACTTCGGTGTACTCATTCACCTGATAGTGAAGAATATCCTGGAACTTAAACATCGGTACTCTATCGATTGGGATTAAACGTCGCACCAACATTCACGTTTCATTTCGCGGTAGAGGAGATTCCATTGAGATTTGTAATCGATATGTTGGGCATGAATATTTGCTTGTGCTGTTGTGCTTCGTTCAGTTTCGTTGGGTTCGTTCGCACGCTTACGTCACCTGCAATATTTTTAGCTCCACATCGTAAAGTTAACAGTGGATCATGTCTTTTATGAGAAATCTTCTTCTTATAATTAAGCTACAGTTCGGGAAGAACGTGGGCATCAGCCATCAAGCCTATCCAGCCTCCGATCCTTAGTCACTTGTCTCTTATTTCGCACACGATGTTGGCTGAGATCTTTCTCCACTCGTTTACGCCATTGATTTCGTGGGCATCCCTATTGCGCTGGCCCTCTGGTTCGTAGTCGGAAACTCTTCGGGTTGAAGCAGAGTTGTAATCCGTAGACGCCTGGCTAGACTCATATTAGTCTAGCTCGTGCACTTAAACAGGACCAAATATTGAAGTTAGGACTTTACTTTCGAAAGGCAAACAGCTTCTTCATCCTTTCTTGAGATAGTCCAATCTTCCGCACCATACAGCAGGAAAGGGGTGGTCGAGAACTTATATAAATTTAACTTGGTCCTTCGAGAGATGGCTTTACTAATCAATTGGCTCTTGAACCCCAACAAACAGCTGTTGGCAAGAATTATTTTGGGTTTAATATCGTTGCTGATGCTGCACGAAATTATAGCTGTCAATGGTGACGTTCTGGCAAGTCTTACTCTGTATGTTGTTTTTTTAATTAGATAGACACCAACTCCTTCCGGTAGACCTATTCAAATGTACAAATTGTCGGTCCTTTTAAAGTGTCACTCCTTTGGATCCTCAATGATTGAGCAAATTTCTTACCTACGTCTGGCTTAAAAAACATCACAAATGGACTACATCTTCTTCATATTCGTTGACAATCAAAAGGGACGCGACCTTCCTATCGAATGACTTTCCGTGCCACGTCAGACTTCTTGTGCTCAACGCCCATAACTCCAGCCCCCTAACGTAATGCCATCGAGGGAATAAATCATTATCCGTATCAGTTTCAACTGTCACTTGGTTACTCTTTGAGTTCCGCATTGCTGTCACACCAACTGTCAACTGCCTAATCGTTCTGTCAGAAATTCAATAATAACAATTGAAAACGAAGAGCCATTATACATGCCATCAAATTAAGGACACCACGTTCCGGTGGTCTAGTGCGTGCGAAGGATACCTTAATTGGGCGTGCAGGCTCATGGAAAATGTGTAGACAGGTCCTGGATTTGAAAATGAGTATTCGATGATTTCTGCGTTGGTGGTAAATATTTGCTGAAGACATGCTGTAATGTGATTTATTGGATAATTGCTGATGTTGATGGATATGCAAATGGACGCAGACCTAATTAGAGTTTGATGCATACAGGGTGCACTTAGAGTACATTTAAATAGATCCGTCTTACTTAAGGTGAAAATAAGGCTAAGTGATCTATGACATTAAACAAAATTAAAGGATCAGGTTGATTGAAATGTACTAGGAAAATCTTATTTTATTGATTAGAGTAAGCTTAAGAATGTAAAGAAAATCTTTCGTGTGTACTTTCGTCATCAGTGTCTTCTCTGTGATTCAGTTTTTGCAATAATATTACTCCAGAATGTGCCATATTCCTGTAGAACGGTGCCACTGAAACAGAAGGAATAAAAATAAAATTAACAAACATGAAGGCAAGTTAGTGTTTTATTCAAATCAATTTCAAACTCCTACTATTTTTTATTGGTAAGTTGAATTGTGTGGCTATTTATTAAGAGAAATACACAAAATCGAAGAAAAAATATACAGCTTTAGGTGAAGTTTACGAATTTTTGTAAACAGAAATGATCACAATAGTCGGCCCAGTTTAAACCATGATTGTGCTTCGAGTAGACCAAATCGACCGAATATTATCGAACGTCGTCACCAAATGAATTGGCCGAACTAATCGGGCAAATTTAACATTTATCAAAAAATTTTAAGAGCTGAAAACGCCATACTTAAAAAAAAACAAAATTGGTTCTAAGGAGCGCACCAATCGGAACGCTTTGTCAATAGGAATTCGATTTCGTGACTAACTCTTGTTTTCTATGCTTCTAGCTCTTGTAATGTCATTGAAAGACGTCATTATCTTTCACATTTTCTGTGTTTATTAATTCATCTTATTGCTGAAGTCATAAGAAATCATCTTAAGCCATCATACCATGGTCAATGCATTTAATCTAGTGATGGGAACTATCGATTAAAAACTATCTAGTTATTCGATAGTTGCAAACTATTTATTTATTTGATAGTCGAAAATCGTTCATGAATCCAATTGAATGAAAAAAAATATATATATATATTCAGTTGTTTTTACTTGTATGACTGGATGGACTGAGTCAAATGGTTTTATATATTTATATACCGAGGATTAGGTTTCCTTGGACACATAAAAAAAAAAGATCTATGGTTCCAACACAAAGTGCGCAGCTCTACAACCTTACAAGTCATACAACATAAGTTGTAACAACAAATTCAGCAGTTGTGCGATCATACTATTTGATATCACTCCATTAATCTCTCTGGTAGTCCTTTGCCTACCCTAACAAACTAACCACTTTGGGCAACATTCGAGACGCAAGTGCTGACATCTCCCCTCTCATGTTGGACCAAGCCGTATAAAACTGACCAAATTCAAATGGTTGACACTGCTATTAAAGCGGAGGCATCCAGCCTATATGATGTGTTTAGCCAGAGAATTTTATCAATACTCATAGGGTTTAAGTGTCAGGAATACGCTTATCTGGCTCCCCCAGTCGAAAGCGGTATAAAATTGACAGCACTTAAAACAATTTGTGAATGCGACGCCCATGTCCATCTGGGACTATAGGACCTTTATTATCATTATTTTCTGACCCGCATGATCCACTAAAAGGCTACTCTCCGCCCTACTCAAGACCATATGGCTGCCACCCTCAGTGCTCGATCTATCTGCGTAATATTCCTCTTATTTTAAAGCAACACCGTCTTTGGACTTGACTCCTGCGGTCGGCGAATAGGCGAAATGGTTTTGATCTGAGGTTGCTTTCGGCTTCTCGCCGAACATCTTATAAAGACCGCTCTGCAGCTGCTCGAAGAACCAATTTGCAGTTCGTTGGGCCATTAAGTTAAAACAGTCAATCCTGTTGTCAATTTGGAATTATAGTTTGTCAAACTCTTTCCATTTTATGACAATCAAACTGCTAATACTTTTCACACTGCGTTCAACCGAAGAAGACAATTACTTGACCCAACAAACTTAGTGACATATTGCATTTGAGCAGATGTCGCTTCATGTTATTCCCACTCCGATTGCATATTCGACTTCATTATTTCCCAAGATCTTCATGAAAATACTCCGACATGCCATGCACAAGTCTCGTCACGTGCTTAAATTACCCATCATAAGCAATTTAGTTCCTTAATCACTTCACTTGAAAGACACCTAGAATTAAGTTCAGTGCACATTAACCTCTTCCAAGAGGTTGAGTCATTTGGGCCAGTGCACAGCATGATGGATTGCGAAACATTCAATCAAGTGTGCAACACTCCACAATACGTCTCCGTGATATTAAAGACCGACTAATGGCCAAGTCTTGTTCCATGCAACAAATCCTCTTACTCCTCCCCCCATACCCGAGTGGTTAAGCTGCAGCCGTGACGTTGTCGTCCACATTCAATTCATCAATTTGCCCAAGACCCGGCAACTTATCCATGTTACCAAACTCATCAGCGCGTCGCACTAAGGTGAGGAGGACAGATCACCAACAAATTCCAACCGTATTCACATTTTGCAACTCCGGCCGAACTGTATCTCTCTCCCGTCGGCTGCATTAATAGCCGCAGTCTCGGATTCGATTGCAATTGCGTCGGCGCGGCGCGCTGTTTCTCAAATCCACCACTGAATCTACTCGAATTTATTTGACATGCTCTCGGACCTCCTTTTCGCTTGCGCAACGTCTTAGATACATTTTTCTTCTTCTTCTTCACCCAGTGTCTTGACTTGTTTCTGCTTTGACCGACCACGTACGCACACGAATGTGGGGCATACTCCGATGAATGAAATCGAGTACCATAAGTGACGGTGGGTACTGGACGTGTTTACCCAAAGAAATGACACACATTCTGCGCGAAAAGACGCGGATTTGGTCATTTTTACCTGTAATCCGAAACGCACCAAGAGTGTGGGTTAATAGAAAAGGAAATTTCCAGCCGCATGTGGCGGACACACGGTTATGCAACGCCGAGGAACTTTCGAAATAGTTCTCGAAATTACTTCAGCGTCTGCCATTAGGCAAGCGATCTGTTGCAATTAAATTGAAATTACACTGGTCTAGGTGTGGAATTACTCGTATGCAGCGACTGGGTGTGCGATAGGTGTTTTCTGACGAATGCAAACTCCACAATCTACACCGTGACCTTGTGACGCTGTGTAGATAGATACCCGTGCGGATAGAGCGTCGTCGACAAAAGACACTTGGACTGGAGCAAGGTCAGCCTGAGACAAAGAAGTTTGCAGCTGCTGAAAAGTATATCTGAACAACTTTTCGCTTGGCATCTGCACCCGTGAGTGTACTATGTGTGTGTGTTGTATGTGCGCTAATGGATAAATAGTTGGCAGTCGCAAACTTGCATTGTTTTTGCGGTACTAAACTACAATGGGGTGGGGGGTTGAAGTTGAGACTTTACACAAGAATTGTACTTCATAAGCGTTTGCTTTTGGGAGTGAAAAGTTGAACGATTCCAGCACGGGTTGTGGGCGATAGTTAAATGATGTGCAATCGGAAAAAAACACACGTTGGGTGAGGGCGAACCAGGGGGCAGAAGTGGAATCAAGAAGTTGTCAACACAAATGTCGATGATGGAGGGCGTCGACCTTGTGGTTCTGTCAATACTAAGAATTGATTTGTGTGACATTGGTTTGTTTTCCACTTTGCAGCTGCGAGAGCTTTTTGTATTGCTCCAAGAAGTTTCTTAATAAATACAAAATTGATGATCCATATCATGGGCATTTTATAGCAAATGGAACTAAAGAGCGATGATGGACTTTATAAAGCTAAAGGTGTGAATAAATTTTAAGCAATTTTATGGAACAGTTTCTTGACCATTATTATACAAGAAATATGACCGTTCCGTAATTAACCTTGTTTTCCACTCCCCACAATAAGCAGGTACTACTAATGGGAAAAAATGATTTTTTAATTGGTAAATTCTTAATGGCAGATAAAATGTGGAGAAAGGAGATCACTTGCGATTTGTGTTGCGACTATAAGAGAAAACACATTAATTTACTGCATAGCTTTATGTCATGTTTCTGATTCTCTACTTTCGGTGAATGCTTCAATTGAAGTGCAACCAGGAAATAAGTTTCTCTGTAATTTGTTTAGTCTTGGTTACAGTGAATATCAATTTCCGCAGAGTCCATAAGATCCACACAGCTTGTACCGAAAATGAGTTTTTTGTGTTCTCTTTGTGCAACAGATTTTTTGTGTTGTTTTAAGTGTAGACTGTAAAGTCTTACATAAAACAACAATATTCTATCTATGATTTTCTATGTCGTTAAATTGACTCAAGAACATTTCTGTTTACATTTACATTCATAAATATCAATGCATCCTGATCGACAGCTTACGCGTTGAGAAGAAGCAAAAGAGACTGAAATAAAAATATGTGACGCTTGCTTTTGTCCATACAATTGTTAACCGACTATTTTCAATATTCCCGATTTATCCCTTGATAGCGAAAGGTTTACTTTTTTGCTCGCACAAATTGGCATTTAAATAGTTGCAGTCAGCCGCTGAATGAGCTTAATTTAGAGGCACCTGACGGTTATAATTATTATTTTCATAACCTTCGAAAAGAGGAACACTTTTTAAGTCGTCTGCACACCTGTGAAGGCAGTACCATGGTGTGAAGAGCTATTTCCCTTTACAGCACATTCGAACGCCAACTTCTTACCTCGAGAATGAATGCTTATTCCTATAAAGGTGTGCTAGAAAAGGCCTTTCTACGGATTTTAAGCCTGTTTGGGCCAATATCGTGGAGATACCAACATGCTCTTGTCCACACAGCGAGGACCGTAAAACAGTGGATTGAGGACCAAAATGTTCAGATGCTAATGTGGCAATTATAATTTGAAGCAATTCAAAAATTACTGAGGCGAAATTTCGCTCCAATTCTTGGAGAAGTCGTATAGTTCGATGACAAAACGAATTAATGAGACAATTAAAAAAATGGCGGCAATACTCATTATTTTATATACATATCATATCTATACGAAAATGCTAAATAAATTTAAGTTTTATTCCATCTTATCCATTGAACCTATTCCAATGAGCCGAAAATGTGCTCATATTTATGAATGCTTTTGATCAAGCGTGTGAGAACAACTGCAAGCTTCAAGATGAATTATTTTTCTTAAATTGAGCGTATAATGATGCTCTCTCTTTCCATATATACCATGAATGTTCCATTGTAATATATACGAAAAGAGGCTTACAGCTGATAAAAGGCAGTATATGTTAAAATGAACAGGGCATTTGTTCCTTTATTTGACAGCGAGTCTGCGTTTTGGTTTCAAGTTAAAACATTACAAACATTACTACGTAACGACTACGTGGCATGAAGCACGACAAGCCAGCAGTCAATTCCGATATCTTAAAAAAAATCTGGTACCTTAGCAAATCATTTAACGAGACGAAAGAGAAACAATAAATGTTGGGAATTTCCAAATTTCTCACGAAGAGAACTCAAGTCGCCTATACTTATTAGACAACAAGGACACGAAAATGAAGTTGTTCCCAAGTCCTTTCCGAAGGCTATGCTCAAACGAATTAACCAGAACTTGAAGCCATCCTCTACAGAGCACTTCAAGTGCAACGTTATATAGATCAAACTGAAATATAAGTTGAATTTTATTAAGCCAAGAATTTAGATCACACATCACCAACCACCTCATATTTCTTGATTTCAAAGGCATATTATGAGAGAGTCCATCATACACCTGACAACAAAAGGTTCTCGCGACTTCAAACGTGAATTGAACATTGCCGCTCGTTCTTTGAACTAATGCTTCAATTGAAGTGCAACCAGGAAGTCAGTTTCTCTTTAATTTGGTTAGTCTTGGTCACAGTGAATATTTGCTTCCGCACAGCCCGGACATTCACAAATGGTTCCGAAAAAGAATTTATTGATTTTTTTTTCAAAAGTGTTAAGTGTTACATAAGACATCGAGGTACTGGACAAGAGATTATTCACTACAACTCAAAACACGCACAATCACACCGCCGCGGTCCACGTCGGCACAAATGCAACTTAATTCCAACTCCTTGAAGTTTGTGCTTGATTCTAATGTTCTAGCTCAGGCTCCAGGTAGAGAATTGGTAGATTGAATAATAATTCCAGACATATCTAAATTTTCCTTGCTTTGGGCAATGAAAGAGCTAATGAACTAGCAAGAACAGGTCGAGTATGCCAACAACGCAGCTGGGGTCACGATTGCAATGAAAGATATAAACTGTAAATGGAAGTGTCCAGGACATCTAAAGCGAAGTGGCTTGAACCAAAGACCAAAGAAGGACTGAGGGATTAAGTCCATGAAATGAAATAAGAAGGATATTAGTAAAGTAATAGGTGTGCTAACCGACCACTGTCCCATAGGCAACCAGTCCAGAAGGCTAGGTCCACCATTAAACGACTTCTACAGAAGTTTCAGTGATGAGGAAGAAGAAGAAACCGTACAACATTACCTCAGATATAAACTGCTAAGAAAATATTATTTAAGAGTATATAGGAACAGAATATAATAAGACGACTCTACAATTCCTTAATGCCACAAAATATCTATGAAAAGGGTCAAAAGGATTCACATACGGCCAACCTATCCCAATGAATGAACACCGAGGTCAGAGCAGTAAATAGGTTTATACAGTTGAAAGCCGCCCCTGACAGAACAATGGTCTGAATAGTCTAAGCCAACATGATTACCCATATAATCAACCTACCAACCTCTCAACATTTCCTTGCTTTTGAACGTCGGCATAATGTACAGTGCATATCCACAATCGAAATGCATTAGAGAACAGCAGCCATTTAATTTTGTTGACAGCCTCCGTTAGAAATTTCACAGTGATACCCTCACTACCCTCACTTTTCTGCAAAATTAATTTTCCATGTGAAATGTCATTTAAGTCTTCAAAAAGACACTGGACCCACTAATGGGTTAGAATAAGTTAAAGTTTTCAGAACTTGAACCATGAATAACCAATGGACTTCTTGATCATACATTTTCATGTGAGTGATAATACATGGGATGGATGCATATCTGCTTACATTATTTAATATGGACGACGTGACAAGAAAACATGATGGAAGATCCGCAGAAAGGCCAGTAAGAGGATTCAAATGAATTTGGCGTATATTCAGTACAGGTGTCAAAGTTTCAAGTCAAGGAGTTCATGAGTGTTACCGAATGATACCCTCTTTTTCTCCACTTCATTTAAAATACACTTTTGCCCATTATTGGATACTAATTTCTCCACTCTGCTAAACCTAAATTAAAGCGAACACATGGCGAAGACATTCGAGCAAATACACACAGAACACTGGCAATGGCGTCCCCCAATCAGTATGAAAACTTAATCAGCCTCTGTCCCTGTGAATTCATTAATTTTTACCCACTTCATTTGAGGAACACGTTTCATCTACAAATCACAATCGACGCAGTCAAACCACTCACAAGCATATGTCACCACCCGAAGTCGACGCATAAGAGTGCTTTAAATAGAAATCGATCCAGAAAATGCGTCCTCATTGAAATTTTCCAACAGGAATAGCACTTCAAGCTCGAAATATTAAACTCCCTCTGGAAGCAAAATCCCTTGGTGGCCAATAAAATCGCGTGGCTCTGCGACTGTTATTCTTCCATATGCACATCGTATAATATGCCGCACAACCTTCGATCCCCCCGAGTCCTATTCGCGAGGAAACCAACCCATATACGCGCCCTAAAATGCCCCACCGCCAAGTAACGAATTTTGCCCGGGTGACGAAATCGACTGCACACCTAACACATAACTACGACTAATTACTATAATTGCCAGCCGCGTCCAGTTCGGGCTGGACTCAGAGAGGCAACTGCTTTCCATTTGAACACTTTTTGCCACTTACGTGAAGTAAACGCGTCCTTTTTTGTGCTGCGGTGCCTTCCATATGAACTTTGCTCCCAGCTTGTCCCTGTTGTCGGAATGGGTGATGGCGGAGCACTCTGGAATTGTTTTCGTATTTTCACTCTGCTCCCATTGCCCGATCCATTCGTTGGTCACTGCGTCACGCGCCTGTATCAAGAATCCTCGGAACACATTTCGATTGTCGGCGGGATAAATGACGACTGCAAAGAGACGGGCTCTTAGTCCAGAATAGACTGAGTCTGGGGATGCGCCTACCTGTGACTTTTTGACCGGGATTGTAGGTCTCCGCACTGGCGACCACCTCAAAGGGATTTGTTTCCAGAGATTTTGCCCTCGCCTGACCGTGGTTGGGCTGGTTCACACGCTTACTGACGCACGTATCGGCGGGAGCACCGTCGGGAAAACCACGAACGTCGTGGATCACAAGCAACCCGAAAAGTAGTAATCCAATGGCACTGGTTGAATTCATCGTGATCTATCAAAATCTGCGGGTATCTGTATCTATGTATCAGCGTGTGGGCTTCACTGTGCGGAATGAATTGCGGTAACGTACACGGTTCGCGGTGGACTGCGATTATATTGTATGTCCAGTGGAATAGAGTAAAGATCACTTTAAGTCGCCGCTAGGTTTGGGGCTTTTAAAGCCTTTCGCCGTTGCATGAGATATTGTACAACGCTGAGCGGAGTGGGGATATGACCAGTTAGGTGGTACTGTATTAAGTCACTGTTGCGGCACGGTGGGGATGCACTACTGGATGGGGCTGCAAATAGAGGTTCACCTAATTTCTGCAACCCACTCTACCGGTAGCAGCTTATGTTTTTGTTTACATTGATGCCGCTGTAGCTTTGGCGATGTAATCACCCCTAAAAGTGGTGTTTTTTATCGCGCTTAAATCTTAAATCCAATCTAAGCGCTCGGGGAGGGTTCATTGACTGTGGGCAGAGAATAGTGTTTCAATACTGTAGCAGGAAAAGGGGCCATCTGAGACCGGTTCTTATACTGCATTCGCCTTTGGCTTTTGTTTCTCTTTGAGAAAAGAAACTACTGGAAATTGAAAATGGCACGTTACGACTCCAGACTGGGCACAAATGTGGTGTGTGAATGGATACTGACTTTTATGGCAGTAAAACCTTCGAGAATTTCCTAAATTGATCTACAACATTTTCTAATGTAACCAACAGAGTTGTTAAATGATATAGTTCGGATAAATATGGTATAGGCTCAGAAATTAATTCATTAAAGCATTCGTTTCACATAAATGGTATGATATGACGGGCAAATCATGTGCATCCATTTTTTTAACGAATATCATCGTGTACGATATCTTGACATGAACGTATTGATATCATGATCAATCACCACGCACTTTCTATTTTTCGGATTCAAGTATTGAAGTACATTGGGTGCAAACAAAAATACAGCTCAGAGGCATACTTGAGTAGGAGCTTTACTTAGGCCTAAAGATTAGTCTATTATTTCACACACAGTAATAAAATCATAATCTCTGTTCAAAATTGTTTATGAGTCAAGAGTAAAAAACAAGTTAAAACATTCCACTCCACAACCTACTTCGCGGTGTATTCACTCATATTCCGTCTGTTCCATGAGTTTCATGAATGGTGGAACGGTTTGCATGATATGGTGGATTTTCTTTGGAACAGATCGTTGATTTCGCAAATTCAATTGTTGTTTATTGTGTTGAGTTATGGCGGACATAAAACAAATGGATTCCAGAGTGCTGTTTGTTTAGAAAAGAATATACATGTAAGTCGATATATAGTGCGTAAGTGGTATGTAGCATACCTCGAAACGTGTCCTGCTTGGATCTTGCCAACAAACAAACTCGATCTGACACATGTCAGGCGACACAGTCTCAAATGTTCTTGGGTTTTCTGTATAAACACGATCTTCTGCATGGTTTCACAAAACTGCAAATTGTGCTTCGTGGCCACTTCACTTCACCATAACGCGAAATACTTTGTTCTTACCATAAAAACAAGATGAGGCGTGTGGTGTGTGATTTGGCATTAATGCATTTGGCATAAATATGGTGGTGGTTAACTAGGGTGATGCCGCATTTGCCAAGAAGTATGTCAATAACACCAGCAAACCAAAGTTGTACATCACACAATACCTCGAATGCAAGGCAGTTCATTAGCGGAGCACTACGTGCCACACCCTCTGCTGCTCTGAACATAGGAAGCAGCTTATACGGCGATCAGGTGCAGATCACTGCGTCTCTGGAAAGATCTTCGATCTGGACACACTACGATCCTTAGAAGGTATAACTCTATACCCATAGACACGGAACTCATTCGACATCCTGGAGGGTCCAATGAGATGGATCGAAGATGGTCGCTGGTAAGGGTGTTGAGATCTATTCGAAAGATCTAAACTTCTCCAGATGTCTTTGCGACTCCCAAACCATTGTAGCGTTTTCCAGGCCGAAACCTTAACGATGAAGGAAGCTCTATCCTGACTAAAAAACGACGTGCTATCACGCACTCATCTCCCAGACCACATAGCTAAGTATTTTAAAATCCTACTTATGTAGACAATCCTGAAAATTGTAAGGCGGACGAACTCACTAGAAAGGGTACGCGTTCTTTACTCTTTCCTGATGACGACATACCATCCGTCCCTATCGTTACTGTAAGCAGTTACCGAAGCCGTATATGGTCAACTGGCACAGGTTGCCTCTTAGATAAACAACTCTGGCCTTTGCTAGATCCCAAATAATACCAAAACTTTTTTGATAGGCCTCCTTTACAGCGACTTCTGTTATAGCTGCAGAGACGTTATGCAACTGCAATGCACTCTCATCAAGCAGATACAGACTTCTGCAACCCTAATCAATAACTTGGCCGAGCTGAGCAAGGAATCTATCTATCGCCACCCATATTATTATATTTTGTATATCTCGTCTACTAGGTATGTCTCCTATGTGCTCTTAACTTGTACATGAAAAATATTGAAGCCATCAAATATGGAGAAATGATTTTTGATTAAATAAATCCAGTTTTTTTCAGTAAACAACCGTGTAAGTGCTGCCCAATCCAATGTGTAACATATTCATTCAGTCGTTTTTACCAAACGAAAACATTCTCCGCAATTATTGATTTGTTCGCCTTTTTTAATTCAATAAAAGTCAATTCAAGCAGGATATTAAATTTTAAACTGTTTGACATGTTTATCGAATTGATTGGCTCGATTCGGAATGAAGCTCTATTTGAACTCGAGTTGAATTGAAACTTTTTGCCGTCAAATTGCACAGTTAATTATATTATTTTTGTGAATTGCAAATGTGAGTAAATATGTATAAACTAGTGACAGTTTTTTTTCACGGATACTAAATTTAGTGAAAATAACAATAAAAATGATTGGCATTCTTTAACCATTCAGAAGTAAGTATGTATTCTTTTATCAATGGAATGGTGGAGGGGGTTTAATCATTTGAAAGGCTCCACAGTCCAGGGAGGGCTGGGCACCTGGCACCATCTGTTGTTTTTGTTCCTTCCAGACCCGCACCTTTAACTTATTGGGATTCCTTGCCAGCTGCTTGCACCATTGCGATTGTAGTCGAAGGCTGTTGGGGCCGAAGTAATCGACGACATCGTGCAGTCCATACAGTTAGTCGTTCAAAGTCCTTCTCCAAACATCGACTAGTTGTATCCTTCCGTTTCTATCAATGTCATCGGCATATGCGACCAGTTGCACACATTTGTGGAGAATAGTGCCTGACGTTTGATTTGCACATGATCTTCTGGAGAATGATGGTAAAGACATCGTATGAGTACTTCACCTTGCCCAAACCTTTTGACACCAAAGGTCTTGGTGAAATCTTGCGTCTCGTTTTTTTCAGGATGCTTTGAAAAGTCGGGCAGGCAGTTCATTGGCACCGATAGCCCTATTGATTTTTAGTTTCGCGATTGCATGTTATTATTACAATGCAGTAAATAAATTCCGAGAATTCTCATCTAAGTATATTTCGAATTTCGTAGTAAAAAGTTAACATCAACCGCAAACCAGCAATATAAAAATATTTATATTACCAAAATTTTGGCTGAAAATGGCTCTCTGATCGACTAAATTACTCCTTAGGTGTGACAAACGTGTTAAAATGAAAGTATAGTCTCCCATAGTGTGGCACTGCGGCACATAGAGAGTCAACGCAAGTATTTACAACAATGACTAGTATTGTTCTCTTAAATGTGGAAAATTATAGATCATAGTTTTATGCCGATCGGAGTCGGCGAAGTTTATGAAGTTTATGAGCACTTATACTCGTTGAGCATTGTTAGCGACTTGTTAGAAGTCGGGCCATGAAAATGTTGTGCCTTACCGGGGCTTAAGTCCAAACCAAAGTTTAAGTGCTTAGGAGTCGACGCATATACGAATACGCGCCACAACCACCTAAAAAAACTTCAAATGACACAAAAAAAATCGTTCGCAATCTTAGCAATGCAGATACATAATAAAGCGATCAGTCAGCCCACTAATGGTTTGTGACACTCTTATAGACTAGTCCAACGCGATTCTTTGCAAGTAGCTGTCAACAATCAATTAACTCTGTAACGAATGCCTCAGAGTCTGGCTTTTAACTCATGCATAAAGCAAGAGCAGGTAGTCATGTATGCACAATTGCTTGCAGAATTTGAATGCACGTGCACAACCATCGATACAGTACGACAACAAAGAAGAACCAAGCTGGGGATGTTTGTGAATTAGAACTAAAGTCCGACCGTAGGTCAGTTTTTTGGCCAAAGCCGAATATGATGGTAGTAAGTGCGGCAAATATGGCCTACCCCTAAGATTTTATGAGATAAAACCATACATTTAAGTCTAATTCATGTATTTTTTCGTAAACAGTCTTACACATAATTTTTATATCATTCTTTAGAAACTTTTATTGAAATGAAAAACATAAAACCCTTTGTTATAAACAAAAACGAAAATAAACAACTTATTTCAGTTGTAAAAAAAAATACGGGTAATAAGAAGAATATGGGCCACCCTGTTTTTAAGAGGATCTTCGTTGTTAATTCCTAAATCCCAGGCATCCATAAGCCCTCTTTCCGTGGTTTTGAACATTTTTTTGACATTTAAGTGCGCGAAATAAACATAAAAAAACGGTTAAATTTCAATCAAGAAAACGTGTCAAATATGACTTACTGGGCAACACATGGGCACATGAGGTAGGCCATATTTAACATACTGTAATTTTTTCCCACTTCATAAACTTTTTATAAAAATAGTTTTAAAAAACTGTTACAACTTTACCAACAAATGCAAAGTTAAAACATTTAAGGAAACTTACAAAAAAGTACAGCAAAGTAGAAAGAAACGAAATACCGGCAGTCTCACCATACTTACCACGGCTATACCACTCTTGTTCGGTTTTCTTGGCAGCGAACTACCTACTTAGTATCAACTATTTATAACATATTCTGCAAGATGCTTTCGGATTATTTGGATTTTAGCCGCCATTTTTTATGTTCTTTCTATCTGAAATTTGTACAAATAAATTGCACGCTTTCAACAGCCCTCTTAATAGTTTACCAACCAAAGCAAAAAACACACCGTTCCTTCAGCTACTATTAACATATTAGTAAGGTTTGCGAAACCAAACAAACTCGGAGTCACTTGCTCATATATGTAGGTAGCAAAGAAAATTGGCACAAATACCATACTTTTTCTTTTACAAGTAATTTTACATTCGGCTTCAGCAAAATCTTCGGTCTCGGCTGAAGCCGAATGTTTTGACAAATGTGATACTTTAAGCCGAAGCCGAATGTTCGGCTGGATTGAAAGATCTGTTCCAGACTGCTGTGCTTTCCCAGAAGGATACGTTTGACGATCTACCATTCACATCATCAGTAGACCAAAAGATGTACAATCCTACACCGCTACTTTCTCTACTGCAGAAGAATGCTACCTAGCCTTCAGACTGTACAACACACACAAGCCACAGAATTACCCCACTTACAAATTTAATATCGAACTTACACAACTGCAGCTTATGAAGGCAATGGACAAATTATTAAATTCAGACGAACCAACAGCGCAGCGCAGTGCGTAGTTTTTTTTTGGTATGCATCACTGCCCAATACTGGCTATGTAGGTATAACACTAATCTCCGTGCATGACTAAAAAGCGGAACTAGTCTAGGGGAGATTGTAGTGGCCTTAAAGTAACTAATTAGGTTTTGTTTAGTCGTCTGTCTATGTCAAGGACATTCAATATCAAAACGAATACGTAGTTAAATTTCGCAACAATTGTTACTGCCTAAAGCTCTGTGCTTGAACTCACTACATTGTCTTGCCACCGCTGAGTCCAATCAATGTTAAGGAACAGCCTGAACGTTATTTGATTTGTACGCCGTTATGTAATTCCATACTACATCCCATCTGTTCCACAATATAAACAGTATCCGAGTAACAAACAAATTGATTACAATATCACAATTGCCAATTGTCAATGCAAAAGTAAGAGGACAAGAGATCCATAACCCATTCACAATTGAAACTATTTCGTGAGCTTAACTCAAAGCAAAGCGCCTCAGTTCCAATCATCCACAACGACAATGAGAAAAAATTAAAAGTAAGCAGAAAATTTAGCACAAGCGAACAACATCGTTACGGATTCACAAAATCTCAGCTCAGAGCTATTCATTCGAAAATGTTATTTAACCATCTATGTAGGCAGCAGAAGCTGAGCATGGTGGAACATGCGACGACGACATCCATTCAAGTACATCAAGTAATTGCAGTAAGGGGAGACACCATTCGCTCGGATATCTGATGTCCATTTTGCACCCCATAGCATGTGCACGTTGCACCTCACTTCATTAAAGATTCATGTCATGTAAGGGATTGTAAAAAGATTGTCGACCTCGTTTCTGATGCACTCAAGAGGATTTTTTTTTGGAATGGAAAAACTAAAATGTTGCACGGTTGCCTGGGGAATGTGTTCTCCTGCAATGTAATATTTGTGATATTTCATATAAAACTGAGCAGAGATCAAACACTTGGCAACCCTATTCGTTGGCTGAATGGAGAATTCGCAGTCGTACCTCTCACTCTCTCCCGCGGAGATGGACTTTCATCACTTGAGAAGGAAACAATTTGTCTGAGAGCTGCACAAATATACACACGAGCTTGCCGGCATTTTCGCTGCTCCAGACAATGGGCTCATTGGGGGCTGAGTTGTGTCCATAAAAGTCTGTCACGTGCATGCACACATTTATGGGAAAACATGTAAACATAAGCAGCGACCGGTTTGGCCTATGTAAATCCAGAGGAATTCATTTACATGAACTCTTGGTCCAAGGCAAGACCAGTTTTCCGTTGAAACGGAAGAGCTTATCAATGCGACCAGACAGACACATCAGAAACCGAAAACAAATTGTGAGCAAGTGGAGAGAAGTGTCTGCGAAGGAACTTCACTTCTTGTTTTTTGGGGGTTTCGTGTGGTTCCGTTTTTCGCGCAGATTTTGAACGGTGCGTGGGTGCAAACGTTGCTTCCAATAGAATAAGTTAAATTGATGCATCATCTACTGTGCCGAAGCGATAGACCTAACCGTTCCCTGCAAGGTAGGTATCCAAAAAAGGATTGATCGGTGGTCTTGTTCATATTCCAGTTGCGACTATCACCAAACAAAACTCCTGTCTTTTTTTTACAATGTTTGGAAAGCGAAAGCTCCGCGATCAGCTTTCACTCCAGAACCTCGTACTCAGCTTAAAAAAAAAACTAAAGACGCACCTCTCATCTCCTCCCTCGGTCTGTCAAGAAGGGAAATGCACATCTCATGATCTCCCGGCATACATCTTAATTAAAGTACCCACAAAGGCAATAAAAAGACGATCCGACAATCATCAGCCCATTCCAAGTTCGTCTACCAACACGAAACAACCCATAAAGTCGGGCGGCGTCTTAAATTATTGAGAACATGTAATTTTGTCTTTCCCTCTTTTGCATGCATACCACACCGCACACAAACATCAGCTCTCGGCATGCCAATTATCAGTAAATGGTAAACATTGGCCTCCCGTTCTATTTATTATGCCAGCTTTTCTCTTCTCCGCTTTTTCTCTTCCACAACGCTTTCTGTTTATTCGTATTGATAATCACCTGATTGTAGGATTTCCTAAAGCTGTACTCACTCTCCGTCCCCAGCATTCTTATCAGCAAGGTAGACTCGTCGATCCACACAAGCTCGTCAAAGTGGACGGACGACTAGCGAAGGCATCAATTGGATGTCGCTGGAAACAAGCCATTCGAACAAAACTAACGATCGCCGCATCTGTTCTCGATCAGTTAGCAGAGGCCGTTGTGGAGAGTGGACCCACAGTTTGCTAATATTTCCCGTGCGATCGTCAGTCTAAAATGGACAAAAAAATTATTAATTTCGGCGCCGGACCGGCGAAACTTCCTGAAGAGGTGTGAAAACACATAGATTTCGAGTTTGTTGCACTTTCTTAACTGTGTGATTTCTTTTCAGGTCTTGAAAGAAGTCCAGAAGAATCTGATTGACTACGATGGCACAGGCCTGAGCGTGATGGAAATGTCCCATCGTTCAGCTGGATATTTCAAAATCAACGAAACAGCTCAGAATGACTTACGTGAACTAATCGGTGTGCCACCTAATTACAAAATCCTCTTCATGCAAGGCGGCGGTACTGGAATGTTTGCTGCAGTCTGTTTGAATTTAATCGGCCGAACAGGCACTGCCGACTACATAGTAACAGGTTCATGGTCAGCAAAGGCGGCAAAGGAAGCCACACAGTATGGCAAAGTGAATTTAGTGCTACCGAAAATGCAAAAATATACCACAGTCCCACCACAAGAGACATGGAATCTGGATCCCAACGCGTCGTACGTCTACTACTGCGATAATGAAACAGTCGACGGGGTAGAATTCAATTTCGTCCCAGACACAAAGGATGTCCCGCTGGTCTGTGATATGTCATCCAATTTCCTTTCGCGTCCCATCGATGTCAACAAGTTCGGAGTGATTTTCGCTGGTGCACAAAAGAATTTCGGCACTGCCGGCATTACAGTGGTCATTGTACGAGAGGATCTATTGGGACATCAGTTGCCTGTAACACCATCTATATTGAACTTCTCCATTGCGGATAAAAACAATTCCATATACAATACCCCACCGACTTTTATGTAAGTAGTCCATGCAGCCATCTCGAATGGGGAAAGTGTACTCGTTTTTTTTTTAATTAACTCTCGTCGCTGCAATTAGAATTGTTTACCGCACGTGTACAATGTGCTTTCATACGCCGCGCTGATTAGGTTAGATTAGGGTCAGATCCCGGAAAAAGAATACAGCCACACGAGTAAGAAGTGACCAAGTTATTAATTTATTCACTCCCGGTAGCTGAATAGATAACGCGAGGCGGGTGAGGTTAAGAAGCTGTTATAAATGGGATTTAAAATGTGAAGCGAATTTATTAGGTGTCGATGGAATGGACTTTGACACCAAAGAGTTGAGTCCCCGAAAGCACAATAACCGGATTATGCTAGATTCGAAATGTGGACAGATAGAAATTTGTTGTCGTCTGGACGACTTAACCAATCGCTTCAGTGGCGATGAGTATGAAGTGATGCTTCTTATGAAATACTCAGTATCTTTGGAACTTGTTTTGCTGCGACCGGAAAGTGATGCGAATTTAGATAAGACAGTGAAATGATCTGACAACGATGTTTGGTAGATCTCAGGCGTTCTGATAGTGAGAAAAATAAATGCAATAGTAAAGTAAGAGATAAGAGTTTTGTTGTGTTGACAAGTGTTGTTTTTGTCATTGAACTGCATCGCGGAAAAATATGTTGTTGCTATGAATCTCGGAAAGTGAAAAACAATTGATTACCATTTTGCACCACTCGGACAAGCACTTCGGCCGTGAACTACATACGAATTGCTTACGCATACAGCACTCAAATGGCAACAACACCCTTGGGAAGTAGATTATGTTCGAATTCGAAAACAGAGGAATCTCCCTTGCATTTCGACTTCAATAAAACAAATTATTGGCATCCACCCGTTTTCGAACACCTAAATAAAATCACATCCGCTTTCTATTTCCAGTGTGCACGTTACAAGCCTAGTCTTCAAATGGATCAAACGAAACGGTGGCCTTAAAGGAATGTACGACAACTCAATTGCAAAATCAAAACTTATATACGATGCGATTGATCAGTCGGGTGGCTTTTACGTCTGCCCAGTGGACAAGCCGGTGAGATCTCGAATGAATGTACCTTTCAAAATTGGTAGTGCTGCTGGGAACGAAGAACTGGAAAGTGAATTTCTGAAACTCTGCGAGACGAAGAACTTAATTCAACTCAAAGGACACAGGCTTGTCGGCGGTATCAGAGCATCACTTTACAATGCAATGACGGTGGCTGAAACGAAAGTGCTTGTCGATTTGATGATCAGCTTCTTCGAGGAAAAGAAAAAATAAATAACACGACATTGTGGTACTGTATTTCAATTTACTCATAAGAAAACGCAATAAATGTCATTCACAATAGATTTTGGGTTTTGAAAATATCATCAAGCATAGCCTCCAGGTATTCGTTGGTGCCTCGTAGATTATCCACGACTTTCTTTGCCCACACAAAGTACTCCTTACGACGTTGCTACACAAAGAATATGAAATAGTTTCAAGTGATCGCATAGTTTTGATTGTTCTTACCTCCGTCCACCCAACGGGCAATGCGTTTTGCAAGTCCCTGAGATTATCCAACTTATCGCCTAATTTCACTAACTTTGCTTGTTTGCTTGAGTCAGCCGCATGAACGATTTGCAAACGTTTACGTTCCTCCTTGGGCAGGATCTTGTCATCGGTGACCTCTCGCACAATATCGCAAACATTCTTGCCAAATTGCTCCTCAATTTCTTCAAAACTTGTTTCTGTATCCTCCACGGTGTCATGGAGAAGAGCTGCTTGCAGTACTTCTTCGTCTTCAACTTTACCCTCAACCGCTAGAATTGTTGCAACATTAATAGGGTGATTTATGTACGGCGTTGAATTTGTATCTCTTCTGCGTTGATTCTTGTGCTTGTGGGCAGCAAATTGAACACATTTCAGTAAGTTTCCCAATTGGTTCATGTTTTAACTAAAGCTTTGAAGAAAGTTCACTTATTACTACTAGTGCTCGCTAGGTGGAACTGCTAAAAAGCTCAACCGCCGAAGCTTCTTAGGTGACAAGTGTCAAATTTTTTGGATTGTCGGAAGATTTTTAAACAGCTTGGAATGGAAATGTAATGTAAAATATTGGATTTGAATGAGATTACAAATTGTTCATTACAATACCTTAAAGACTGCGTGCTTCTTCAATATATGTAGTTGACGATTGACGATTAGTACAAATTTGTTCTCCGTTTTCTTATATTTTTTAGTGCAATGGCAGTAGTTTCTCCGATTTGGCGGCGATTGGGAGCTTTGAGTTGACTAATTCGTAGTCTGGGTTGCCAAAGATATTTTGCTTCATTATATGGATTGCTTTTACATAAGTGCTTTGTACTAATATGCATCGCAGTCTCAATTGGGTGGGGAGGGGTTTTAAATTTAATTGTGTAACTGGAGAGCCATATTGCCTTCCGTTTCTGACGACAACTGGACAAAAGCAACTTGTGCTCATCAGATTTCAAGAAACATGTTATACGGCCGCTTGTACACCTTTACTCAAATTATTTTTAAATTCGCAATTTTTACACTTGACATCAACCGAGTTGCGACTCCTGTTAAATTGTTGCACTTTCCACTCTTCCTCACAGAACAACACCAGAAATAAGAGAAAAAGTCATACATTTCTGTCCAACTCTAAGAAGACAAAAATAAAGCAGTTAAAAAAAGGTGGCCCGTGGCGTTGTGGGTATGTGCGTCGACCCCAATCTCGGCGTCGTAGGTTCGATTCCTGCTCTTCGACGAAAACAATTTTCACGACCCCACCTCCTTCGAGTCACTGACAATGCTCAAAGAGTATTTCCTTCCTAGAAAAAGCTTCTCAAACTTGGTCGTTCGGCATTAAACTGTAGGTCCCTTCTACTCGTGAGAGAACAATAGCACGCACAACACGAGTGGTTGCTGAGAAGCTAGGCCCTGGCCCCCTACGGGCTGTGGCGCCACCCATACTATTATTATTATTAAAAAAGGAAGGAGATAAAAACGAATACGGGTAATCTCAGCAATGCTCAAGCACGCGCAACACGGGCATTGAAAAATCAGCGACGAATTTAGCGTGTGTAAAACGGCCATTTCAACTTGTCATATTCGTCATTCATCTAATGTTGAAGAAAAGTTTTGTACAATGAGTACTTTTACACGAGCTAAATCGGACAGCAAGCTTTCCCATCTTGTTGGCAAGAAAGATGAGAGATAGGAAAAGCTTCACCTCCCTTGCCAAAAGATTTAAAAGCTTACTGTCCGGTTTAGCTTGTGAAAAAGTACCCAATGTTCGCGCTATATTGCTGAGAGAATACCGTATAAACGTCCTTTAAATTGATTATGCAAAAAAATGTCCACATATTCAATTTTAAGCGTAGATAAAGGCCAATCGCTATTGCTCGTAAATGAGAAACACGTAAGAGTTGTTAACGTAACAATAAGCGATGTTAATTCAACCGACACACTATCGACCCAGATTTTACTTCGAGTAAACCGTCTTCATGGTCAACCAACTATTGATTGTGAAGGATAATGGAGGGCCGAGATAATGGAATTATCCTCTGTTATCTCAGATTGTTGCTGGAAGAAGTTTGTTGGTTAAAACCAAAGTCCATTTCCGACTCTAGGTCCACGAAAAAAGGAAGACAAAGAAAAAGAGATATTGTTTCATAGTCCCAAGAATGTGAGGGAGTGAATAACGTTAACGTCTACATCACTTATAAAGTCCAGGAGACCGAGAGTCTAAGGCCTAAGACAAATCTGGAACTGACACTTCGGCATTACTGCTCGGCTTCATTAAGCAATCTAAACTAAACATGAAACGATGTACTTATTCTATCCTATTCTCACATAAGTCGTCGAAAATAAGACTAGGAAGACATCGGTGCCGGAAGGAAACAGAGAAGGTTTGGTGCGTTTTCTTCATCCACCGAGCTTATCAATTAGAAGCTGTGCCTTCTAAAGGGTTCAACTTATTGACTGCTATTTATTGTATTCTGGATCAATGCCAACCGTGAAGCAAACTGGAACTGGAGCCCAGTAAGGTTGTAGCTTTTGTTCTTGGAGTAAATAAAAAAGCTGAGTTGAGTGAACACAAACCATTTTATTCAGTATTTTTAAACAAATACCTAAAGGACGAAAGAAACCCAAAAACTGTTTCAAACAATTCCTTTTGATTTGAAAATTGCATCGAGTTCTTCTTCTAACTGCTTATTCGTCCCACGAAGTTGGTCCACGATTTTCTTTGTGTGACAAAAATAGTCCACCCGATCACTCTGTAGACACACACAGAAAGTAATTCAAAATGATCTTAATCATAGCAATTTAAAAGCTCTAACTTACACAACTCCATCCGATTGGAAGAAATTCCAGCAAATGACGAAGATTATCTAACTTCTCAGCCAGTTTGACAGCCAGTTTGATAATTTTTGCTTGTTTGCACGCTTTTTTTGCTGAAAGGATTTGCTGTTGTCTTCTTTCGTTTAGTGGAAGCTTCTCGTCGTCAGTTACATCGTATACGATGCGACACACCTGTTCACCGAACTTCTCGCCAATATCACCGAACGATGTACGGGTGTCCTCGACGGTGTCATGGAGTATAGCTGCCTGTAGTAGTTGGATGTCATCCATTTTACAATCGGTGGCCAGGATTTTCGCAACGTTGATCGGATGATTGATCACTGGGGTACGGTGGGGATCTTTTCGAGTTTGATACCTATGACGGCGTGCAGCAAATTGCAAAGCCTTCATAAAATCTCCGAGTTTAGACATTTGTAAATTGAATTGCAAGCGTTTTTTAATTAAAATACCCGACAAATTTGGAAGGTTTTATGTAAACCACCTTTTTGCAAGAAATTTCGAAAATACGGGAAGAGGTCCAATTTAATTGATTTCCGTTTTAAAATGAAATTTAGATTCACAAATTTAATGAAATAAAAATCAATGAAAAATGAAAAACAAAATTATTGTTCCATTTTTAATGCAAAGTTTGTATTGGATAGCCACTACTCAGTGAAAAATGTGTTCTTTTTTGTTAAAAATATTTGCATAAGTCTATCTTGAAGGACTAGCTTGGATACGATATTCTCAAGTGCAGTCATAAGATGATACGAGGGCGTAGAACTGATTTTTGGTGTCTTCTCTATTTTCTGCACGGACAGGTCAAAATCAAAACTACCATATAATTGAACTAACAGAATCTGGGTATCTATTCCCATTTCCAGATCCGGTCCCAGCAAACTCCACTCAGTCGTAGTCACTGGGGACATACGCACTACAGAGCGCAAGGATTGAAATACGTTTAAGAGACACGCCACGAATACACCAACAGTCCAAATCGTAGTCGATTATTTCGCGAAGCTGCAAGTCCGTGGCAACACGCCCGAGGCAAATATGAAGTGCAGTTGCTAAAATTTTAGCTGATATTTTTTTTTTTTTTTTGTGCCAGTGGTAGCCCGTGGCGTTGTGGGTATGTGCGTCGACCCCAACCTCGACATCGTAGGTTCGATTCCAGCTCTGAGCGACAAAAATAATTTTCACGACCCCACCTCTTTCGAGTTACTGACAATTCTCAAAGAGTATTTCCTAGGTAGGTCCTGGCCCTCTATGGGCTGTAGCGCCACCCATAGAAAAAATTTGTTTGTGCCAAGCTTCTAACCTCAATTCAAAATAATCGCAACACTCTGTGAAGCATGTACATGCCTTCTGCTCACTGTGGAAGCATTTAGAGGTACATCTTGCTTTCACGCAGCTTCTTACCTACTTACTTAGGTGGTGCCCAGGGGTAAACCGGGGCTCAACTAACAAGACGCACTCCAAGCCGGTTGAAGTCCTCTTCAATTTGTGCACGTCATCTTCTAGGCTTCCTCTACTACGTTATGATCAGAAGACTCTGCGGACCATTGATGCCCATTTGCTCTACATGTTCTAGCTATTCTAATTGTTGTGCTAATTTTTGACTAGGTCGATGTCGCTGCACAGCTCGTATAATTTTTGTTGTGAACTCAGTACTCAGCTCAGTAATTATTCTCAACGTCACTGGCGTGGCGTGGAGTAATCATCAACGCGTAATGGACTGTCAAATTTTACTAAGTACTTTCTACTCAGTAACTGTTTAATAATTTGTTTTCTTGGTGCTTCGCGTGTAAAAGTGTTACTGAGCTGAGCAAAGATTAAAAAAAAAACACGCCTAATGTCCCTTACTAGCTCAAAGCTCCAGCTATCGATTGTGACCTTCCATCCAATTAATTGATGTTGTGTATCCCGTCTTGTTGATAGCGTATACCATTGCCATCATTTACTGCTAAACCGATTTTCACAGCTTTAGTTTCGACACTAGCGAACGAACAATTGAGAGCTCGTTTTGTTCTGCTCTATATCATTGTCATTGACGTATGCACCGTAGTTGCACCGGCTTTTGAATGACTATGCTTCCGGTGTTTAGCGTTTAAGTTTCGCACAATTCGTTAAATGCGATGTTAAATAGATCGCGTTACAGAGCATCATCTCGTGCAAGTCTTCTTTTGACATTTAAGATCTCGATGAGTACGTTATCGACCTTGATAGAGTAACGAACGTTCTCCATTGTCACATAAAACAATTTGACGAGTTTGGCATGTCCTGGCCCGAAACCAAACTTCACACAATGTTGCTAATAGGATCTTGTATCCAGCATCCTGACTGATGCTTTTGTGTTTTGCAGCTGAGAGTGTGTCCTTTCTTATGGATCGCAGCATCCCCACGCTGTAAATTGGTAGCGAGGTATTTGTAATGTATTGCCAATGGAAATGCAATGTGCTAGAGTAGGCATGGTCTCGTGTGCTCGAAATTTGGTCGAGGTAGACTGTTGTAGATAAGTTACAAGAATTTACTTTTTCCATAATAAAAGTGTGTTAAAACGTAGGGAGGCTCTTGCTGATTATGCCTCTCTCCCTCTTAGAGTTCAGTCCGTTCTATGTGCAAAGTGTGATTATCTTACCATGTTAAGATAAGACTTTTTTAAAGATAAATCGACAATCATGTGCATACAGGATGAAAATAGTTTCTGTTTTGAGTTTATCGATTATTTATCGGCGGCATGCGTTTTCTAATTATAACTTATCTTATGCTATTTTTTCAATGGTCACTCCTGCCGTGGCGGCAGGAAAAACCCACAGCGACAACACTGGCAGCAATGATGTAAGATCGTGAACTGCGGGAAGTTCGCATCAACTATCCCCACTCAAGGTTCGTCTTCCCATAGAAGTATACAAATGCACCAGTGTTGAGTTGAGTATGTACAGACTAGAGACCGGTTACCGGCTCGTCTTACATAGGCTTAGCTAAATTGTTGCTGCTATCGCTAATACATATTTTGGCGAAGCATGCCCGGCTTAATTTCTTTGATGCGAATCTAAGATCGACACCAAAGAAATTGTAAACCAATATCACAATAAGATTAAACAAACAAATCGCTTGATAAGCAATTGTTTGGAGTTTTGTTTTATATACAAAAACAGTTGCTAGACGCGAGTCTAATGGGAACCAAATAGATAAATGAGGGGGTTGTCTGAATTAATTTCAGCGTTGTCGACTGAATTGTGTTAGGCTGTTCATTTTGTCTACTGCGTACTTGATATTAGTTAGTAAGTCTTGCACAGAGAAAGCGTTCCTTTTGTATTGTTTTTGCAAAAACGTTCATGTGTACATACCAGAAGCGCTTTTAAATCAGTGTTGCCGGTGAGGACATTCTTATCTGATAAGATGTTCTTTAGTACTACTTCGATCTTTTTATGGATTGCATTAATCGTTTAATCGTCTGTAGCTAAAATTGTACCCCCCAGATTTGTCAATACTTTGTGACCTCTGCGACATGAAGAATAGAGAAGGTACCCTACATTTTCTTGGCGTTTGTCCCCATTTTAAAAGAGTCAGAGAGAAGTCAATATTCGGAAAATATGTGTTAAACGATAGACGAAGCAATGAATATTTCAAATAGAGAAAATGGGTGGAATGTCTTGTATGATTACTCAGTGGCAGCACTTAGTTACAGAAAGCGGATCATAGAAGGAGATTTTCAATGGAACACTTAAGTTTATATTAGGTCTGTTCGCGTACCCATAAAAAGTGGTATAAAACCACGAAAATCTGCAAAAGTCTTTGCCCGTGTGACAAAAATATTTATTGTGTGGCAAATATGCGCTCTCTCGCGAAAAAAAATAGTTTTGTCAAATCAATTGTTTTGCGAAAAACTAGAATTTTTTTTTGGCAGTTTTTAAAAAGTTTCGAATTGGTTTTTGTTGTTTTTTGAATTCGTAGCTCGTAAGAAAAAAACCAAATTGAATTCCAATAAAATCATGTTTCTTTTAATTTACAAGTTTTGTTGGAACTGTTGACATATGGCATTTCTCACATCATGAAGAACGCAACAAGTTCTTAAAAACACAAATTACACAATTGGTTGGATTGCATTGCCGTACTTTCTTCACCTTTTGTTCACTCTTTAAAACTTGATAGTCTTCACAATTTGGTGCTGAAATTACTGGAACAGCCCTATTTAGTGAACTTTGGCCATCTACCAGCAACAGGCCAAACTGTTTATGATTTAGTGATCTTTAAATTAAAAAAAACATTCATCGAAAATAAAAGTCAAACCAAAACTGACCAACTAAAACGAATTTCTTCATCTTATGGCGCTATAGCCCGTATTAAATTTGGGCCTCAGTTTAAAAGCCTCTCCAGCTGGCACGATCCTTAGCAAGCTGCCTCCAATTTCGCACTCCAAGTTGGTTGGCCCTTTTCCACTTGAGTGCGCCATCATAAAACTAACTACTTCGTTTTAATAGAGCCGTAGGACACTGCAGTGTTATGGGTCGTCCCTATTTGTGGTGGAAATATAATATCATTTGATATCACTTGGTAGTACCAACACGTTTTAGACCTAAAAATCTTTGTCATTACCCTCAAGGTGGGTTAGCTTGGCACAACTTTTTGGCACGTTAATCAGTAACAGATAGATGCCTTCAGGAGCCGTATGTAATTACTCCACAGACCATTGATCTCATTAGGATGTGAACTTGCGCTAAAGCTAGCTTTCCTTTACAAGCCGTGTCCTGTCAGCGTTCGACACAATGTTAATATTCATTAGTAACAATTGAATTGAAATGTTGTCCGAAGTAGCAAAACTGAATTCCATCCGTAGGTACATACTTAGAGAGTGATACTTGGGGAGCGATCTTACGGTTATTATAGTCGTCGAGCTATTATTTGAGCCAAGGACATGCCGGGCGAAAAACTTCTTTGCCAGCCTACCTAACTTTCCAAAGAAGTTTTACGAAATAACTTTCATTCGAGTTTTCAAAAGCGAAGTCGCCAAACTTTGAATTTCACTCTTCGCAAAAAACCTACATCGGCATCACCAGCCATCATAATTTACTATCGTTTGCATGTACTCATACTGAGCAAAAAACTTACTTAAAGAGAAGTAAATGGAAGAAATGGAAGCAGGAGAGCTTTCAAACAGCTGGCTGCCTGTGAGTTTATATACGTGTTCGTGTATGTACGCGACAACTTTAGATCCGCCGTCTCCATTCTCCATTCCATTTGTTTTTAGTTTAAAAATAGCGCGCGTTCGATAGACAGAACGTTTCTAATCGGCCGGTATTACAGTTTTGTGAGTGAAGGAAATAGTTTCCTTTTGTGTCCGAAGTGAATAACTAAGTATCAAGGTAAATAAATTTATTCAGTTGTGACTCCTTAAGTATTGTAGGGATAATGTAACTTTCTAAGTGTTACCGACTTTCGTTGCAAACTTGTTTTCCCCTATTTTTTATGTATTACACGTCAGAGGGCATTCAGTACATGTAAGTATGTATGTACGTATATCCGAAAAAGATATTCCGGTGTAGAGGTGAATTCAAAGTCACGGAGGAGTGTCATACATTGAGTGACGAGACTTTTTAGGGTGCAACTGTGATATTAACTCTCTTTGAGTCATATGTTGTGCGATGTGCTTTTTCTTGTTATTTTCCAACTGATTAAGATACTGTTTTTCATCAGATTCTTATCGTATTACGTTATCTCGATAAATCCAGTAAGCTCTCCATCACCCCATTCACGTCAAGTACACTGCACAATGTGTGTGCAAGTACACGCTCGGACGTAGCAACATCCTAATCGATGATTAGGAAGTTAAATTGTATTCGCAACGCTATCTGTTGCATCCGAGCGGGCACACATGGGCTGTCTTGCTATCAATTAAAATGTGGGATTCCGGCCAGAATTCTTCTGCGAAAGGTCATCGCTGTGACACTTAGTCACGTTTCGAGACTTTGCGCTTGTGATTTAATTGAATTCAATTAAAGTGTATCGCAGACTTCTCTATGAATTTACTTGTGTCAAGGATGACCGACTCTTCCGCATAATGTAGGTAATTGGTGTGAGTTGAGGGTAAATGCCCTTGGAGTGGCAAGTTCAAGGGTGGAACTGTCTGCAGAGTGTTGGCTGCTATGACGTATTACTTTCACTACGAACGCTGAAAAGTTCTTTCAAAGTTCTGTTTCCTTTTGTGTCACATGCATTTACGTCACGAACATCTGTCTAAGTTTGTTGGGAGCTTTGTACATTTTTCGAAGTTCTCAAATCAAGGTTGTGACCGGCTAATTGGTACCACTGCCCTGCTTCCTCGGTTATTGAACTGATAAATAATTTACAGCCTTTTCATTGCGTTTAATTAATAAAGGGTGTCATAAACGAACTCGCAAAAGCTTCGCCGGACGTCACTGAAAAGCATCGCACGATACGTCATAATTTTGTCAAAATGATGACAAAACTTGATTTCAAGGAACTAATTTGGAGTCATCAAAAAAGAGGGTCTCCCCTTGTAGACATCTGAGCGTGTTGGTCTTCAATAGCTAGATTTGACACTGGGCTGTCAAATTGAGTTGATCACTGGTAATTGAATGAAATGAAAGCGTCACAGTAACAGGTTGAACAATAAATTTGTTTGTGGTTCAGCAGATTAATGGAAATTGTGTCAATAGAATTATTTTAGCAGTTTATTCTTGAAAAAGTTGAAAGGGCATCTAAATGATAAATATCGTGGCGATTGCTATCCGAAATAAATTGAATTATTTGTAGCATGTTCATATTATGAATCTGGTGTCTGAACTCGATAAATTGATTGGCTTTGCACAGATTGTTCATACTTCTGGAGAAATCAAGTGCAAATTGGTACTCATCTTCCCTTGAACACCAGGATAGCGAATATTTGACAAGAACACTTCTTGTAATTCATCATTATTTCATCACCACGATAATGGTAGCTGCTCACGAAATGTTACAGAAAAGAATTAGGGGAAAATGGAAGGTGTAGTTGGTGTCAAATGTCTCTAAATTACTCACTTCTGATCTTCAGTCATATTAGGTGTACGTGCTTCAGGGCTTTATGATCCTAATACACATATATATTATACTCGACAAGATCTTCGGTGTTGGGTACATAGACGTTCATAGCCTCTCTTCTAACCGTTCTGAACGAAACCAGGCCTAAAGGTCGCACGCTGAACTTTTGGCTTTTTGAAGCGATCAGAAGATCAGCTTTTCAAAACCTCTATTCGACAAGGATGATCGCTGTATCAGTCAACTGCATCTTAAGAAAAAGTGAGCAGTGCTTAAAAAACTTAAGTAACATACTTACATTCAAAGATTCCTTCTTAGGTCGCCTAGTACTTATACGTATCACTTCTCTAAAGTTTTACCAAAAATGTGTCACATGGTATATAGCGTCTTATCTAGATTTATTGCTTTTATATTCATGGATTGTCTAAAGATTATATACAAAAATGTACATTCAATCAATTGTTAATTGTATATTTTTTTGTCTGCCTTGCAATCAATCTTAGTATCTTCTGCAATCGGTCACGCAAAATTCAAAAATCATTGACCTCGAAGAAATCGCCATTGTTCATGATAAGTGGTTAGCTTAGGTAATGTTCATTCTAGTGGCTGGCCGAAGGCAATGTCTATTGTCCTCGATATTTGTTTAAAAAGTATGTATCTTAATGCCACTAATGTCCTTTAAGCCCAACTAGGCTATTGTTCAGCTTTGACATCGTATCCTGCGGTAAATATACAAAGTTCTACCCTATGCACTTCTTTGATTGGCCTTACAGTTCAGAGAGCACATGACACCTCAGTTAACCAGCGCCCGTGGTGAGCGTTTTACCAATCACTTGATGACGTAGCTTCGATAAGTCACATTCAGTCAACATCAACTCTGACTAAGTCGAAAAGAAAAAAAATCCCAATTGATAGAAAATGTTTGTCATCTGTTTTGAATAATCGTAATTTTGCCACGAATTGGTGAAACTGAATTCAAACAACCACAAAGCTCAAATGGGTTCCAATTAAATCCCAAACCTGACTTGTGAAAGATATAAATTATATATCCATGGTGCTGACTTGGCATCACCGGCATGTGAAAGACACAAAAACTGTCCCACTGATTAAATCTAAATCGCAATTCATTATTAGCTCATCCCGTCATAAAATCCGAGGACAAGCCAATTTGTTTACGTGATTGTTTGCTTGTCGATTGCCAGGGGTTGTTCAAGACGAAATCACGTTGATTTAGCCAGCATGTAGACATGAGCTGCGTAAGCAAATTGCGTCATCCCCCAACTTCCATTCTCCTGGTAATAGATCCAGTCATCGGTTGACCGGAGAAGATAAATGTGTTTATGTGCCGAAATGGAAATTGAACATGTTTTTGTTTCGGTAGTAGACATTTTGAGAACTCAAGCTTATTTGATTTCGAATGTCCTTTTACCTAATTCTTGTCTTTCCAATCGTTCGATAACACCGCAGTTGTTGCCATACACACAATTCATGATTCATTGGTTTATGTGATTTCTTTTTTGATAATCGTAGCATTCAAGGCTGAACTTGTGATCTTGACACTGGAAAATTTCTCTAACAACTATTAGTGATGTATAAATTCATAAGCACGCTTAACAAACTTATCAACTACCTCCTTGTTGGCACGTCACCTTTGCGGAGTAAAGGCCAAGAAGATAATGGTTCATAGATGTTTGTTCCAACAAATGTTGGGTTTCTATTTTTAGTCCAAAGCATAATCGACGCATAATGTTATACTGAGGTTATTGATGTTAGCAGAGAAAATCCAAAATAAAGTTAAACGGGCGTTTGTTGCCAAATGGATACAAGAAAGAAATATTCTGCATTATGCAACTAGTATGACGATGGAAGGCATTCTCTTTGTTGACTTAAGACTCTATTGAATATCGTTCATAATTATTAAGTGATTTGTTCCAAACAAGAGTTGCTCTAGTTCAACATCCACTTCACGGGCTCTCATCAAGACTTTACCTAATTCACTCGTTGTTTTTTGAGAGCTTGTGAAGGCATTCCAAAGTGTTGTAAATGACTAATTTATAAAATCTCTCGAAATTTTTAATTCACGTGTGACGTGGGTTAATTGTGATTTGTACTACAATATATTTTTCACGAAAATAGAAAAATGTCTCCGACGTGGCTTGTAAGTCGCAACCGTTTGCATCAAATTCCACCAAATTTTGTTAACGTTCCTTGATCAGATTGCATGTAACGGTATCAAACTAAAGCGTCAGGCTGCGACCCAATTACAAGCCCTTCACAAGATAGACTGCCAAGCATTTTTTATTATCATATTATTGCTCGATAATGAAGAGACCTTGTTATTTGTGTCGGAAACCATCCTGTGAACAACCCTGAGCTATCAGCTGTCAGTATGTGATGTTTTCTTGCCGACAACATGCTACCGGGGAAATGTCACAAGAGTCACATATTTCGCGTGGCTGTAGTGGTCACTTTCGTATTGAATGCCTTGCCTTTACCTTCAAAAATTGCAGAAGAAGTGCAATTGTAGACACTTGAACCCCCGGGAAAAGTGAATACTTGGTATTATTTTCACAATAAAAATTATTTTCCTGGAATAATTAAGCGACTTCACTGCATTTGATATTGAAAATTACCTCAAACAACTTTTTTCCCGTTCAGACTGAAAAACGTGAACCTTCCTAAGAATCCTCTTCGATTTAGAAAATCCAATACCAGACACGAGGAAAGAAATGATATGTATTAGCTGCCAATGGCATGACATATAACGATATCTAAAAATAATTCCACTTACATTTCCGTAGTAGCAACACGCTTCAAAACTCTCTCCTCGTTCGATAAGGTATGCTCAAATCTTACCTAATTCGATTTGGTTGCTGTGACAATTTATGATGCTTCTGACGCCAACATGTCTTAGATATGTATGTTCCCTAAAACATTCCTCGTCAATCTGTTTGATAGCTCTCCGTGATAAGATTATGTTTGCCATCTCTGTACGTATGTTTGTAGGTATTGCAGTTTTATATTTAGCCGACAGCAGTAGTAAATATATAAATCTATGTATCTATAAATAAAACAAACGTAACACTGTTTTCAGTCAGAAATTGTTTTCTTTTGTAATTGTATTATATTTAATAAGATGTACAACTTTGTTTATGTTTCTGTATCTAAATATTTTCCGTTTTGTAATTATTTGTTCTTGTCCAATTTAATTTGTTTTCAGTGTTCGTATACGTTTCAGACACAAATTATACAAATCAAAATTTGCACTCTGTACAATAATAAATTTTAAAAAATATTTCAGCATTTAATTGGATAACACCCTCCTCAAAATTCCTGCTTCCAATCAACATTCCTTAGAAGGAATAACAAAAAATTTCAACCGTTATTGTTAAAAATAGGCAAGACTTTTTTTAAGATTTTACTTAAAACTAACACCTGTCTGTACTTGCTTGGTTTACACACTAAATGCATGCATGCTTTAGCTATTGATTTTATGCTTACTTACGTCGCTTTTAAGAACAACCCCTTTGAGAAGGAAATTGAAAGAAAAAAAAAAATGTGCATGTGTACAATGGAATTAATTTGTGATGACCTCTAATCTGTGTCAACTGAGGGATTTTGTGGTTAGTCTTATTTGATCGTGCATTGTCACTGTTACTCAAATTGAGTTTGCTTCCGATTTTCACAAGGCTATTGGTACACGGATATTATGTCGATTTTGAGGCAACATATTCTCGCGAAAGTAAGAAATTACGCTACAGATAAATTAATAGACTATTTTTATATTTTGTTTGAATGTTTGTTGATTTGTGAATAGCTGCTTGAAATGTTCTTTCAATTTAACGGTAATGCACGTCCATCAGTAGAGTAATAAGACAATACATTTTGGGGTGTAATTCACTGTCGCATTTTTTCAGATGTAAAGGGCCGCTGTTGTAAATGAAAATAAGTGAACACGTTTAAGATTTTTGTTGGGTTAACAGTGTAATTTTTTCAAGTTCCTATATAATTAAAATGAATCAATGAAATTTGAACGTACTTATGCAGGCATTCTGTCTATTTTATTATATTTTAATGTAATTTTTAGAGGCTTCAATAAGATTTAGAAGTGCAAACAACTATTGTAAGTGTTTACAGGTGTTGTACACAGCAAGGTGTTTGAAGTTCTGTGGTTATCACAGTGTTGCTGTCAGTAGTGGCATTTACATATATTGGATCGAACGTAAATCGTCTGTTTCAACTAGTGCCATGAAACATCGAATTTAGAACCAGAAATTAAACTGGATTTTTATAAAGTATTCACAAGACAATCAAATCATATATTTACACAAGTGTGTACAAACAATGTGTGATTATTCTTTAAATTCATCGGTAGGCAAGGGCGAAATCGGATTCGGATATATCTCTAGTAGTTGATTTCTGGTGGAAACACCTGCTATTGCCGCGACCATGACTATTGAAGGAATAGAACGCATGTGGATAGGACTTGGGTACAAAATAATAGGCTAAAGGCTATTCGTCGGCTACTTCAACCCTCTTGTAATATAAATACTGGGGCTGCGATTGCTGGGGTATATTTGCTGGCGCGCCACTAGAGAGTTGCGGGCCACTAGTGCCCTTACCCTACACAAATTAGAATTCAACTTTACTCCGCGTAATCGAAATCGAAATCACAGTCACAGAGAAATGCTGTAAAGTTAAACTCAAAGCCTTCGCACGATAAGTGCTTACATATGGCAACAAGTTAAAGCATGGGTAGTTATCTTTGATGAACGAACATGGTGAACCATAATTAACTTACACGAACCGAACTAAAATTAGCCAAAAAGGGCCCATAACTGCTTCTGAACACATATACAGCGTTTAACACAAAATTTCATTTAGGCTCGTAGAGAGCCACTGATTTCGCTCCCACTTAGTAAATGTGAACAAAACAGTGTTAAAGTACGTTCATTGTGGTTCGTCTTTGAGGCTTCAAGTTAGCATTTGGCCTGATTTTATTCAGTGATAGTTGTTAATTGGTCTTCTCACATATGTCCGTTTGGTTATAAGTACAATTAAAATCTTAGTTAACATCTAATGATTTTCGTTGTCATACCAAGATCAGAAGCAGCAGGAATCAGCAGAATTTGCTGTCGAAATCAATGCCGCATTCAAATATATAAATGAAACTGTCGATTTACAACTCAATCCAGAGTTACTGACCGAAAATCTGAAACATGATTCGATACTCAAAATAATTACAAAATCAAGATATCGCTCAACAAATAAAAAACATTCATAATCTCTTTGTCACAAAACCCCCAACGACCGATATGCAGTCCTTCAAAACAATCAGTGGCTTGGTGCATGCATTTGCGATAACTCGTTTTATGCGTATCAGAATGTGGGACACCATATAAATGCTTCATCGATTCACCGGCTTCTTTATATCTGGTCTATATGCAGTCTCGTGTCATTGTCACATACATAGCTAACGACACTTCTCTTCCATTGTTTCCGCAATATTGGAAGCCTTTCAAAATCTGTTGTGGAAAACCGACTTCTTTTAATTTTTATCATTTTTTTTCCGGATGAAGGAGTTAATCTCAATGTAGAAAAGACACTTGAAATATGAAATACGAAGTACATCACACAACGGTATTAATGGGAATGTCAATAAATTGTGTGATTGGAAAAGCCATCAAAAAATCGGATTAATGTTGCATGGTCGCTGCGCAGACGTGTAGGCTTATTTGTAGGCTATCACTTGAACATCATTTCAAAGTGACGACATTAATAAAGCGAATTATCATGTCCAATGAAACTGAAACGATACAAAAGAACAATGCACGTGTGTAGCTGCTTTGATCGATTTTGAGAGAAAATTACCTTAAACAAGCTTTGTAATCATTTTGGACGGCTTGTTCGAAGGCTTGTATTTGCAATTAGGCTCAACTTTCAGCCTTAGAAGCTGCTACAACAACCACTTGTGTTATGCGTGCTATTTTTCTGTCACGGGTGAAATGGACCAACACCGAACGGACAAGTTTTCTAAGGAGGCCGTGTCAAGTGAGGCCGTGAAAATTATGTTGGTCGTGCCCGGAATCGAACCTGCACACCGTATTTTCAATCACAGCTAATCCGATTCATGTAATTTTAATGATGTTTTCAAAATAACGCTCTTCCTTCTTTGAGCTATACAAACAAATATGGCACTATAATAATGTAGTGATAAACTAATTGCACAAGCGCCATGCAACTAAGACGATGAATTTATCATCACTGCTCAATGAGCGCACCTCTACTTTCGAACGTAAGATGTTCATTTTTAGCTTTTTCCTGTGGAAGCCTTGACAATCGTGATACACCCTCTGATTTATTCATCAAATTCAGGAAAAAAGGATTCCGCCATGTTTTGCTCCTCACCATCAATAATGATGACGACAGATAATGTAAAACATGTAAGCCGGCAAACGTTCACAACTGCAGTTGAGTTCCTTTTAAATGTGTGAATACGAAAGCTCCTCCATGCATTTCAAAGAGAACAGCTGTTGCACTAAAATGCATCGAATACACACACACACGAATAAATTATCTAATCCATTCATAGCTTTCCATTCTTCTGTGGCACACAAGAAGTGCGTTCTAAATACATATACCGAAAATAATACGCTCGACATACGTCATGAACTTATTTTAATCGATTTTCGGAAACGCTTTTAGTACATATGTATAATACTCATAAGTGTGCCATATAATCACTGCTATCACCTTCCTTTCACTTTCCTCTCTCGTTGTAAACAATATGAAAAATCAACCACGACCGGGTTGATGGGCACTAACTGTCATTCCCAGAGGACAACTTAACAATAAACTTGCCGACACTCACCTCTGCGCAGGTTTCGTCGCTCAACGAAAATGCAAAAAGCTCCTCATCTCACACAACCCTTACCTTGGCCAAGAGGACTCATCCACCCGGCGGGCATTGTAAAGAGCCATTCCCACCACACATCGCTGTGATGAGAAAATTTTCTCAGCGAATATAAGAAATAAGGGGAAAAAGATAAATAAACGTACATAACAGAGTAAGAAGAAAACTTAACTCACTCCTTTCCCCCCGTCCCCGGTGAGCACTGAGCACCTAACGAAATTCTCAGCAAACACTACCGCACGAGAACCGTTGACTCTCACTTGCGCACCAACAGCCGGGGGTTGCAAATCCAAATCGAATCCATACGCCGGGTCTACTGTATCCGTTCCCAAAGAGGAACTAGAAAAAAAAGCATTTGTTTTATGAAAATCATTCTGAGTCGAGTCGGTTAAAGTTGTTCAGTCAGTCCGAGGCGGCAGATCACTTTCCTTCGATTGGGGAAAATAATTTCAAGTCTATCGTAATTCATTTTCAACTTGTTCGGTTCTAGTCTAGAGCACAGATACCGTTTCCAAAAACGTTGCGTGTGACATATCTATTGGTTTTCGGTCGTAAATTTTATTGCAAATTCGAGAAGTTCGGACCGTGTTCGGGAAAAGTTTATTCAGTAAATTTTGTCAAAATGGTTTTCACAACAGCATTCGACGAACCACCGAAGCTAAAGGTAACCCATTGAATTCAATTTGATAGTGTACTCAGTGATTCTGTAAACTGACTAAGGGAGGTGTGGGTAAATCGATTACACAACGCTGAATGTGTGCATTAAACGCCTTTCGTCAAGGGCGAAGTGTCATGGGGTGGCGTTTGGATCTGCCTAGTCTCTGTGAAAAAGTGGGTGATTGTCATACCGTCTTTTTTTCCTTAGTTTCTGTGAATCTCTCAGAACGGAAAAAAAAGACTGACAATTATGCAATGCATGATCTGTGTTTGTTCGCCAAATTTTCCTTTTGGCAGAGCTCCCAAGATGCATCGCCATTGATGCTGGGCACAGAATAAACCAAGAGGACCTTGGCACACACATATGCTAAACGTTTGTTTTCTCGGTTCTATGCACAAGAAATGACATAAAAATAAACCTTCACATAGGCAGATAACAAATAAAGTAAACTAAGCTAGAAAACGTTTAATCGGCGTCATGAGACAGATGATTGACGATAGTAGCGAGTGTTTCCACTTTCCCAGTAGCGTATGCTCGCAGATATGGTGCCTAAACTTTAAACAGTGTGAGATTGATAATTAAATAAGCAAATTGAAGCTTCTCCAAAGTGTTTATGTATGATATCACGCATCGCATCGCGTAGATGTATTCGAATTAAGTACTTCGTCATTTCGGATCACATTTAGGAAGTATTTGGTTTGCAAGAGTATGACAGGGTCAAGCGACAATGTCAAAGTTGAATCGATACATTTGTGTACATCAACTGCAGATGTTTTCCTTAGAAACATTCCTTGCTCTTGGCCGAGAGCATATTTCTGGCAACAACACCGGGGGCGCTATGAATTTATTGTTGATCGTAGAAAGAGTTATTTCTGAGTCAATTGATCAGATGTATTTTTGCATACTCAATAAAAAAATTTAGCGCCTCTTGCCAAAATGATTATAGACCACTCACAGGGGGTGTGACTAAAATTCCATATATTCGGGAGGAGGCATGCCATTACCAGCGCATTCCTAATAGCCTCTGTATTCCTGTGTATCTAAGCAATTTTTTTATGACTGTGTTGTGTTCTGATGGCAAGGTCGCTCAATGTCAAGGATTCAACAGTGTTTATGCACATTGGCGTGATTCTGTTTATGGAACATCAAAGATGAGATACACATATTCCTAAACAAATTTAGGTGCATTCTATTGAAATATGATAAGACATAATTTTAGATTTTGCGTAATTCCACTGTAGTACGTGTCCAGTTAATGATTGCTATACATTTCTTTGCCATAAAGGGATGGGTTATTTGAACTAACATGAACATCCATTTAATGTTCATACCAAACAGTATCATCATGTATGTATCATCGTCATCCGTTCAATAAATCGAATCAAACTACATGAACACTTCTTCAAGTTTGCATCTATCGCATGAGTTTTCTTTTTTCAGCATGAGTAATGAGTTCACTGCATCTGGTCAACAACCGGTCACGAAACAGGAAATTTACTGAAATTATATCATAAGATTAATATTTTTTCCACTTCCATTAATTGTTTTATTTTTGATTCATTTATTTTATTTTTTAATGCGACATCACCATTTTCTGATGTTTTAAATAAAGATAATAGGTTATTTGGAAGGAAAAATACAACTTGTTTTTTTTTGACGTTGCGTCAATAAAACAGGACCTCTATAATATTTCCAGTTCTATTGTTCGTCCATGTAAAGCTTCCAAAGTTAGAAACAAAACAACATATGATTTTAAATTAGACTGTCTAGGCTGCACCTAAAAACCTTATCCAGGAAGACTATCTGTAAAAATTCATTAACATTCGATCACTGTTTAAATATAAAGCCATATCACAGAATTCATTCGTACGAATCGAAGTTACGATACGAACTTCGAATAAGCAATATCACACATTCCGAAAGGAATTACCAACTCCGACTTGTGGTAGAAGAACATACAAATTTGCGTTTTATTCAAATACAGGGATAGCAACTTTCACGAGAATCGTAGCAGATTTTTCACTATGATTCTACTGCGAATGAATTCTGAAATAGATTTTTCGGAGTTCGTAACACATTTTCGATTTTACGAATAACACGTCATGGATCGCCCTAACATACCTTGTTTCTATACACGATTTACACGATGATTTTATACTATATAACTAACTAACTAAACTAATATGGAATATTATAAATATATAATATGCTGTGTCAGCTCTACTTTGAATACGTATATTGTTAGACAGGGCCCATTCGGAGACGCAAACTTTGCACAAATTATGACAGTGAACTCCATTCCCCAAGTCGAATTTTCTCGGGATATCAAAATTTGTACGAGATAGAGAGGATGACATATAAGCTAAAGCAAACAATTCTAAAACGTAGTAGTGTAAATATTTTTTGCAAATACAGTAAAAGCCCATTAATTCGGAAACAACTTCTGAAAACATTCAATAACACAATGATTGATGGGATGATCTTCCCCCAGCCATTCCAAATTAACGAACTTCATGTTCCTTTTTTCAGTCAATGTTTGTGACATGAAAAAATTTCTAAGAATTCGTCTTGTTCAAAACCACTTCAATGGTCACTCTATGAAACAATTTCGAGCTTTATAGTCGTGTTAGCAACAGAATGCAAGACCTTGACCAAACGAAGTCCATCCACTAATTATTGCAACCATGCTACAGACCGGTTTTAAGCACATTATTCCGAATTTTCATTGTTAGCAACAAAGCAAATAATATACGTCAAAAAAATTATTTGTTTATAAAATGTTAGTCATAGTCTGCCATTTCACGACTACGATAAATTTGGCTCCAAATATTGATAGTTGACGGTTTTTTGTAGAGGTTAAAAAACCTTACTTATTATGGGTCTATTCCTCCCCGTTTACGAGGTAGCGGCAGTTTTGGAAATTAGTATGCTTAAAGTGGGATAAAATATATAAAGCAACAATGGCAACAAAGAACAATGAAGAACTATAACGGGTTTGAAAGGCAGAAAGCCTGTTCTTTATTCCTAATCTTAAATTAGATTAGATTTTACAAATTCAGTAGTAAAAACTATAGTAAATCCTTATGTCCTTAATTTCACGTACACACCTATTTTTAGGGATGATAAACTAGTTATATAGAACTCGGTTTAACCCTTTCAATGCCAATCTCAAAAACATCTTTGTGCGGACTAGCTTTCGAGGGTGAGCACCTCATCGGAGCGTTAAAAACCTCCGACAAAATCATATATATATGTGTACACACAAAAATTGTTTTTTGTATAACAATTAGGGCATAAACGGCTTCACTGCCATCAATTGAGACAGTACCATTTCAGAAAGAATACTCTCCAATGTCAAGGGTATGTTTGACCAAAATATGCATACGTAAGTTTGCCAGCCATGAATAATGAACTACAAATGCTTGGCAATAATTTTCGTTCCGTGCGATTATTCCTATGTCAGCAAATTGCACACTCTGTCGAATACAATTCCTGCATCAAGGTTATATTTTATACGTGCGAAACGCGAATGTATTTCCGTTGCATCTGCTTTAGACGCGTGTGAGTTTTAATCGTATACGTAATTTCTAACACATCTCCACGATCGTATCTACCCACACAAATGCCTGTTGCATTTGCAAAATATTTCTGGTGTGGATTGGAAAAACAGAAACTCTGATTAATGCGATACTTGCAGGGAACTGTATAGTTTAGTGAAGAGTTAGACGCCATCAATATATTCTGATTTATGAGTTCAACACTTGTGCACACATATGTACATGGGATTACTTCGCTTCGAATTGTAGCATGACATTCGATAATGACTAAGTTGACACCAGGAAGAGTGTGTGTGAGAATAGTGCATTCTTGCAAATTGACGTCAGAGCAGATTAGATAACACGTTCAGGTCTTTTTTGTGCATCAGATGCAATTGGAAAATGTGGGAATAATAATTAAATATTTGATAGATATAATAAGTTTTTTTTTCAAAGCGCGAAACGAAAATTAATATGCAAAGCAGATGAACCAACATACACTAGGACAAAACTAAAGCACTCGCTTGCTGAATAAGAGTATTTTTAAAGTATTTTCTTGTATGGAGTGATCTTATTGAGACAAGTGAGGGCGGCGGTGTAGTTTCTCTGGTTCAGGAATAAGACCAATCTTTAGATTTAATTGGCGTGTTTATTTTTTGACTACTCAGTACTCAGTTCAGTAATGATTCTCAATAAAACGCTTTTGTACTGAGTTAAATTTTTCTTCCAAAAGTTAGTGTGGAAATTAAATTTGATTCTGAAATACATTTTCAAGTAATATCAATGATTTCATATGTTAGAGGTTTTTACAAGTAAATACCAAATAACACTTAGAAGTGTCAAATAATCGAATAAATAAAATCCTCTGGCGCCATTTATGAATGCGAATCTTCAACGCGTCATAGTCAGTAATGACAGTGAAGTTTTACTGAGCAGTTTTTACTCAGTAAGTTATGTTGTTGACTCACGTGTAAAATCTTGTTTAGCTGAGAAATCGGCCGCTACAGTCGGTAGATATATAATGGGCAACTCAATTCTCTCATGCCAAAATGGTGCCTGGCTCTGATAAAAGCGAAAACATTCTCAACCAAGCATTAATTATTTCTCTAAATTATTCACCACCAAAACACCAATGTTTTTTTGTTTTAGTTAATTTTTATAGTTTTTTTGTAATTTGTATGTTTTCTTGTGTATTTCGCTTAGTAAAGTTAAAAAAAAATTCATTATCGTCTCTGTCACTCAGTAAACAAAATTCTTTTTCAATACGGGGGTGCTTTTGTTTTGCTCGGTACTGTATATGAATTCCATGAATATTAGAATGACTGTTGTTACAGAAGGTACCCAACCGTAAAATTACACTCGTACCTAGACTGTAGACAGGAATACATGCTGGATTTGCATTTAGATGTTCACACCACATTTTGTACATCTAATCCAGCATACAAATAAATAATTAGCACTCCATTTGAATGAATTCACACAGAAAGTTGATGAAGATTTAGGTAGATTTATCTACGTCCCTTTGCGAAACAATCTCTCAGGACGTAATATCATTCCTTCCAACAGAACATTGGATTCGACAAACTGATACCAATCATCAAAATCCATCATCTTGTTTATCATAAGTTTCATGTCATATCCACATAAGCTAGCTCATTGCATGTTTATTTAAGAGTGTTTGTTCGCTAATGGGGGGCAAGAAAAAAAAACTCCACTCAATTCCAGGTGGATCATGTAAAAGCACACGAATTAATTGTGTCTTTATTATTTTCAGATGAGCGAGATCCCACAAATGATGGCAGCCGAAGCAGAATCCCAACTTGAGCATATGTGCCGTTTGGACTTCGATTCACCAGCACCACATGTTCGTCTATCTGGAATCATCTGTACCATTGGACCGGCATCGCGCAGTGTTGAGATGCTCGAGAAGATGATGGCAACTGGCATGAACGTTGCCCGCATGAACTTCTCGCATGGCTCCCATGAGTACCACGCTGAGACCATTGCCAATGTCCGTCAAGCCGGCAAGAACTACTCGGCTAAGTTGGGCTACACCTATCCCATTGCCATTGCATTGGATACCAAGGGACCTGAAATCCGTACTGGTTTGATTGATGGCAGTGGAAGCGCTGAAATCGAGTTGAAGAAAAATGAGATTATCAAGTTGTCTACCAACAAGGATTTCCTTGAGAAGGGAAGCAAGGATACCGTCTATGTTGACTATGCAAACATTGTGAATGTTGTTAAGCCCGGTAACCGCGTCTTCGTTGATGACGGTTTGATTTCACTGATCGTGAAGGAAGTCCAAGGAGATGGCATTGTTTGTCAAATTGAAAACGGTGGTGCTTTGGGCTCCCGCAAGGGTGTTAACTTGCCAGGTGTGCCCGTCGATTTGCCAGCTGTGTCCGAGAAGGACAAGTCTGACTTGAAGTTTGGCGTTGAACAGGACGTCGATATGATCTTCGCTTCGTTCATTCGTAATGCTCAAGCACTGACAGAAATCCGTGGTGTCTTGGGTGAGAAGGGTAAGAATATTAAGATCATCTCCAAGATCGAGAACCAACAGGGTATGCACAACCTGGACTCGATCATCGATGCATCCGACGGTATCATGGTTGCCCGTGGTGATTTGGGTATCGAGATCCCACCAGAGAAGGTGTTCATTGCCCAGAAGGCAATGATTGCCCGTTGCAACAAGGCAGGTAAGCCAGTTATCTGCGCAACCCAGATGTTGGAGTCCATGGTGAAGAAGCCACGTCCAACTCGCGCTGAAATCTCCGATGTGGCCAACGCTATTTTGGACGGTGCCGACTGTGTTATGTTGTCCGGTGAGACTGCCAAGGGTGAATACCCACTTGAGTGCGTCTTGACCATGGCAAAGACCTGCAAGGAAGCCGAAGCCGCCTTGTGGCACAAGAATTTGTTCGCCGATCTGGTTTCAAGGAACCCAAGCACCACTGATGCTGCCCACGCCGTTGCCATCGCTGCTGTTGAGGCTGCATCCAAGGCATGTGCTGCCGCAATCATTGTAATCACAACTAGTGGACGATCTGCACACTACTTGAGCAAGTACAGGCCAAGATGTCCAATCATTGCCGTCACCAGGTATCAACAAATCGCCAGACAAGCCCATCTGTACCGTGGCATTATTCCTCTTATCTACTCAGGTAAATAGTGCATATAACAAGGATCGAAGCAACGGTTTATGATGTTTAACTCTTTCGCAGAACCGACAAACAGCGATTGGTTGAAGGATGTCGATAACCGCGCGCAATTTGGTGTGGTAGTTGGCAAGAAGAACGGATTCATCAAGTCAGGAGACTCTGTCGTCATTGTCACCGGCTGGAAGCAAGGATCCGGATTCACAAACACCATGCGCATTGTGTATGCATTTTTTGAAGAACATGATTCTATTGATATGATTGATTGTAGTTTGAGAAATAAGGCTTCTTCTTGAGTGCGTGAATGTGTCTATGATTTACCGGACTGAGTGAATGAGTGAATGAATACGAATACACTTGACCAACTGAAAATAAACTTGAAATAATGTTTTCCCTTTTTTGTTTTGCTCTTTTTTCTTGATTCCAGAACCGTTGAATAAATTAACCCAACTACCTCCTTGGAAGTGCGCACACATACAAGCAGCATAGCGCACATAACCTCCGGATGTAAACATTTATTACTGTTAACAAATCAATTGGCACGTATTAAGGATAAATTTTAAAGTGTGTACCTTCATCTGTATGTCCCTCACAGGGGATTCCTTACCACGGGGATCTTCAAGAAGTTTTCATTGGCCTACATTTTATTTAAAATTTATTTATGAAACAAAAATTAATCTAAACACAAATGAAGAATGAATATATGAATAGAGTGTTATCTTAGGTAACTGTTTATAAGATTTGAACGCATACATGTTCATGTAATGAAATAAAATAAAAAACAGACATTAATGTTATAAAATAATCGAATTTTTGATGTTTCATTATTTCTAACAATTTCTGGACGCCACTATCGCTAAGAGATAATCGCAAGAAATATGTGAGTCCAGTGAGTTATGGGAGTGAAGCCAAATCATTGCTTCTGGCTTGATGTTTGATCAACGGATTAGACACGAATAATCATGTATTACCACGCAAATGCTAGATAGTAGGGAATGGTCAGATACATCCGTGAGTGTTCATGAAATTTTGAATAGATAGGTCGAAACGCACGAAACAGTGCAGTGTTGTATATCTGCTGGATAGATCTCAAGAAGAGAAAGTGGCATTTAACAAGACAACTTAGACCCAACATTTTTCTAGTTAATGTGCTATATGTGCAACTGCAGCGGGGACCTCTACATACACGAGCTACCAACATATTGGGTGTGCATTAACAAGGTATTGTGTGTTGTGTGTGCCTTTGCACGTTTGACCAAGGTGACCCAAGAGCTCCAAGGTAGGTACCATTCTCTTCGACTGAACGATGAAAAATAGACTACCAAATAAATGTTTGTAGTCTCCAAACAACAACCGAAATTTCGAAAAATGATTGGAATATTTATTTTTCCGGATCCACCCCCCCGGAAGTTCCGATAGGTTAGCACATCCATATTCCTACCTTGCGTTTAAATTGTTTGGTGGGTATCCCACCTACAACCGTACGATTTTGAAAATGCCTGTAAGTGGACTTTCAGTTTGCAGTGTCTAGCAGTAAAAGCAATGTTAATTGTTAACTCAACTATTATTGTTTTATACAGAAATCTAAAATGCTTCCCACTGGAAATACTTCACTTTCCCGTGAGTGGATTTGATTTGTTTTAATTTACATAGATGATACTCACGCTCAGTGCAATTACATGAAAAAAAATACAACTGGTTAAAAAATAGTTAATTTTAAGAAAAGACTCAAAAAATTGAGTATTAATATTTCAACTCAATTGAACAATATTCAATCTAAGAGTAAATCTAACCATTTCTTCAGCTGCTATGTAAGAAAACCAAATGTCATGGGAAACGTCAACAATTTTTTGACACCCTTCAAGATATTGAAATTGAATGGACGCGCAGTGAAGTGCTCTAAAAAATTTTTCGTAGCCATTAATTATACGGAAATACCTATTAAAAATCAAACTAAATATGAGTTTTTCTAACGACACCTCCGATTCTGAATGGTAATTTATATAATCTGCAATAAAAATATACCAATATTAACGTCAACAAGTAAATCTTTCTCTTCACCCATAAAATGACAGGAAAGCAACAAAAGCTAAAACAGATAAGATCATAAAAAGTGAAAAAAAGTACTATCAACAAAAATTCGTCGAGAGATGGATGGAACGTTTTAAGCCCTGGCTGGCCCGGGATGTAAATGATGAAAATAAACCTTATTGCAAAGCGTGCAAGTGTACTCTCAATTGTAATAAGTGTCATCTTCAACGACATGAACGAACGACCAAACATCGTTCTAATTTACGGGAATATCTTCATGTAAATGGGCTAGTACCCTTCAAACAAAATAGGGCGCAGCGAAAAGAACGTGCAAAACTTAAACTGCCTCCGCCTTCACCGGAAGGTGATGAATCAAAGTTCGAGAGTGTTTTCATGGATGTACAATTCGAGGGAAAGTAAGTAGGCAGTGTTACTGAATCTTCGCTCTGATAATTAATCATTTTGTTCTGGTTTAAGGAAAGAGCGTTTGGAGGAGTCGGCAACACACGATGCATTACATGATTTTCAATTCGTTCAGACTGAGAATGAAGTGGACGTGCAACCGAGTCGAGATAGTGTGTTAGACAACAAGATTGGAAGGCGATCGGATGTAAACTCAGCAAACGTAGCAACTTTGAAAAGGGACCGCAAGAAGTTGCTCTTGCAAATTCAAAAGGACAAAGACGAACTTATGTCCTCATTCAATGAGCTTTTTACGACGGCCGTCATGGAGAAAAAGGAGAAGAATCATGTAGATTTGTTTTTTGATAGTGTCAGCTCGAGTGTGAAGGCCTTATCACCGAAACTTATCTGTGAAGCAAAAATGCGTGTATCACAGTTGATTTGTGAGCTCGAGCTTCGGGCCATTACGGAGAATGAAAACGCATGTAGAGATTCTGCACCGTCGACTGTGTTACTGGCTACTCCGCTCACCAGTGCGTACATCATTGACCATCAGCAATCAGGCAATGGAAGTAATCAAGTGGGATCGAGTCAAAAAGATGCTTCATATGGTGCGACGGAATAAAACCGACTTCTCTTTGTTTTATTTTCTAGGTTAAACTCATCCAATTTGTATCTTTACATTGTTTTACACAATAATCGACATACATATATGTTTAGGCTTTTGAAGCCTATTGATTTTTGTAGTCACAAAAAAGTTGAGACGAACGCTCGCGTAAAGTAGTTTACTGTTTTTGAATACACATTACATGCCTCGAGTGGCTGTTAAGTAGAGCAACAATTGAAAATACGTATTCTTCAATAAGTCATAGAAGTCTTAGTTAAAAAGTAGTTGTAAGTTAGTACAAGTAAAGTATGTATTTAAAAAAACAACTTTTTTTTCTTTAAACAGCTTTCGCGATAACCGTTGAAAACAGCCTAAATGGAAGATTATAAAACTCCAATCTTGCCGCCTAAACATTGTGAAAGCATGATCAAGGAAACTGAAATATTTGTCCCTTTAATGAGAATGTGCGACGATATTCTGCAGTTGTCATGGGATGTGGCCACTTTAAAAGATATCCCAATTATATTTCCGAAAGATCGTACGTATCTTATCGATGAGAATGATGCTTTAGAGTCAATGTTGTTAACTGCATCATCATATTATTTACCGATTGTTCAAGTAGCTGATAAGGTACTTGAGATTGTTTTACTCATTATGGTACTGCAAGAAGCAAGTAACGTGAAAAGTTGCTTAAATTCCATTTGTTGTATGCGTTTGCATTTCATTTAGAAACCGCTCAAAACGTCTGTTATCTTCGTTTATCTCCAGTGCAATAGTGGCTAGACAGTTGTTCAATTATGTCAAACCTCTAAGTTTTGCAATTTTAGCAATGTGTAGTATTGAAACTAGTACTTTAACAATGTTGTACTTCTTACTTTGAGTTCAACTCTGTCATTAGCTTAAGCTCAATACCAAAAGTGGGAAGACAACTCAGAAACTGATTTTGTTGCGTTCTCCAAAACTGATTAGTTAATCTCAACAATTAAGTTCATACAGCATAGTTTTGTTCGCATCGGTGGTTCAGTGGTAGAATGCTCGCCTGCCACGCGGGCGGCCCGGGTTCGATTCCCGGCCGATGCAACTATGCATTTTTTGTATCTATTTTGCTAAACTAATTCCCACAAAAAGTTTACCGTTATAGGTAATAGAAAACAGTTATTCCTAGCAAGAAAAAAAAAATAGTTAATTGTCAGAAGTGGGATTCGAACCCACGCCCACAGAAGTGGACTGCGACCTGAACGCAGCGCCTTAGACCACTCGGCCATCCTGACTGATAATACCGTTATTTCATTAATCACAATTGAAATAAAATCATAAATTATAAGGAATTTAAACCTTATTAATCCTGAGTCGCATAAGAGAATGAAAAAATAATGTTGCAGCAAAATGTAACAGCAAACTAGCATTTTCGAACTCCTTTACGAATGAAAAAGATGAAGATTGGTTAACATCTGATAACAATCTTGGTGTAAGGAATATACGATGTGCTTGACAGTTCAGATTTCCTTTCAACATTTTTCTACTCATTATAGCTTCTGCGCCCTTTTAGCAACTTTCACCTAAACCATTCTTAAGCGAATAAAGTTTAAATAAATTTAAATTTTCCTTCCACCGTGTATAACAAGTGCACTTGACAAATGCTTTAAGTGTAGTGGAAGACTCCCACATCCTGAGTGTAATTTCATCGAGTTGAGTTATCAATTTAATATTTATAAAATGAATCGCTAACAAAGCATCTGGTGCTTGTCGCTGCTGACCCGTATCAACTAGAGTTTTCATGTGCTATAATAAATGTAGTGCCTGTAATGAACATGTGTCGGTAATTTCACAAGAATCGATTGCGTGCATTTCCAGTTCAGTTAAAAGCCTCTAGACGTATACTTCTATTTAATTTTCTTGGTGCTGTTGTGGGAGGGTAATATTTTACTTGGTCCCATGGAACGAATGTCCCCATCATCATGACCCTCAAGGCATGCTATGGATGCGATTCTCGCTCGGTCAGATTTTACTACTCAACTCGGTAAGATTTTACACGTAAAGCTCATTTACTGACTAGGACGGGTTGAAAAATCTCATTTATAGATGGCGCGAGAGGAAACCATTTGCTTATTAAAGGTTGGTATCATAGGATTATTCGACACTTGTTTAAAATTCAATTTCACTATGTTTTCAAATTACTCCACATTAAAAATATACGTCTATCCTGATTAAAAGTAACGGTCAGAATACCCAGTCTCCTTCTTTTTTCCCTTTTCTACTTCCTTGTTGCCACTAGTTTCGTTTTGTGTTACACTTGAAAGTGTTTTTGTTTTGTTTGCTATTCACTTGTGGATATTACTTGCGCAAATCTTTAACATTTCAAATTATTCATTACTTGAACATATGTCTCAGAATTAAATCTCACTTAATTTTGACATTAGAGTATTTTGACATCTAATGCAATGGACGAAAACACACATACCCACATTTGGAAACAAAATTTAACTCAGTAAAAGGGCGTTTTATTGAGAATCATTACTGAGCTGAGTACTGAGTAGTCAAAAAACCACAGTCACAACCGGTTATTACGACCTTTTGGAGACCGACATGTCGTAAATGGTATTAACTGTAGGTGATCACTAGGCAAACAAAGGACGATTAGGTTTGACCTGATGAGTTGGAGACAGAATTTTTTGTAAAAATACAGTGGACTCTCCCTAAGTCCAACTCTCAATAAGTCGAATTTCTCCCGAACTCGAATTGTTTGTTAATCATATTTCTGCATTCCCTTCAATTTGCCGTACAAAAACAGTCTCTAAGTCGAACTCCCTCAATAACAATTCGACTTAGAGAGAGTCCATTGTATAATAACATACACATGCATGTATAAAAATATTTGGCGCATTATTATACATTTAGCATAAATGGCCCACAACTATACTAATATTATAAAATAAGATCCAGTACATTAACTGACTCCGTGGCGCAACGGTAGCGCGTCTGACTCCAGATCAGAAGGTTGCGTGTTCAAATCACGTCGGGGTCAAGCTTCTCCGCGATGGCGGTTATTTTTTCTTTTATGTTCTGAATTATTTTTTTCATTGTTCAGAACACAATTTTTTTCTTACCTCGGCATGATCTGGAGCTACATATATGATCGCAGACGTCGCTGCTATTAAATGCGGCATGAATATTGGGAACAACATTGTCGAACAACAGATCCCTGTTGCCCACTATTCTTGATGTTAAGAGCCTTCTTAGAAATCAGCCTTGAATCGGAACTGGTTGTCCAGTATGATTTCATTTTCTCAACCTTAACCTCAAACACCTTATCAAAAACCTGAAAGAAGACTAATCGACCGGAGGTTTGTGGGAATAGACTTGGGCCTTTCCCGTTTGGGAATCGATTACGCCACAGACGTTTTCTGGGCTGGGTAATGTGCATTATTGTATAAATGTTCATAGCTTCCTGGAAAATATGACTTATACAATATTCGGTATATCATCGATTCTGACTGATTTTTTCCTCTTCAATGAGATAATGTGTGTCGGGTTTCTCTGTATTGGTGTGTATAAATAAGTTGGAGATAGTGATTTATAAGAAATTAAATAAGTCGTAATAAATGGAAACTTGAGCACACTGTTTCTCAACAGTCAGGATGGCCGAGTGGTCTAAGGCGCTGCGTTCAGGTCGCAGTCTACTCTGTAGGCGTGGGTTCGAATCCCACTTCTGACAATCATCTTTTTTGCCAATTGCAAGTGCGGTGATGGACATAGATCACTATACACTTCTTTCACTAGACACTTTCATGTTCGCTGTGGTGTCTTTGAAACACAGCCATAATCTCATCTATCTCCAATAAAATGTTGATATCGCTTTTTAGTCAACAGCGGCGCTGGATTACTAGACAATTTCCATTTTTGAAGTTGACCTGGAGTTTCACTCGTCAACCGCCTACAACGTTTCTTTCAAACAGAAAACGGATTCTTTTTAGGTAATAATTTTATGGATTCCAAAGTGTTTACATTCAATTTGAATAATATCTAAATAATATTAATAATACAATTGTTAAGGAAAAAACGCAAAAGACGCCCGACGTAGTAAAAGAAAAATCAGTCCAAAGGTTCATCAATCATCCCTGTAGCCGAGAGGATCAATTGAGGGAACTCCCTGTGTGGATGGACGTTGGTCGAGGACCAACTTCTCATCGGTGATAATTGGTATCAGTTCGACTTCTCGACGATTTCCAAGAATGCGACGTGTGCTGCCCATAAAACCATTGTCAGGCCTTTCATAAGCAGTTCCACCACTCACAACGATTGAGACATTTATGTCACTCTCCTCGTCATCTTCCTCCTCTCCAGCAATGTCTTCTTCGCCTGTTTCAATTTGCTGATTATGTGAACTTGATGCATTTCCATTTGTCATTTGTATAGAATTGCGTTTAACTCGAGGTTTTATTGATCTAATCTGACGAATCTCATCGGCTTCCAGTGCTTGGTCAATTTGCTGTGACCGCGAATTGAAAGGGAATATAAATTTGACATCCAAGAAGCTGCAGAGTTCTTCGATGCCGTCGACTGCTTGACAGAGCTCGTCGGGAGGATTTTTCGATAGGTTCTTTTTGATTACGTTAAGGTAAGCCTGAAGCTTGGACTTTGATATGTCTATAATAGTTTGTGCATTTTTCAATTCCAAACGCAGCAGTTCCGGACTCTGTGAACGGGGAGAGAGATGAGGTGAGGGTTTGAAGGACAGGAGGATGAAATACTCACATTTTCGGAGTACCCATCTATGATGACTTTATCTGATTCCGGCGTGGCCTTCAGTCTGGCCCTGATGGCTGAATCCCAGGCGTTTTGATACTGAATATCAGTTATTTGTTGCTGGAACTTGACCTCACTGCTAGAAGAAGCGGACTGTCGACTCGACACGGGCGGTAGATCTGGTTTTAGATGAATGACATTTGGATTCACTGGGACCTTACTGGTCGTGGACATCCCATTGGATGAATTATTTTTTTGTGACGGAGGCACCACCGGCTGAGATGTGTCAGTGTTCATTGTGAAATAGACAAATGCATTTGGAGGACGATCGAATCTCTAAATGATGTTCAAAAGTACATTTATAAGAAGGTATGCTATAATTAACTTACCTTTGGGTACTGCATGTGCAGGGCATGGCGAAGGATTAAGCTGATGTCAACATTCGTCGGGTACCGCATCAGGTAGGTCAGACAGGTTGTATAGTCATTACACAGCACTAAGTGTTAAAATTAAATAGTTCCAATTTTGATGGAAAATTTCTGATTTACTTACACCTGTCTCTTATTCGAATCAGCATCGCAACCAATATATAGTTCGGGAGATCGAAACGATCGCTGTCGGCGAAAATTGCATCCCAGAGCACAAGTAAATCCAGAAGAGGGAATTCTCTGCCAAAAAGCAGTCGGAGCCATCGACTAAAACGTAGAAAAAACATAGCAGTTGTGCCTGGTGATCTCTGAGGGGAGACTTACATTCCAAAAATATGCAGAGGGATATCGAGCTTAAGTAGGTAATTGTGTAAGTGGAGATCTTCCTTGGCAAGAATTTTATCCCGAATTGAGTTCAACTGTCCAATGACTTCTACTTCAGTTGTCAGAGAATTCGAATAGTTCTATAGCATGTGAGAACATTTAGCATGAACTGATACATCTTCATATATGCCTACTCACTTGTTCGTTTTGGACACAAAAGTAACCATTCTCGGTTTGCACTAGATTGGAGATTCGATAGTAGGATTCAATTGACGACATCACGCGGGCAAATAGTGTACTGAAATTGGGATCCATTCTGCATCATAAACAAACAGAATATCAAAACACACTTACTATGAATCGGCTTCCAAGAATTCTGGGTTTAAAACATCCATTAGAAGTAGGCTACAAAGGGACTATGAGTTAACAAATTAAAGAAAACACGTGACATACTCAATGGTTCGGTTAAGTTCCATGAAATGAAGCAAAGCCTGATGATCTCCATAAAGCACGAACAAAATCGGAGCTAAGATCTCATGCATGCCCTGACGATAGGACATGTAAGGATGCTCTCTTGCATAGCAAAACAGAATGTTGGTCTGTAAAAAGAGCGGTTATTGGTGAAGTTTACCAGCAAAAATAACATTTTACCATTGCATCTTGGATCAGTTGTTTCCTGAAGAAGTCCACACCGGGAAATGTTCGAACTACATCTTGTTTAATTACGGAAACCAGCTCCTGATCACTAAAGTACTGGTTCCAAACACTCTACACAAGCGAAACAATTCACACTCGATCATTATTTGCTTATGCAATTCATTCAAAACGAACCTGTTTGGATTGTGAAAGTGGATCATCATTGGGCGATCTTTCGATGTGCGGATTTCTTGCAAATTCCTGCTTAAGTTTATCATATCTGCAAAGGGTTAATTGTCACAAAGGCACAGAGGCTTTGTACGGTTTTTGTAAATTTCACCTATTTCTCTGCTGTAATCGTTGTTCGCTCCACGAAGTATGATCGCAGTTGAGGACACGAACTAACAGAGCCCAGTATATGCTGCGAAATTTTGATACCTTCAGATCACCATTGAAACCGAGTACCTGAATGGCTTCATAGTCGTTGAGCGATGCTATTAATTCATACCATTCGTGCCTGAAACACATCATGATCAACTTTTGATTCCAGCAAGGGATTTATTAAAAACCTGTATCTATCCATTGAATTCATAATTGAATCCCTTTGCACATCGTTATGACCTACACTTGGGTTCATACCTTGAACATTCATCATTTTGATGGTAAATAACTTGCAATTTTGCGATTTGACTCAGTTGCTTGCTTGGTTAATGCACTTGAATATTATTTCCGATAAATAGACATTTTTTAACAACAAAATAATTTACAATTCTGATACTTTGTCTAATGGGACGTTCATAAATCTATATTTTGTGCCTGCCGAAACAAAGGCTGCGAGACTTTTTGATAATAAAATACTTCCAAATGATTTTGACAAACAGCTGATTAGTGGATGAATTGTAAACAAGTTGTGACCACACGATACACATTGGGCGACTGTCGGAAGTGATGGGAAGCTAACGAATATCTGCTATCTGCCGGTAGATGGGGTGTAGTGAATTTTAATTAAGTTTGGTTCGTTGGTCACACATTTTGATTTGTGTGTTGAATTGGATTTGATATGAGTATCCGGAAAAGGTATTTCGGTCGATATTTATAATTTTGAGTTGGTACAGGAGTTTATCTACCTCGATGCAATCGTTGACTCCACAAACGGCATCAGTGTGGAGATCCGACGCAGAAACACACTTGGCACACTCGGCCACATTGAGCGCACGGCCACCAGTGCTCCAGCAAAGATGGTATTCGAATCCGAGCCTCTTTGTTCCGGAAGGAGAGGAAGACCAAACCTCCGGTATAGAGATCAAGTCAGCAATTGCTCGTATCCTTCCTGGGTTGCTGGCCTGACAAGTAAGTAAGTATTCATATCCGATATTTTCTGGTAAAATAACAGGCTAATTCACATAAACCTCAAGCCTCTACCTATTTCCATTCAATTGCAATTGTCTGATTCAAGAGTTTTAGTACACACTTTTGTATTCCTTGAAATATATATAAACCATGCATTTCTTATTTTCTTTGCAGACACAGCAACTTAAAGCAACCTGAAACTAATAGTAAGATGCTGGCAGTTCCTGAAGCGATCCATCATCGTCATCATCATCATCTTCTGACCTTCATCATCCACTAATGGGGTGGCGGAAGTCCAGCACGTCCTAGAGACTGCCAGGCCACTTGATCCTCCGCCATCCACTCTAACTCATCAGGATTCATGCCCAGGCTCAACAAAGCAAATTTTGAGACTTAGTCCAATCACCTTATCCTGGGTCTGCCAAGGGGGCGTCTTCTTGACGTGATGATGGGGACATTCGTCTACAAACCAAACTACTGCCCTCACAACTGCACGAAGAAAGTTTCTTCTTGGAAGCTTTTATTCGCGATCTTATTCTTTCCGTCATTGCTGCAGTAATCCACCTCTTTTTAACCAATCAAAGTTCAAACTCATTCAAATTGACTCGAGGACACACTCCATGCATTCATCAACGTTTGCTTATCAGTTACTACTCTAAAGCTGAGCTTTATGCAGAACAAAATGTTCCCACATTACATAATCCAAGTATGCTCAAAAGACGTTCAACAGATGTAATAAAAGGTTTATCTGCCTCGTAGATCTTAACTTAAAACCAAAGGTACTGGCAGTTAAACTTTTTTTTTCGGAATGGAATCTTGTCTTGATGAAGGACCGTGCAATAATGATCAGTTATTTTTATAGTCGTGCATGATTAACAGTGATCAGATGCTACTTCTTTAGTGATTCAGACAGGTGAGTTTTTGGCTGTGCGCATGGTGGTTCAACTCTGTTGATAAAATCGACATTAAATTAACGACTCAAGATGAGGAGCGCAATGAATTCAAATCATGTGCATTGCAAGATAGTTTTGGTGCTAAGAGAGTTCATCTTCGTAATATTCAGAATTATCCGATCCATACATTAGAGCAGTCGTCACTAATTTTTGCGTTTGCTTTGATGAAGTTATTTTTGGTCTCTTTCTGACGTTGGCCAATACTTCGGAAAGGAACATTTTCGTTGAGAGAGTCTTAAATTTTGTAAAAGAAAAAAGGGGGAAAATTGTGAATAACTACACCTCATCACACAGTTTGAGGAAATTTTATCGATGAATTTGAACGTCACGTACAGGTTTGAGAGTGCTTTCAATTCGAGCTCGGCATGGTAAAAAAACGCGCGCTGAGATCATACCATATATTCTTCTTGGGCACGCATCATACAAGGATGTGGCTGGACTTCCAAGATACTTACTAACGGGGGCCTTAGTGAACACAGTTGTGTTCAAAAGTCCGAGCACATACGAATTCCAAATATACATTCTCTATTTAAATGAAAATCGATGTTTGTCCCTTTTTTTCTTAATGTGCGTAGCAACGCGTGACGGTTATAGTTAGTATAGAATAAAATAAAAATGTCAATTCCATATCAAGTCCTTTAAATTTTTAAGTTAACATGCGTATTTCCCTTTTTTTTTAACGAAACAACGTGATGTTTTTTGGCTGGTAATTTAATTCTGACTGAGTAATCTGGTCAAGGGACATTAATGATTGCACGTGCAGCACAGGCAATTGTAAGCAAAACGAAACTATTGGCAACAAGGAAGTAGAAAAGGGAAAAAACGAAGGAGACCGGGTATTTTGAAAGTGACTTTTAATCAGGATAGACGTATATTTTTAATGTGGAATAATTTGAAAACATAGTGAAATTAATAATTTTTAACAATGAAGGTCGGCCTGTCTAAATCTGATTTGAATTTGAGACAACGAATGCATTCTTTTTTTTAGGTTAGAACGCGATACGTCCTTGTGGCGACGCTGTAAGACCGAAATTAATTTCGAGCTTATCAAGCTTGGCCGTTCGTAGTCGCCATAAAACTGCAGGTTTCCTCCACTCGTGAAAGAACAATGAGTGGTTGCTTAGGAGATAAGCCCTTTCCACATACTGGATGAAGCATACCCATATTACCCATATTATTATTGCATCTTCACATGGATAAGAAATCAGTGGCTATGAAGACGGTTCCTGTTTTAACCACCAGTAAAAGTTGGAGTATAATTTTCTATTACGAGTAATTATTGTTGTCTAAGTTAAATCTATCATGTCCAAACAAAATTTTGAAAAAATCGAATAGATGATTAAAACCGTTAGGGCGGACTCTCACCATACTCGTCCTGATCTCACAGTCGGGCAGCGATCGAATCTCAAGACTCGTTCGGATCATTTAATTCAAAAACTTCCATTGCCGTTTATCTCTCAACGAGATGGCGATGTACTGTAGCGTTCAACTTATGAGGATATCGGGAAACTGTAGAATTCCAGAGTACTTGCTAGAAAAGGCACGGGCTCTGTAAGCCTTGGATATCTGCTATCTATGCTAACTGCCATCGCGAAATATCTACTGAAGCTTGAAATAGTCACTAAGCAATTAATGCCACTCGATCCAAGACAAATATTAATCGTATACTGCGTCATTGGAAAACATGCAAATATACCTAAAATTCGTATCGTCGTCCACTGCTGGCTCAGCTGCATCCCAACCTTTTAATTGCAGTTAGATTCAAGCGGCAACATGTGCATACAGTTTCGCAGGTATAGCTGAACGTAATAAAAATATTCGTAGGCAACAACATTTTTGTTCAAAGAGTACATGCCCAAAAAGGCCAGTGGTCATGAGGTCCGGCTGCATCAAATGTGCAGGATGCTGTTTGAACAAAATTATTTTATAAAAGTACAAATTACTTGCGTGCCATACATGCAGAAATAAAAACTGCCTTCATTTGCAAAGTGTTTTGAGTTTGGAAGGTTTTGAAGACTTACATGGACAGAACTGTATAAAGTGTCAAGTAAAAAGAGTACTATCCCAGCTTTTAAAACCAGAAGAGTCATGTCTAGAAGTGTTAAATCTGATGTTCTGTTGGCCAACTTTATAATAAATCTATCTTCAAACACAACTGACTGTATATGTGAGTGTCATCGAGTCAATAGTAGCGCTTGTTTGTGTTCTAAAAATCCTTTTCGCACCTCCCTGACCTCTAACTAATGTACTCAAATATGTAATTACGTTAAAATCAACACTCGATATCACGATATCTCTTTAAAACTACATTCCTACATTACACTAAAAGAAATATTTAACCAATTGGTAACCGAAATATAAACTCCGGGTGACCGTCGTACTTTAATCTATATTTTAGATAGGGACTACTTTTGTTTGTTGTACGTATCACAAGAGAATTTTGCAAACATTTTCTAACAATGTATGGAAATTGCTTATAGAGTCGTACATAAGTACACAAATATAAAATACCGCTATGTGCCCAGCCACAAGTGAGCATTTTTCATGTGGTTTTACAGTAGTCGCGAGCATCCCATGTCCTACTTTAGCATCAATTTCCTCAGAGTCAATCCGCAATGCTTCTTAGACCATTGCAAATAGCAAAATAATCTATCAATGGCGAATATCTCCACCAACGGTAAGGTATGTATTTATATTCCAAACATCTTCGCTGTTAAAGCGCGTCAAGGTTTTGGGTCACTCGTTCATTGCCTTCGCATTTTGGAATCACTTGAGATGGCGTATTAAACCGACGCCGCTACATAGCTGCCTTGTGGGGCTTTAAAACTCATTAGGTGCAGGCGCGAAAACAAACATCAGGTGTGTAAATGCAATTAGGAGCATGAACGCAACTGCATCAGAACACTTTGACCCGTATAGAGCGACAAGTCCCGCACAAACGAGGTGCGTTTGTTTGGACACATTTGTGTGTGTCTTTGCGTCTAAGAGAGTGACTTACGAAGATGGCTAAACTGTGCCGGTCCATGTGTTATTTTAATTTCATATTGGACACAGATCCATCAGATATTCGGATATCCAGTTTGCCATGTTGCAGTTCAACGGCATTGATTTGGACATGGAAACACTCACGATTGAGGGGTACATGGAAGTTTGTCGTTTCGGCCGATTGCTGGTGGCAGATTGATTATGTCCGATTGGCGCGAAGGTGACAAATAAAATTTAACCGTCTTTAGATATTGGGGACTCTCCGAGTCTCGCCATGTAAGATTAAGCGGCATTTTGTATGGAAGACAGGAAAGTATCGCCTGTACCTGGCGGTGAATGAATGTGAATAACGTTGAATTGTGACGGCGAGTAAGTATGTGAGTACATTTGGGATTCAGCTAAAACACATGTCAGTCGAAAATTAATTTCGCATTTTGATCAGTTTTGAGAAGAAAATGACCGCAGTTCTTGGTCATACGTGATTGGCGTTCAGTTATGAGGCACCGGAGACTGCTTAGATACAAGCAGTTCTTCACGTTCGAGGCATTCCACTATTCTGTGTGCTGTGCTGACGTCAGGGATAAGCCGGGCCGGACAATTGTGACGCTTTTTCCAGTGAAAATAGAATCTTGATCAAATGCAGTTTTATTGCCGACTGACACAAACAGACTAACTGATGAATGCCTCCACATACGTAGTAGTGGGTCTTTGAAATGTTTGTTTGTTTAGATAATTCGTCTAGTTCTGGGAATGAGTTTCGCAGTCATAGTCATTGGAGTCATTGGAAATACGAGATAGGGTATGCTTTTGATTCTACGTCGAAAGTGGCAGGGATTTCGTGGAAAAGCTTTATATGAGAAACTTTCTTACGTCTTTGACGTGCAGATTGAAAACAAGTTTAGAAAAGTAAACATCTCGGTATACCAATTGTAAAATAAAATATGAATGTTGATATAAGGGAATCATTTGACATTCTTTAAAATACTGACGTTAAAACCGTAGGATCGCCGTGAGTATTTGTATTCTGTAGTTTAGGGGAATTGAAAATGAAAAGGTTATGTCGAAGTACTCGCTTAAAATTCATTCAAAATGTTCATGATAGAATACCTACCTTCTGAAAGTAACGATTCCACATCTCTAGACCAACTGACAATACTTAGAGAGTATAACTGTCATGAAAAAAATGTTCAAAATAAGTTCTCTTAGCGGTACATCAAACTGTATTTTGCAAATAATGCGTCTAATCTTGGCTGCCAAATCCAAGTGTGCCACGAAAAAGTAAGTAATCAAGTCTCAATATCACGTACTGTTGAATGAGTGGTTATGGCCGATATCATTTTTGAAGATTTTTGGATCAATGATTTCACCGGACCATAAAAAGACACAACGGTGATTTTTTTCTGGGCGAAAGGGTGCTTCCAATATAGCTCGAACTAAACCATGTTTTTCAAAAATAAATTTAGACAATTTGTAAACGTTTTTCCAGAAGTATTCTTTATGAAATGTGAAAACAAACTAGTTTCCCCAAAACACATGAGAAATGTAAAATAAATTGTCACAAAAAATGCAAGTGAACAGCTTTTAAGGCAATACCGTCATCTATTCTCTAATTTACCATTGGTAATCAGATATAAGAGAGCAAAGAGATATGCATCTTTTCGCTCTCCTTGATTTCATCTGACACTTTCAGAACAGCTGATTCTTCGTCTTCCCTTACCGTAGTACTGGGTTGGATTGGTGGTTTTCAATGAACATTTAATGATATTTTCAAATGAAACCGTTTCATTTTAATTTTCGACTTTTAATTTCAATTTCGACTTTTTCGTGTTACTGATTGTTAAGAATTATCGAGTTATCAAGGCTAACTGCATGCTCTTTCGGGCAAAGGGCGTATACTTAATTTCAGCTCAGACTGTACGAAGATTAGTATAAATTGAGTAATTTTTTCAAAGCCATCTCTATGAGATTTATCACACCGTTTGGTAAGACTCCGTAGGTTTAATTATGATTGGTGACAACTATTTAGTCATATCTAGAGTCACTTAACATTAGCAGTATTTTTTTAGGCAATGAGTAAGAATTTTAAACGTAGTAATTTGAGATTTTTGTGAATGCTTTATTAATTTATAATGAAGTGTGGAAATGGTTCCTTAAAGCGCTTATTTTTTGTGGATTACATTCTGAGATAATTAAGTTTCTGAAATTTAAGAAGATAACATTCATAATGGAAAGATGTCCGTGAAGACGTAACATAGGTATGATTATGCTGCAATTAAGTCATGTTGGGTGTAGATTTAAGAAAAATACCTTGATGCTTCTGGAGATCACTATTCTCCATGAATATAGCGCAAGTAACACTCTTAATACCATCAATCAACTTCCCAAGCAATTATGATCAGAATTCTAGAAATAATTTTAGTTGAAAGTACTCATCGAATTCGATTTTAGTTACACAATAAATAGGTCTGTTCCCGTGCTTTCTAGACCAATTTGTGAAGTCTGCCGTTTATTAATGAGTGGGGTTAAAAACTTTTCAGAAAGAAGCAAAATATCGAGAAAGTACGCAAGCGCAATTAAACCATTTGTGTAACGTATGTCATTTTTAAGAGCTTAAGAGCTTGTTGTTATATAAAACTTGTAAATTATAAAACATGATCTTATTGTAATTTAATTTGGTTTTTTTTCTTACGAACTACGAGTTCAAAAGAGAGAGAAACAAACAACTTAAACTAATTCAAAACTTTTGAAAAGCCGTGGAAACTAAATTCGAATTTTTGGTACAAATTTTTTACATAAAATCATTGCGACATTTTCACGCTCTCAAGAGAGCGCTCTTTTGACATAAAACCCATATTTTTGTCATATGGGAACAGACTTTCGTAGATTTTCGTTGTTGTGTACTGTTTAGTACTTCCTTCTTCATGACACAGGAAATGAAATCCAATACTTATTTTTAAAACAGATATCGATTAATGGGGTAGATCAGTTTAGTCCTTTGCAAATATACCAAACACCGATGAATACCCTTGGTCATAAAATGAGCATGAGTGTTTTGTAAATTTAGGAGCAATGAAAGTCTGTGAGGCATACGTCGAATTTATTAACGGTCTGTTTTCATGACGGGACTGCAATCGAGATAGTTTTGCACCAAGATGTATTTTGAATATACTTACTGATCAGACATCTTCACTAAAGCTTTTAGGAAGCTATGATCACATCGTAGGCAGAATTAGGTGCTGAAGTTCAACCTGGTGTTTTGTATATTACCCCACATGATCGGACTGTTTTTTGATCTAGATACATTTAATACGTCAACATTGCTGCCAGTGGGAATAATAACGCAGACATAGCATATAAGTGGTCAATTAATTTGTCATTTGATTTCACTGTTTCTGCACCGAAACGGACGGGAGTCTGACATTTTTTTCGACAGATATAGTTAGGTTTGTTAACAGGCACATCAGTTATCCGAAGTTGATCAGTATTTAATATCGTTTAGGTTGTCTCGTCAGCGGCTTTTCTATAGTATTTGGCATGATCGTACAATTTTTAGTAGAATTTGATTGGATTTTTTCAAAAAACAAGGAAAATGTTTCTTGTTCATTTCGTCGCATCATCCAGACAGCAAAATCCCGCCATCAAACCTGTTGAAACCACAAATGAATATTCGTCAGGTTTTTTTTAACCAACCCTAACTTTCATATCAGACAACACAATAATGTGTGGCTTCGAGAAAAAATCCAAGCACACCTAGAAATCAAATAAGAAGACGACACATGTATCAGATCACTCCTATGCTAATGATGTAGGCCCATACTCATACACAAAAAATTGTTTGCTATTTATGATGATCTCTATCAAGAACATTCCATCGAAACTCGTTTGCACAATACCAATAGCCCTTAGCTTAGCCCTGCCGGCGAGATAAGGCCTTGAAATTTGCATTTTTTCTTACCAGATTCAATAATGCAATTAATTCATGGAAGAACTTCCGACAGCGGAACTTCGCTACCATGACCCTCATGGTACAAGTTCAAACTGGTTCTTATAAATCACAGTACACGCGTGAACTCTTCCCTTTGCAACCCACAAGTTCATTAGGCAACACAGACCGAGAGACAGGTCTCGTTTTGGGAATTCCTAAATGTCTGCGAAGCGTTTGTTCATCGCATAAAAGCTGTTATAATATTCTGAAAGTCGTCAAAAAGTAATTACTATTTTGTTTGTTTCGTCTCAAAGGCACATAACAAAAGTGAAAACCTTGCCAATAATGTGACTACCACCCAACCAGTTACACCAGACACATGTGTATGTGCTTACGCATTGTCATTGACCTATGATCGGAAGTGTTTCTGCTTCTGTTTGACATATGTCATTGTGCGATGGACGGTATTTCCGTTTGTAATGCGGTCACATAGCAATAGCAACCGTGTAAATGACAAAATCTCTTCTGACCTCTTACCAAATGCGATGAGCTCGGCTGCTAATCTATTTATTTAATGGAAGGTGAGGTAGACTTGGTTGGCTTTCAAGGGATTTGACATTACACTTGGTACAACTGAGACATCTGTGTTAAAAATCTGCGATCAACATGCGACTGCGAACGGAATTAGTATTACTCATTAAATTTTCATCAAACATCACGTTGATCACTTTCTGCTTACCTACTGCGATCTTGTTGATCTGATTTGAGGCAAAAAGAAAGCAACTCGACATCTGACATGTCTGGCAGACGTGATGTCAAAATAAATTGGATGTGTTCAGGTTCGTCATAATTCAGTAATGACTTTTGTGTAGGCATGTGCTACGTGTCGCGACAGTATGCAGTATTCTACTTGCGTAGGACACAGTGTCTGGTAATTAAGGTTTTGCAAAGTGATTCACTTTTGTTATATCATCTGACAAGTATCGCTTGAGTGGACAAATGGGGAAAATGAAATAGAGATTGTTGCGGTTTTGGGGAGGGGACTTACTCGTTCTGTCTGCAGGATTTTTGTCTATTTAATATTCAGAACGTAAAACCTTTCCCAGACATAGATCGATGAGGGTAAGACGTTTAAGTGAGAAGTTAAGTGAGTAATTATTGCACCGATACCGTGCAGGTCAGATGTTAGTGTGCATGCAACACCAGCTCTGGTGTCAAGGTTTGTATCGAAATCAGTTTTGAGTTAATTCGGAATTCGTTTTGATTTATGGCTTGAATTGTGGATAACTGCATAAAATGGTTTTTGCATGTGGAACCTTTGAAGGACCGTCGGTAATACCGGGTCTTTTATCGGCAATACAGTGGCTAAGTAATAATATTACGGGCATTAACCGGTCAACTGATTCTGAGGCTTACATCTGCCATCTTTATTGTGGTTGTTATGTTTTACAGCGTATAATGTTGTGTATTGGTGCGTATATTCATTTCAAGGTGCTTTAAGGAGATTCTTTCCTAAGAAATTCAGTCTAAGTTTCATTTCGGCCCCATAGCATTTTACGCTGTTATTGGTTTAGCTGTCATACGCGTATAACAGATCAAAGCTGAAGTGGACCCATCTTCTGATCACGATGATGTGAATTAGCCATTAATCACAAGTTGATCAATGATCAAGAACCTGTGTATGCGGATCTAAATGTCAACTCGTTTTCCATGTCATAGAGAAGATATACATAGAAGATTCACGTATTCAGAAATACACCTCGGAAGCATTTGTCGCTAACTTTTAACCATCAAATCTTGTTCTTATAAAGCTATTTTCAATCTCATATCTCGATTACCATAAATCGTGCGGTTTTTTATTGCATCGGCTTCAGAGGAGACACGTAAAATGGGAGCAGGTTTGAGTTATCTTTGGAATACAAATCCTCTGAAAGTGTGAGAAAAATTGAACAGCGCCAAACGTGTCACACATTTAATGAGTCATAAGAAGATGTACGAAATGACAAGGAAGTCTTTGGATTACTATTACTATATGGCTTAGAGAATTAAAGTCTGATGAAGAAATCGAGGAATCTTTGTTTGATTCAGGTCCTATTGGAAGATTCAGCTGAAGTTGAAATAAAATACAGGGCCCTCCCACGTAGGGAGGAAGTACTATAAGAGTGTAATGTACTCACTTTCTTATCAGGCAGACGAACCGTACCATCCATCGGTGAAGGTCATAGGCACGCTGCTTCCAGTCATCAAGGCCAAGCTGTCTTACATCCGCGATGACTTGGTCTTTGGTCGAGCTTTCGGCTCCATAAATTAGGACTGACAGAATAAAGGTTTTGTAGAGCATGACTTTGGTCCTTCGAGTCAGGAGTTTCGAGCCCAGTTGTTTTGACAGACCGAAGTAGCATCGGTTGCCAAGGGCGATTCTACGTCGGATCTCTACTACGATGTCATTCGTGGAGTTTACATTTGCCCCGAGGTAGACAAACTCCTTTACTACCTCGAAATTGTAGCTGTCGATTGTGACGTTTTGGCCTAGGTGGTGTGCGGCGGATCGTTTTTTTCCATTGCAGCATTTATTTTGTCTTGTCCTCGTTGTCCTCGTTGACCTCAAGACCAACTCGTTTCGCCGGTTCCTCAATTGCCGTGAAAGCTTCCACTATGGCACGTTGGGACCGCGTGATAATGTCGATGTCATCAGCGTATCCCAACAGCTGGACTTGTAGTAGTAGTAGATAGTGCTTTCTGTGTTGATTTTTGCCCACCGCACTATCTTCTCCAGTACCAAATTGAAGAAATCACACAACAGCGCATCTCCTTGCTAAAGTCCGGTGCAGGTTTCGAACGGTTCAGAGGTTTTTGAACCGAACTGCACGGTCCATCGCACGCGTGGTGCGACACAACCGGATCAGTTTTCCCGGGATCCCGAATTCGGCCATCGCTTCGAATAGCTGCTTGCGATCTGTGAAGATAAGGTCTATTGTCGATTTGCCGGGCCGGAAGCCGCACTGGTTTGTGCCGATTAGTGCGGTGCAAAACGGCTTTAGACGTTCACACAGTTCTCTTACAACATTCAAATCAACTGCAACTTCAGCATCTTTCAATTGCCTTGTTCATCTCTCATTCATCTCCGGCGAATCCTCCAGCCGTGTTCCCACATTTAGCCTGCCTATTGATTTGGCATTTCAACCAATAAACTCATTTATTCACTTTTGAATCCATCTTATAATTGTTCTTGTAAGCCACATTTAGCAAAGGACTTGCTCACAATCTTGGTATGATTATGTTATTTTGCGTTACCATCTTTAATTTTGTGATAACGGGAGAGTTTAACAAATGGACACAGTTTTGTTTATTTTGTGGCGTATTATTTAATACTGGTGAGTAGATAGCTCTCAGTCTGTTATCACTGCCAATACTTCATCTGCACACATTAACAAATGAAACGTGCAGTAATAAAATCTAAAATTCAAATTTGATGAAATGAATGAAATTAAATTTTTAGTGACCGGTGCTGAGTGTATTTAATAACCAGTCGTCGTGTGTTCTCAATGAAAAACTGAATTTATTATTTCTAACAAGTGTAGACATCGCCCTAATACACACTAGGTGCTCCTTATGCTAAGTAGATTAGTATCAAGTAGTTTTTACAGTCAGAGTAATAATTGAATTATTATAATTTCTCACCGATTGCCACAAAACTGAATGAAAAATAAAATTACGTGTGAGGTAGGCATGGAAACATCGATTAAGACAAACATGACTCAAGTCAGATTATTGGGTTTGGGCCTGCACATGGCGCTGATTTTAACATCGACCGGCTCTACTTATAATATTGCCAATAGTATGAAAATGTATCTAAAACTGCTTGTTTTAGTATAAGGCTTTCTTTAAACTAAATCTAAACTGAAACTCTGACATCATGACCTGGCGATTAGTTATACACAACCTGAACTTTGTGACAATTTTTCTTGCTCTACATGCTTCTAACGGAAAATTTTCCATTCACAGTCATTAAGGGCCACTTGCTGATTCTTGCGATTTAAGTTTCACTTAATGTTAATTTGGACCTACCGGTTTGCACGGTGCCGTGGAATAACGCCGAGTGAAATAAGTCAAAGTTTGGATTGCGTTTTTAAAGCGAATTTTTATGTTCGGTTTTATTTTACTTTAATAAAGTCAACACTATTTATTAATAGGCAGTCGTCATAACTGATCATGTGCAATCATCATCCCGATTTTAATTCGGGTTTATTTCACAGGCCATGCTCGTCATTATTTCACTTAAGACCAAACGTGGACATTCGAGGTCACTTCGCTTTCAAAAGTGAAATAACACCGAGTTCTAAAATTCGGTTTTATTTCGCTGGGCGTTATTTCACGGCCCCAGCACAATCCACGAAAAGTAGATCGAAAAGTCTTCTAAATATAATATGGAGGGTCCGAGCCTGAGCAATTGCAATTGCCTTCTATTGATGGCGGTCCGGGGCACAGTGCTTCTGTCCAAGCTTACCGACCGCGATGGTACCGGAGGCTCGTTCTTCCTTTTCCTTCTCCAACCAGGAGGCTCTGATTCGAATTCGCATTGGTGCCTATGCGCTCGATATGGCGGACCCAGTTTAGTCGACGAATTCTCGGCTTCCGGACTACATCCACATCCCGGTACAGCTCGTAAAGTCAGCAGTTCTGTCTTCTACTCCACTCGCCTTCCTAGCAGGCGGGAATATATATCCGAATTAGACTTTTTCTTTCGAAGGCGCCAACAATCAACTCAACAAAGCATTTTTGCTAATCGTTTTACTTTCAGCTCCATGAATCTGGACTGGCAAAATAAGAGTCTTGCAGAGCATAACTGTGGTCCTTCAAGTCAAGAGTTCTAACCACAGTTGCTTGGACAGACCGAAGTAACATTGGTTGCTTCACATTGGAGCTTTTCTACGTTGGATCTCCACTGTGATATCAGCCAACTGAGATACCTTGTCCTAGGTGATGTAGGCCGAAAGGTTTCTTGGAGAAACGGAGAAATTTGTGAATACAAATTTAACAAGACGAATTCCTAAATTATTATATGGAGTTCGAATTAGGTACTTTCGTTTTGAAGTTATTTTCAGCTAACCAAGGATGTAACCAACAATCAACCTTATATCCTTGAATACAGCTGATATAATACAATTTGGAATATCCTTTGCACAAGTCTGCCATATACAATTTTGCTGAACAAAGCCAACAAAAAATTCTTTCAAATAACTGCGTTTCCATCCGTGTTTAAAATTCACATTCACGCAGTAAGAAAACCGAATATGACATGTGAGAATGAAGTAAACTTAGTTTCGTTTAAAAGAAACAAACATATTTCGGCTTACATCGACACCGATGCAATAATTGAAGCCGGACGACCATAGGCAATGTCGTGAGATTCCTAATTAAGCGTTGGAAATGTTATAGTTCCTGATATTCCCAAAAAAGCGGCTGTCAATAATCAAAGTAGCCATTATTGACCGTAGTCCGAAAGCAATTGATCAATCGTCGTGCCTTCCACAGGATTGACTATTGGCACGATTCAGGGCATGACAGCGTGAGTGGTCTTAGATTTATGGCGACTCACATAGGAGTATTTGAGACGAAAATCTTGACAAAAGTCGATTTTCTGAAATGTCACATTTTGAAGTAAGTGCCTTACATGCATCATATGATGTATTCCTTTTTGTGTGTGTGCAGTAAAAGGGTGACTTTTTAGCTATTATCTTTTTGGCAACACTGGTTCAGCTGTTTAACTCACGTTTCGTGTTTTGTTTTACTGTCAAACATCTTTAGTTTGGTCTATAATTTAACCATGAATCGTCTTACAAACGAACAAGGCTTGCAAATTATTGAATTTTACTATCAAAATGCGTGCTCTGTTAAGAAAGTTCATCGCGCGCTGCTTCCACTTTATGATTTTCGGATTTTTTGGCTCAGTGAGTACGTAAATAAGCAGAATTGTCGATTTTGGAGTGAATCAGCCAGACAGAAGCATTGCAAGAGCTACGAAAGTATCCAGAAAAAGTCAAAGTTTGGTGCGGTTTATGGGCTAGTGGCATCATTGGACCGTACTTCTTCAAAAATGATGCGAATCGTAACGTAACGGCGCTACCGTGAGATGATATCCAAGTTTTTTCTTGTCCAAAATGCAAGAGCTTGACTTGTATGACATGTGGTTTCAACAAGACGGTGCCACATGCCACACAGCATGCGGAACAATGCACTTATTGAGAGGCGAGTTTCATTTTATTTCATTTTATTTCACGTTCGGGACCGGTCAATTGGCCGCCTAGATTGTGCAATTTAGCGCCTTTAGACAATTTTTTGGGGTATATTAAAGCTCATGTCTATACAGACAAGCCCGCTTCAATTGACGCATTGGAAGACAACATAGAAGCATTTATTCGCGAGATACCGGCCGAAATGTTGGAAAGAGTATGCCAAAATTTCACTAAGCGGATGGACCATTTGAGGCGCAGTCAAGGTCAATCTACAAATATTAAATTATATGGACCGTACTATCGATTCAAATAAAGATTTCATGAATTTTTTTAATTTCATGTGTTTTTCTTGAAAAACTTTCCTATAGCATTTAAAAAATCACCCTTTACACGAGTGTTCACTTTTTCTTGCACCTTTTTTGTAATTTTTGATTATTTGGTGAGTATTGCTTGGAGAGTGGTTGTGAGTGACTGAGGTATGAAATAGTTTTAAAAGAAAACATATATATCTTTTTGTCTTCGTTCAAATGACTGTGGAAAAATACTGTGGCATATTTTTTATACATTGGTAATACTATACCCTGCCCTGTTGGTTCAAGGGCTTAAGATAACTTTGACTATTCCTTTAACAAATTCCAAAAGATTTGGTTTCGCATATTTCCGAATAAGGAAATTATGTGCGAATGAAATGTTGACAAAAAAAAAGCACTTACGCGACGTATGTCGCTCTTCAACTTGAATCCCTCGCGTTAATAAGTTCCGAACCACTTATAAGCGACCTCAGAAAACCGTCTTCAAAGATTAAATAAGCGTTTTCAAACCAGACAAGCATTATTTTGGCAGGGTTTTCGAGTCAAATACTCCAATGGGCTATGTTAACAAGCTTTCTGTGTCAAATGATCGACACAATTGATTTGTCCGGGATGTGATTGTAAGAACACATGCTTTACAAGCGAAGCAATGGCCGAATTCTGGATGGAGAACTATTGCGACTGGTTCAACCTTTCATGAACCCTCGCCTTGATCTTGCGACTTGATCTACTAACCTATTATTTTATTTGTGGCTACGTCAACACTTGATCGACGCTAATAAGCCAACAAATTTTTGAGTCGAACTTTTCACTGATTGGAGTCTGATTGAAACTCCGAAAGTCTCAAAGCTTTGTCTTAAAATTAATTAACCAAGGCTTACCGTGACTTATGATTATTAAATTATGCTTTGGCATAGAGAAAAAATTACACCTACTATTTTTCATATTTGTATTTTATTGTTTTTAAATTCAAACAAAATATAAAAAGCTGTTATAACTCTTGAGCGATGTAGGAAATATTGAATCTCCATTCAAAGTTCAAGACTGAATAAAGGACCATCCCCACAGATGAGTAACCGCTAGGCGCTACTAAAGTTCTATTTTTAAACCAATGTGTGCGTGAATTCTACTTGGTACCCAGTCTTCATTGAATCTGATCGGAAAATTACACACAAGAGACAGACACTTGCTCCACATCTAACTATCAATCAGCCACAAAGCTGTCACTCGTATTTAATGCCCACTCGCGGCTAAAAGGCTTATGTGCCTCTGAAGTGTCTATACCTGCTTAGAATGTCATTAAACTATCACCATCTCTTAACCGCCATCTGCAGTTCCTTGTTTTCTCTACAAATGATCCCCGGGTCTACGTGCTGCTTTGCATGAAGGAAATATTATCCACGACAAAGACAATAATGTTTACAAGCTAATAGAATATAAACAAAATAAATATTCACACAAATCCAAATTCGCTTTCAATACGCCTCTCCGCTTATGCAAAAGAATCACCGCAGGTTAATCGCAAACTATTCAAAGCTTTCCTCCCCACTACACCCTGAAAACCATATTCAAATATGCCCCTGGATGTCTGTCTTGTGAAGCTATACACTTCCGATTGTGTGTGAATTAATAATTCGGCTTTGCGTGCACAAACATCAATGCATCGAATATTGGTTGGTGCCACAAATTCCCACGACTATCCCAACAGACGGAGCACTCACTCACCGATGCACACACACGCAAAAGGGTAACACTACATTTGCCACCCTGCCTATAGACCATAGTCAACGTTCGTAGTACAGTCCATTCGACCGGCAGCGGCGCATGGCACAAAGTTATAAATTTTGGTGTAACCACTTTTGGTAGAACTGTTGGCAAAGTGTCCGCTTGTCAGACGGTCAACAATTAAGCAGCGATCACATTGAGTTGCGACCGTTTCGCTTCTTTTGTAAGCATAACGATACTTAAAAGATTTCTGCCCGTACGTCGTGTGCCGCAGAACGAATTTCACTCTCGATAAGATCGGTTTGGATCAGGTGCGTTCGCAACGTTCTGCTGGATATGGAATATAATTGAAAATTAAATTAAAGGATAACTGCGTTGAATCATACATAACAAAAGTGCAAGTGAGGACAAAAAGCAACGGATCTAGTGTTTCGTGAAACGGAAGTGAACCATTTTTGGTTTTGTTTTAAATAATAAATCAGCGGAGGTGAAGAACTATTTCCTGCGAGGGAAATTGTATTTTTTTCTTGATCCTGCAATTGGAACTAGTCAAGGGACCAAATCAACAAATTAAATGTGAGTTAAAATTAAATTAAATTTCCAGTGATTTAATGAAACAAAAATGTGAAAGTTGTGTTGATATTCAGAAAGATCGTTTGAAAAGCGATCTGTAAAATACGTTCCTGGGGTTTTGAAAACTTATTTTCTTACCTTGTTCGCCATGTATTATGCGTCTTCGCACACGCCATGCCTGTGATGAAGCTACCTTGGAAAACTTTTTTAGTTTAACTAGCTTCGTTTTATGACAAGTTTATTTGAAAATATACTGTGGTGCTTTCTGAAGATTTTAGATCACACAATTATGTAATTTTTTGATCTTTGCTTGGAGAGAATTGTTGTCACAATCGCTCTCCGTCTTAAGGAGATCCACCTGTATTTTGGGGAGTCTTCGAATTATTACAATTTGAAAGGTCTAACCGGATCCTTTAAAAATGTTTTGTTAAATGACAAATGGGAAACCAACAACGTTAGTGTTGTGCGATATTTTTCTCTTACGACTGGAAGGAACCTACAGTCTTATGCCGATTCCGAACGGCCTAGTTTGGGAAGATTTTTCTAGACTCTTTGAGCATTATCAGTGCCTCGAAAGAGGTGGGGCCGTGAACATTATTTTTGTAGCACAGACCAGATCGGACCACAACGCCCCGGGCCTCCCGCTCTTCCTTAAGTCCTGAAAAATGTAAATTTCCTATAATCACGCTAATCACGATAAGTAGTGCACTGATATTTTCTACTGGATCTTGGCTCCTCCGTCAGGGGACAATTGTATTTTTTGCGTTTGGTTGAGGAATGAAACTGCTTCTACCTTTTTGTCTTTTACGTGGGGAAACAGCCTCCCTTTTTCTTTTAAAATTTCTATTTTTCTTTTAATTTAATATTTTTAATCGATTCTCATACAAAATGCCTGTTCCACCGAATCAAATTTAGGAAAGTCGTTGCACTACGCATGTTATATGCAACGAAAGGGACTCTAAGCTTGTGATGTAATAGGAAGAACGCTTGCAGTTGTCGCCATGAAATATCTTTTCTTCATCTCCCGTCTCCTCATCTGTTCGATTTCCATTTTCAGTCTAAAATTTATTCAATCCCTGCAAATGAGACTCTTCTTTTTACAAACTGCAGACTTCTGCAAAGAAGAAGAGAGGAAAAAGAAAAGAATTTGAAAGGAGCATTGAGATTCATGCGCTCAATATAAATTTAGTGGACGCAACTTTTGCCATTTAGACTATGTGGTAGATATCTCTTCTCACATTTCTCAGGCAAAAAATGTTTAATTTTTGAAAACTGAAATTTTTAATTTTTGAACCTGCGTGAAAAATTCCCATCCAAAGTCTATCCGAAATGGCCACGAAAGAACTATTGATCGTTTATGTTTGCCTCCGCATAAATAGCACAACTGACCGGACACATTTTTGTAAACCATTTGACGTTCTTTTCATGACTCAGACAATTGTTAAGTGCAATTATACTTGGGATCTGGGCCGATATGTTAGCTGCAAAGTTATCGTTGTGTCGAGGTGAATATCCCACTTAACTTCATCAAGTTCGCCAGATGCCAACTTCTCATGGTATCTACCAACAATTCGATTGCACTGATCTATAATAAAGACATAAGCAGACATGCATCAATAGAAAGATCTAGCTTACTCATTTAAGTGCTGCAATTCAAGCATTAAAAACCAAGACACAAAGACCTGAGACCATTGTCCAATCGATATAACCTCTACCAGAAGAGTAATTACAGAAACTACCATGCGATAAGCCGAGAGATAAATATAACAAAGAACTATTTCTTAGAATATCGCTAAAGAAATACTAGTTCACAGATTCAATCGCTCGAACCAGTATTGCAGAGCATGTGGCAAAACCGTTAAATATTGAAATGCCAGAGTTCAGGTTAGGAAAAGTGTCTTCCAGAAGATACATAAATTAAATACAATTTGATTTGAAACTTAATTTATTTCAGCATTTTGTGTTGTAGTTTTTTTTTCGAATCCATGCTCACCACGATAGTCTTTAAGAGAAACCGGTTTCTTCAAAAGCTAAGATCGGTTTAAGAAATTCTATTCGTTGATTCGATTAACCTATGCAAAGTGATAACCTTCAGCTTTTTGCGGTTTTAAGCTGCAGCCAACCAAAGTGTATTTATAAATATTAATATTTTATTTTCGTTCAATTAACTATAAGTTTCCTTGGATGAGATTTGATGATGGCACATTTCGTTGTGAGTCTTCCTGGATGTACATGCAAAAATGGAATTGAATTTATTGTTTCGGAAGTAATTCACTTGCGGCACACATATATGGGAGCGTGTTTTGGGACATCTGTCAAGCGCACGCGAGGTGAAGAGACTGATATAAAATGAAGGGGCTTTTACATCGATTGATCTTGACCTCGATTGAGTCCGATTTTGGGCTCATAAATCGAATCGTTACCGGTCACGCTGCATTTAAATTTTTAATTGAATAATGATTGTATATCGAGTGAATACCGAGAGGTGATTACTTAATATGCGGCGCACGCCAACAGCCGCTGACAATTCGCGATGATATTACACTAGTACTACACGTCAGTTCAGAGAGGTTGTTGGTTTTTGACATTTGCAGATTGTTTTGCTATCGGTCTGTATGATTGACTTGTTGTTGGACTTATGAGTTATTTATGAACAAAAAACGAGTGGCGTTAGCTTATAGAAATTTAGGTTAGGTTCTGATGGCAAGATGGCATGTAGCTTTGGCTTTTGGGTCAGCATTGTACTTTGTATCACTATCTGTAAACTAATTGGGGTCTGTTGTCATTGAGTGGGTTACCCCAAAGTACGTGCAGATGAAGAAGTGTCCTGAGTCATTAGATGGAATGCAGCAATTTTGCAATTTCATATGGAAAAGCAGAAACGCAAATTAATCAAGAAGGGGTTCTTACCTGTATCTTCCTAAGAGTACTGATTGCACTGACTGAGCAAAAGGTGTAAAATGTGCATGCGTACAAATTGCAGTGTCCTCCTTAAATTCAGATAAATATTCGGAGTGCTGGTCTATTTATTCAGAGCGCCCAAAGCTGATGTTTGGAGTTTAACTTTGGCAAAATGTTGTACTTCCAATCATTTCCACGCAAGATATCCGCTGTCAAAGCTTGTAACAATACCATATGATTGAGTGTTGTCATGGAGCGCAGAAAAGCTTTCTTCTGCTTTCAGTCGTTGTGACCAAGCAGTCTTGCATCCAAGGTGACATAGTCTTTCTACCAGAGGTTCGGTGTTCCTCGCTTACTGAATCCACATCCTACCAATTACATACACATCCATCAGCTGGAGTCTTGTCCACCCCGAAATGTAGCGCTATAAGCAAAAGAAGAAAAATATTACGTCCACAAGCGAGTACAGTTCGTAGAGCTCGAGGTTGTGTCGTCCCCTCCATAAAGCTTCCTTGCAGACAGGAGCAATCATCCGATGTACAATTTATCTTCGAGAGTCATGATCAAAGTCAAGAATCAACTCTGCTGTTTTGCTTCTGCTCTAAGCACATAGCAGGGCTGGCAAAATAAGTGTTTTGGGGAGCTTGATTTTGGTTACCATATTTGAGTAAAGAGTTTGGAGATGATTGTCTCTTGTCCGTATTTTTTTCGAACTCATTTCAATTGGTTTGTACTACCTCAAAAACCTGGATGGCTTAGTTTGTTGGGTGCTTGCTCTTGAATAGAGGGGTCACCGGTTCAAAATCCAGTGAAAGAAAACTTAATATGCTTTATACGGTTTTCAAATCTGATCAGTCACAATTTGCCATTGGGATTACATTAACGCCACTATCACTTAAATTGTCACTCAGTGGTAATAGTCTGACTATGGGCATCATTATGAACCAACAATGGTCTAAGTGTGCTGGCGATTTTACCCAATAACCTAACCCAACATAACTTACTGTCTCAATTTCCATACAGCGAAAGTACAGGGTCTTTCTGTGATCAATAATCATATTCTGGGGAAATTGTCTTTATCAGAAACCAGAACATGAGCAATCTCGGAATTATATCGACCTCCACATCCAAACAACCAACATACATATAAACCGTAGACTCGTATTATCGTTGCAGGATAGACTTTATTTAAATTCTTTTGAAGCTTCTGCATTCGTGCCAATGAAGCACAAGCAGCGAGTTCATTAGTGCTCATTCTTAATGTTCGTGGTTTCACCACTTCACTCCTTCATGGTTTTTGGTCTTTTCAATTATTACGCATGCATTTTTGGTACAAATCATGTCACAACTTGATGTGTTCCAGTCTTCCCTTTTTGACATTGATTGAACACTAGTTTCTTTAATTACCGTTGAATTTTGTGCGCAAGCATTAGCAATCTGTTCTGGAACGCTCTGCTGACTTTTGGCATTCACTTCATTTGTAGCTACTTTTGAAGGGGTATGAGTAATTATCATTCAATGTTATTGTTTCTTTTGTACTAAAGGTCATATTACTTAAGAACTAGCAAAGGTTAGCTTGCGCAACAGCTTTTGCTTGAGGTCACGGATGGCTGGGAATTATGTTGGTCTCAAATGTTTTGAATGAACACAATCTGGATAAGTCTGAAAGTGAAAAACGAAAGTCTAAAAAAGAGTGAAACTATATTTCATGTGGCAACAAATGAAAACGAATGTAATGTCAACCTTAAGTGGAATCGTTAAGTTAAGTGGTAGGATAAGTACATTCACAGTTGAATTGATATACAAAAAAAAAAATACCAGCATCAATTGCAAATAAGGTCAAAAGCAAAAAAAAGCATTATAATGCAGTTCAATTAATCATCTTCAGAACTAAGAGTCAAACAACCGAACATGGCCATCAAGGCTGCGCGTTAGAGTTGCTACAAGTCTGTAGCCATATATATTTTTGCATAACACTCCTAACGCAGAGATTAACTTGTTTTTTTTTTTGCGGTGCACTAATCCCCCATCTGCAGTGCACTGGCGGAGTGCAACACCATTTGTAACAATTACCGGCATGACTTGGCATTGTGATCCATTCTGCGGTGCATTCTCGCATGCGCACAGTCAAACCTGTTCAGATGCTATTCGGGTTGAATGCTGTGCTAAAGCTCATTCTAGGTTAAACATAGAAACATCTGCTGCTAGGAATATGTGACTGAAGAGAAGTGCATCAAGTGTTACCTCCTTAAATTTTGAGGTCAACAAGTTTTCATTTAGCTTCGCGCGGCAAATGCAACATGGTCGTCGCTTAACTAAGGCTGTGTCCCAATTCTTTAGAGAATCGTAATCTGCCTGCAACAGCGACTACTACATTAGTCGAGTGACCATACTGAGTTACTCATACTTAAATTGATTGTTTTTGTGAATCAGATGTACGTTATTTGCTTCACCCCTTTATGGTTGCCTCTGCTGAATAGCGATGTGGATGCGGTCTTTGAAAGGGAGGAGAATGTGAGGACGGTTGTTCGGTGTTCGATGAATTGATGACAAATTTGATTGTTTGTAATCGATTGTTATGATTGGGATGAGTGGCAATTAGAATCACCTTTTGGCGTTGCATCTGTTCATTCGTATTCCAGCTGCGCGCAACTGGGGATGGGGGTGAATAGTCGATGAAAACTAAAACTACGAGTGCGTTCCACGTGCGTTGAGAGTTGAATTCGAGATTTTAATATGAATAATCATGATACATGTTACGAACAGAGCGCGCGGAAGTGCATGCACAATAGCCTCAATTAAGTCAGATTTCAGGGCTTAATTAATTAATTCTGTCAAATAAATAGTAACAATTCTCGAATACAGTTTCAACTGTCGGATGATTTTTTTTATCCGTGAATGCTGTCGATCTAGCGCTTCTATTAGAAGGGAGCAATAAACTACTGCGGATATCAAGACGGAGCTGCCAACACTCACACGATTGATTAGAAATGCACAGTCTATTGAGGAAAGTAGAAAAGAATACATTGAAGTCCCATTTTGCAATACTGCACTTCCATTTCTCAGTGAGGTGAATGAATTGCAAATGCCATGCACTGGCGGTAGAATAGAGACCAAGGCTTGTTGCATAAATTAAATGAATAGCAATCAATTATGTTAAACATAGTCCGCGTATAGTCCGCAAAAGACTGCGATTCTTATGGGGTCTGCTGTAGACTGACTTCCACACGAAATCAGTTGTAGAACCAGCAGACTATGGATTATTGCAAATGTGTTCTAAATTACTCAATTTTCCCCGGGTAGGTGAAACAGAAACATAATGTTGGAATAATTTCTGTGTTTTGAACCGTCAGGTGAATGAATGCAATGTGCTTTATGAATTTCGGCTAGGATTTAGACAGTTTGACTTGAGATTTGTGCGTGATATTGTTCTGGGGACAGTTACAGTTTTATGTCGACACCGAACGGCCAAGTTTGAGAAGCTTTCTGGACAGGAATACTCCTTGATCATTGTCAGTGACTCGAAAGAGGTGGTGCCGTTCGGTTACACAAATTAGTAAGGACCGAATTATAAGTAGGCGTCGTTTCGTAACCACGAAAACGTGAGAAATTGAAACAAATCCCTCGTCCAGGCTCTTCATGTTAATTTACACAAGATTCGTTGTCTGCCTTTAGAACACACCCTGCAAGCATATGGAATAGCGGTAACACCACTAACAACAGAGTTCCCCGCTTTGAATCTCAGTGAAAGCAGAGTTTATATGCTCTATATTTTCAAACTTAAGGATAAAATTAACGTCACTATAACTGAAGGTAGTAGTCTGACTATGGGTACACATAACGACATGTTCTAACTGTGTCGGCGATTACATTGACAGTCCATTAACCTAACCTAACCTTATGTTATACCATCAGTCTGTGTCCCTCTGCAGTAATAGCCATCAAACTTGCGATGGCTGTCTCATCTCATTTGTGGACATTAATTCACTTTCATTTATTGTGGTTCGGTGGTGCCTTCGTCGTAGTTTCGCACTAGTTTCGCATTATTCCTTTGATGGTTACTACATGTTGTTTTTGCTTCAGCATTGATCAGCAGGAATTTTAGTTCAAATTGTTTTGGAGGAAGGCGAATAATTGATTGTTCGAATCCTAATGAAAGTAAAAGTTAATATGCTTTTATCTGGGCTTTAAATCTGGTCCAGTCATCATTTGCTGTTGGGATCAAACTGACGGCACTAGGTATCAATGGGCCAAGACTGAACCAAGATTAGTCTAAGTGTGCTGGTAACTTCGCTAACCTTACCATTCTATCACACGGAAAGTGAATTCATTTCAATTTGTCTTCTGTAATAATCTAAATCTAATCTGGAGTCTTAGACTGTGAATTGTTTGCTTATTGGGACGAGAATGACGACTAAAAGTTGGCGTTAATGCTCTTAAAGTTGCCCGCACCGAGTCGGAATTTCGGTAATAAATTTGAATTATTCGTAAACATTTTCTGTAGATATCACAGAATAAGATTCATTTATGATAGCTCCCTCAAGGTCTAGAGGTTTTAATTAATGTTATTGACAAAAATATCAATAAATTAGATCAGAATCATCAAAACTCAGAACTAAGCTCAAATCAGAACTAAACGAGTTTAGCTTGGATATTCTAGTTCGATTAAAATCTTGTTCTATACGATGAATAACTCCACCCATTGAGACTGACTATTATCTAACCCAAACGCGATTCAAACATGTCTAACTTGTTCCCGAATGAGACAAGTTCTGGCATCCACACAACATAATTATTTAATCATGTTATGCCAAGCATTTTACCATTCTGTGGCCTTTCTCGAAGTCAGCTGGTTCTGTCACATTTCCGTGCATAATTGGTTGATAATCCCAAAGCCAATTCCTTCACTTCACAGCCGTAAGGCCACGCTGCATGGTGCGACAAGTTTATTTGCGTCAAATGAATATGATGGATATCCAAGTGGAGACCTTGGAATTATCAAACACCGTGCAGAACAATAGCTGAAGGCTTCTTTGGATGCCACTACTAAGCTGAAACGGGAAATCTAAATTTCTCCCAGGCACCTTGATGTGATTCGCAATGACATCTCCTCATTTAAAATTTACGTCTAGTTTCCTTCAATTAGTCACTAAAGACATTCGGTTTGAAATAAAACAATCGATCATTTGAAAAGTGTGAACAATACTGATACGCTGTCGCACTAATAACTCGTTCGACAGCTCATGTCCATCTGGCATTCGGATCACGTTTCAGGCTGTATAGAGGCGGCGGCGTTCTTTCGTGATGTCTTGCTTTTCGAGCAAGTGCATTCGTTACTCATTTTATTATTGAATTCAAAACAAACAAATTATCATAACAAAACAATCAATGAACGGGGGCCGTGAGTGATTGGGTTTCTACATGTAACCGAGATAAGATTAATTACTAATCACTTGGTATTCTCTCGTTTTCTAGATGGCACCAAACATAATAGGAAGATCGTTCATCTTGGCGGAAACTACAATGAATTCTGATGATGCGACATCGGCGACAAACAACAGAAAGCGTACCTCTTCAGTATGCGCCACCAGTAATGGCAGCTGTAACAGCAGCAAGTCAAACACAAATGACCGTGTCCCTGGTCCGGGTGGGATGATTGTTGCAAAAGATTGTGGAACAACAGCCATTGTTTCCAGTTCAGCAGAGTGTGGAGATGTTGCTGCGACAAGTGCGAAGCCAAAGAAAGAGTATCGTCTGGAAATTGTCTGGCGGAATGTGGCAATATTTTTTGTCCTTCACATGTTCGGGCTCTATGGGCTGTATTTAATATTCGCCGAGAACGGTTACATCGCGTATTTGTTTGGTGAGTAAAAATTACTAGTTTTTTTTTTATTATTTCCTTTTTGTCTAGTAATGCGTAATGTAACCTGCCCTCGGTTTAAGTGTTTTGCGCGGAGATGGACATTACGACAGCAGGGTAGGGCACAGAGAGCAGTTTTCTTTTGGGTCTTTGTTTGTATGCTGTAGTTGAGAAATCGTGTCGCGTCTTTTATGAGGTCACCAAATATGAGCTGTAACCTTAACATTTGCTGTCTTAGGTCGGTAAAAAGTACACATCTCTACCACCATTTCATCGATTTCGAGGCCACATATAAAAGTGTGCTTAGAGGCGAGATTAAGTTTTGACAACCATGCCATTCTTGTCAATGTGTGCAGGATCTAAATGAGGAATGATTGCTGTTTCATAAAGACTGATGACGAGCTCATCACGTTCTAAAAGATTTTAAGAAGACTCGTCCTGCTTCTTTAAAATTTATCTTCAGAAGAATTCTAAGCAAAAGTCCTCCAAACGTCCTTTCAAGTTGCAGCATACGGCAATGGCATTGACGCTATTGGTCGAACACATCGAACTTATAAATGGGTTGTTGGCTAGAAGAAAGCGGAAATCAGCTTAAATGGGTCTGGAGGCAACGGAGATTAGAACGATATACATACAAGTAATTGCACACAGCAGTGATGTCGAGGATAGAGGGTCACCATTGGCAGATGTGACTTTGGGTTAGTCAGAGAGACTCTATCACCGTCGGATTTTTAAAGACCTGTACTTAAATCAAACCTAGAATACCTCCAATACGCCAATGGTTTGACTAACTAAAAAACCACTGATTAGTGTGTAGAGATTAAACAGGTTCACTGGTGTCGTAGCTGGGACATAGATCGTATGTCCTTTCCAGGAGATTATAGAAGTCGTCCTTGTTATATTCGTTTTTTATACTCCGTTGGGGCGTGGACCCAGATTGTGATGATGTTGCCGAATGTTGCCTTGATGCGGGTAGTTGTGAGGCGCCTGCTTGCCTACCCCTAAGTCTGCCGAACAACAAGACCGTATGCAAACAAGCGCTGCCTTCGCTTTTTGTAGCAATCGACGCAATATATGTCGCAGCTTTTCATCCACTTTTTACCCGGCTGATCCTACCGCACCTCCTGGGGAACGGTAATGTCTGCCTTATAGGCTTCTAGCGCCTCCGCAAGTTCATCGGCTGCACGTGGTTTGTTGGACCTCACATTCCACTTGCAGAACCAAAAATCAAACCCTTATTTCGTTATCCATGGTTGTCAGCAGTAGGGTCATCCGTATCCGAGGCTTTTTGCCGTCTCTGCACTAGACCTTTTTTTTTAACACTGTGGGGAAGTTAGCACTACGCGAACGTGGAAGACGGCATCCTGGCTTAAACCCCTGGACAAGAGCAAATAAAAAACTTGACTTGAATTGACAAACTTACGTCGCTTGCAATGGTCCATCGGCTTCACTTCTGATCTTGTATGTGTGTAAACCACGATCTTTGCACAAATTATGCCGTATGTCTGAGCGTCTGAGCGATACCCAATTCTTGAGAACGCTGTGGAATTGACTGATTTGGATAGTGTGCTACGGACGCCTGAACGGCAGCGATATTTTTGACACTTCGACCAACCCGTTGTCTCACTGATACGGCAACATCACAATACGAATATGTAGATTCAAATTTTTGAACTAAACTTGTTATTAGCTGTCTACTAGGCGAGAATTATGACCGAAAATTGAAGTAAACGCTCTTAAAGTCACGGATTCCAAATTTGAGTAGAAAATTTGCAGACGTTGCTCTTTCGTACTTTACCACGATGAAAATATTGAGTTTACTGAATAAATCGATAGCGAAGCTTGATGATTAGTGAAAGAGTGCGTTCACAAATCAAATTTAAATTTCTCAAGTCCCTGTTCGAAAACCCAATATTTAACAAAAATGAATGTAATTGCATTGATTTATAAGCTTAAATTAAACACTCTTATTTGAGAACACAGACCACTTCATGCTGTTCACTTACTTTTACCACCGACTGTATGTGCTTCACCTCGTACACTGGATGTCCAGATTCAATTCTCGACACGAATAACATTCATAACTCACGGCTACACAGCATTTGATGCCCCGATACAATTTAACCGAAGTCAACGTCCGCGTAGCAAAAGAAAAGGCTTCATTATTCAAGGTTCCAGTCCACCAGAATATTAATATTTCAACCAAAAAAACCGGGCACCACGTGTACGCTCTTCAAGTTGTCCTTCAGCCCCAGTCCGATCCGTGAAAATTCATTCAACTTGGGGTACATTTTTTCTCTCTTTTTTCCCACATTTTTGTCGTTTGTTTCGGTCTTTTGGATTTTTTTTTTTTCACTTTATTAAATACCCCCAGAATAAAATGATCCTCCTTCGGAAATATATTCCAAGCACACGCCGCCCACAATAAAAGAGAAAACTTACAAAAAGCCAAAAGAAAAGAACAAAATTTATGCGAAGGCACACGGTAGTTGTGTGGGTCTGTTCGTTTTGCATCTTTGCGGCTCCTGCTGGACGCATACAAATGTTTGACGTAGTCGATACCCGTAGCTTACATTAAATCAGCCGTTGATACGCGAGCTTTGAATTCGTAACCAGCCAACGGACGTTCGTTCGACTTTCTACGTATGTGTTTCAGAGAATTGTTGTCTATTTCCGATGACACAACGTTGCCGACCGACTCAGAGAAGTGGTTACGGCCAGAAGCGTCCAAGTGGATGACACCGATTATGCGCACGTAGGAATCGGAGACCGGGACGCTTGGCCGGCTTTAATGGATCTAATTAATAAAATGTTCGGTACGTTGACTTGACCTGTTTGCTGAAAATGGGCTGCTAGTGGACGGCGGTGGTCATTTTGAGTTCAGTTTGGGGGAGTGAACTTGCGATTTGGGTAGCCGGGGAAGCACATTGTTCGCGACTCTGGGACGTTGATAGGGAATTTCTTTGTACTCAAGCTGTTGAGTGTGTGAGTCAGAACATCGTGCGATTGAAGGGTTTGTCTTATGGAAGGTGGAAGACGATTACACGTACCTTCGATTATATCATTTGCGGTTTTTGCTTGTGTTTCTTTGGATGGACTGAGTGAATTTTGAATCTGCTCGCCTTCTCCTTATGTGTTTATGAGAAGTGTGTGGTTTTACTGCGTATTTATTCGTAATTTTTTATCACTGATAAGGATCGACGGTGACGCTTCTTCGTTCTTAACGCAAGAGAGGCTTACATAAATGTCCACGTGTAGTTTGGGTCTTAACCACTTCAAGTAGGGGAAAGAAAGAAACAACTGGCCGTCAAATTTATAGGAAAAGTTTGACCGATCACCGTGACCGTGACTGTGTAGCAATTTACGTAACGTTTAAATTGAAACATTATTGTTTGTGTCATAACGGTATCGACAATGAAGATTGAGATTTAAGAATAATGTGACTTTGTACATTTTTAAAATCATCCCTGCGATTTTTCTTTAAGTTATGTGTTGGGGACAAATGTGTCATTATCATCTTCTGACTCGCTAAATCCCCTAAAGCGTAATCCCCCTCGAGAGTAAAGCACTCACTGTGGATATTCAGACCCTCCGCTAATGACCCTTATTCATCAGGAGAAATTCGTTCGCATAGGACATAAGGACCATAAATTTCGTGACGTTCGTTCCGTCAAGTCGAGAACTTCCAACACCTAATAAGAAGGAGTGAGGCAACAAATGTGGATTATGAGCGGAATGCATCTCGACGGATGGAGACGCTCAACTTTCAACTTTTGTTGCCTTTGACAGTTGCCGCTAAGATGTGTGTATCATTTAAGGCCCGTTCATATGAGGTCGCCACGAATTGGGATCTTTGCAAACTCTGACAATACATTCATATGGAGTTTTCTCACTCGCACAGAACTACAGGTGCAAACTGACACTTCACTGCGAATTTTTTGTTCGTGGTGTTTTCTGGATGGCGTTCGCCTCTTTGTGTACTACGAACTCAGCTTGACAGTTCGAAAGGAGAATGATCGATTCGCAGAGAAAAACTCTTAAATCATTAATTACGATACTTACATTAACTTTTGCTGACATTTTTGTCGATGAAAAAACTCGATAATTCAGTTGCAATCTTTTGGCATACCAAGAAATACAACTTTTTGGTTATATTTGCTGGAAAAGGGTTGTTTCCAAAAGTTCGCGTTGGAAGTGCGTCGCTCATATGAACGGGCCTTTATCTAAGTTGGGTATCATTTTACTCTCATGTGTTGTGTGTGGATTGTTGGATTTCGAAACCAAAAAATGTATTCATGTGTATTTCAATCGCAACCAACGCAACGGATTAGTTGGGCTCAGACCGTAACGTGTTGTCTGCATACGAAGTCGCTGGGTCGAGAAATGTGTTCTGTCTTGAAGTAACTTTATCATGAAATGTTTGTCTGTAACTACTTGACAATGGGTCTGGTTATGGGTCAACTTGCGCCATAATGTTACAATAATAATAATATTATTGGTGGCGCTACAGCCAGTAGAGGGCCAGAGCCTAGCTTCTCAGCAACCACTAGTGTTGTGCGTGCTATGGTTTTCTCACGAGTGGAAGGGACAGTTTTATGCCGAATCCGAATGGCCAAGTTTGAGAAGCTTTTTCTAGACAGATGACTCTCTGAGCATTGTCAGTGACTCGAAAGAGGTGGGGCTTGATGAAAGGGTCAAAGAGGTTGGGGTCGACGCACATACCCACAACGCCCCAGACCACCATGCCCCATAATGTTAAAGCCTCTCCAAGGTGGATTTCTTTAAAATCATCCAGTGAGTCCACAGTTGTTTGATTAACATTTTGTAGCTTAAAAAAATGTAGCTCGGGAATGAAATTGGGTACCACACATTGGATCCAGTTCAGGATCTATCATGCCTTGAATATTATAAATCACAACACATCTGTGAGCTTTTGAAATTAAAGTTGAGGAATCCGGGATCGAACTATGGGTTTTATAAGAAAATGCAGTTGAGGGTTTTTTCACGGATCAAAAGATGATGGCGCTGCAGTACACGTGAAGCGTTTAGAGAGAGAGCGAATCATTTCCAACAAATTACTGAAACACTGAAAAAAATTCCCATGGGACGGATTTGTGTATATACACAGTAAAATAGAGAAAAGTCTTGTCAGGTGGTGACTTGCAATAGAATCCATAGCCCGTGATACGAAGCACGGGCAACCAAGTATTATTGTATTTTATTCGCTTTCTGACTCATTCTTCGTTGGTTGTTCAAAATATTTTTATTGCAATCTGAGACCTTGTAATTTTTCCGGACAGTCATCGTTGACTGATTTTTATTTCAATCACTCAAACTGACTAAATTATTTTCCAACCAATCAAAATCATTAAGAGTTCCATAAAATATCTTCGCGTTTAGAATCAAAGAACTTAACAGAATCCAATAAAACGAAACAAGTTGTCCTTGGAAGAGCAGCCTCGCGCCTTAGCCCTGAACATAATTTACAACAAAAGAACTAATTGATGGAATATCTCAAAATTCTGGTTTTTCATAAAACCGATTCCATCTTCTGGCCATCATTATGTATTCAGTCAGAATTCTGTTTCCTTGTCGGCACCCGCAAGAATTCATCCATTATGCATGCGCGAAAGAATCAGCCTTACACACGGCATTACCATAAGCCCGTAATGCTGTCAAGGGAACACACGTGCTACAGGCGTAGCATGTAACCGAATATCAGTCTAAAGTCCAAGTGACACGCTCCCATCCGGGTGTATGTGGAGATCTTCCTTAATTTGCAATAAAAAGCTAATCACGTCCAGTGGTAGTTATAAGGTGCTCCAGGAAGTTATCGCATCTATTCAAATCGATCTCATAATTCGTTAATGTATTGAATATGCTAAACCTCTGGACAAAAGCCTCAACAATGGCCGAACAAAATCGAAAGTAATATCGCCCCTGGTGCATCTATTAATTTTTATTTTATGTGAAAATCAAGTTTGTTGCCATCGATACACGATCACGTGCCAGTTCGTTTCTTCGTTGTTACCTAAATTTTTATGCTAATCAGGCATCCATGTCCCATGCAGTCGATTAAACTTGAACTTCATCTTGAGGCGATGACATTGCGCATGGGATTCGTGTGAAATTCGTTCGTTTTATGTCCATCGATATGGATGTGATTGCTGTAACGTACGAATTTCATTCATAAAAATTCGAAATGATTTTCGATTTCGTTGGCTTGCTGTGAATGTGATCAATTACTATTCAAATGGGTTACTGACCCTACAGGTGAGGCATAAAGTAAGCAATTTAAATGCAAAATGATTGCAGGAGAGTCATCCGAGAGAGGAAAGATTACGTTCGAGTGTCGACTGGTAGCGTCATCGGTCGTGTTACTAGTAAGCTATTAAGCTTCACGTACAGCTGTTATCCGATTGCCCTTCAAGGCAACTTGCTCGTTTAATATGTCGTCCATTTGTACAGAGCAATTGAAAGCCGACAAGCCTGGTTTTTATTAAAGGATCGAGACCATCTTATCGGGCCATGGGTGATTACGAGTAATTGGCAAGAGTCTTAAGAACATTTAGAAGGCAACAAGAAAGCAGACGGGAAATGATGATTGTAAGCTGGCTACAGACATCTAAATACCATCTTAGTCTGCTCAAGTGTGTGCATAATCTAGAGCAAATGAGTTTGTTTATCTGACACAGAGAAGGATTTGCTGGACTTCCAGTTCATTGCAGGGATTCGAAAAGCTCAAGTTATTCCATTCGTACAGGCTTGAGTACTGGAAAGGTTAAGTCTTTCGAAATCGGACAAGATAACAAATTAAAACTTTCTGCTTCGGCGTCTTATAGACGTTCTGTACAAGGCCCTTTTTTTCTTCATATTTATTTTATTTTTATGATTAAAAGCTAAGCTTAACTAACATAACAAATGCTCTTACACCTAACCTACTGACCCTATAGGGGTACTCTTTAATCTAGTAATATGTGTTTTTGTCGACTTGCATTTCAATATCGGACTGGTTTTGCTGCAACCACCAGTTAAATTGCCGTTCTTGGGCAGACTCTCTCTCTCCAAGCAGAGATCGCTGTACTGAACCGGAAGAGATCCTCGTGAGTACGAGCGACATCCCGTTCATATTGAAGTCGCCCGTCCACTGCTCGGCATACGACATGGAAGATTACAGGAGATCCGTGTGGATCCTGTATTAGGCCAATTGTGTCGAGATAGAGGAACTCCTCGACGCACTGTCATGAGACATATCATTAGGGTAATAACACAATGTGGGTCAACAGAGCCGGACTTACGCCAGTGTGTGCGCGTATCCCATGATGCCATGCACAACGGGGTCCTGAAAAGTCTAGTTCCACACTTCAGGAAGCTGATTCGAAGTCACCCTGTAACAAGATATTTATTACTTCGAACATCGTACACCCGATCTGTACGCCACTAAATCGTCAACGAACGCAATTAAGTGCGGCATTGAACCTATAAGATCTGCAGAGAATATTTAAAACAAGATCGGCCAACCAACTGCTCGCTGTTGCAGACCGTTTTTGATGTCAAACACTGTGGAAGAAGTTACATTGCCACGAACTTCCTACCAGTTTTCATGTCAATGATCATATATAGCAATGGATTACCTATTCCTAGTCTGACCAGCTTGAGGAAGAGGACGGTGTCGAACGCTTTCTCCAAGTCATTCAGGCAAGCACCCGTGCATTGTGTTTTGTCTTCATTCCATTGAATGTCGGACACCAGTTTAGACGCAGCATGTACTGTTTATTGTGTTTATTCTGTCCAACGCCTCCTGGCAACTATGATCGCATAATTTTTAAGAGGCGGTCGATCTTTAAGCCTTTAGCTACAATTTGGATTAAAGTGTATGATCACCTCTTTATATGGCAAATTTATTTGTTACTTGTTTGAAATTCAAGTTCTCTTTGTTTCCACATTCAGTTAACATCCTTTGTGCCGAGCTGTTAAATGGAACAATACCCGACGCATGTGCACTAATCAGATTACCAATTCTCTTTCTAATTTAATTTTCATTGATTTCCCTTGCAGGCTATGCTTACGGCACCTTTGGTGGTTTTGGCATCACTGCTGGTGCACACAGACTGTGGTCACATCGATCGTACAAAGCTAAGATGCCCATGAGGATCTTCTTGATGATCTGCCAGTCGATTGCCTTCCAAAATAGCATCTACGAGTGGGTTCGTGATCACAGGGTTCATCACAAATTCACCGACACCAATGCGGATCCGCACAACTCTCAGCGGGGATTCTTCTTCTCCCACATGGGTTGGTTGATGTGCAAGAAACACCCCGACGTAAAGGAGAAGGGCAAACAGATCGATATGAGTGACCTCGAAGCCGATCCCGTTGTCATGTTCCAGAAGAAGTAAGTCGACTGCAATTATCTTCAACCCGGTTTCTGAAAACTAACGCTCTCGTTTCTCTAGGTACTACTTCTACATTATGCCCATTTGGTGCTTCATCATTCCAACGCTGATTCCATACTTCTACATGGGGTACTCCTTCAAGGTCAGTTTCTTCACCTCCACGCTCTTCCGTTACGTGCTTTCGCTGCACTACACCTGGCTGGTGAACAGCGCCGCTCACTTCTACGGCATGAAGCCGTACGACAAATTCATCACCTCCACCAACAACAAGCTGGTCTCGATCTTGGCCTACGGCGAGGGATGGCACAACTATCACCACGTCTTCCCCTGGGACTACAAAGCAGCCGAGTTGGGAACATACACCTACAACTGGTCGACTGCGCTGATTAACTTCTTTGCCAAGTTCGGTGAGTTACGCAACTGAAGCCCGTGTGGTTCCGTGGTCTCAGATTTCTCTTTGCACAGGCCTGGCGTATGACCTCAAGACTGTTTCGGACGACATGATCCGCAAGCGGGTGCAGCGCACTGGTGACGGAAGTCACATCTATGCATCCAGTGACGTGAACAACAACTCAACCACTCAAGATATGCTTCTGCAGCTGAACCACGACAACGAGGAGAACCTCATCTGGGGATGGGACGATACGGACATGCGGACAAACGACCGCGAGGGAGCATGTATCATTAAGAAGGAAAACTGATGACTCATCTGTGTTAGGCGATATTTTTAGGCTAGGAACGTTTATTTGATTTTTTTTGTTTGCCTGTCTTTAGTTTGTAAGTCCTATTGTACATATTAATTGCAAGTGTAGTTTGGCGGGGGGTCTTCGTAGATCGCCCCATGCGTGGGCGACTGGGTTAAGTACTCAGCGATGTCGTGATGAATCGTTTGAATAATAATAAAAACTATTTTACATAAGCACTTAAATTACGTGTTCTCATTCGTGTTCTTGCACAATTTTAGAGGATTGATGTTTTAAGTTGTTACTTGTTGCCTTTTGGTTTGCCGCTAGGATCTGTGACTGGCGAAAAAAGCAGTCAGGAGAGGGCAAACAACAAGTAGCGAAGTGACCCCAAACTCAAACTCGCGACAAATAAAACGACTTATGATGAAAAAAAAAAAACAAAGATGTGTCTGACTCGGTCGCATTTTATTTTAAACGTATTCTTGCTACACAGAAATCTACAAGATCGAAGACCATCCTTAGTGGTAAGCTCCATGAGAGTAGGACACCGGCTGCGCTTCATTGTCACTGTTCATCACGTGAGTCCTTGCTGCGTAAAGGAGTGCCGCCAGAAAAGCGCTGTTGTTTAAGACCGTCGACATGATCGTTGCCATCTTGAGAGCTGGCAGAATGAACGGCAAAAATGTGCCCAACAACACCGCTGGCATAACCATGACAGGCACTGCCATCTGAAGCATTGTGCTCTTGTATGAATGATCCTTCTTCTTCTTGATTTTCTTCTTATGTCCGCCCTTGCCACGTCCACTCACAGCTTCGTCAACGTCTCCTGAAAACCGAAAACCAATTATCACACAACCAACTCTCTCCACCAGCCATCCACTCACGTCGTTTGATCTTTTTCAAAGACAACTTCAGCTTGTTCTCCTTGCTCGGAACGATCCTCACCATGATCCCGGGCAGGAAGTGCAGTTGAATGTCGCGATTCTTGAAGAAACGCTGGAAATTCCAAATCACTCGCTGTGTCAGATCCGTATCGGAGATCTGTGACAACTGTCCCTCCACCAAACTGCCCATGTCTCCGGTGTCCTCGCCGAAAAACTGATCGAGGAAGTCCTTCGTAAGGTTGCCACTGCGCGAATACATCTGTTTGCCCTCCATCTTCTGCAACACAAACAGTTTCATGCACCGCAGGACGGTGAACTTGCGTACGCACTCCAAGACCCTCGCAGGCGTTGACGCCGGAATGTATGTGACAGTTTTCGACACTTCGTTGCTTTGATTTTTCTTCAAAACGTTCACGCCGCCATCTGTTGCCGAATTCACGCCTCCTATTGCGCCGTGCTTCTCTCCAATGATTATCCGCTGGTTTGTGGGTGCGATAAGAAAAATCACGTAAAATGCAACCAATATCGTAAACGAATTCATTTTCGCGTTGCTGTCGCCGTGAGACTGAGGAGAACCGACGAACTTGCTTGTCTTGCGCCGCAGAAACGACTGCGCGGTGCATTCACATCAGACCATCGACTGCTTCAAGGATGGCTCTTCCAAGATCACGGCCAGCGTTTAGCAGCAGCAGCCGCACACGTTTCTTTGTGGTTCTGGTGGATTTTCTCGTTTTGCCACACTGGGGGCAGTGGAACAATGTAGGTCGTCACAATGAAAAGTCGCACACGCTGCTGTGGAGTTGAATAATGGAAGGAGCATCTGACCCAGTTAGCCGCCACTGGAAATGGGCAGATTGGAAATGGACACGGAATTCACTGATTGATTCATTTATTCGTTAGGTAATTTGTCGGCAGTGACTTTACGACACCGTGTAACGAGTTATATAAGCTACGGGCTGGCTGACCGCGACGTGCCTCGATAGTGCTCCAGATAATCGATAAAGTCTATAAAGGAGGGCCAAATTGAATAGACTCATATCGCATGGCCATAAATCAGGGAAACAATCTTTATGTCGGTTATTGGTGCGTTTTGCGGGCCGGTTCCTAGTCGCTGGTGACAACTAGAACGTGTGACTATCCTCTCAAGGCAATTCCAAAATGGAATCGCATTGATTTGGTGCCGTAATGATGTCTATCCGTGCGCAGTAAAAGCGGAACAAATGAGCGTATCTATTGGAAATCGTTAATTGGCTCCGGTCTGGTAGAGACTCAGTCGGTTGGGATGCGATGGTGAACGGTAGGCGTACATATGCACCTATGTGCCAATGTTCTCGATCGGAGTAGCTCATCGAAATATCAGGTCACATTTAGCATAACTCGTGTGGCGTTGGGTGCATTTATGCTTCGTGTAATGGTGGGCTTCCGTGTCGAGAGAGTTTGGTTTAGAAAGGTGGAAGAATTCTAGTTTTGAAGTCAAGTTGGAGTTTTCCTTTTAGTCAACTTTCATTTGTCGCACAATTTGCGATCATTCTGTGCCAGCTGCTGTTCAGTAAGTGTTTTCAACTAGATTTGAGACGAAGAGAAAGGATTTGCTGAGTGGAGACGATTTTGCATGTTTCTTAAGAAATAAGAGGTGGTCGCATTCCTTGGTTTGTGTGGGCAGAATTGAAAACCTGCCATCGAGTCGGATGCTTAAAAGAGGGCGTGCTGTGGCGCTCAGCGTCAAATAATCCTCGGACTGGAGTCAGGTTGTCCACGTGACCTGTATTGGGCTGGTGTTAGATCTCTTATATATATAAGGTGGTCAATTTCTCTGCCCTTTAGGGATGGAATCACGAGGGATCACTCCTTCGAACAAGACAATACCAACTAAGACGGTCGTATTCCTAACCTTCTTAGAAAGGGGTTTTGGCTTTGGCGTGAATGCTTTCTCGTATCTCGCATGAATTTCTTATTCTATTGCGCATCGTTACTCATGTTAAGCCAAGAATATTCTTCTCAGTTACCGTTAATTTGCCCACACATTTTTTTACTCTAACCAATATTGTGAACCGTATGCGAGCGCCCTGCGATGTATAACCTTCCTTTCAGCTTAGGGGCATTTTTCGGCCATAGGATGTGCCCTCGCCATTGATCATAGATTCTGACTATTTGAACTATTCCCATTTTGGAGTCACTTTTCCATTCAAACAAATTTCTGGAATAGGTCTGAGTGCTTCGGAGAATGGATAACACAGGTACTCGATGTTCTAGTTAATGCAGACCCTTCCACTCGATAACATCCACCCACCATCAAGGGCTCGCTGCCTGGAGTTTTGATCATCACTTAAAATGGCTCCAGGGTCAGCAAAGAATAATTGATGCAAATTTGGGTCCGTCAGTTTTCTTCAAGGACATCAATAAACAGCAAAGTACTTAAGAGGCTTCAGTGGTGTACACCAACTTTGCTGGAAACTGCTTGGTGACTCTGCCAGGATATCGTACTTTCTTCTATGTGTTCCCTCGTACATGTCGTACAAATGTTTTTTTCAAACTCAACACAAATCACGATGTTGTTCCATTATGAACCATTTGTAGAGTTATATATAAATGCAGAGATGACTGCAGCGCTTCTTCAAGCTGTCGATTTTCGTCTCGTCAGTCTTGATAATTGCTTCACTTTGGGCATTATTTCTGCCACGATCGCATTTCACGTTTTCTTTTTTTCTCCGAACATGTGGGGCAACGCAACAGAGGACGCACGCGTTTAGGGTGGCGCACCCAAGTGGAAGAGGACCTCAAACAACTTGGTGTGCGAAACTGGAGGCAGCTAGTCAACCAACAGCCCCCTCTTGGTCACAGCCCAAGGGCCAGGCATACAGAAAGAATAAGGACGTAGCTTAGATTACAGAAACAGGTTCAATTCCACTTTTAAAATCCTCCATAACGCTACGATGTGGTGGTCCGTGGCGTTGTGGATATGTGCGTCGTCCCCAACCTCTACGCCGCGTCGTATGTTCGATCCCTAGTAGATAATTTTCACGGTCTCACCTCATTCGAGTCACTTACAGTGCTCAAAAAGTACATCTGTCCAGAAGAAGTCCCTTCCACTCGTGAGGTAACAATAGCAGTCACAACACGATCACCGTCATGCAGGTGCTATTGGTATTGACTCTTATGCATCTAGTGGTTGCAGAATATTCAAACAAAACACTCCAGGCCATTCCGAAGGATGACACGATTAGAAAATTCAATCTCGAAACGGACAAAACAAAGTTGGAGCAATGTTTAAATAATCCACAGACTGAGCAGCAATACGGTAAAATGGTATACAGATGGATCAGGAACTGATGAAGGAACAGGGGCGGGAGTATTTGGAACTCGACAAAAGTACTGCGAACCTTTGAACGAACATATTAGTACCTTTCAAACCGAAGTCTATGGTATAGACAGATGCGCTGTTTGTGATCATGTTCTCTGGAAAGAGTTTAGGCAACTAGCAAGATGGAATGAGGCAGAATCTCGAAAAACCGCTCATGGCATGCAGCAAGCCAAGAAAATCTTGGGCCAACACAACCGGAAGAGTTTTGAGACATCCAACAGAAGGAGCAATAATGACCTCCGTATCCTAACAGGTCAAGTAGACACAGGGAGCACCTAAGGAAACTAAGAGTACCAGAAGTAGGTGCATGCAGATTTTGCAGAAATCTAATAAAATTACAGAACATATACTGGGATTTTGTTAAGCGCTAGCCCACAGAAGACAAAGATATCTAGGCAAGCACCTAATGAAGTCAAGAACAATTTTATTCTCAGATTTTTTAAGGAAACTGGCTTAGGGAGTATACTCTTGTGGACTCCTGTACATTTTTGCGCAGCAGGAGCCCATAACACTGAATGCAACTCTGAAAAGAAGTAAGAGGAGCTCTTAACAAGGCAAAGGTATCAGAGGGAGCAATATAATAATAATATAATATGGGTGGCGCTACAACCCACAGAGGGCCAGGGCCTAGCTTCTCAGCAACCACTCGAGTTGTGCGTGCTATTGTTCTCACACGAGTGGAAGGGACCTACAGTTTTATGCCGACTCCGAACGGCCAAGTTTGAGAAGCTTTTTCTAGACAGGAAATACTCTTTGAGCATTGTCAGTAACTCGAAAGAGATGGGGTCGTGAACATTATTATATTTGTCGCTCAGAGCTGGAACTGAATCGGATCGAAACCGATCAAACGCGGTATAAGTTTCAGCAATAATTTGGGCGAATCCACTTACAGTGCCATTCGAACAAGTAGAACAAATGCCATTTATCGATCTTATTCTGTAAGCGCTTTGATGTGTCACCCCAGTCCCTTAATTCCGAAAAGGTAATAAAAGCAGACACCATTTCGTTCGAGCATGTCCCCGTAACGAAATCTCATTTAAATTTCCAGTCAAATTCGTGACAATTCGCCCTGTTCGTCCATGTCCCTCATAATAATTACAAATATCACCACAAACTCATGATCAACTACCAAAGCACAACCAACATGCGCCTCAAGAACCTTTCCACAATTCGCACGTCCACACTTCCTTTTCCCATTCACTCGTGGCCAGACATCGTGTCCCAACTCGTGACCCATTCCGATCACCAGAAAACAGTTCTTTCGAATGGATTACCATATCGACAGCAATATGCCACCCGTACGCATTCTGAATACTTGATCGAAGTGAAAATTCGGTATAGATTGACCTACAAATTTCACTTTTCTTCCGTCAAAAATTTGAGAACAATAAAAGTCTTGTGCGGCGCGTGCAGTTGATGGCTGTCGTAAATGCGAAAGGTACTTTAAGGAGTGACATGAGCGCCAACTGACAGAGGAGGGCATTTTCGGGTGATTTACTGATCAGATAGCAGGTAAGGCAGTGAAAAAACATAATCAAATTTTGACAAGATCGTGTTCATTTATTTTTCGGGACAATAATTGGGGGAATTGCTGACATTTCGTTTTAATAAATAAATAAATAAATAAATATACTGTTATTCTAACCTAAATCTAGCTACAAACTGATTTTTGGTTTAGGCACACACACTCAGCTCCTCAGTTCGTTTGTGATTCAGTCCTTGGGATGCGGAGCGTTTACCATTCCTTTTCGAGCCAGACGGGCTGTTGAGTGTGCGCATGCGAGTAGACGATTGGCACTGGGGCAGCCAAAGGTGCGGCATGAACCTGTGGCAGGGCGCGTGACATAAGCTGCCCAATGGTCAGGATCAAGAGGATGAGCTGTGGAAACACGAAACACACGAGGTATCAGCATCACACTCAATTTGGTAAATTAGGCAATTTTGCACTTACTCCAACACCCAATCCTTTGATGGAGACAACCGTGAGAGCAGCCAACAGTGTGGTGATCACACCGACGACAAACGCAGCGGGAATTATGGCGAAGCTAATCCTCTTCAAGAAGTGATGGCCAAATGTGCGTCCCTCTGAAATACCAAAACCGATTAACAGTCAACACAGAGTTGTCACTTGAGTGCTGCTCGCCACTGACCAGCCACATTGGATCCACTGCTGTTCGCGATACTCTCGGCAGCCTGTTGGCAGAGCACGTCGTTGATCACGAAGCACGCCATCACGAGGGCAACGAGGAATCTCTGATTGAAAGCCATTTCTACTGAGTTATTTTTTTGATTTTTGAATAATCCTTAAGTTAGTCCTTCGAATGTAACAACGGCAGTGTTATAATCCAAACTGACAGAGCGTTAAGGAGTCGTCGAGCGAGGGAAGAGGTCTCCACGAGTTGGTTAGTCGATGACCGGTGAACAACAATTGAATGAAAACTCCAGTGCGTTGGTGGTTTTTAATGATCCACGCCCGCCGCCAGTTGACAGCGTCAAACGAAAACGACATCACGACAACGTTACCATCGCAGACACAGAGACAGCGGTCACCTATGCAAACAACCGTGTGTCACAAATTTCGTTCGGACAATTTTGGATGACAAGCCGAAGTTGAAGGCTACCCAGGGTGCTATTTGGAGAAAGAAACCGCGCAGCACCTCAGCTGAATGCATAATTGGGAGCGAACCGCGTACAACATCGCTGCAGTTTTCGAAGAGGAAACGCTAAAAACGTAACAAGTCGCCCATAAAAGGATTTGCACACCGGCGTGCGCGATGTCTTCGGCAGTGGGCAGTCGATGGGCCATCTCACAGCTCCACAAGCGTCGCTCCGGACCCGGAGGGATGGTAAAAGTTTGCGGCGAAACCAAATAATGTATTCATTCATAAGTTGAAAAACGAAAACAAAACGCACATTTTTATCGTTCCTTTTGTTCGAAACAATTTTTGACGTTTTCTGTGGAACGTGACGGAAGGTGCACTGGACGCAGAGGTATTTTTTTTTCGCTTGTGTTTTCGGGAACCATTTTGTGATGGAAATACGGCCACTTCGCTTTCGTTTTACTGATACTCCCCGGACGGATATGGCTAATGAACTAACGAGTGAACTATTTGGAACAGTGAGGTAAAAGCGTGACAAGGAATTGAGGGGGCACCACTGGGTTGTTCGGCTGGGGCGTGATGATCGGAAAACCGACGTTAGAAATGTGTGTTTGCTGTGGCCAACATATCGATTTGGTGTTCAAGGTTTTCGAGAGTTGAGAGTCGATAGACGTTATGTAGGTCAGCCGGTTCGTCTGGTGACGAAATTCAGTGTTTTTTTTATTAATTTTAGCGCAAGGTTCTGTTCTTAAGCAAAGTGTGTGTTGTCGGGGAGTGGGTAAGATGTGCATTGCGCAGCGTGCGAAGCATTGTATCTAATCCATTAGAGTTGTTCTTTGGGCAATTGCGGACTTGTTATCATGTTAAGAAGATGATGTCATGCTTAGACATGACATGCTAAGTGTTTTTATTTAATTGCTAGCGATATTGATCATTTTTGTTTGTTAGTCAAACAAAACTACTTTGAGGCTCGGGAAGTCGACAAATTATTGGTGAAGCAATAAATGCAAGCGGATTTTGGACAGGGCATACTTCGTTTCCTATGTGTTAGTCTGTGTACAAGCTACACAGCTTATTTGACCAACGAGCCCCAGCCACCAGAAACTGTTGGTTTGGTGGAAACAATTACTTCGACGTATTTGGAGAATAGGTGAGGTTAGATGGGATCGCTTAGATCATCACAAAACTCTCAGTCGATAAAATCTCTTGTGGCGAGTCCTTTAGCTAACCATCTTAAAAAAATTAATGTCAGCTGAAAAACAGGTTCCACATGCCAAACCCAAGAAAATCTGCCCTAACTTTGATCCTTAAGAATCCTTAATCCTGATATCCCTCAAGTGATCTAAAATTAGCAGTGCAGTGGGTACAATTGCCGCCTTTTAGGTCTTCTGCAAGAGCTACACCTCCTCTGTAGCTGCCCTTCACTCGTTCGATTCAGAAAGCCACCCTAGTCCCCTCTCGTATTGGACAAACTAAGCGACCTCAAAAGGACAACAGCAAATCTAACTCACTGACAAAATTGGCTGGCTTTCATAGTCGAAACACGCCAACTCTGTTATTGACCCACGTGGCAGTACAATGGGCCGACTAGGTCCTGAGTGCACAATATGATCTTAGATCAGAGTGGATGAATGCAAGCAAGCTGCGGTAGCTACAATTAGGCCGGTAAAAGCGTGTGCTATTACCACGTGTATTTAGTCGTTCCGATTCCGCAAACCAGTTGGGTATTTTGCCTAGCGATGAAACAGATTGACATTTTACTTAATTTCATTTAGTTTTACTAAGAACTAGCTTCATTATTTGAACAAACGTTCTTTAATCTAAACTACTCACCCTCTGCGTGTAGGTACTATGAGTAGATCTAGACTTAATATGGCGCTTTTCAGCTTACGTTATGGCTTTTTTGGCATTCATACTTGATCCGAAAGCCCCTAAGAATTTTGTTTCCTTCGCTCCGGGAGGAGATGCCGCTGAAATTGAGAAGCGAAGAAAACTATTGTTTTCCCCACTCCATCGTGTCTGCAACCCCTGCAGAAGACAATCTTGAACCGTTTCGTTTCCAGTGGCACAGTGCTCACTGATGCTGGAATGAAGTTCAACGTGGAGACCTGCAAGCAGAAACACCCGATTATGGTGTCACAGCGAAGCTATTGGTTTTCAACTTAGATTTGTTCCAACTCTCACCTTCTTCTTCTTATGGCGCTACAGTCCGCGGTGAACCTGGGCCTCAGCCACCAAGCGTGTTCAGCTGGCACGATCCTTAGCCAGATGTCTCCAATTTCGTACTCCAAGTTGGCTGAGGCTTATACACTTGAGTACGCCAACGGCCTTGTGGTCATTCTCTGGTTCGGCGTCGAAGACTCTTCGGGCTGGAGCAGTGTTGTCCATGCGCTCAACATGGCCTAGCCATCTTAGGCGTAGAGTACGTAGGCGCTTGGCTGCCCGTACAGTTCGTGGCTCATTCTTCTTCTCCACAAGCCTTCACGGTAAACAGGACCAAAGTTTGAACGCAGAACTTTTCTCTCCAAGATACCAAGGAGCGTTTTCATCCGCTTTTGAAATAGTCCAGGCTTCCTCGCCATAGGGCAGGAAAGGTATGATCAAGGTCTTATATAATGTGAGCCTCGAGGGCTCTTCAGCTCTCAACTATTGTCATGAAATAATCACCGAAAGAATAAGATCGCGGATACAAGCTGCTGTTGCGAGACTTGCGCGCCGGAATAGTAGAACTCAAACTCAATGTCTAGCAGCTACTTCTCCGAATAGATGGAGCTATGATTCAATGGTTGGGACATGTGGCACGATTGTCTTCATCATCGCGTCTTCCGAGGCGTTTCCTAAATCCAAGGGGAGGCTTCCCCTTGGAAGACTCAGGAAAAGGTGGGTGTACCAAGTCAAAAAACTCGCTCAGTTGTACCTGGGCATAAAAAAAAATCCGAATGATGTGGAGTCGATAGCGAAGGATCGAATGGCCTGGAGATATGCGCGAGCCCTTTAGTTGATTATGCGGGTCAGACAATTATGACGATGCGATAGATTTGAGCGTACATTCGTATAAGAATGTGCTGGTGTAAGATGATCTCAGACAAAGCTTCATAAGCAAAGCTTCAAAATACAATAAATTCAGAATAAATTCTATATCAGACACCATTGTTGGTTCTTTAATTTATTCTCCTATCGCTGTTACCTTGTCATTGGTTAAAATAGTATGTTTTCATCTATTCTAGTAACGGCTATCGACATATCCAAACCTTACCCACTCAAGCAGCTCCATCTAATTCAAGAACCGTGCAGTGTATATACATTGAATTAGGCACAAACCCATTATCGCTCCAGGTTGAATTAAAAATTATTAGGTGGATTCTTTTTTTTTATTTTTTTCTCTATATGCAAGCTACCAATAATTGAGTGGCTACATTAACGCCAACCCAGGCAAAGAGTGCGAAAGAAAACAAATCCAATTACAGGCTGATCTAGATTTTTATCGCATCATCAGCGATGTAGAACAAACGTTTTCGCTCGATTGAATCTCCAATCCATCAGAAGTCCAGATAGTTCTTGTCTGGGTGAGCCTGTGTCAGCACTGGCTGCGCATTTTCTGCTTCATCTAGTTACTGGTGGGATCACGTTTGTGAGGTTGAACATGTGGGACATCAGCCGGTTTGGTCTGGTGGCCGGGACACCACCAGATCCGCGATGCAAATGGAATACGATTTCGCCGCGACCCATAACAGTTGGACTAGTATTTGTGAATAGAACGAGTGGATGGGACACCACAAGCAGTGGTGTAGGAAATGCAGCAGCATCAGCAATTTGGATCTCCTCTCCATCTGTGGTTGAAAATTCTTCTGGAATAGCATGAGATTCTTTTTCCAGTCAGCACCTAGATGTGCAAGAGTTAATAAAGTCTCAACTGGACGAGGATTTGCAGCATTTCGTTGACGTCCATTCGAGTGGCAAGTCACGTTTCGTTTCGCATTTGTATACCGGCCGCGTGTGCAATTTATCGCTCAGTTTGGAACGCGCTTCAGTGAAATGACTTAGGATGAAGCTGACTGTGTTGAGTGTGTGTTTAGCTTTAAGTTCGGTGCGCTCCATTGCCCTGGAGGAGCGCAGACAAGAGTCCGGAGACTTTGTGATTGACCAAAGTACAAATGACGATGAAGTGGATCTGAGTGTTTCGGAGACAGTGGACGCGTCATCGGCGGCGGAGGACAGTGATGGTCGGAGCATTGGCGAAGCGATCTTCGAGCACCATCAGGACAAGCAAGAGATCTTTGGAAAGAAGGCGAAGCCCTTGAGAAATGTTTTCCTGGGCATATACAAGAACTACAAGAGTACGTATCTGGGAAACCATACATCGTCCCAGTACCGCGAGATGCTAAAAGATCGTCTGTCTATGAGAACGCCAGGCAGCACCACAACTGTGGAGCCACCTTCCACGGGGAGCACGGAGAGCACGGAAAGCAACCAGAAGCAGCGGAAGAAGAAGAAGAAAAGGCGAAGGAACAAGAAAAAACGAGCGGAGGCGTTAGCCGTCGATGACCCACTCATCTACAACCACAAAGAGGAGTATCGCTACAAGGTGGGCCCAGCACTGAATATGAGTCTGGACATGAGAAACGACATCGTGAGTGTGAACCTGGACGAGGAGAGCTTAAAAGACGTCTTTCTAGGTCGTTGGAATGATCCGGCGGTGGAAGGTGAGAATGAAAGTGTGGTATGCGTGTGCCGGTGCTGATGAACAGATTGTGATTTTTTCCTAGGTCGAGGGAAGAAATATGAAATGGTTTCGAAGCTGCTGCCGCTCTTTATACTTCCCTTTCTTATACAATCCGCGATTATTCCATTTCTGGTGACGAAGCTAAAGCTGCTGCTGGTGAAGTCCATACTGATCGGGAAGCTGGCGATATTCCTGCTGGTGATATCGGCGCTGAAGAACAGCAGTAAGAGTGCTCCCACGTATGAGGTGGCTCCATCTTACTGGGCTGGAGAGCCGAGTAGACGATCGGAGGCGTCACAAGCATTCAACGGCTATCGGGTGGAGGGAAAGCCCACAACATGGGTTAACTAGTTTGGACTTGGTAATGTCTGTGTGGCAATGGAATAAATAAATGTAATCGAAAGAGATGGCGTTTTGAATTCATTGAGGTTAATTGAGAGTGAATTTGCTTTCATTTCTGGGGGTCTTTCAATGAGAGTAAGAACTAGGAAGAACAGTCGTGGGTGCAGGTAATGGGTCTTGGTTGTCTCGTCGTCCATCTGTGTAAAGATTTAAGGAAAATGGGATTCCAAAAGCAAGAAAGGTATTAAATCTCCACCACGACCAGCTTCGGCGTTATTGAAACGTGTTCCTGAACATACTACGTCAAATCTTGATGAAGTAAAATGGACCATAAAATCGTATTGTTTATCTCCGTTTTGTTTTTTAATTCCGTGCATTAGGCTGGTTTCATGTTTTATATATTGCAATTTTCTCGAATGCTATTTGCGATTCCTCCAAGTTACTGGATCTAACTTACTGATTGCTTGTACACTTGAAAATAATTGGAATGTTGCCAAATTCCAAACAAAAATTACTTGGAAAACTAAATATTTGAACTTATTTTAGTATCATCAGAACTGTTTTGCAAACAAGGCATTTGCTAACATTGACATGGAAGCGGCTAAAATGTATCTTCTGTCCTCAAGAAAGGACACACAAAATCGACGTCTTGGACAGTAGTCAAGGACTTCACTTACCTCGTCTTCGGAGTAAATAGTACAAATAACAGTACTGAGATCGAGCATAGGATAACTCTTGCCAGCCGCTGTTGCTTTGGGCTTAAGGGGAAATTGAGGGGGCTCTATTACCCTCTCGAAGGACCAAGACACTGATCATCCCATTTCTGCTATACGACATCGTCGCATGTGCAATCTCGAAGTCGGATGCAGATAGCCTTGGTGTATTTGAGAGAAAAGTTCTGCTTACGATCTTTAGCCCTGTTTGTGTTGGCGGGTTCTGGAGGAGAACATTCAACCACGAACTGTACGGGCTGTAAAGCGACATGAGCTTAGTCAGGCGTCTACGGATCCAACGCCGGAGTATGGGCAGCTCAGCTCCAGCAAGAAGAATATTCGAATCCGAACCTGTGGGGCAACGCAACAGAGGACGCCCGCGTTTAAGGTGGAGAAGGACATCAAGGAACTTGGTATGCGAAACTGGAGACAGCTAGCCAGAGAACGCGCTAGTTGGAGAGGCTTCTTGGTTGAGGCCCAGGTCCACCCCGGACTAGCGCCTCACAAAGATTTATTATTTTCTCAAACTTGGAATAAAAATTATCCTGACCAACTATTGGCGACAAAAACAATGCCTCACTTTGAATTTGTCAATTCGTAAGTTAGTTGCACAAGTGAAGCTGAATACAGAAAAAGAAAAAGCAAATGTTTGTACAGATCAAAAACGATACGAACGTTAGAAAGCTTCACCAACAGGAGAAGAAGTTATATTCCAACTGAATGTAATATATGAAACAGTGGAGGAAGTAGGCGCTTCACATCCCTTTGGATTGCTTCCCCCCAAACAGAGAGGCAAGCGATATGTACAATGTAAGTGCTACATATTCACCTACTGTTTACATATTTATTTTTTTGTCGTACACAACCAAATTTGTTGCTTAACATCTTTATTTTCCTGCTGTCAAAGCACCAGAATTAATGTCCAAATTGTGATATATGAATCGAAGTCAAATGTTGTTCGCGTGAAACTTACAAATAGCAAACAAAAACCGGGCGAACAAAAATTTGCAAATATATTTGAAATATTTTCCGTCGAAACTCACAATTAGGCTGAATGTAAAATAAAACACATCAATTTGGACTTAAATTTGTATTTTCGGTTAAAAGAACAATCCATGACATTTGCGGAAATGTTGGTCACGGCTATGTCTATTGTGGAAGGTCCAATTTTAGGTGACTCGAGTGAGCGTCAAAGCGCCAATCGTAGTTGGCTTATTCGTGAAGATCTGGCATTGTCATATCCCCAGAGAATAAAGTCCAAAGGTGTGATATCGCACGATCAAGGCAGTCAATTTACCGCAGCTCAACGTGAAATTAAGTGCTCACCAAAATAAAATACCAGCAAGTCCAATGTTCGTTTTGTTGAAACCAGAGCTCACCGAGACATTTTGCTTGAATTTCAAGAAGCCCATCATAGTCCGTTGACATTTAGCGATAACGCTTACCATTGACGGGTATATTCTAATTGACCTCAATTCTGAAGAAATATGAACTCTCAGCTACAGCTGCTATAGACTCCTTCTTACGTGCTGGATATGGCTTAACCGGTCGAGTATCATCCACTAATGTAATGTTGGACTCAAATCTGCGAATGGTATTGGCAATATTGGTTTCAGTAGGTCGATTGTGCGAACAGTAAGTAAGAAGAAAACATTTCTCCCATAACGCTGATTTTCGTATAGGGGCTGAACAATTTCGAGACGCTGTTGTGGTGTGAGTCTTTCCATGGTTACTTTGTTTGAAGGGAGTTTGATACGAGTCACGCATGTTCTGTCAAGGACATGGAATTCTTTAACAATTCATCATATAGAGCAGTATATCCACTTGTTCATCCAATTCGCCTTCATTAGTTTCCAGATCATCCTCACTGTCGGTAGACATAGTAGATCACAGATTGGATATTTACCATATTTATTCATCCATAGCCTTGTTACAGCAATGAACTTTTGGAGCTTCTTACTTGGCGTGAGTGCTTAATGTGCTATATCTGGCGCAAAAAATCACGTTAATAAAAAAGTTAAGAACCTACGGTTTATTCACTGATTTAGTAGACCATAATTTTGCTATTTACACAAATATATAAAACAACCACATAAGACGATGTTTCTTCTACTTCAACTTCAAAAGAGACATCTGCACCACCGTTACTTAAATGTCAGTTTTAGCAATATGTCAGTTTTGAAGAAAATACTTGTTTTGGCTCAGTATGGATTTTTACCAAAATAACATCGCCAAATTAAAATATTGATCGAATATCGTTAGCGCTTAAGGCCCATTCGTATGAGCCGCACTACGCGAACTTTCATAAACTACACTTTTTCAGCAAACAAAAAGTCATACTTCTTGGTATGCTGAGTTCAAAATACACAAAGAGGCAAGGGCAATCCACAACCACCACTACCAAAAAATTCGCATTGAAGTGTCACTTTTCACCCTTAGTTCTCTGCGGATGATAAAGCGCCATATGAATGAACTGTCAGAGTTTGGGAAATTCGCTGTTCGTGGCACCTCATTTGAATGTGCCTTTAAAGTTTGCGTAAGTTATTGGACACCCTTTATTTTCTCTGTATACAAAATAATTACTCAATGTAAAGGCGGTCAAAACCAATATTTTCTCCAGTTCTAAATTCTCAGCAAGACTACTAATAAGCTTTCTATTCTAGCGTCATGAGAGAGTCATGAGAAGGACTTGTTCACACCATAACCTACTTTTTAGAACAGCGACAAGATAAACAAAAAATAATGTACTTTTATACTTCTCGGTCAGTAATTTACTTGTTATTAAATTAAGCTCAATCCACCTTAGAAATGACTTGAATCATCATGTGGAACGATACACTTTATAAAAATAAATAATCTTAATACTAAAAATATTAAACGTCATTTAACCTCAATCACAATAATGCTGTTTCTCCACTTTAACGCACATGTCGCATTTAACCTCACAACACCACGTGAAGTGACAGTTGCAGCGCTTCTGCCCAATCAATGACTGGCCACGAATTCGCAGTCCACATGATCTGCACAAATTTCTGCACGAAAGCCTCTCTGTAGGGCTAACATTTTTTCCCTTCTGCCGTGAGCACAGCCTGCCGCGCGTGCCTTTCCATCCAGGTACAGCATTCGGGTGGCAGTAATTCGGTGAATCCTGCACATAGACCAGAACATCATGCGGGATATGCTTCCAGGTGACGTCCCCTTTGTTGTCCACGTTCACGATCATTGCCCGGTCATAAGCGGTTCGAATGTCATTGGCGATTTCGACAAATGGCCGCAATGAATACCAGCACGTGCTTTCACTGCACGGCAGTTGTTCACCGTCACAACGGCAGAAACGTCTTAGGGATTTTCGCATAAAAAGTTTCGCCAGACGTTCGTTGTGCAATGCTGCGTAGGCTTGAACATCTAAACTGTCCTCTTGGCGAGCGTGAAGAATAATTTCGATTGTGTCCTCGGCGTACTTAAGGTTGTCTGAACAGCCGACGGATTGAGTACTTAAATCTTTGGTACATCCACATTCTGGAATTCTGCCCGACGAGCAATTCTTCGTTATAGTGTACATGAGGGCGGCGGTTGTGAGAGCCATAACGTAGGCGCTTTCTCTATCGAAGTGCTTGGATGTTCTTTTTACCAAGAAATCGTTGCTGGGACAGTTCCATCGGTCCCATTTGAAGCTCTCCTGGCAAGTGGCTAATGCCAGTTCCAAACTGGGTCCGACAACATCCTTCAATGGAAACATGAACTCGTATCGCTGGAATAGAAGTGTGCATTTAGAACTGGAGTTAAACTGGGAAATCGATTTTCACTTACCAATTTGCCGTTGTTTGTTGTAATGACGTCCATGTAATCGACAACACACTCAGCAAAGTTGATGGCACAGAAGAATAAAATCGTTGTCAATGTGATTATTTGCATGTTGATTCTATTTCAAAACACTTGTCAATGCTAACTATGGGGAACTGCAATCGAGAATATGACAATGAGTCAACTCATCCCACTTTATATACTCGCAGCCTAATTGTGTGATCAGTCCAACCCTGCAAAAAATATTGGGAGGGAGTGCTAATGGTCCACGCATGCAGAGAAATTAAACCATATATTTTTAGGGAGAATTTTTGTACAAGATGAGTCAATAAAGTAAAGGATTGAAGTGCGTTATTAAATTTCAATTTCGGTTTCCTGGGAAGGTAATAGCGAACCCTTGTTTAATTGGTTTCATTGGACACCGTGAGAAATTTATGTACCTGCGTTGGCATACGTATGTAACTACCCCGCGTAACGTTTCGTCATTAAATGACAAAATATTGGCAAGGATATATGCGCATGTTCTAAATAACGTGTTGCTTGGAAATAGTCAATCCATCGCCTTATGAATAATTTGGTTTATTTTATGCTATTACAGATTTTACGTTTTTCGTTGCATGTTTACATATGCATAATGTCAATAAACAAAGTGCTGCCAAATTTCGATGCATTTCACAATTGCTTTGAATTGTGACCAACGAATATAGTCAATGAATAATATATATAATATAGGTGGCGCAACAGCCTGTAGAGGGCCAGGACCTAGCTTCTTTTTTTTTTTTTTTTTTTTTTTTTTTTTATTCATTTTTATTTTATTTTTCAATTCATTTACTTACATGCTAGACAAAAATGCTTAAAACTAGCTTAACTAACTTGACAAACGTTCTTACATCTAACCTACTGACCCTATACGGGTACTCTAAGCTAATAAAAACTAAATTTAGTAATGCCTTTCGGCTTGAGCATTTTTTTTTTTGTTTCGTCTTTTGGATTCTATTAATAACTTAATATCTTATGCCAAGAAAACTGTTAAAAAACTTGGCTTTTTTGTTCTTTTTTTTTTCTATCTTAAACTAACTTAACCTAACATTAAAAACTTAAGGTACTATCTTAACTATGTCCGTGACACACGGACGCGTGCACCAGGGCGTATATGTTATGTATATGCCTAACATATATAATTTATACGCCGTGGTGCACCTCTTTTTTTTTTGTGGATTTTTGTACTTTTTTTTTTTTTTTTTTTCTTACGCTCTAACTTATAACCTATGTAAGTTGGCCACTATGGTCAACTCGCGCGTCAATATGAGAAGCTACCCGCGGCGGAGACTGGTTTTGGTGTAACCACCAATAAAATTGCCGTTCTTTGGCAGACTCTCTCCTGTCTCGAGCAGAGATCGCTCTACTGAACCGGAGGAGATCCTCGCGACTGCGAGCGACATCCCGTTCGTATTGAAGTCGCCTGTCCACTGTTCGGCGGACGACGTGGAAGATTACAGGACATCCGTGTGGATCCTGTATTAGGCCAATTGTGTCGAGATAGAGGAACGCCTCGGGAGGAATAAAGCCGGAAAGGCGCACTCTCTCATGATACATAACGTTGGGGTAGTAAGCCCCAAAGATCAGACTGTTGGAAGAAGTCATAGCTCGTGCAATATGCCTTCTGATCAGCTTAATAATAAAATTATCTATCCTGTTGAGGTTTGCCTCGTTGTACAAGACCTCATTGGGATAGTACTTCTTGTACTCAGATTCGGAAGTACGATACAAACGTAGACAAGTCCGAAGACATTGTCTCTCGAACAACCTCATCTTTTCCATCTGGGAAGGACTCACGTTGAACCACAATGGACAACCGTATGCCATAATTGGCCGGATGAGAGCCATGTAGCAGATTACCTTCACCCTGGTATCAAGTTGGCTGCTGTAAAACAACCTCCTTGCCACAGCAAAGGCCTTTTTAGCTTTGGCCAGAGCAATATCTATATGTTTGTCAAAATACAGATATTGATCCAACCAAATGCCAAGATACCTAACTACACTTTTCACATCTAAAGGGCGTCCCTGTGGGTCAACAATGCCGAACTTACGCCAGTTTGTGCGCGTATCCCATGTTGCCATGTTCAACGGGGTTCTGAAAAGGATAGTTTCACACTTCCTGAAGTTGATAATCAACTTCCAGTCGTCGCAAAATCGCTGAATTTGATCGAAGTCACCTTGCAACAAGATATTTATTTCTTCAACCTTCGGACCTGATCTGTACGCCACTAAATCGTCGGCGTACGCAATTAAGTGCGGCATTGAACCTATCAGATCTGCAGTGAATATTGAAAACAGGATCGGCGAACCAACCGCACCTTGTTGCAGACCGTTTTTGATGTCAAAGACCGTGGCAGAAGTTACATCGCCACTTTTCACGACGAACTTTCTACCTGTTATCATGTCATAGATCATGTATAGCAATGGTTTACTTATGCCGAGCCTGACCAGCTTGAGGAAGAGGCCCTCTAACCAAACGGTGTCGAACGCTTTCTCCAGGTCAATCAGGCATGCACCCGTGCATTGTTTTTTAACTTTATTCTACTGAATGTCGGACACCAGTTTGGACGCGGCATGTATGGTTTCATGCCCCGCCCTGAATCCGAACTGGTTGTCCGGTATGATATTATTTTCCTCAACCCATTGTTTCAGAACTCGAATGACTATCTTTTCAAAAACCTTGCTTATGCAAGGAAGAAGACTGATCGACCGAAGATTTGTCGGAATTGATCTGTCTTTGTCCCGTTTAGGGATTGGTTGCACCACAGCTGTTTTCCAATGTTTCGGGTAATAAGCATTACTCAGCGCATTGTTAAACAATGTTGTGTAGATCTGCACTGCTTCGGGGGGAAGATGGCGAAGCACAATATTCCGTATACCATCGATTCCCACAGACTTTTTCTTTTTCAGCGAGGATAATATACCCTGGAGATCTTCCTGAGAAATCAAGATGTGATTTCTATCATTGGCGACGGCACTATTTGCCATGAAATCGTCATTGAACCTGGTGAAACCTGGGTTCTCAGATCGCCATTGACTTATCTCGTTACGAAGATTACTGTGGTTCAGCAGGGCTTCGTTCTCCAGTTCGTGATTCGGCCTTCGAACCTCGTTGACCGTATACACTCCCTGGAAGACAGCACCGATTGCTTTCACCTTCTCCTGAGGGTCTTCAACCACGAAGAAGTCATTGTCTAGCACTGCCCCATCTGTATCTATGCCGACTGAAGTCAGTAACTGTTCGTTATTTGTCGTCCTAGGAAGTCTAACGCACTGAATGTCGTTTTGGTCTTTCCTCCGAAATATTTTATTTACTTGCGGGAACATACCCGGGTTGTTAGATCGTACAGCCCGGATTTTATTGCCCCAGTGCAAGCTTATAGCTATGCTATAATTGATACGGATTAACTGTTGGAGGTTCTTGATCTCCGACTTTAGTGCCCTGACTTCCGGATTTTGTGGTTCTGTAAATCGCCTGTGCAAGAGTTTGAGTCTTGACAACAGCCTACTTTTATGCACGTGAAGTGCATCGATGGTAGCATTTCGATAAACATCGCTATCATCAATTTGTACTACCTTTGGGATAGTTTTGTCCATAGTTCGTTTGATTACGTCGTCCATTTGTATGAGGTACCTGTCAACCTCTTCGTTCGACAGGTTTCTGTTTGTTGGAGGGTTGCTCTCACTCGAACGTAGTTCTGTGGCTAAAGTCCTGGTGAAGCGTGGCCAGCGGGCTTTATTGTAATTATAAAGGTTCCTCTGGACATACTCGTCCAATTCTTCCACCTCGTTCGGGAGCTGAATAGCCGCGAAGAGTCCGCAGTGATCACTCTCGTACTCAACAGCAGTTAAACAGTTCCGCGTGCGTCTTTGTACGTTAAGTATCGTCAGTCGTTTGTCAATCAGCAATAGATCCAGGTAAGATCCGCTTCTGGGAAACGATGGGCTTTCGGTTGCAAGCAAATCGAGCTTGAACTCAATATTGTGCTCCGCCAACCAGTTATATAGTGGGGTCCCCCTCGGGTTATGCACTCTGTTGCCCCATTCTCTATGTTTGGAGTTTAAATCTCCTGCAATAATATAATAGTTATCCTCCGAGCTCAGTCGAAGGCTAGTGAAAAGAGTATCGAGCTCTGAGATAAAATTGCGATTGAGGTCAGGATTGTCAGCTGCATAGATCGCGATCACAAATAATCGCTTTCCACCCTGAAGAGGAATGCGTGCAATACACGTTTCCAGCAATTGAAATCTTCGCACTTCACTACTATACACGACTTTATGACATAGGCCTTTTTTGATTAAGAGAACAACCCCTCCCCCTTGCAAGGATTGAGGCCGGTCTCTACGAATTACGTGGTAATTCTTGTACCAGAGTTTGCGCGTCTGGTTCAGCTTAGTTTCGCTGGCCATCAGCACGTCTGGATTGTGGGTTGGACCTAGCTTCTCAGCAACCCCTCGTGTTGTGCGTGCTATTGTTCTCTCACGAGTGGAAGGGACCTACAGTTTAATGCCGAATCCAAACGGCTTTGTTTGAGAAGTTTTCTCTAAACAGGAAATACTCTTTGAGCATCAGTGACTCGAAAGAGGTGGGGTCGTGAAAATTGTTTTCGTCGCACAGAGCAGGAATCGAACCAACGACGTCGAGGTTGGGGTCGACGCATACCCAAAACGCCACTGGCCACCATAGTCAATGAAACACCGAAATAATCGATGTTTTTGATTACAGACGCACAAAATTACATCGCAATGAGGATTCGTAATTCAATCAACATTGTAAACACAAGCTCCCGCCTATAAAAATAAAGGATAATTGAGACCGGAATTCGGGTGATGTTGAGATATTGGACACTGATTGACCCCTTATCCATCGACGATTTAACAGTTGTGCACGAATTTTGTTACCGTTATTCACGAAATAATGCAAATGGCATCGGATTGGTCCGTTGTAGGAAACGATTTCCAACATTTTAAGTGGTTAGAGGTGGATGCCCTTATACTAATTACTTTATTTTTGCCCGAGACGCTTCGCAGTAAAATGTGACTGTAATAAAGATGACCGGTAAATGAGGTACACATTCACTACCAAAACCCAAATAGACTACACTTAAAAAAACAATGATCGTCTGATAGCTTTGACAACAGCTTTGAAACTGGCAAGAAACCTGCCGTACTGTGGTACCATACACTTCTATATAGATGGATTCAAAACAGAAGATGGCTTAAGAAGCTGAATTGTCTCGGAGTGCCTAAGCCTGAATAAATCTGTCCGTTTCTCTGTCACGGCTATGATATCCGCCAGGCTAGGTTAGCCAGGCAGGATTTAAATCCCTGACATCGTTCTCTATAAACTCAAAAATAGTCGTTCATCTCTTAACGCGATGTGAGAGCAGTTCATCTATATTGGGTGCCAGTCCATAGAGACCTAAGCTAAGAACGCCACTAGACTCTTGTAACATAGTTAAAGTGGTACTAACTACCTGCAAGTTACAGGCCGCATCTCGCTGCAAAAAGAACAAGTACCCTGCTGCAGTACGAATAATCACTGGACACTGCTTTAGTCTTCACCCAAAAAGACTAGGCCTTTTGTCCAAGGACTTCTGTAGAAGCTTCCTAGACGAGGGTGGGGAGGAAACCCCCTGGCATCTACCCTGCGACTGTCAATTATTCAACTAGGAATAATTAATAAAAATTATAAGGGTGGCGCTACAAACCGTAGAGGGCCAGGGTCTAGCTTCTCAGCAACCAAATCGTGTTGTGCTTGCTATTGTTTTGTCACGTGTAGACGGGACCTACAACTTTATGCCGACTCTGATTGTTCATTTTGAGAAGCTTTTTCTAAACAGTGACACTCTTTGAGCATTGCCAATGACTAGAAACTCGAAAGACGTGGGGCCATGAAAGTTACTTTGTCTTATATTGCACAGACCATCGTACCTCGACGTCGAGGTTCTTTGGGATCGACGCACATACCAACACCGCCACGGGAAACCATACACAAGTAGGAAACCTTGGTAAAATTAGCCTTCAGAATTTGTATTACTCATGTGGCGGTATAATGGGCTTACTTTGACATAAGTACATATCTACTAACCTACCTAATGAATTAGTTACATCATAACACATTTATATATTCTTAAAGAAATTGTTGTGGAACATCTAAAATATTCCCCGCCAAACTTTCCACTCACCAACTTTCTTTTCTTTCAAAATTTATGAATATTCATGAGAACAATTGTCCCATGAGTCATACATGTCTTACAGTTTCCCTAATGAATTTTTGATATAAAATCGCAATAAACCGAAAGCAATAAATATTATCTTTTTTTATTACATTGGTCGGTTGCATTGACAATGACAGCAGCAGTCTCAAGTATTTCTTTGCATGGTCAAGGCCTTTTAATCGACCGCCACTGTGGATTGCATTTATCTAGCTGAAGACCTATATATGCGAAAGCTCGTATTTCAAAAAGTCGATGTATTGACATCCATGATTTGTGATCAGTATTTAAGAATTGAAATTGATTTATTTTCCTTATCGTAGCCATCATCAATGCGATAGCCAATCGAGCCATTTGAGAAAAAAGTCGACTATCAGCCACAATATCACAAGAATTCTCTATCTATATTGACAGCAGTTAAATATTTATGCAAGTTTTTCTTTTTTTCAAAGCAAATCCAATTGTTAATCGTTGGTCGTATTGGGTCATTCATCTTCATATAGGTAAGTACGTAGACACTGACGATGGTTATTTATCTGGTAAATTATTAGCAAACTGTTAATCGATTTATCGTTAGATTCTTGTTTGCAAAAGGGCTTAGTTGTGTTGGATTGATGGCATAAAAATAATTTTGTTGTAAAGCTCCATCAATTTATTTTCAGTATTTGTAGGTGAATCATAAAGGGCTTCCCATAAATCATTCAATATATTAATGTAACTCCATAAAATTAAACTTGTTTAATTGTATGACGAACAAAAACTAATTGAAAAATTTAAATTTGTTTTGAAAATATTTTACAAATTTAATCCCCAATCTCAATTTAAAATTTTGACGATTATCAATATGCAATCAAATTATTTTTAAGGCTAGTGACTTTGCATACGTTTATTTGAAGACTTAAAAAAGAAGAACAACGTTTTACATACTTTTTTTGTGATCAAACAAAAGCCCGTCTTTTTTGCGGCACATGTGATTTCCGCTCCATGGAACATCTGAAGCTAAAAATCCAACGGAATAAAAATGTTCATGTTCGGCTCTGGACTGTATTAATTTCCCACAAGAATTAACAAAATAGAGGAACTTTGATTTATTTTTGAAAATCGACTTTTTCCAGCCATAAGTCACGTTGACTCACCGAATTGATTTATTAATGTATTCAAATTTGGAACCGAGTGGCTTAAATGTTTTTGAGTAAGCCCATGCGCCAGCCGTAAAAATACTGTTTCGAGAAAAATGCGTTGAAAGTTTTGAGAAGCAAATACTTGTGTATAAAACCTACCTATGGTATACCATGTGTATACGTGGTGGCCCGTGGCTTTGTGGGTATGTGCGTCGACCCCAACCTCGATGTCGTAGGTGCGAATCCAGCTCTGAGCGACGAAAATAATTTTCACGGCCCCACCTCTTTCGAGTTACTGACAATGCTCAAAGAGTATTTCCTGTCTTGAAAAAGCTTCTCAAACAGCCGTTCGGATTCGGCATTAAACTGTAGGTCCCTTCCACTCGAGAGAGAACAATAGCACGCACAACTCGAGTGGTTGCTGAGAAGCTAGGCCCTGGCCCCCTACGGGCTGTAGCGCCACCCATATATATATGTTATACCATAAATCAGCTATATCTTGAAGATTTTTAAAATTTTAAGGGAACATTCTTGAATAGCTATAGGTTCGAATTAAATAAAAAAAAGATTACTTGAAACCGTGATTCTGTGGAGGGATGAAGTCCCCATAAGTCCTCTTAACAGTGTGTGGAATTTTCATTAAAATTTACTAATAGTCGAAAGTCCACGCGAAAATGGAAACTTGTTTTGCTGCTACACGGAGTCGGCAGAGTCAGCATCTCGAGTGCTCTAGTCATACGGATTTTTTGTATAAATTGAACATAATACCCTAATAAACGGTGTCTTTGCACGACACAAGGTAGACCACGCAATCCATTTCACACGACAAACCGACACCGTTTTTGCTGCTATCAAATTTCTACCCGGCTGAGGTGAGCCTGGTTGGAATGTCATATCATAAGAAACGCCCCTTAGCTATGTCTTCCTTAAGTTAGTTTCTAGGTGGAGAAGTAATGGACATAGGAAATAAAGAATCTATTTAATGTGTATGCACATTTAAGGCTCTTAAATTGCAACTATTCATCAGTCAAATGTGAAGGTCAGTGTTTTGTTTGAAGTTGGTTTTTAAAGTGCAGCTTCTGTTGTGTCACGCTACAGTTTCGACGTTGAATTGAGTAGAAGTATGACCCCGCATAAGTAAGCTAAACTTGCCGAAGTACTTAGGTTCCACCTTTTGAATTTGTTTATAACGTCACATCTTAATGTCTGTTAATTGAGTAGAAGTATGACCCCGCATAAGTAAGCTAAACTTGCCGAAGTACTTAGGTTCCACCTTTTGAATTTGTTTATAACGTCACATCTTAATGTCTGTTAACTTAAATCGACTCGAATGTTGCAGTACGAATAGATAACCGCTTATAAAAATGCGAACAAATTTGCAGAACTTTCAGAACAGCCGATTATGCCAACGGTATGGATCCTATTGCGATGTTGGCCAGGGGTTCCTTGGTTTTTAGAAATCAATAATCGGATCAAAAGGGCAATTTGTTGAGATTGCGTATTGAGTTCTTCCACTTGGAGTTGCTGTATGCCTACAAAGTAGAGCTGTAATACTCAGCTTCCAGCTTCCATTGGTAACTTATTTGAATTCATTCCTATAGTCCACTTACAGTTTGATTTTGGGATTCAGAGAAGTCAGAAGCTATCCCTTGGGTTAAAACACTCTGCACTGAATTTCTTCCACAATGCATCACAAAGCAACAATTGGTTCCACACGTTGCCTTAGTTAGTGATGGATCACCTCAAACTGGTCCAATTTACAGTACGACCAGTCGTTGATCATCGCGAGTCACTTAAATATGCTTAAAAATGTTTACCAGTATAAACTCTCCACAAATCTATCCATGCCCATGTCAAACTTCGTCTAATCTCCTTAATCTCCCCCCTAATCAGTCGCACTTTCACTTATCTGCAAATTCCGCTATCACTTGCTAATTCCAAATTCACTTACAAATTACCCAATAATTTGCTGGACATGTATGAAACATCTGATAACAAGTATTGTTGCTCAGTTCGAGATACGGTCTTTACGATAGGTGTTGTTAAGATAAACGGCTAGAAATAGTTCGAAGAATAACCAGCTCTCTGGTTGAATTGCGTTTAGTCCATTTAGAACCCTTCATCGAGACGGTAATTACAGTCGTGCTAAAATGTGTGTGTAACTCTGGCGAAGAGTGAATATTTTGCGAAGTGTTATATAATTTTCCGTGTTCGTGTTTTAGAATAATTTGTTTAAGGAAAAAATGATTTTATCATCGAAAGTGGTGACAATATGTCTCGGCTTGGCATTAATCGCATTCACAGTGTCGACCATTGTGCTGGCGGTACAAAAGTCAAATCTTCAAGATGAACTGGCTGAGGTGCAACAGAAATTGGATCTACTCGAGGAAGCTTTAAAAACTACTGCAACTACTACTTCGACGTCTACTACAACGGAGATGACCACAAGTACCCAAAAACCAGCAGAAATTGTAAGTATTTTTTAGAACTTTATGCACATTTTTTTAAATTTGTCAAGGTCTTGACCATCGGAACTACGCTGATAGCACAGCCTTCACTTTGTCGGAATATTATGCTTATAAATAATGTTAGCCTGATAGGGGGTTTTATCTCAAAAATAACATAATCGGATTATCTAAAGACCGTAAAAACCTTCACCTTGTTTCAAAAATGTAGCAACCTCGTGACTTTCTGCTCATACGGAAAGACATTCTTATATCAATAGTTGTAGATGTTTTGAAAGTAGAAAAGACTTGAGCTTTAATAGCCTCCCGGACAATTCAAGTATTTTTAGCGGAGCGACGATCATTACTGGCTAAAAAGGGGTTAAGAACCACTTAGCGGGCGCAGCGAACCAACTATTCTTACTTTAAGTACACCGAACTTCCTTGCAGGCGCTGCTATCAGTTTTTGGTTAACACTTATTAAACATTTTGAAAAAAAAATGCATTTCCTCAAACCATTTTTAGGCCTTTAAACAAAAAAAAATCGAAAAAACTGATTTTAATATTTTGTTTAATTGATGGGTACTGTTGCTACATTCACCAGCGGAATTCGTAATTTAAGAAAATATTCTTCTGCAATAGATCCAATTGGATTGCATAGGTTATGACCACGCTTAATCGTTTTTTGAACTTACTTTGGCCCAAAGCTTTACATTTTAATGCATGCACCATCGTCTTGTCAGTCCTTTGTATTCTTTGCCAAAATTTAACGTCCGGTTTTTTGGGAAGTATATGTTATACATTGTTTTATGCATTGGGTATATACCTTAATCCGTGCGGTTTTGAACGTTTATTTAGGAAAAAACATGTACAATAGTATTACTCAAAGTATTGCCCATCTGGAGCTGTAACTTTTTTTTCATCCTTCTGCCGGCTAGGGCGCTCTGCATCGACCAGAAGAAATGGTAGTCAGAAGGGACAAGGTTTGGGCTATAAGACAGTAGTAAAACTTTCCATCCACTGTTTTCCAAATAGTTCTTAACCGGAACAGCAACGTGGGGCCGACCCTTGTCATGATGGAAAATTATTGCCTCGTGTTTGGTTGCATTTTTTAGGCGCTTTTTGTAGCGTTCCAGCAGCATTTCGGACATGCATAACCGCCTTTCGACTTGAGTTCAAGTGGAATATATCTAGCTGCGTTTTGAAATGGCTGCTTGAGTGCAACCCAAAGATTCTGCGAGCTCTTCTTGTGTTTGGCAAACATTTTTATAGAGTAATGCTTCCAGTTCCTCATACAATACATAAAAACGGTGATTTCTTTCTGGGGACTTATTCACTTCGTTGTCCAATGGACGAATTTAAGACGTTCAAGTAAAATACCTGCCAAACTTAATTCAATATCTCGAGATGTATATGCGACGGTAATTTCTGTTGCAGATAACGTACATCCAGTCTTCTTTTGGAAACTTAATAGCTTTATGGAACACTTCAATAATTCGGTAATTTTAGCTCATTTTTTGTAATCTTTTTGTATATCAGCAATATGTGTTATTTTAAGTGCAATGCAATGCTCACCCTTTTATACAAAATCTATTTTATTATTCAAACCTTGCATTGCATCGGTTAAAATATATATTTTGTTTACAGTACATTTTGCATAAGGATTGAGCTGTTTATGCGACCATCTTCTTCTTTGGCTGGCGCTATAGTCTGAGATGGACCTGCGCTTTACCCAACATGCCTCTATATCTAGCCAGGTTTAGTGCTAGTTGCTTCCAGCCACGCACTTTCAACTTATTCAGGTCCTCTTCTATTTGCATGCGCCACCGTAGGTATGGTCTTTCTTTACCGCGTTGTACCTTGGGGTTGGAGTCGAAGGCTTTCCAGGCCGGAGAATTGGTGTCCATTCGCTCTGAGTGACCTAGCCATCTGAGACGAGAGATTCGAACTCGTTTGCCCAGATCGATGTCTCTGTACGAAGCTCGTAGTTCAGTCTCCTCATCCAAAGACCATCCGTACAACGGGACCGAAGATAATTCGAATCACTTTTCTCTCGAAGCGACCAAAATATTATCGTCCGCTTTAGTTAGTGTCCATGCTTCTGCGCCAAACAGCAGGACTGGGAATATCAAGGCCTTATATAGGGATATCTTGCTTCTTCGAGGGAGGGCTTTATTCCTCAGTGGCCGTCCAAGTGCGAAAATGCAGCAAAAATGCTCCGTTTTATTTTCGCGGTGGTGTCATTGCTTGTATTAACTTCGGAGCCTAAGTAGACAGTCTTTCCTTTTCGTACACAGCATATACTTTGCCCCACTGACAGTCCGTCGTGTTCTTCCGATGATGTCAATGTGGAATTTTGATTTGTGGAAGATCGTGCCTCTGCCGTTGACGTTTGAGTTCCGCACGATCTTTTCGAGAATAATGTTAAAGAAATCGCATGACAGTGCACCACCTTCTCTAAATCCTTTTCTGACGTCAAAGATCTCGGTACAATCTTTACCGCCCTTGAAGGAGTACAGCTATTTATGCGACCATAGCTTTTCTTTCATTATGTCTAAAGTTGGCGGTTCATTGTAGTGGTTAGTGGGCTTATCCAATCGCACTGTATGTCCGGTATATTGGTTCAGTGCGTTGTTTCGTGTATTTCCAGTCATTAATAACATGGGAACAAAGACAAAGCCAGATGTAGTTGATTTAAGAGATGGGTCAACTCGAGTCGATGAACCGAGTCAACCCGAGTTACATCCAAACCGAGTTGACCCGAGTTGCTGAAACTATGATGAAACAAGTAAATCAACATCAAATCTTCGAATCATACCACACGGCGTTGATGTAGACACACAAATCGGTTTATCGACTCGGTGAGGCCATGGACGGAGCAGAGTTTATGTAGCAGCTGGTACCTAAATGTGTAAGGTTGTTGGTTACGTTTTATATTACATACGTAAGCCTTGTTAAACCGAGTTGTGCTTGAAATTTGGCGGTTACAAATACAATACATTTTGAATTGGCAGTCTAATATATAAGTCTAGCACGTTGTGTTGTATGATATTGATTATTTTTTGTAAATTTCATTTGTGGATGCAATTTAAATTACAAAGCAATTTGAATTTAAAATTAACAAAATGACGGGCCGCAGGAAAATCTCTTGTTTGGCAAGTTTTCAATAAACCGGAAGCACATTATTGATGCATATTAAGAAAAAACATACAGGTGTATTATTAGATAATGTTAAAGGGATGAATACATGCTTGCACTTTATTTTCTATATTTCTAAACAAGCACACCCATTATTACATCAAAAATTGTTTTAAAAAAACCGAATTAGAAATGAACTCCAGTTGCAACTCGGTAAGCGCACCGAGTGGTGGGTTTAATCAAAAAGCAATGAGCCCCGATCATGCTAAGTGTCCGTGAATGATTGTATGCAATTGCCGATTGAATAATTTTTGATATTGCTCCACTTTATGGTTGCTCTCTTTCGACCAGGCTATATCTGAAGGCGTCTTGCAGCGATAATCTGTAATCATGCGTTATAAAGATGCCATTTGATAGCAAGTTATTACCAAGGCTAAATTTAAGTGAAACCGTACAAGCTTTTTTAAGAATGTGTATATATTTCTGATTAATTTGTGATGTGAAAACGAATGAGTTTGTTTGAGTGTCTCTCCAGTCCGTAGTGTACTTGGGTCCAGCTGCAGAAATAATCGCATAAGTTGCTCATGCTTTTAGCTTATCTTCACATGAGTGGAGGGGACGTGCAACCAACCGCTAGATTATTGGAAGTTGGTGAGTCGACGCGGAGTAATTTATCCGAGTACCAGTGATGCCAAATTATCCCAGCCACCTTTCCCTCCTCAGTTGGTAAAAATAATTTCCGTCGTCTTATAAATTTGGTATATTCTTATTCTTGGGAAGCACTAAAATATATGAAATTTAATTTTTCCACATTTATCAGCTTCAGGAATCCACCAAAAGTCTTAAGAAACCACTCTCGTTTTTTCTACTTACAGATCAACTACCGTCTGCCGGGAAAAGTTGTGCCATCTCACTACGATCTGCAACTTCATCCGGATGTGGACAGTGGACTCTTCACAGGACAAGTCATCATCCATCTCCGGGTCGTCGAAGCGACAAATCAAATAATTCTTCATTCGAATTATTTGGTAATAAAAAACGTCTATCTCTTGAATGTGGCCGAAACAAACTTCGTAACTGCCTACAATTTGGATCCAGTTCGTGAGTTCTTGATCATTGACATGGCCGAGGAGGTTGCAGCAGGAAGCCAGATGAGGATAGGCATTCTGTTTGCCGGCCAGATGGAGGGCAAGATAGTGGGTCTTTACAGCAGTTCGTATAAAAAGGCCAATGGCAACTTAAAGTGAGTATTTTCTCAAGTGATCTTCGAATGCATTGTGCAGTGCCGCCTTAACGACTTTTGTAGGACAATAGCTACGTCGAAGTTTGAGCCGACTTATGCCCGCCAAGCTTATCCGTGCTTCGATGAGCCGGCGTTGAAGGCGACTTACACCGTCAGCTTAGTGCACCCGAATGACCGGGGTTATCACGCTTTATCAAACATGAACGTTCAGGTAATCCATGAAGCAAAACCAGCTTATGACGGTCGAATATTTTTAATTGTTATGTTGACTTTTAGTCCACGGTTCTACTGGACAAGTATATGGAGGTTCAGTTTGCGAAAAGTGTGGCCATGAGCACATATCTGTCGTGCTTCGTTGTATCGGACTTCGATCACATTGACAGCCAAATCGCCACCGGCGGCATTGGAGAGGAATTCACTATGCGGGTATTTGCTAGCACTGAGCAGATCGCTAAAGCCGATTTTGCGCTGATGGTTGGATCACGAGTCACCGAATATTACATCCAGTACTTCAAGATCGAATATCCTCTGCCTAAGCTGGGTAAGTGGTCTTCTTGTAGTCACTGAGTGACAGGTCTGAGATGAAGTTTGTCCCTAGATATGGCCGCCATACCGGACTTTGTGTCTGGCGCCATGGAGCACTGGGGCTTGGTCACGTTTAGAGAGACATCGCTGCTATACGATAAAAAAACGAGTTCAACGGTGAACAAGCAGAGAGTTGCCAGTGTTATTGCCCATGAGTTGGCTCATATGTGGTTTGGAAATCTTGGTGAGTCCTAATCGTTGTTCAAAGATCGTCATGATAGAGCTTTCATGACTTTTCAGTGACTATGATGTGGTGGAATGACTTGTGGCTAAATGAGGGATTCGCTAGCTATATCGAGAACAAGGGTGTCAACGAAGTGTTCCCCGAATGGAAAATGGTCAGAGGAGGGAGCCTGCTTGCAAATTTTCGGAACGATATTTGACTTTCTTTTCAATTGCAGGATGATCAGTTCATCATCGGGACAGTGCATGGCGTCTTTAACTTGGACGCAACTTTAGGTTCACATCCAATTATTCAGAAGGTGGAGAATCCAGATCAGATCACAGAGATCTTTGACACGATCACCTACTCTAAAGGCTCATCGATCATTCGGATGTTGGAGGATTTCCTGACACCCGCTGTCTTCGAAGAGGCCGTCACGAACTATTTGAATGAGTACAAGTACTCGAACGCTGTTACAGACAACTTCCTATCTGAGATCGACAAGTTGGGATACAACGCTACGTACGTGGGTCTAAATTAGCCTGAAGGATAGTAATTTTACGGTTTTGCAATTTCAGTGGAATCATGCGAACATGGACTGAGCAAATGGGTCTGCCTGTTGTGGAGGTTGAGAAGATCTCAAACACCGAATTTAGGCTGACGCAAAAACGTTTCTTCTCGAACCCCGAAGACTACAATGGAGTTTACACCGATTCGCCTGTTTTCAAGTAAGTCTTGTCAGACAAATGAAATGTTTGATTGAATGCCATTTTTCCTTGCAGCTACCGCTGGACCATTCCAATCACGTACTACACAAGCGAGACCGCGGCGCTGTCAAGGGAATGGTTTAACTACTATGAGAATGAAGGTAAGTGTGGATAAGGGTCTGGTGGAATTTTTGAAAAGGACTGAAAAATGTGTTGAACGTTGTATTTGCATCAAAAATGTCCTGATGCGCAACATATTGTTTTAATTTCTTGCACGAACCTTAGACATTCGGATTTCTGAACATACTCTTGACGTAGAATCGGTTTGTGAGGAAGTTTTTAAGCTCAAATTGAAACGAACACATTGTAATGGGAACAACACATTGACTAATAATAATATGGGTGGCGCTACAGCCCGTAGGGGGCCAGGGCCTAGCTTCTCGGCAACCACTCGTGTTGTGCGAGCTATTGTTTTCTCACGAGTGGAAGGGAAGTTTAATGCCGTATCCGAACGGCTTTGTTTGAGAAGCTTTTTCTAGACAGGAAATACTCTTTGAGCATTGTCAGTGACTCGAAAGAGGTGGGGTCGTGAAAATTGTTTTCGTCACACAGAGCAGGAATCGAACCTACGACGTCGAGGTTGGGGGTCGACGCACATGCCCACAACGCTACGGGCCACCACAACACATTGACTAAAGCGCCCCCTTTGTTCATCATTTAAAACGGTGTTCATCTTCCTTTTCAGTGATAATCACCGTCCCAGCAACCGTGAAATGGATCAAATTCAACCGAAACCAAGTTGGTTACTATCGTGTCAATTACGGACCGGAAATGTGGACCGCTCTATCTACGCAACTCCTTGCTGATCCGAGTGTAACCACCTGATCTAACGTCTCCTTCGTCTTCAACTTAACATCACACTTTCCCTTCTTATCAGGTCTTCTCAATTGGAGATCGCTCTAGTTTGCTGAACGATGCCTTCTCCTTGGCCGACTCCACACAGCTCCCATACGAGACGGCTCTGGATATGACCAGATATTTGGCCAACGAGCTGGACTATGTTCCATGGAGTGTAGCTTCGTCCAAGTTGGTTTCCCTCAAAAACACCCTGATGTTCACAGACATCTTCAAGGACTACGTAAGCTATGCACGTGATCTCATCACTAAAGTCTACGAGCTTGTCGGTTGGGAAGTCAGCGAAAATCACTTGCAAGAGTAAGTCATTATGAAACAACTTTTTGGGTTATCACACTGATTTCTTGCATTTCCCATCCAGTCGTCTGAGAATAACCACAATCAGTGCATCCTGCTCACTTGGCTTGGAGGCCTGCAACACCGAGGTTGCGGCACTCTTCAACGCCTGGCTGGAGGAGCCCAGTAAACGGCCATCACCCGATCTTCGCGAATCGATCTACTACTACGGCATGGTGAACGGTGGAACCGAGGAGACCTGGGAGAAGGTCTGGGAGCTCTTCATCAACGAACAAGACGCAAGTGAAAAGTCCAAATTGATGTACGGCCTATCCGGTGTCCAGATTCCATGGATCCTTAGCAGGTTTGTACAAGTCACCTTTGAAACTGATGTTCCAGTGATAAGCCGTCTCTATTTCAGGTACGTTCAATTGGCTTGGAATGAGAACTATGTCCGTGGACAGGATTACTTCACTTGCCTGCAGTACATTGCTGCCAATCCTGTTGGCCAGAGTATCGTTTGGGATTATGTGCGGGAGAATTGGCAGAATTTGGTCGATCGGTTCGGGCTGAATGAGAGATATTTGGGACGAATGATTCCCTCGATCACGGCACGATTCAACACCGAGACGAAATTGGAAGAGATGAAGGCGTTCTTCGAAAAGTATCCAGAGGCTGGTGCGGGAACTGCGGCCAGAGTGCAGGCTTTAGAGACCGTGAAGAATAACATCAAATGGTTGGAGGAGAACAAGGACAAGGTTGGCGAGTGGTTGAAGAAGCAGAGTAGCTCCGACGCATCCTTGATGTAGGTTTATGTTTCTGCGGAAACTCATGTAAATAGATTTTGTGTGTGTAAGTTGTACAATAAAACATCAATTGCCTATTCAGACATGAGAGTGTGTTTTTTTTTTTAATCAGATCATCTTTTGTTGACTTAATGAAGTCGTCGTCAGTCGATATTCATACTTATGTGGTTTAACTCCAAACTGATCTCTGTTAGAACAATGAGGACTTTTGGTTTAGGTGTAGTAGAGAATATACCGCGCCAGGCAGCTGCAAGCACGGGTGGCACTCCTACAAGTCTGTCCAACTGTTGGTCTACGGAATTGACAGTGACATCGTTGAGTGTTCGCAACTATTTTAAGCTTCTTAATGTTAATGACAAGCGACTGGATGGCAGTTGGTTGAGTCTCGGTGAAAACTAAAGGAAATATGCTTTCATCTGGTTTTCAAATCTGGCCGAGTGTCTATTTGCCGTTAAGATCAAATTAACTACATTGGGTATCACAATGGACCAAGAATGGTCTAACTGTATTGACAATTTCGTTGGATTCAAAATAACCTGACATCGCCTAAGAAATGCATTTATCCGTCACACACCATCTGAAACAAATCATTATGATCAACTGCTTTGAACAATTTTTATGTAGTGAAGGAGTTCGACTAACCCGTGGTAAACCCGTGGAACTTCACACACGACATTTTAGTGCAGATTCGACGTAGAATCGTCCTCGCCAACCGGTGCCACTTCAATTTGTCAAAACAACTGGGCTCTAAGCTCCTGGCTCGAAGCACCAAAATTTTGCTATATGGAGCCGAAAGCTGTACAATAAGCAAAGAAAGAGAGCTGATTTTTGGTGCCTTCGAAAGTCGGATATATGGTCCTGTCTGCGAGAATGGAGAATGAGAGAGAAGGCCTATGTTTTTGATGTTCGCAATTCAAACGACTTAGTTACTTAGTATCTCAAAAAACGAGATTTCTATTTTCAGGTCTGTCAGACACAAGTTCACAACGAGGATTCACATACCTACTATTGAGTAATAGATGTAGTTCTTTCTTGAGATTAATGACTCCGATATCAAGTTTACTCGTCATCATTACTCCTTTTCGTTGCTAAGGTCACACCCTTATACAATGTAATGCCATAATCGTATTGACCGTGTAATATTAATCAACGATATTACAGTAATCTATTTGCGATAAAGGCCACAGATTCACTCATTGCCGTAAATCACTTGTGAGACCGGGCAGAGTCTGTCGTGCTCGTAAGTCAGTCAGCTTCCTATCGACGCCGCTTATCGCGTTAATTGTGTGCTTCAAAATGCCTTATTAAGATTACCAGTCGGATTTTCATGCTTTGCGGCCCTATATTAGTTTCAATCGACCGATTGGAACGATACGCGATAATGCCGTGAGCGATTATTGGTGGCTTGTAAATCAGCAATTAATCGATCGCTAGTTTGAATGCGAATTTCTAAATCGAAAGCTTACGTCTTCGAGTTGGATTTCGATCATTCTTTGCAGTGTATAGACTCAGTCAAGACGCTAGTTCACTCGGGGAATGTTGGTGAAGGCGAAAATACTTACGATCGGACTGCCCTGGGCCATCGCTGCCTTCGGCTTGGCTACAGCAATTGTTGCCATTCAAAAGGCTCAGTTGGAACGCGATCTTCGGAATGCAAAAGCAACGCTGGACGTGTTGGAAGAACAGTTGGAAAATGCCAACAAACCAATGGTCTCGACAACGACGACCCAACCTGAAGTGCCTGAAAATGTGAGTAGACTTTGTGAGAGTGACGCACTTGCGTGATTGTGATCGTGATCGTAGGAAAGTCTCTCGGAGTTGTTTTTTTATCGTGAAGTGTGTATTCTGTTGAAAAGCTATCTGCGATTTTTGCAGCGGGAGCTATATGCCATAAACAGATACAGTTTTATTACCGTTATCGGTTGATGTTAATGAATTTGTTAACTACAATGATCTTTAAATACGCGTGGTTATTCACACAGTTTTTGGAGGGGAGAGAGTCGTAGATAATAGTGATCGGAACGAAATTATATTGTCAGATTTAACACACTGCCAAGGGGCACAATAGCGTCTTGGGTTAATACTCCACAGAATGTCGATGTTAAAGTCTGATTACATACACTCATGAATGGAAATGCTTCATTGGTGTATTAAATCCCGAAATGAGACCTCGATCGTCATTCATATTGTTTATTTGAGTGATGAATTATTAATAAATTAAGCAAAATATGCAACATTTTACAACAACATATTACTAAATACTACTAAAATAAGTTCTACATATTTCCAGGACACTAACTATCGTCTCCCTGGCAACCTCGTACCGGAACACTACAACCTATACCTCCAGCCGAACATAGAGACTGGAAAATTCTCTGGAAATGTGCAAATAACCATAAAGGTGATCCAAACAACCCGGCAAATTATTCTGCATTCAAATAAATTAGACATCCACGGAGTACGTTTGATTGAAGCAGAAGCTCTAGGCATCGATGTCTCCCAGTTTGCTCCGGATCCGATACGAGAGTTCCTCATCATCGATTTGACCTTGAACTTAGTCAAGGGAAAATCAATTGTATTATCCATCGATTTTGGCGGTACGATGCAAGACAAGATTGTTGGTCTCTACAGCAGTTCGTACACCAAGCCAGATGGATCACTTAAGTATGCAATGCAGACATATGTCACACGTTGAGAGTAATCAATTTTTTTTGTTGCCTACTCTTAGGACCATGGCTACTTCGAAGTTTGAGCCCACGTATGCACGCCAGGCGTTTCCTTGCTTTGATGAGCCGGCAATGAAGGCGAGATTCACCGTCACCTTGGTACACCCACTGGATGGCGGGTATCATGCTCTGTCAAACATGAATGAAGAGGTATTCTTGTGGGAATTTGCAATCAGCACCGACTGACTTTGGTCGTTACAGGGCACGGTTGGGCATGATTCATATGCGGAGACGCGTTTTCAGGAGAGCGTTCCTATGAGCACGTACCTAGCGTGCTTCATAGTTTCAGATTTTCTCCACGAGGCTAAGCAGGTGGATACGCATGGCATTGGACCTGCCTTTGAAATTCGAGCCTTCGCAACGGCTCATCAACTGAGCAAGGTCATGTTTGCGCTTGAGACTGCAGTGGAAGTGACTGAATACTACATCCAATACTTCGAAATTGAATATCCTCTGCCCAAGCTCGGTAAGTTTCTGTTTCAAAATGAAGTCCATTCAGCTTACTGCACACTCTAGATATGGCTGCCATACCGGATTTCGTGTCCAACGCAATGGAACATTGGGGCCTGCTGACATACCGCGAGTCCGTCCTCCTTTTCGACCCGGACATGAGTTCTGCCACGAATATCCAGAAGATCGCAACGGTCGTGGCCCACGAATTGGCGCACATGTGGTTCGGAAATTTGGGTGAGTTTATCTTGACGGATATTCACATAATCTTAATGACCCACAATTTTCAGTCACCATGATGTGGTGGAATGACCTGTGGCTCAACGAGGGCTTTGCTAGGTACATGGAGTACAAGAGCATTGACCAGGTTAAGCCCGAGTGGAATATGGTGAGCAATGAGCTAAGTGATTGGATAGTGTTTCAAGTTTCATTGTCTCTTCTAGATGGATCAGTTTCTAATCCACGCCGTACACAGTGTCATGAAGTACGACTCCTCGGTGGCATCCCATCCCATTGTGAAGACTGTATCCAATCCGGATCAGATAACGGAGATGTTCGATACCATTTCGTACGAGAAGGGTGCATCGGTCATTAGAATGCTGGAGGATTTCGTTGGGAGCGATGGTTTTCAAAAGGCCGTCAGGAACTATTTGAATAAGTTCAAGTTCAGCAATGCTATCACAGATGACTTCCTGACCGAAATCGAAGGATTGGGACTTGAATTTGACGTTAAGTAAGTGCGGTGACTTGACCGATGTATTTTATTGTTGTCAATGTGGTATTGTGTTGCCGTTGTGCTTGTGGTTCCTTGGCTTCTGTAAGTGCTGCAAATGGATTTTGTGAAAAAACTAGGCCAGAGACCTCTCTGATTGTACAAGTGGCTAAAGCTCTGTCAACACTTGACAATTGAAATATTTCTGAAATGAGATTTTATTCCAGTACGTTTCACTCATCATCTTGGTGGGAATTGTTTTTGCCATTTTTCCAACTAGGAGCTGTATGTAACCAACAGCGTTAACAATATGCACCTAAACGCTTTGCACCCATTAAAAATGCACATATGGTAGGTCCTCCACATAGTTAGTTGGTTCTCGAATTTCTTCCTTTCATCTTTGTAGAAGGAATAGAACTGAAGAGCCCGAATGTTATCCATTTCATCATCTTGTGACACTCATTGACGTTTTGTCAAGGGATCGAGGATATGTTCTTTTTCTTTTTTTGGCTTTTGGCGCTACAGTCCAATGGACCTGAGTCTCAGCCAACATGCCTCTCTGGGTGAGTCGTCAATCGAGGTTGGAGTCGAAGACTTTCCTAGCCGAAACATTGGTGTCCATTCGCTCGACGTGACCTAGCCATCTGAGATGAGAGATTTGAACTCGTTCGACCAGATCGATGTCGCTGTACAGTTCGTCGTTCAGTCTCCTCCTCCAAACACCATCCGTACATATGGGACCTAAGATAATTCGAAGGTCTTTTCTCTCGAAGCGACTAAGAATATCCTCGTCCGCTTTACTTAGTATCCATGCTTCTGCGCCATACAATAGCACCTGGACTATCAAGTTCTTACATAGGGATATCTTAGTTCTTCGAGAGATGGCTTTATTTTCCAAGTTCAAAAATGCAGCGATTGGCCAACACTATCCTCCGTTTCATCTCCGCGGTGATGTCATTGCTTGTATTAACTAAGAAGCCTAGGTAGACAAAGACTTTTACTACTTCGAAGTCATAGCTGTCTATAGTGACGTATTGCACAAGACGTCGGTGTTGGTGGACCTTTTTCGTAGACAGCATATACTTTGTCTTACCCTCATAAACCCCATCTTGACCGCTTCTCGATGGTCAAAAGGGCCCCGCTGACAGCCCGTTGCGTTCTTCCGATGATGTCAATGTCATCGGCATATACGAGCAGTTGAACAGGTCTGTGGAAGATCGTCCCTCTGGTGTTGACGTTTGAGTTCCGCACGATCTTCTCGAGAATGATGCAAAAGATATGATTTCCAATGCCGACTCCTCTTAATCTTTTTCTGACATCAAGGGTCTCAACACAATCTTTACCGACCTTGACGGACCATCATTCTCCATCCTCATTCGGCAAATACGGACGAGTTTTGCAGGGATGCCAAAGGTAAAATGTAGGTGTAGGTGGCTGCTGTATAGCTCGTCTCTATAAATACTGTCATACGATGAATAAGTGGTGGGTATCAACTTGAATCGTGTGGGTCTTTTCCAAGATCTGCCGGTGTTTTAATATTTAGTTTATAATGGATTTCGCTGGCCTGGACCCGAACTGATATTGACCAATCAGTCTGTTAACGTAAGGTTTTAGGCGTCTAAACAGAAGCGCAGAAAAGATTTTTTATGATATATTGAGGAGACTGAGCCCACTATAAGTGGCACTTTATTTAGGAAGGGCATACTTTCATCAGACCAGATTTTACAGATGACTTGGTGTATGCGCCTTACCAAATCCTCACCAGCTGCTTTTAAAAGCGTCGGCACCAGTAGCCTTGTTGGCCGGCACTCAACCTTCTGAGCCACCCAGTCGTTTTGTGTCTGATTAAGGCCCACACACATTTTACGGACATTTTCTAAAGCATTTGTCAGAGTTTGGCATCAAGCTCTATTATCGAAAATGCGTATTTATGCTGTTGATGAGTCTCTGTTTCTTTAGATTAGAAACTACATATCGAACCGTTCAATCCAAGTTGTTCTGGATGGGTTCAAGTCTGATATCCACAAAATAAATGCTGGTGTCCCCCAAGGCTCTGTTCTGTCTTCGACACTCTTTCTCATTTTTATAAATGATGTTCTGTCTGCCACTTCTAATTCAATCCACTCCTTCACTGATGACAGCACGCTCAGCTTTTCATATTCGTTACAAAATTCACGACCTTGCCCTTCGACCGTAGTATTGAAACGGCAGCGTATATCAAGCAAATTGAATTCCGACCTTGACAGCTTAATTAACTGGGGTAAAAACAACAGAGTGCAATACAATTATTCCAAAACTCAATGCTGTCTACTGTCTCTAAAGCGAATAATAGGCCATTATTCATAAATGGGGTTGATATGTGCATCAACACAGCACTTAGTTGGAACGATCACATATTTGAGGTTGCGATATGTTTAGGTTAGGTTTTCTTAATCAATGCAAGAAATATTTCCCACTCTCTGAATTGGCTACAACTGTCATATCTGGTCTGGTGCCCCCAAGAATACCGTCACCTACTAGATAGAATCCAATAGCGAGTGATACAACTTATAGGAGACAACAATATCACGTTTTATTGCTATTTTAACCAACGATGCTTATGTGAGATAGCCAACTGCATTCCTCCTCTCATTGAATTCACCCGCAATACACGTCTCGCGAGGATTGCACATCCGTTTACCATTAAGAATGCTTTCGGACGCACAATGAAATTTAGAGACTCGTTTTTTAGCCGCACCTCACGAATATGAAATGCAATTTTGTTTGCCTTGCTTTCGTTCCATTCCATATCAACCCCTAGACTCAACTCACTGAAAGTCATCACTTTCGTTATAATTTACCACAATTCCAGTCACCTTTATGGAGGAAGTCTTGAGCCTGATTTTCTTAAATTTTTTTCAGAAAAGTCATGCGAACGTGGACAGAGCAGATGGGCTTGCCAGTAGTGGAAGTTGTCAAGGTTTCAGACACCGAGTACAGACTGAAACAAAAGAGATTTCTATCCAATCCAGATGACTACGAGGACGTTCACAATGATTCTGCCTTTAAGTAAGTCGTTGCGATTCCATCAACCTAAGAAAAGTATTAAGGTGTGCATGTTTATTTACAGCTACACTTGGACAATCCCCATCACGTATGTGACGAGTGAAAGTTCGGCAGTACACCGGCTCTGGTTCGAACATGACGTGCAGGAAGGTAGGGACACTCAAACTCAGTGTTACTGAATGACAAGCACTTGTTCTTTCTCTTTAGTTTCAATTGATGTAGCTCCCAACGTTAGGTGGATCAAATTCAACGCTCAACAAGTTGGTTTCTACAGAGTGAACTATCCCGAGGTGACCTGGCAAAGTCTTCTGGATGAGCTGCTGACACAACCTGCGGTGAGTGTAGTCCCAACGTGGGGTGCAGTCAATTTAATCCTCATTCCTTACTTGCACAGACATTTTCCGACGCCGATAGAGCACACCTCCTAAACGATGCATTCGCCCTCGCCGATGCCAGTCAGCTTTCCTACGCAACCGCTATGGACATGACGACCTACTTGAAGCGGGAATCCAATTACGTCCCCTGGAGTGTGGCTGGAACGAAGCTCATGAGCTTGCAAGCCATTCTTAGGCAAACCGAGACGTACAAGCATTTTCAAGCCTACAGCAGGCAGCTGTTACGTCAGGCATACGAAGAGGTTACATGGACCGTGGGAGAGGATCACCTACAGAAGTATGCCCTCCTTGCTAGCCAAAGTGGTGGTTGCTTATTAGGTTTTCTTTTTTCCAGCCGTCTTCGGGTTACAATCTTGACTACAGCTTGTTCACTTGGACTACCAGAGTGCCTACAGGAGGCCTCTCACAGACTTACATCTTGGCTTGAAGATCCATCGCAGAGACCGGCTCCAGATTTGCGTGAAATTGTGTACTACTATGGAATGCAAACAGTGGGGACTGAGTACCTATGGGATAAGATGTGGGACGTATATTTAGCTGAGCTGGACGCCAGTGAGAAGACCAAGCTCATGTACGGCCTCGCAGGAATCCAGAGTCCGTGGATCCTCTACAGGTTTGGCTCTCACTAATCTCTTCTCGGACTAGGTGACTAATTCCAACTCTTTCAGATTCGTGGAACTAGCTTGGAGCGAGAGCAACGTCCGCCGACAGGATTACTTCAACTGCCTGCAGAACATCGCCGCTAATCCCGTGGGTGAGCCAGTGGTGTGGGACTACGTCCGAGATAACTGGGAGCGATTGGTTGAGAGATTTGGACTGAATGAGAGATTCCTGGGACGAATGATTCCATCCATAACGGAGCGATTTGCAACGGAGACAAAACTGAGTGAGATGGTGCGGTTCTTTGAGAAGTATCCTGAGGCCGGGGCCGGAACGGCTTCGCGAAAGCAAGCCTTGGAGACTGTCAAGAGCAACATTAAGTGGTTGGAGGCTAATAAAGATGTAATCTCTGATTGGTTAAGTCAGAAGATAGTGCTTAGGTGAAGGGACTTAACATGTTTTTATTTATTCTTGAAACTATTCCTTTTCTGGCTCAGTGGATAAAGCCTGGCTTTCATGCCTGACAGTCGCTGCTTTCAGTTTTCAAAGGCAAATTGTGCAAATTGTTTTGAATTCAGTAATTTAAGGGGTATGCTGGAAGTGGTGGCCGGTGGCCTTGAGGGTACGTGCGTCGACCCCAACCTCGACGTCGTAGGTTCGATTCCTGCTCTGTGCGACGAGAAACAATTTTCACGACCCCACCTCTTTCGAGTCACTGACAATGCTCAAAGAGTATTTCCTGTCTAGAGAAAGCTTCTCAAACTTGGCCGTTCGGAGTCGGCATAAAACTGTAGGTCCCTTCCACTCGTGAGAGAACAATAGCAAGCACAACACGAGTGTTTGCTGAGAAGCTAGGCCCTAGACGACTCTCTTCTTCTTGCAGTGTACATAGTGAACCTACAATGCTAACTATGCAGGATGAGGATAGATCTGCTTCATAATTTTCGGAAATTAACACTCGGAGGTCATCAATATCAGACAGGGTGACGTACTGTCATGCGATGTGTTTAATATCTTTCTTGAGAAAATCGTCCAAAACTCAGGGCCCAATACAAAGACGTCGACTCGTCAGAGAGGCGTTTCGTGCTGACAAGGGTACCATGAAGGAGGCACCTTACGGATAATAGATAAGGTTACCATTTTGAACGCATTGTGGTACAATCCATAGCCCACGTTTGCACCGAAATGCGATCATCTTGAGACAATAGAATAAAATTAGAGCAGAAAGTTATGTAGGCAGTAAGGTTTGGCAAGAGTGATTGTCACTAACTCACTGTTGTGCTCTGATTAGATCGTGGTTGGCCCCATTGTGCTATCACCGCTTCCTCCTACTGGTATCCTTGTGCTCTCTTCTCTTTTTGGCTCGATCGTTTCTACTGGAATACTACTGTGCCCCGTGACCCCGCATATAATCGCCAACTCATAAGGAGATAGGTGGCAAGGTTTTAGGATCTAAATGATGATTTAGAGAATGCTGTGCTAAGATGTTTTGATGGTCGCCTGACTGTTATTTAACGATATATAATCCGTCTATTGGATTCATGGACAGTAAACGGCAAGCCTCATCGATAGCTTTAATTGCTGCTCGGAATACACTGCAGTGGTTAGATGGTCGAAGGGATAGAGAGAAGGAGATCTCCTCAGAATATCACATCATGATCCGCGATAATCACCACATCAGCTTCGGGATCAAACGCAGAATAATTCTCGTCAATTGATTTACGCTGTTAGTTGTACAATTCTTGAACCATATCAAAATTATATTCGTCGATAGATGTTGTTGAACAAGTCACGTAAATTGTTTTTTGTCAAACATCTCACCGCAGACATTTGAAGCAAACAGATCGTGACGAATTTTATTTCTTGCGCCTATGGTATATGCAATCAAACATCATACTTTTACCATCACATCTCAAAGTGTAAGAAAGGATTTGAAATGTTATTTTGCAAGTTTCTTTTTGTAAATACTTCAATGCTTAAGGCAATGGGTAAAGAGGAAGTTTTATGGCTCCCTCGTGGCATTAAGTTGGTCTGAAAGCGTGGCGAGATTGATTTTGAAACGATTGAAACGAGAGTGGTCCAATTACAGTGGTATATATCTTCTAAATCTCGCCGGGACAATCTATGTTGAAGTGTTAGAGGCGCGCTCTAGAGCTGTGGTCGATTCCAGGATGGGAAATTAATAAAAAAAATAAAAAATAATAAATTTTCACTTGACTGACCAGAATAGTACTAAAGGCTAAGTATGCCAAACCAATCTACAGCTGATTTGTAGATTAACATCGACCGAAAGAATAATATCGCGAACACAAGATGCGGAGAACAGATTTCTTCGTGCTGTTGTGGGAGTTACTCGATTTAGAGCTATTCGATAGTTTGGACGCATGGTATGTAACCCATCATGACGTCTTCCGAGACTTAACTTAAATCCTGTCTCTTGTGTGCCTGCGTTTGGACATAAGGTCACACAGCATTCAATTTTTTAATTTTCCTATTTTTTTTAGAGAATTAAAAATCATCCACTTAAAAAATCACGTTTTACAACAAAAGGCAGGACAGGTTATGTTAAGCCCCATTCATATGAGGTCGCCGCGGATTGCGAAATTCGCAAACATTGACGTTTCCTTCATAAGGAGGTTTTCCATTTGCAGGGAACTGCGGGTGCAAACTGACACTTCACTGCGAATTTTTTGGTCGTGGTGGTTGTGGATTGTGTTTGCGCATTTGTGTATCGCGAATTCAGTTTGACAGTTCGCGGAGAGAATGATTGATTCGTAGAGAAAAACTTTCAAATCATTAATTAGGATACTTAAACTAACTTTTATTGGGATTTTTGTCTTGAAAAAAATCGATAATTCAGTTACAATCCTTTTGCATACCAAGAAGTTTAACTTTTTGTTTATATTTGCTGGGTTCATTGGCTTAAGCATTGTTGAACATAGGCTAGACAGGACTTTACCGCTATACTCTTTCTCAACTCGTGAAAACAAAATCAGCTCCAATCACTGCCTCTTAGGCACAACCCCACTTGTCCCGATAAGTGCTGTACCCAATCACAGCCTTTAACCACTTATCAATCAATTTTGGCTTAATTCGAGATAACAGGCAATGTTTATTCCTGTGTAGACGTCACCGTAACGCAGGCATCGTGTCAGAATCAGTTTATACCTCATACCCTCTCAAGGTCACAGTCATTCTAGGCACATAACGTGATAAAGTGATAAAAAAATGATACCGTGGCGAGTGCCAATGAATTGTTCTCTCTACAGGATAGATCGTACTTGTTTCCGTCAAGTTTTTTGGAAAAACCTCGTTGATTGTATATTGATGGTGGAGTATAAATGTTTATTGATTCACATGTGTATATACATGTTATCAAATGCTTTTTTCGATTTTATTGTCAGTCGCAAAGTCGAGACAAAAGAAAATACTATTTATCAGGTAATCAAGAAAGTTCGATTAAATGGATATTCGAACTTTGATTTCAGATATCAATGTGAAGTGGAGTGTGTTTTTTTTTTTGAAAGGGAATTGTAGATTAGATTAGAATACGAGTATACGGAGTGTACATTAAGGATATGAAGTAAGGTTTTTACGGCACGACTGATCTGCCTTCGGACAGAACTCGATGATAGAATATTAAAATAGTTATTTGTATCAATATCAATTTCAATACCATTTTTAAAGCTACCATTTGCAGTTCTTATTTTGAGGGCGCTATAGTCCTAGGTGGACCTGACCCTTTCCTAACATGCCTGTCCAGTTAGCACGAACTCTCGCCAGATGTCTAGTTGCGCACACCAAGTCGGCCAAGGTTCCTTTCTACTGATATACGTCCTTTGTTGCATTGTTCCACAGGTTCAGAGTCAAAGTCGAGTTTTGACTTATTGTCGAGTCTTGACTTATTGTCACAGATTTTGACGATTTTGACACCATTATGTTCCATAACTATACTTAAAGGCAATGGCGTCACCTCTGCAATACTCACTCACTCTGAATAGTTGGAATATGTATACGCTGCATCCACCATTTTCCGCGCTTTATGCGCAGGCAAGGAAGTTTTTGGGCTTGTTCCAACCTCCTTGTCCTGGAGCCGTGTTTATGGCACAGCTCGGTCGTGTTGGTGGGGACATTCAGATTCTATCTAGATCGACTTTACCACTTCCCTTTTCGTTTTCTTTCAATCTAAATTTGCACTCTCAATTAATGCACATACTACGTTCATGAATTCGCAAATGTTTAACTTGGAACTATTCTTAGTTAGTATTGTGTTTTTGACCTTGTCGGATATGCAGCTTTCAGTTTTCAAAAAAAAATCTTCAGGAACCGGCTTTCTAATTCGTTGACGGGACTAGGCACACCTATTTTGATCACAGACTTAGACCGAACTGTTATCCGAGACTGTTTATACTTTCTTCAAGATTCTGTTTTACAATCGACCATCTTGATTCTATAGTTTCAAGCATTATGACCAGATTATGATCGAGCTAATGCTTCCTCTGATGGACAAACTTCACATGTATCCTAGTGGATCGGTGGAAGTCTTACTAGATAGAAACTTACAGCTGAAAACGCATGAAAGATTTGATATATTCAGAAGTTCACTAAATTTTAGTTGGCCTAAAATCGATTTTGACTGAATTTTCAGGTTTGTTTCTTAGTTTGGTGGTGATCTGTTTTATGGTTACAATGCCCACCGTTTTTTTACGTCTTCAATATTTGTCAAGTCTTGACGGAGCTATATATCGATATGTGATGAAAAGTCATCCAAAAATGATCTTGTTAGAAGTGAGTCCTGCATGAACTCTCGTGAAGACCATTAGAGTGCAGCATGCCTATTTAAAATACCTATTGGTGCCACAAAATAGGTGATCCTGTAGCTGATGTCTTCAGGTTACAATTATGTAGGAGCCTGGAACTACCATTCGCGCTTGACACTCTTTATCAAAAATAGAGTGGAGACTAAATTAATCTAGATTCCGACCAGAAAAGTATTAGTAGCATTTTCTAAGCAATTATACTCTGACATCTGCCTGAGCTAGGACCGCTGCCGAATTATAATGTGGTTTCAAATTTTGATGTCTAAAGTTAAATCCAGGCAACAGGTCTCGACGCACCTGCACACTCATCTACGGCGGACAAGGATCGAATAGTAGAAATGATTAAGTTTAATCAACTGCTTATAACTGGTGTAGTAGGTAACGAAGCAATTGGATTAGTTTCATTTTCCAGAGGCAAGGCTGGCACCAGCGGGACAAGGTACGTGTTCCCCACTATCACATTTCTGTTTCAAGAAAACGCTTGCATCTGCAATTTTTTGGACAGTATAGTCTTCGCTTGTGGTATTCGATTTTTGCTTTCTTATCCGTACGAAGTAGATTGCTTTTGATTAATGTTTTAAGTAAAATTCTTCCGGCTTCATCAAGCTAATGCTGAATATTATTGCCTGCTTCTAGGAGTGTCCCTAAAAACTTGCTGTTTTTACTGTGAATTCTTGGGAGACTACAACCTTCAACTTTTATTTCTCCGAGAAATCGAGGAAAAATTGCTTACCACCCAAGGTGACGTTCAAAAACACACTGTCTTTTATTTCCGTTCCCGACTGCCTGCATTTCTGTGCTCTGCTAAATCTCTCTTTCTGCCAAAAAATAGTCCTTTTTCACTTCCTCCAATCAAAGTCTATGGCGAAAAAAGTCTCCACAATTGACAAGGCGATTAAAAGTCTAGGAATTTATTACACAAATATCAGAACTCAATTAAAGCGGTGCCACGATTTATGGCCAACATCCAGACCATCGTATCCGTATGAGCATTTAATCACAATTATATCATACATTTGTCGCACGTATAAAGGAATAAAAGAGCGAAGAAAGCCCGAGGGTTTATATATCCTTATTCCCATGAAGAGCATAAAACGATAACAATGGATACGCGTTCAAGTGCTATCCAATCTATACGCCATAGACTTTTATAAACTGTCATAAACGTGGAAATCGATTTAACTCCTCCATAACCCTGTCGATAAGTAGTGATGCAGTGTGGTATCTTTATACCGATTTCGCTTATGAAAGTAGAAATCTTCGATCGTAATATGCCCAGCGAATCAGTTTCTCTTTGAATACCCTGGCAACAGGTTTGACCATTTGCCGTCTAGAATGACCCAGAGCTCTTGAGTTTCAAAATTCAGTTCTCAGTGATATTTTTTGCTATCCTTCTTATTTGAAAATCCCCTTGGATAGATCCTGTCAGGCGAGATGAAAAGTAAAGATGAAAGATTTGATTACCGTGAAGAAGGTGTGCTAATTCTTTTTTTTGTCTCAACAGTCTTTACCGTGAAGAACCTGATGATATTTTTTGGCCTGGCAACCATTGGTTTGCTTGTGTCCACAATTGTGTTGGCCGTACAGAAAGCTGAACTTCAGGATGAGCTTGATGCGGCTTTGGACCTAACTACCACTACTGTTACGACAGCTGGTACAACACTCAGTTCGATTGGAACTGGTGAAACGGATCCAACAACTGCGTCGACTCCATCTACTCCGTCTACCCCATCTACGCCGTCGACTCCATCTACTCCGTCGACTCCGTCGACACCATCAACCCCATCGACACCATCAACTCCGATAACGACAACAGACAGTTCAGATTTTCCGAAACCAGACGAGGTAAGTTTTTTTTTCTTTTTCACCATTATTAAAGTTAAATACGAAATGGTAGTTTTTGAAGTTATTTTCACATCCTTTTATCCTCATATTGCCATCTTCGTTGAATACTCGACAGTGCGGATATCTTAAGTGAATGATGAGTTGTTTCTTGGCCGTTAAGTGTAATTTTATAAACGTGTACCACTTCCGAGCACAGTATGTCATTTTGCATACAAAAAAGTTCTTGTCATAGTGTCCTAATTGTATGCACATGTCATTGATGCATTGTGGCCACATTTGATCTATTGTGCTCCCTTCCTAAGCCCACAACTTCTCACACAGTTCAAAATTTCTATGGCATGTCCTGATAGTGCGTTCCTGTTAATGATTATATTAGTGTCATATTGAGACACTCGACTAGTACGAGTTCCATGGTCTCCTTTGTCTGTCCACAATAAAGTTCTATAATCATAGGCTACTAGTCACTGAAATAATTATGTAACGACAAAATGGTGGACTGACCTAAGCTTTTCGGAGTGATTTTACACGACTGTATCGTTTCGAATCGTTGAACGAGAATGATATTTGATTAAAAGAGAACTTTCGTTAGTCCGGCAATGAAATTTAGTTTTCTGCTAAAGTTCTTTGTAAAATAACTTACAGATCTGCATTCTACAATTATAAAAAAGGGTTTATAATGATAGTTGTTATACTTTTGCCATTGTGCATATTTTGTTCATAAATGTATGCATTGAAGATAAATGTGATAGCAGTCAGCAATCTGCAACTTAATCCTCTGTAGTAATTACACTCACAAATAAAGATGACTTATGACTTGATGATATGACTCATGTCGAATCAGAACGGCGAAGTTTGAGAATCATTTTCTGACGATTTGGGTATACTCGCTGTGACTAATAAATTTTCTTCGTCTGTATAGGGTATAAAACTAGAGAGGAGAATGTATTTCATATGTAGTAGATCTGCTTCATTAATTCTTAAATAACAAGTTATTTCTACTTCCTTTAGCTTAATTGTATTTAAGATGCATTTTAAATGCACTAGTAGGCGAGCATTTTTGAACCATTTAGCTGCTACCTAAGGAGCCTACGTTACTATGCGAGGTGTTCTCAAAGGTTCAAATCTTAGTCAGAACATTATTAATAATTTTGCGAATTTAGTTAGAAGCAGTTCAGATAACGTTTGTCTTGTGGGTTTTCTGCGAATTTCAAAACACCTGGTCATTCTTGACAGTTTGTACTGCTCATACCTTACTGAATCTCATATATAAACCCAAGAAACTGCTCTTCGCCCATCCGAAATTTCTATGAATATTTTGAATGCTGTTGACCTGCTTAACCATTCTATGTCATATGACTGTAATATATTTATATTTGATTGTTAAAAAGGATTGCTTAAGTTTCTGACTCTCTGAGCTCAGCGTCGATGATGGAGGTAAATGTGTACATTTTTTTATAAAGTTATGACTCATGAACGACCATCATGCAAATATAGGCAGAGCTTTTAAAATTGGTCATCACATCTTATGGCAAATCATACAACAACTCTAGTCTTAAAACTAATGACAGACTCATGGAATTAAAAGGCAGAAAAAACGCCAGCAGCTATGAGTAGCAAGAGACCTCTTATTGGGATTCCTTAGCGCACCTTTAGATATCCTTCGAAACAAAAGTCAGGAACTTAACTCACTACAGAGTTTGTAATGATATTTATGGCGTTTTATTCGACAGAGTATAGATCAGTTTGCTAACCACAGAAGACTTGAAAAACACAGAGCAAAAATTTGGTAGCGAACTCACAACACATACGAATATATGACATGCCTGAAATTTGACATTTATCTTTAAAAATACAGTTTAGTAATGTAGGAAGTTCGTCATACGATCATTAGACGGGCTTTAATTTGCATGATATAAGGCCTAAATGTAGTTCAATTGAATGTGTATCCCAAATACCCTTAATCTCACATCAAAACTGAAACAATAATTTCCTCAAGCAGAATTAAATACTTTAATCCATAATTACTTCAGGGAATAACAGTCATTGATTTCATAAGAGAAGCGAACGAAACTTAACGAAACTAAGTGTTATATTACGATCACAGTATACATATTGTGTTTTTAATTGTTATATTTTTAAATGTTGTAAAGCTACTGCGTTTTCGTTGTCAATTGTGATTTTTTTTCAAGAGAAACTTGGAAAGTCGGCTGACTCATTTCATCTTCTTTTAAGTGAGAAACGAATTACAATTACTGAATTACATAACAAATTCGAGTCAATTCATCAGTTATGATCACCATAACGAAATTAGAGTTTATACTTTGACACTGACGCCGTTAAAGTACTGGTAAGATTGAAGTTTTAAGACAAAAATAACATTTCGTAGACATGGCAACCCTTAATCAGATTTCTGAGATAGCAACCGTGACCGCTCGCGCTGGTCAGTAAGATAACTCCAAGTTCCGTATGATTCAGAGATAGTTAGCCTATTGGACATAGCTTAGACCAAATAAGCAAGACTATCTTTGTGATACGAGATCCGATAAGGAACGGATACTTTGGTATGCTCCGGTCAATAAATTAGCAATATCGATAAATTTAAACGATAACACTTCAAAGGCCACAAATTCTCCCATCGACTGTCAGTTGAGTTTCGGCTTTTGTGTGGCAAGTTTGAAGTGGCTGACTACCCACTATGGCGCTAATCAAAGGAAGTTTTGGTAAATTCTTTACTTCACTTGAGATGATTTCGCTTGACTTAGCTTCAATTCAAGAGTTCACATCCCGCCATTTGAGTATCGTGTTGGGACTAGTTTCGATTGCTTTTATCGTTTCAACTGTAATCTTGGCGGTTCAAAATACAAATCTGAACAATAGCTTGGAGGATGCTAGGCTCAAGATGGAGCTGATGGAAGGGCTGCTCACTGCCACGGTTTTGCCAGACTATTCATCTCCCACTTCGACAACACCGATAACCGGGCCGCCGGGCGAATCAACTATGGCCACCTCCACAGAGGGTATTACTGACGGCACGACGGAAATTCCAGACATTGGATGCTAGAAGCCAAGTCCCGCAGAAGCTATAAACCAATTTGCCGAAAGCAATTAAAGCTATTGCTGATCAATTCGATTATTTTCCATTGACGTGCCGCCGCATGAGATATCCCTCTGATGTGTCACCGCGGCTGGACATTTTTTTATTTCAAATTTACTAGTGTACTTATACGTTAATTGATTTATCCTCTGTATTTACAACAAATGGTGATATATCTAGTATTAAGCTTCATTTCCGGTGGCCCTTTGAGCCACTCATTGTTTGCAAATGTCGATAAATTGGTCTTATCATTCATCAGTTTACGGTGTGTTAATCGATTTATGGCGAGAAATATTCGATAAAAGTGCAATAAAGTGTGTGTGTGGATAGTAAAGGAAAACAACTTTATTTATTTCTACATTTATGAATGTGCTGCTTTTGTTCGAACTGTGTGAATTTATATCTGAGCTTATTCAAACTTGGAAAAAATGGTGGACAAAGAAAGTTGTTAACGTACACGAGTTGTTAGTGCAAGCCTGCCTTCTTAAAGGGGCAATCAATGGCATAGACGAGATACAATAAGGAAGCATTGATTTAGAGTTGTTGCTTAATGTTAAATAAGCGTTCAAATGCTTGAGAAACTATTCGGTTCTGAGATTTTGAGTTAAGTTGGCTGACTTGTGGTGTACTAAGTCTAATGATATGAAACGTGTTTAATATAATAATATGGGTGGCGCTACAGCCCATAGGGGGCCAGGACCTAGCTTCTCAGCAACCACTCGTGTTGTGCGTGCTATTGTTCTCACACGAGGGGAAGGCACCTACAGTTTTATGCCGACTCCGAACGGCCAAGTTTGGGAAGCTTTTTCTAGACAGGAAATACTCTTTGAGCATTGTCAGTGACTCGAAAGAGGTGGGGTCGTGAAAATTATTTTTGTCGCTCAGAGCAACATCAACTAAACAAGCAATAAGAATCATTTTTTTTATGTTTTAGCATAATAAGATGCTACGTTTTTTTCTGAAATTCCCTAAAATTCAGATTCTACATATTCACTCAACACTCCATGGCATTGTAGATTTTCACTTGTAATATCTTCAAGACTTTCAACAGTCAGTCATTTTCAGTTAAATTCAATTTCACCTTTTTTGAAATGGAATTCTTTGGTTTACACTTTTTCTTTGGCTATCACTATCGTAGATTTGCGCGAACAGATTAGTCATCGCAAAGGTATAGCAACACTTCGAATGTTTATGCTAATGCAGCTGGAGACACTGTGTTTGGGCCGAGCTTTCTTATGACATGAAAGCCATTGACTTTGTCGTAGACCATTAAAAGGTTTTATTACATTTTCAATTAGTTGCAAAAAAACATCAAGGCACTGTTTCTGTTTTTATTGAACGACTAGGCTTTTTATACACTATTTTGTTCAAATATAATCGTATACGAGAGAGTTTACTAATCACGCAATTAATGTCCGTAAAATGTGGTGGGCCTAGTGTTTTAAGTGTGACTTGGCTCTAAAATCTATGCCAATACTTTGTCTTGACTGTTTTATTGTTACAGCGCACTTGGTTGTTAGCGCGTCGAGGAAAGAGGTGCCGTGAATACGAAAATTGCTGTTTTTATTAGGTTATTAGAGCACTCAATTACTACGCCAAGCCATAAGTTAGCTGTTCGTTTAAGGAATTGATCATTTAATTATTTATAGGCGTATGCATGTAGGCAAAACAATCCGATTTCTTTAAAATCGTTAAAATCGAGGGACGACAAAAATTGGAGTCCGTATAAAACTAAAGGTCTCTTCCACTCGTGAGAGACCAATAGCCCCACAACACGATATGCTTGTTGTAGAAGCACTTCACTTCATGGGTTGTAGCGCCACCATTACTATTTTATCGATTAATTACGTGGGTACTTCTTTATATAGTTCAGATAGGACATGAAACTTCTTTTGCGAATTCATTAGTCGAAAAAAACGAATTCCTATAGAGAAATACTGAATTAATTTCTGAGTAAAAGCTATCACGTCATTAATGTTTGCCATCATTATTCCTGTGCAGATTTTCTCGTGTGCAGCCATAGCAGAGTTGCTGAAGCTGTCTCAATATGTAAAACCAAGTGGCCACGTTCTCAGGAGTTCACATTTTTGACCATGACCAGTAACGATTGCAGTATCTCCGCAGTTATTTTTATTTTTAAATGCACCAAAGAAGCACTGTTACCACCAGTTTACTTGAACTTACGACTTACACTGTGTGATGTGTCTCCCAGGTCTGTCGATCAAAATTAAAGTGGAAACTTGAAATGTGCAAAAATCTATAATTTTCCACTTGATAATTTTTTGGGCACATCTCTTACTTATAATTTAATTTGTTTAAAGGAAAGAACATGGATGCCTATTTATAGAACAATATGCCAGCCCTGGGCAAAGAAGACCCGAAGAAAGTTTCCTTTAATTCTGATTGAATGCTGATTACCCCTCTGATTCTAGGACTAATTGGCGGATAATTAAATGTACTAGAATAATACTAGGGATTTCCAAGAGCCAACGGTCGATGGCAGAACACGCAAGATAATTGTGCTTCCCCTATAATGACCACTGCTTTAGATGAATGTCGCATCAGAAATTTAGAAAGTGAGGCCATTTTTTGTACCTCTACAGAACTAGCTAGAGCCAAACGAATCAGTTGAAGTACTTTCAACGAATCTGTCCAAGAAATATTCAAAGTGACTATTAGGGAGTTTGTGATTCTGTCACGAATAGAAGAGACCCACAGATTTACGACGACTCCGAATGGCCTAGTTTGAGAAACTTGTTCTAGATCGTTTTATTCTTTGAGCACTGTCGGTAACACGAAAGACGTGGGTCGTGAAAAGTATTTTTGTCGCACCAAGCATTGAACTTAGACACATACATAGGTTCAAGTGCGTAGGAGTCCACAAAAGTACCCACAATTCCACAGGCCACCACCAGACCGCTTGGTTGCCTTAAAAAGTCGAACCTACCCATTTCAATTTATAATCCAATGGTCCAATGAAACAATGAGTGTCCTCATCACGCTCACGTTCTGAAAATGGAAGCGAAATTAAGCCAAATGTAGAACGAGATTCAAGAAATAAGCCAAAAGAATCAACCATTTCTTGCAAAATTTGTTCCCAGATACACTTACATAACTTTAAGCGTCAAGTAATACCGGGAATTAAGACTAGCTCCACTGCTTCTTCTTCTTTCCTCAGTCATGTGATTCCGCGATCTGCCACGATCCACTTCATCAGCTTGTAGACTGACTGTCAACCTATGCCCAATGAGGATTAAGGTCTTCGCTGAAAGTCTGAGTCTAGTATTACGCAGACACTTTTAAGCATTCTCTAACACTTGCAGATAAAATTGAAGGACAAGGTATATTCTTATCCTTTTGATCAGGTTTTATCAACTTCTCGTAAAAAAGCACTTGACTTTTTTTTCTGCGTATTTTCAAAGCAAAATCAAACATTCTAACCATGAATTCTCTTTCAGATTATCTACCGCCTGCCAAATAATGTGCGTGGGTACAAATACCAACTCTACCTGCACCCCAATTTAAGCGATCAAACATATGAGGGAACTGTGTCTATAGGCATTTCCATCGACTCACTAACCAATGTCATCGCGCTACACTCAAAGGACTTGAACATCTTTGGTGTCAGCCTTATGCAAGTGATGGCAAGGATGCGCATTAAGATTAAGACCTACTACACCGCTCCCGAACGTGAACTGTTGATCATTGAGTTCGATGAAGTTCTTGAGCTCTACGTCCCGTACACTCTCTCGATCAGCTTCCGCGGCAGAATGGACAAATTGAGCGGTTTCTACGCGAGCTCATACACCGGTATGGATGGAAATCAAAGGTAAGTCGGCCCACTTTTAGCATCATTCTTATCCAATTTGTGACACAAGACAATCAAGCAAGCCGACAACAAAGATCTGCTCTTGAATGGGCAGAGGAGAGAAATCCCACTAAATGCCCAACCATGCAAAGCTTAGCGATGCCAGAGCTCTAATAGAGCGAAGCCGTTGAACTTGTTCGCGCACGGAGTGTAATCGATGTGCGGTGCTCAGTGGGAGATGGCTGGATGGGACAGCGTCTGCGGAACTGCTGGAGGTTATTAGCACTTTTTTGCGACAAAAACAGTATTGAGTGGTTGTAGCTGTGCGGTGAGCGGGTGGGAGAAATTTAATTGGCACCGACTTCAATATCGGCTTGTGGCGCGAGATAATTGAGAAATTCATGATCGGCGTCATGGGCGGGTGATTTGTGGTGGGCTTCACAGTCGCTTGGCGCACAGCAGGGAGCTTGTAGTCGCGATGTTGTTTTATCGGGAAATAAGTGAAAATGTAGTTCAAGTTGTCGATGCGAAGGTAAAACAAGCCTTCATGTAGCGATTGTCAACGGAAATCAATTTGGGACTACTGGGTGTTGAGCGAGAAATGTGTTAAACTGATAAAGTTATCTATGAACATTAAACGTTCTCTAATGACTATATAATGTGCTTGATTTGCATATTCTATCGGAATTTCGTGGCGTGCATTGATGTTGGCACTACATGTGGCCACCGAAATGAATCAGGTTTACGTCGAATATTTAGTGAATCGGGGACGTGTTCAGTGATAAGTAAGTAAGGGAAGGATTATACTGAGGACACGACACTGCTAATGGATGTGATAAAAACTATGACTGTTCTGAGTTGGAAAATTCTGATAATCTTGCAGAATGTCCATCAGAAGTTTAGTATAACGGTAATTTCTAAGCTAGTTATGGGGAGTGAAGTGTTAAACGACCCTATTTTTGCTTACTTACCGTACTTACCGAAACGTGGTGGCCTGGGGCGTTATGGGTATGTGCGTTGACCTTTGTCAGTTGTCGATGTTGGCGTAGGTTCGATCCCTAGTCTGTACTACAAAAACAATTTCCACGGTCTTACTTCTTTCGAGTCACTGACAATGCTCAAAGAGTACTTCTGTCTAGAAAAAGGTTCTCAAACTTGGCCGATCGGAGTCGGCAACTTCCACTCGTAAGAATAAATATATATAGCACATCCTTGAATGAAGGTTATCTATAGGGGGCGGTCTAAGACGTCGATTTAATTCCCTTAAAATTAAAGCCCAATCTGACAGCAAATTTACCGAAAGCTTGAGGCACTCCTGATCAACAAAAGAAAATCCATTAACGATGATCCTTGGCAACCGTTGTTACTTCAGTTCGTCTAAACAACTTAGGTCAAAAGAAGTCTGACATGAAGAATGAAGAATCTTCTTGCCCGACATGAAGCCGAGCGATGAAAGGTAAGCGGAATGTCAGTCTAGAGGACTGATTCGTGGTGCTCTCTCTCGGTACTTACAAAATTTCTTCTTTAGTTTGGTAGCAATAAAAGTGGAAATACATGTATCGTATCCGTCGGAAGTACTACATCGGCGATATCGAGTGTTCCATCTTTAAAGGATTTTGAAGTCCTAGCTTAGGAGGAGATAGAGACCGAAATTTTCTACAATCAATTGCTTAAGCGTCTGGTGTCCAGCTACTGAATTGCAAATACTACTATTCATTATTTCCTTTCTTAATGCAACACCTCTTCGATCAAGACATTGATCATAATAAACACACAAATGATAAATGACATCATCTTCTTAGAACCCCGTCATCTCTAGGCCTTGAAGACCGAACAAACAGCCATCAGCAGTTATTGTTTATAAAATTTACTAAGACCCGAATTAAGGAAGATTTAAAAAAGCAAGTATTTATTGTATCCTTTGGCGTTATTTCACGTTGCCTATAATATGGATGGCACTACAGTCCGTAGGGGGCCAGGGCCTAGCTTCTCAGCCAAAACTAGTGTTGTGCGTGCTATTGTTCTCTCACGAGTGGATGGGATCTAGAACAGTTTTATGCCGACTCCGAACGGGTTTAGAAGTTTTTTTCTAGACAGAAAATACTCTTTGAACATTTTCATGCGAAAGACAGAAAAATGGTTATTTTTTTGTCGCTCGGACCAGGGAATGAACGTATGTACGACGGCAAGGCGAGGGTCACACATACGCACAACGCCACGATCCACCACAACATGTGGTGACAACATGTTTCTCGGGAAGCTTTTCTAGGATAATAATTTATTGAGCATCATTTATTCGCATCCTCTTTTTAATTGCGATGATCATCCGTCCTCTTATTTAGAGGACAGTCCTCTTTTTAGGTATCGTGTCCTCTTAATTTTGTCTTCTTAAAGAGGACTCTTTTTACTAGATTGTCCTCTTAATGTCCTTTGTAAAACCTTTTTTCTATGATCTGCACAGTAAAGTACAGGGTGGACCAAATACAATTCAATTTCAATAAGAAAAACGAAAAATTGCCTAACATGGCTCGTAACGCCTACTGTTGACCGAAACGTTGTTCCCAGTCTTATTTTTGAAGAAAAGTAACCCAATTGACAGCATACACATTGTCATTTGGGCGTCGTGGGGAACCATGAATGGTGTCGATTAGTATATCAGTCTCACGAATTTTTTGCACAACTTGCGTACAGCAGTCGTGATGGGCGCTTCATTCTGACCAAAACTTGATTTCAAAAACGCACTGTTGAATATGTTTCCAAACGTTATTTAAGTGTACGACGTGAAAGACATGAATTTGTTTGAGTAATACTTTTTTTTAAGCTTGATCAATTTGAGTAAAGATTGTCCCATTTTGTTTACGTGCAAAAATGGGCACCGTTAATATAGTCAAAAGATTAAAGTCATCCAGGTTGAAAGAGTGGACAAATTCAATGAGCTCGTATTAAATCAAAACTCTATCACGAACTAACCAACGACAGTAGCCTTTCGTGTTCCGAAGACGATTGGCTATGGCATGTCCCTCGACCGTTGGCCACTACTCAAGAATTTAGCTTTTGTTGATATTTGTGTCGATTGATGAAGGGAGTCATTTTTATTCCTCTTAGAATATCACTCACCGCCAAATCATGCTTCACCCTGTTGTTCAATACACTTTATAATCGCCTTGAGTCCCTGGTGCCCGCAAAAGTTAGTTAAGAACGTTATTTAAACAGGTTTCCTTTTATGCAACAATAGACTCAGTTTAGTTGAGGTCGTCGATATCAATCACAACCACTTTTCAAAGCTGAACTCGCGCAGCCAACATTTTAATTACGTGTAAATTTGAAACAAATAAACATCATTCAGAACAATCTATTGTGCCTCACTTTATAAGGTCCTCCCAAGATCTCTTCTGCTACGCAGTCCCAAGATAAATGTCTCCACTCAGGCACAGATAAAAAGGGCGTTTCGTCCTCCCCTTTTTTCCACTAACGTTCGAATTTAAAAACCGAGTTAAACGCGTTATCGTTCAAGCTGCTGCACTAACACACAAACACACTCTCTCTCTCTCTTTTAAAGAAGCTTTCGCTTGAGTCAACTACGACAGCCACCCAGCTGCTATTTGCGCGCATGGTACTACTACTGCCACTGTAGGCTCCACTCAAAGCTCTGCCTGCATCTGAAAGCCGGTCTCACAGTACTCGCCTCGTGGAAAGAGAGACGGAGCGAAAGAGCCAAAGATTAAAGATCACTTTTTTCCGGCTACTTCTGCTGCTGCTGCCATTGCCGTCACCACACCACTATGGCAACGGCAGTAACTGCATGAGATCACTTGCCTTGCTGTTGCCAGTTTATCGCGCAACGCGTCGGTGTACGGACATATTGAACACGCGCAGCTAACCCGTGCAAGTGATAATCGAGTTTCGCATTAATCATCGGCCACAAGTGAAAAAGCAAAACAAAAGTAATCGAGATACAAAATATTTGAACGCGCTAACCGGCGCGCGATCGTATCCGATCTCGACGAAGAAGAAGAAGAAGTTCAAGAGTACCTCGCATCTCGTGAGTGTGTGAATGATAAAAGTGAAACTCCGGTCGTTTGTTTTCATGTGATTTACGAGTGCCACAAAGGTTGTTCGAGCTGCTGTCAGTTGCAGCCATCGACATCACCATTACCCGTCGTCCTTCTCCACTCTCTTGCCTTATCACCTCAACCTTCCTCTCGTCGTCATCGACATCGCAATCTCCATCATCGAAACACTCCTATCTTTGAAGTTCGCTTGTAGACCTTGTGGTCGTTTTGCTGTTAACGGCCACTGCGGTCTTAGCTTCGTCTTGTCGCAAATCTGGGACAGCAGTTCGGAGAAAGAAAAGAGTTTTCTCTTTCGCTTAGGAGAGGACTTTTACCTAGACCCGTTGCTTTGTGGGGGATCAGGTGCATTCGCTTAGAAGGGGCAAGCGCGGAGAACAAGTACTCAAAAAAGAAAAAAAAAAAAGAAAAACAAGTAATTAACGGTCCGCCTTTGGTCATATCACTTGCACACGTTCTTCTCTCTAAAGTCTGCGCACGATTGATGACATCTACCGTCTACCACAGTGCGCTGCGCGGTCGTTGCGAGTTGTCTCTTTTTGGGGCATCCGTGCCTTGAATGTCTTGAATTTCATCCGAGTGGCTACGTTGAATCGTTATTCCGTAGTGCTGTCACGTTGCATTCCAATTTTGTAAGGAAAAATAAAAGCCCAGCACTCACTGCACAGAGCTGACGGCCCAATGCCCAGTGCCCAGCGCGCACACGGCGGGCTGTCATAAATTATGCCGAGGATTGGGAGACGTAAGCGCATTGTCATCGTGTGAGCCGCTCGGCTTTATGTAAACAAACCCATGCCATCTAAAGGATTTGGCAACTCACTCACTGTGACAATGCGACCGCGGTTGGAAAACCGACAACCGCGCGTTGGTGAAAGGTGGAAGATTGCCAAATCTCAAGTGAAAATCAAAAAAATTGAATAATTCCGCTTGAGTTGCGTTATCTAATGAATTGTGTGCCTGCGATGTTTGTGATGTTGCTGTATGTCCTCAAGGGATGGGATGGATGGCTTACGAGTGCCTCTTTGGTGGATTTTCGCTTTTGACTTGAAGCGATGGTTACATTTGAATTGGTTGCGGTTTACGGATTCACATAACTCTTTTGAAGATGACTAGTAATGATTGCTTGCACAGGCACGCACAATTGAGTTTAATGATGAACTGATCGGTTTTTGCGACGGAATGTGACAAGTGATATTTTTCTGATGTATTATGGTACTTTGTTGGTTTGGTTTGGTTTTGAATCATAAGTAGATGGAGTTTCCGACACTTCCTTGTGCTTAATCGAACATGGAGGTGTTGTTATGTTGTATTCACGTATCATCGGCGGTAATGGATGAAAGCATAAGCCTCTGGATATATATAAATGTACACATGGTTGATGATTAGTCAGTAAATCGCGAGCACGTTCATCCAATCAGAGATTCAGAGAAATCCCTATGTCAAACTCAAATTAAAGAGAAATGCAGCTATTATCGGGGCTTTGTATTTTTACTTAAGCCTCATAAATTTCGATGCTGTGCATTCGATGTTTTCAAGAGAAGGAGAAGCTCGTTTTCTCCCCATGACCAAGCCACGGCCGACAAGGTGAACAGCGCCTGATGATATACATTATTGTATGTATTTGTTGCATTTATGCCTTTTGACATCGCCACATACTTATGGCGATCAACTGATAAGTGAATTGTTGTAATTGTGCAAAGTGAGTAGCAAAGTGTGTGTATAAAGCATGGTTTTTGCTTTTTTCTGTGTTAAAATTGCATTTTTTCCTTAATAAATTCTAAAGGATGACCAGGTAACAATGAGAGTTTTTCCAATTGTTATGTTTCCGCAGTTGTCAAAGCTATAAATGACGTTTAGCTGTCAAAATATTTACTAATGCTTGCCATTTCATTATGCATCGAGAATGGAATTTGACCATTTCGGTATAAGACGCACGATTAAAATTTCGACAATCATAGAATATGCCTTGAGTTTGCCAACTAAGTACTGGAAACATTATTTTCACGAACAAGGCTCAGCGGATAAACTTACGTTATTGGAACGAACACAAACCGCAAGTGTCCATTGCTTTGCTGATCAACTGAATTAAGTGTTTTTTTTCAAACTCGTTTAAAACTAATATAAACCGACAAAAGCAAGGCGTTGTGAAATATTTTAACCTCCATTTAAATATTTGCGGTTTGGTGTGCATTTAGTAGCATCATCGGTCCATCGGTCGAGCTTTGTCAACAAAAGAGCCCGTGGCTAAACGATCAGCAATAAATTACATTAAAATTAGCATGATATTGAATTGGCAAAGTGGTTGCATTAGCATGAAGAAATATACACATTCGAGTTGATTTATGCTATTTCCCAAAGTAGACTAGTTTACGCTTGGATAAAACAATGCGACTGAACTACAGTGAACAGTTTCTCTGCAAAAAAAACTTCTCGATGAACAATGACGAATGGCATTACCCGCACACAATTTAGTCAACCATGAAGTTCTCAAAAAATGCTTCGTTCAGTGGTATTTTGCCAACATTCGTGGCGTCACTAATTAATTGAGACAATTTGTTAATTACTCCCTCTGACTGAAGGATTTATGTCGGAATGTTTATTGTTGATTTTATTTTGGCACATGCATCAATTAGCCAATTTATGGATATAATTTCGTTTTTATAACACGATTTGACAGCGAGGTCGTTCTTCTTTTGAGGAGAAACTGTTAGTTAGTTTATTGCCAATTTTTGAGAATATGCCTCGTTATTGATATGTTAATTTTAATGCCTCGTTCGTGATGTTATTTAGATTGTCATAAGTTTGCTATTAAGTTTGGCAAAATTCCTCCACTCGTTGGAGAACAGTAGTGCGCACCGCACGAGCGGTATGAGATAGGTCCATGCGAACATTGGAATGGGGGGCAAGTCATATTGAACCTATTGTCAGTATTTAGTTTGACATGCATTCGCATTTCATTTATATGATTTTATGACAAAGAAACCATCAACCGTGGTTGGAGAATTCTAAGTGGTAGCGGCTTAATGGACATGGCTTAGGCCTGGTGGGGTATAATAATATGCCGACTCTCGCAGTCATCCTTTTCTTCTTTTCTCTTCCGCTGTGCTTCAGTATCTGGGTCAACGACAAGAGGTGTTGTAGTAAATTAATAGAAAGAGTGACACTATACTCATGTATCCCTAACGACATAGTCGACTACTTCTTTGAGTTGTACGACAGTTAAGGGCAGCAAACCCTTTTTGTTCTGCGCGAACATTTGCTAGTTGCTTCCTTGTTTGAACACACCAAGTTTATTGAGGTCCTTTGCTTCGTGTATGCCGCACCTTAAATGTTGGTGTCTTCTATTCTGTCGTCCCACAGAGCTTTCGATCCGAAACGAAATGGCCCACATCTCCACATGGCTTAGCTGATGTAGATTCTGGACATACAGACGTCCCCTTCGTCGGGCTAAGTTTATTACTTTTGGCGAAGATTGACAATTTTATTTCCAGACACTTTGATCATACTTTGTGACTCGACAGAGGTAAAGTATAATCGAAACCACTGCGCCACTCTTGCGTTTGACAATTTTAATTATTCACCAAACCCGATTATATCTGGTTTGAACTCTGAATCATCACTACGTGAGTCAGCATGTGCCGCATGTAAATTGTTTGGTGCTGTACGAGTTTGTTTTACACAAGTTCACAAGACACTTGTATGTAGGTTAAGTGTTAACGCCCTGAGCTTGAACTCAGCATTCACCAATGTACGGCATCTTGGATAAAATACCGCATTTGGCCTAGAAAGAAAATCTTTAGGCATCGTTACAAGTTAGAGCACTAGACGCCTTCATTAATTAGTAAGCTAGACGTCAGCCACAGGTTGACTTTAAGTGAAGGAGACAAAATCGAGTGATATTGTGCCACATTATAACCCAAAATGACCACCTACCCAAATTTAATGTCAGTCAGTGGTTTTTTGCTTGAACAACTGCAATGCTTATCAAGGATTTTGCGCAAGAATCGATTTGTTCAACTCAGCTGCAGTTTGGAAAATCCCAGGTCATTTCGGCCACTCGGAATATTAAAGATGGGCTTCGACAAGAAATGAAGACATCACGCACGCCTTCTACGGTTTGCGGGTGTGCTTGGCTTACGGAATGCTTTTCCAAGTGTTTACTCTTGCATTTGGAGATAATGGGGCACATGATCAATAATTATTCACTGCACGCACTTAAGTACTTGTGTAGTTGACTATTTGAATTTGAATTTCGTCTCCTGTTGTGATATCATGTTGGTAGGCGGGTATCTTTCATCAGCTTGGAAGAGAAGGAGACGGGATATGCGTATTTTCAATAAATTTCCAGTTGATGACAATTGAGTTCAAATTTTAGGAACCATGACTACTTCTTGACAGAGTTGAGTCAATGTTCAACAAGATTGATATGAGGTAAAAATACCTGTGTCCTTATTTCATGATCCTATTTTAAACTGCAGTTCATGTAGGATTAAAGTTACTGACAAACTAATCAAAATCACTCTTACATCACATCCTTCATCGAAGGATTATTCGTTGTCTCTCGTACTGAACGAGGCGTCATACCATGCTGTTATCCTTATATTTCTGCAAAAAGAGAATATAGTCGCCTTCTACCCTAATATGGATGCCTGTAGAGGCCCAGGACCTAGCTTCTCAGCAACCACTCAATTTGTGCGTGCTATTGCTCTCTCCCGAATTTTACACCGACTCTGAACCGCCAAGTTTGAGAAGCTTTTTCTACACAGGAAGAACTCCTTGACCATTGGCTGTGACTTGAAAGATGTGTATCAGTGGAAATTATTTTTTGTCACTCAGACCAAGATCGAACCTACGACGCTAAGCTTCAAATGCGTTGGCATCGAAGCATATAATCACAACGCCCCGGGCCAAATTCCCACAGGTCTAGAAATTAAGTGCTAGATTCAGAAATTTGGCAACTCCTCTAGATAGGTTCTTGGAAGTCTTTCCCTGTTATGCATGTTCCGTTTATAATTTTGAATCATTCCGGAACCAGGACAGTCGATTTATATATTGTATGCTCTATAAATTCGTTCGTCTTGCCACAATGCTTAAAAATTACTTCATTGGTAAGATTAATTATAAAGCTGGTTACTCCATGGTTCGTTTCTGGTTAGTGCACTCTTAGGTAATTTTTATTAAGTTGTACAACTTCTTTACTTCGTTTGGGGTTGTAGTTTTGTTCCATGAACTTTCTTGTGTACTTTGTACCCTGTTCCAAAATAGGTTCATTGGCTTAATGATGCATTTGTGTAGTTAAAGGTTATTGTCTGTGGAATTGAAACCATAAATGGCAGAGGGCCCAATGAAGCGTATTCATGGTTCATATGCTAATACCCATATCAATTTAGTATGGTATTTATATATTTTACGACATTCCCAGACGGCTTAAGATGTATATCACTTTAGTGCCTTAAGAAGAGATTAGCTATTTGAGAGTATCGATGGACCCATGTAAGACTATACTCAGCACCTAAGCATAGTTTTACGTTACTTACTTACCTAAGGTGGCGCAACAGTTTGGGGTGGGCTTGGGTCTCAACCAAAAGGCGCCTCCATTTATCTCGATCTTTAGCTAGCTGCATACAGTTTCGCACGCATAGTTGGATAAGGTCTCTTTCCACATGCGTGAGCCACTCTTCTTTTACTGCAACGTCCCTAAGAGATGGATTCGGAGACTTCCCGGGGCAAAGCATTGATTTCTATCCAACCTATATAACCTACTAATCTCAATCGTTGGATCTTCACTCTTCAGGCTAAGTCAATATCGCTGAACAGATCGTGCAGTTTATTTTCATATCTCCTCCTCCGCTCACCATCTATGTAGACAGGACCGAAAATCACACGAAGAATTTTTCTCTCAAAGCAATTAAGATCAGCTTCGTCTGCTTTTGACAAAATAACCATATAGCAGGACTTGGACGATAAAATATCTAGAAGAGCGTTACTTTCGTTGTTCGAGAGAGGGTTTTGTTAATCAATTGCTTCCTTATCTCAAAAAGATAGCGATTGTTAGTTTTACGTTATTTATGCCATGTAAACCACGGCACCAACATCAATTTGTTGTATTTCCATTTCAGCAACGACAGGCCACAGCGTTCACTTTTTTTTGATGTTAGATTCGCGAACTCTTTTTTCACACAAATCCTATAAAAACCCTTTGAAATTTAGCTTAAACAGGATAGCTAGAGATCAATTTTTTATGAAAAAAGTAATCCCCACCTTGATACTTTCTAATGAAAGTATCATAATAGGCACTCCTTTATTGCAAACAAGTAACCTGGAAATATTGGAATGTCTAGTCTATGTCTAGCTATTCTCACACCAGCTCCTACATTGTTGTCAGGTTCCGACCCATTTGTGTAATTCCTCTCAACACGATATGAGCAGTGTTGTCGCTATGGGACTTTAGTTGCAATTTGATGCTTTTTTGACGTTAAGAGACTGTGCCACGACTTTGCCAAGGAACGCCGTATTTTTAACTTTTTTAATTGTGTACATCTGCATTCACACTGTTCAACAAAAATGTATTAAGGGTGAAACGTGTTGTAAAATTCTAATTACGATTTATGTTGCTGTTGCACTCTGAAAAGGTCAGTTGGTCAGCTGATTCTGCGACGACAGCAATGTTTTTCAGCGGCAACGCTTGATGTGTAACTTCATAGTGGGAGCCGACGTCCTAGTATTTATAAAATAGGTCTCATTCACATTTAAAGGTTAAGTACCACACAGACAATTTTTCGGCAACACTGACTGCGATTGTTGATGCAGACTCATTTCATCTTAACACAATTCACCCATTTTCCAACTGTCACCCTAACATCTTGTCACTCAGCGCTTTGCTCATTGCTATAATTTTTTTGAGGTGTTAAATCCTGGTCGCCATCGACACAAGAAACTTGCGTTCATTTACCTTTCGTTACTCTAACTAAAGACGCTAAACATTTAGTGCAAAATGTTAGTAATTAACGTCTAAAAATTACAGCAACCCATTCGAAGTTCACTGATCTGTGCTAACATTGCTAGTTCAATGAAATATCGCCACAAATTCTTCTCGCTTGGTATTTTCATCAAACGAACAGAAGCAAATAGAATAAACAAAGAAGAAGACCTTCCTAAGAAACCCACTTCTCAGATCGTTTCCACCGTCGGCTCGTTCTCCTTTTTAGCGACTAATGTTGACATTAGACATTTTCCTCTAATCAACACGTTAACTGCGATCGCGTCATCACCATTTACAAACACAGTCTTCGACTGAAACGAAATCTCTCCTGGGAATCTCTTCGGCATATTAATGCAAATGCACTCAAATCCGCCGAATCAATCTGCTCGAAACCAGTTTAACACAATTGGACTTAATTGGGTGGCATTATGATGCATGTTTAGACGTTGCGTGTTCCGTCTAAGCACCCATTTCGACACAGTCATTTACAAATGCCGTCTACGTGTGCAACGCTTTGCAGCAAACCTGACTGCAACAGATCACCGCACGCCCTCGATTGTGTGCACAACCCTGTTGGGGTGTCAACTTAACATCCGAAACCACCCGCCAGACGATCGTATGCCTGATCCAGATGTTCGCCGTGATCTGATCAATTGCTGCATTCGCTCTCGAACGCAAAGAATTCTCAGAAATCCATTATTCAGCGGCGTGTCAACAGAATGAAATTCCTCAATTCTGTGCGCGACACTAATTCGCGATGCGAAGTCTAGGAGTACCTACTCTTATGATCCGTAATTCCCTCCACAAAGAGTGTATCTGCGAGTGTGTGAGCCATGAGCAGCACTTAGTAGGCCAACCGCTTTGGCTCGAACGAGATGCGAGATGCAGTGCGGCGGCCCCACTTGTGGAATGTCAGATGATCGTCATCAAACGGTGTGGTTGTCTTCTAATTGCAATATCCAACCGTACGAACGCTCTAGTCAGCTCACTCTCAGCTGCCACGCCAAGTAAAGCACTCGTCGCCCGTGCAATAGTCACGGTGCGCCACCAACTTTGACTGCACTTAATGCAAATAATTGACATCATTGTCGGGTCTGTGTGCGCACACACATGCAATTTTGGTGGTTGTTCAACTGACAGATCTGTCGAGAGGATTAACACAGCCAGCAAAACAAAGCCGTTACGAAATTGGCCCGGAAAAGGGAGGGGACCGCTGCTAGCTTATTTGCATTTCAGCAGCGACAGGCCACAGCGTTCACTTTCTTTTGATGTTAGATTCGCGAACTGGAGCACAAAGCGGTGCGAAAAGAATGTGTCAGATATCAGAGGCTCTTGGACTTTCATCATTCCGACCTTTATCGCAACGCAACAAGTGGTGAATAATTTCGTTGACTTGAGTGGACTTATGCATGAGACTCGTGTTTGATTTTGTTTTGATTCTGCTTTGGTGTTGGGGTAGATTTGAATTTTTATGGACCGGTTGAACTTGAAAAGTCTCTGCAGCGTGTGAGGATGTGTGATTAACCTAGTCGGAGGGGAGTTTGCATTTGTGTCAAATGAGACGCGTGTTGTGACAAGAATGAATGATCGGAGAGCTGTGAGTCGATTTGGTCCTGTATTCTGAGAGCCTGGAAAGTAGGGACAATTGTTTGTGAATCAATTAGATTGACTCGCATCGAGTTGAGTTGAGAATTTTCTGTGAGCTTGGGCACAAAGGTGGCTACCGTGATTCAGTGCGCAAGTGGTGAAGGTCTTAGTGGTCAAAAGCTGCGGATCTAGGTTGGATTTGGGAGTTACGAACTTTCACGTTTCCCGACACCACATCTTTGTTTAGATTATCCAACAGTCAAGAAAAACCTCGTCTAAGCTTTGGCGTTCCGAGTCAGTACTCGTGATATAATAATAGCACACAAGAGATAAGTGGTTGGGGATTATTGCGTCAGCTCATAAGAAGCACAAGTGCTAAGGAAAAAGTGTCAAGAACCGGATAACTGCATAGAGTTCTGTTGAAGTAGGTTAAAAAGCTATGACGACCGGGTCTGTCTGACAGTCTTCTAGTCTGACCAGTTGCTTGACTTTGATTAGGTCGTTATATGGCTGTACAGGGCTCCTGATGGCTAGCGGGAAGGCAGTCAGTCTACAGTTCTTATTTCAATACAAATTCTGGTCAGTTCCCTTGGACTTTCTGATTCGCTTCGTAGATCTTGGCTCGAAAACCCATTGATGATCGACGGTTGACTGTAGAGTTGCTGGACTTGCTTTAATTACAGTATTTGCAAATTACATGGTGACTAAAGAACAGCTTCTGTATTTGCTTGCCCGAGTTGTTGGTTGTGCCGAGCTGCGTAGAGAGCTGACAGCGGTTTCCACTCTTAGGTTGCAATATCATCATCAATCAATAACAATGGTCAACGCGAGTTTTGTGTCCTTTGTTTTTTTCTTTCATTGGGTATTTCTATGGCCCTGACAATGATTGAGAATCTTCTAGCAGCTCCACATTTTGAAATATTAGGTCTATAACTTATTCGTGCGGCTTGCTAATAGATGGCGCAACTTGTATTATTCCATTGGAACATGCGTTGGAAAGCTAGATGGTCAATACTTTGAATAATCCGATTGTAACTATTTTTCTTAAATAAACGTTCAAAATTTGAAAAAAAAAAACAAACAGAACGAACTAAGTTATGGACACAATATATTTTTTATTATTTCACAAACAAATTTAAATCAGCTCGTAACTAAAGCAAATGAACACCAAGCTTCACCCAAGCATTGATTTGACAAAATTAGGATTCTTCACGAGTGGGCTAATCTGTGGCCCATTAAAATACCAGTTATCGATTTTTCTGTACCCAATCCTGGAAATTAAAATTCGGCCACTTTTGACAAACCTAGTTATAGTGAATGTGGTGTCCCGTGGCGTTGTGGGTATGAACGAACCTCAACATCGTAGGTTCGTGTGACAAAAAAAAAAAATGTTCACGTTTCCTCACCTCTTTCGATTCACTGACTATGCTCAACGAGTACTTCCTGTCTAGAAAAAGCTTCTCAAACTTGGCCGTTCGGAGTCGACATAAATTATTTAAACTTAATATTTGAAACCAAGACTTACACTCCAAATAAAGATATTTAATAATAATAATAATAATATGGGTGGCGCTACAGCCCGAAGGGAGCCAGGGCCTAGCTTCTCAGCAACCACTCGTGTTGTGCGTGCTATTGTTCTCTCACGAGTGGAAGGGACCTACAGTTTTACGCCGAATCCGAACGGCTTTGTTCGAGAGGCTTTTTCTAGACAGGAAATACTCTTTGAGCATTGTCAGTAACTCGAAAGAGGTGGGGTCGTGAAAATTGTTTTCGTCGCACAGAGCAGGAATCGAACCTACGACGTCGAGGTTGGGGTCGACGCACATACCCACAACGCCACGGGCCACCACAAATTGATACAAATAATACATCAAAAAATATATTTACAAGATAGAAAACTCAAGTCGAGCTTGCAATTAAAGATGCTCCCGACCATAAGTCAACTAATAGAGATATCCAACTCCCTCGTCTCATGCGTTCTGTAGCATACATGTGTGTACATGAGAATACATGGGAACCGCTTCGAACAACTGAAAGCCTTCCCCTCCAAAATTATGAGGTGAAAGAGCGTAAACCTCTTTATTTTAGCGTTATTTCAAAATTCTAGTTTCCACCACCAAAAGGAGGAATAGCTTAAATAACTGATTCTGTTCAGAAGGTATATTCAAACCACTGGAAGCATATTGGAATGTATGTCGTGTCATTTTGGCCTGGAAAGTTGAATAATGAACAGTTAGTTAATTTATGTTAGTGACGAGCGTTGAACTAGTAGAACAGTTCGGGAAATGGATAATATATGAATAAAGGAAGTACTCCAAAACAAGAGCTGTTGCCAAAGGAAACAAAAATTGCCTTACGACAAATTAAGAGAAACTTGGAAAACTTCAAATGTAATCGCGGCGTCAAAAAAGCTTATTCTTCATGAATTTATTTGGAAATTGTCTAAGTAATTGCAAAAACTAAACTTTTCACTTTTAGTATATTTCATTCCGCCGGTGTGCACTCCGTTAAATCCAAATCAAACAATGTTATGAACTTGTACAGCTCATGTTCAGACATCACTGCAAGTCTATCAAGCAAGTCGAAAAGTCGAAAAGATTTGGCACATCAAGCACGGTTTCCAAGCAAAAAATATCGAAAATTCGTTGAGTGTGAACGCCGCTAATGACTGATTACACGGTTACTGATGGCTCTATATATCCATTTCAATAACAGTGTATGCTGTTCACAACGATCATAAAACACTCTGGCGAATGTCTTTCTCCCGATAGTAATTTTCCCAGATACACTAAGCAGGTCACCTCTCCATTAATCCAGAACCCTCCAACAAGTGTATGCCCCCAGAGGCTACATTCACCCATTTCCTTTCGGATCTAACCACAGACAGACACCTTCATCCACGCAGCCAGACATCCATCTCGTATTTCTCCAACATTCCCAGAGCACTCCCCGCTCAGAGTCCCAGGGTCAGTCCCAACAAATTCATCTCATCAAATCTACGTTCTTATCCCGAATGGATCACGAGATAAATTTGTCTTCGCCAAGCAGAGAACGGCAATCGAATGAATTACGATCCATCGATTATGCAGAGCACCTCTACTCCAGTCGTGATTTCGAGATCCTCTGGTGCATTTCAATTGATCTCTCTTTGGTCGGTGCACGGCTAACTGGACAGCCACGACTGAGAAATTCACTTTTAGAAAGTACTGAACCAGAAAAAAGTGCCCGATCTCGGATACTTGTTTCCTAAGCGCTGCCTTCGCCTCGGTGCGGCGGCTAATAATAATTACTATCGGGACCAGTTCTCGAATGCTCAGTGGATCTAGTTCAAGTTTACTCCCGGTGGACGTGGCCGCAACCAGTCTTAGGTGTCTTTTATTTGATTTAATGACATGCACTGACTGTGAGATTTTTTTTTCTCCGTTCAGTAATGCCTAATTCGCCACGACACACTGGCGCGACGTGACGGCAGTGTTGATCTGGTCAGCATGTAACCCAGCAACGCTTGGACGGGATCAATAACCACGCAGTTTTTACATGGATAATGTGAGATGTCATTGGCTTGCAGTGTCATTGCCGTGTGATTGGTCACGAGAGCGATTAAACTGCAACGCAGCAACGGACGGGCTAAGTGCCCGCATTCAGGGGTCATGTTGACGTGAAAGTCTAGAAGTACCCCCACGACTGAAGGAAAAACCCGAAAGAAAATTGAAATTTTCACTGCTTCCCGACAGTCGGGAGTAATTTTTTCTGCTTTTAATTGCTTTGAAGTTTTTTTCATTTCACGACTCTTTCAACTCTGCAGCCATGCGACAGCCCACGGAAGTCGTAATTAGCACAGAGATGGAATTTTATGAAAATTATTTTCATGTTAATTGAAGTAATTCAATCTGGTTAGTGGTGAGCTGGGACTGCTCACTGCTCAGTGCGGTTGGATGTGGTTCAGTGGAAATGGTGGGATTAATTCTATCCACTGTCCAGTGATGGAGGAACAAGGTCATTGTGACATCGGACTGCAGTGTGAAACGAAAGTAATTCAGGTTGTGTAAATCATGCCACACTAGTGGCAAAGGGCCGCAGTTTATGTGAATATATTTGCATGTTGTGGCTAAAGCACTGTGTTCGTTTAATGAAAATTGGATTTTGGAAATCGTTTAAAGCTGGTGTGATGAGGCCATATTTTGATGTTCCTCTTGGCAGCACAGATGGCAGGTATAGCCAATTCGACCACTGGAAGTTAATCGTATGTCAAAAGAAATGAAATCAGAACAGCTCCAGTTTCTCTTTTTAAAGTTTTTTTTTTAAATGTTCCAATCGGAAAATACGGTATGCATTTGCGTGTTATTCTCAAAGAAATATGAGTAGGTTCGTTGCTAAATGTGGAACAATTAGCCGTTATCTGTCACAAGAGGAGGACGAGAGGCTGCTGATCTCTATTTGTGATGAATTTTATGAACACCTCGCTGCAACAAGTGACTCTCAGCTCTCGTCAACAAATACTGTAAGCAGATCAATAGACGCTCATTATGTTTGTGCGAAAAATTGCACAAAAATACTTTTACTCGTACATGTGACGGGCAATATGTTTTCCAATAATGTAGTTGACAGCTGATATTTGTGTTTGACATTTCCACTAAAAATCATCCGCGGAGGTGTTTACTGCTCGACACTTGAAACAGTAATAAACAAATATTGTGCTTACAGACGATACGATATTTTTCGATTGTACAATAAATATAAATAGCGTTTTAATATTCCACAATATATTGCACAAGATTGCAATATGATCTACCGATGAACAAAATGTCCTATAATATGAAATATTGCACAAAAATTGTGAGCGTCTAGGGGCCGCTTAGCTGGATTTAGCTATGAATCTGCTATGAAGACGCTGCGCTGGGAAATAACATTCGCAAACACTTTTTACAGCGTCTTGGTTCAATCGAAAGTCAATTGAAAACCCATTATCCTGTTTATTGCATAGCCACTTTATTTTAAGCCTGGCGGAGGGTCCAATTTTTTGTCAATTGTTCATTCAAATTTGGGACGTCGCTACGTAATGCTGTCTTCTACGACTGAATTGACCATGGCTTGTCGACACTAACAAGTGGTTTGATGTCGCCATATAAAATGCAATCACGGTAACTAACACACCCTTTCAACAAGAATTGGGCGTTATAGCCAACGACAATTTTCGATAAGCAAATGGATCGCCTTGCGTTGTTCTTAGCGCCACTCACTGGCGATTAATCACATACACGCGTCAAATAGATTTTGACTAGATAGGGGGGTTGAAAGGGGCTTAGACGTACTCAGGACAAAGTAGGTCTGTTGTACTGCAAAGTTGGCTAACACAAAAGAGTGGCGCCATGCTTACTACAACATCCAGCCAGATTTATCAGTGAGGTCCTGTAGCGATCTGATCGGTTTTTCTCTCATATCAATTGAATAATCAAAAATGTACGAGCCTAGAATGCCCTCCCAGCAATGACGTGTACAGTTCATCTGCAGAGACCAGGGTTTTTAGGTTTTTAAATAGAGAAATCGCCAAATTTTCAAGTTTTCGACGCCATAATCGCCAAGTTAAAAAAAATCGCTAATGTCAAAAATAAATAATAATTAAACATTATATATAATACATTTTACATAAAAAAAAGTTAAGTACTAGTCAATGCTAAGTTATGAATGAGTCTAAGTCAGGCACTGAGGCACTGGGTCCAGTAATCCAGTTATAGGTAGAGATCATCAGATCTCGCAATATGACCTCGAATCAACTTTAAATTGTCCACTCATATCAGGTATGCCATTGGTCGCATAAAGGGCATGTGGCAGATTATCTTCATTCTCGCATCAATAACTATTGTAAAACAGTATCTTTCTTTAACAACTAGTCACTAACAAAGGGCAATTCAATCATAGACTATGGGAGGCTTTGTAATTAGCATTAACAGTAATTTGTGCTATTATATGTTATTAATAATATGAACGAGTAATGAATATGAATATGAATGAATATCAATTTATTATTACAAATGGGGTGTGTTCAGATCAACCTGGCAGAGACTTTATCTTATTCATCTCGACAGCTTCTGCAAAAAACATTGGAATCTAGTGTTAGTCTTTCCGCGTGTAGACATAATAGGCAGTGTCCGGTAATTATTGTCAATGCGGTACTGATTTTTTTTTAGGAAGATTAGATTATCAGATTTGTTTGGGTCAAGACAGGGATAGACTTGCTTGGTGATTTGGCAAGTATTGTCTGTATTCTATCTGTCATGACTTTTATTTCGCTTCGGTTATTGAGTTGTAACTTAAATGAAACCTATGGCAGTATCTACAGTGGCTGCCATTAATATTCGGTTTTTACTCGAACGTGTGAAAAATTGGTTAATTATTGTTAATTACTTATTATGCGTTCTTCGTGCCGTGGTAATTTAAATTGTTCACACATTTGAGTAAAGAACTGAATTTTAATAACAGCCAGTGTATGTAACAAAAGGTTCCGTCATCTGGCAGTTCGGTGGCGATTTTTGCGCGCTTGTCAGCTTCGCAGTTTCTCATAATGGCCTGCTACTAAATACAGGCGAATTTGAGACTGTTCAAATATCTCGTTAAGATGTGTGCCATAGTTTATGATTGTTTCTATTTGCGATGTTCTGAATAAAATGGCGATTTCCCGGCTTCAATAAGCGAAGTTAATTAATGTACTGGTGTACGTCTACGATTATTGATGTGTTCGTTCCACGGTTGTGAAGATTTCAAGTACGCCTGAGTAGCGATTTGTTGGAACTTAACATGATAGTTCTGGAAAGACTTGTAATTCTTTTCAAGTTTTAAAAAAAAAATTTACTGGCCGCAAATCACTAAAGGCTCTTGCGACGTGCTATTGTAAAACGATGTGTTTCGATCTAGACGTTTGCTATACTGCCATCAAAAATTGTACTAGGCTAACATTTGCCCAGGTGTAATTAGTGAAAAGAAGCCAGAAGCATAGCCGAACTGAGCACAATTTTTTCTGGGAAGGTAGAGCCCATCTACACAATGTATATTTAAACGTTGGGCTTTGGTTCAATACTACTGGTTCGCTATCTCCTTCGCACATATGCGATGTTTATTTCTACACTGGCAACACACAAGCAAGGAATCGAAGGGAAATATAAAAGACTCGAAAATACTCCAAACCTCGACAAATTTTCTTTTAAGTTCATGTAAAGTTCAATCAATATTCCTTAGTCTTAGAGGAGCTTCACAGAATCAGATGGACTGAGCAAACCTTGTCAGAGGAACTCAGATCTGACAATGTACACAAACGCAACTTGAGGCATATTTTCTCGAATAATTTTGATATTTTAGAATTCCGATGCCCGTCCGATCAAGTCTCTTCGATTTATTTTACCATGTGAACTCCACCTAATGATAGCATCTTTATTATGACGTTTCGCCTTTTTTTTCTACATGCAAAAGAAGAAACAAAAGGTTAATGTCACGCTAGATGACCACGAACCAACCAGATAAAATATTTTATGGGAACGATATTCACTCTGCCTAGTCAGCATGAAACTGTAGTTTGGCCAGCTGTCCATTTGACTGTCTATTCGCCAGTTGTTAAGCATGAAAGTGAAAACAGCGAGTTTCATCTTTTGGTGTGATGCCGAAACTCGCTTTATCTTTTGGTGTGATGTCTGGTCGCGCTTGTAGTGATTGGGCTTGTAGGTTCTAGACACACATATTTGCGCACGTGCTTTGTTAGTTTATGAGTTAGATTATTTTTCCTTTACAGAAGACAACGCAAGCCCAAACTAAAGATGGAGGAGGCAACTCTTTGAAAGTACAAATAGACCGTTAGTCCCAATCTAAAAACACCAAATTAGGAATGAAGTATTTGTCGACAAAGCAATAGGCACACTCTGAAATATGGTTAAAAATGTCCTCATTCCAATGGCCTACAAGCGACTTTGAAGACTGTCCCCTCGTTTTTTCTCCTCCACCGTCAAACTGACCTAGCCCCATTTTCTCAAAGTTTTCTTGACTGTTTCCAGACTAGATTTTAAGCTCAAACTTCTTCGATTTCAATGTGATACGAAAGACCTCATTTAAAAGACTCAAAATTCCAACAAAAACCTCATCAATGAGAAACTTCAAATTCAACAAGAACCAGTCGGCCAACGGCATCAATAATAACCGCCATTCACTCACCTCCGCATCGGATATCGCGACGGACATCATGTACCCGGTAACACAACCAAAAATCCCACCCGTGCGTCCGCGTTCCAGCCTCTCAACAGACGAACATCATCGCTTCAAGGAGTCACAAGTGCGAAAAAAACGCTCGAACACAGTGTTCACACTGATCGGCTTCTGTGTGTTCTTAATCGTTTTGTGCGCTTTCCTCCTGGGGGCGCTAGTGTATGTAGGAAGAACGATGGCAGCTGGCAACAACTCAACAGGTTTGTTGAATGTGACAGCTGAAGTTGAGAGGCGGCTGCAGCTGTATTTTGATAATCGAATTTTAAGCGACGCTGCTAGTGATTCTGTGATAGATAAGAAAACAAAACCGATAGTTCTGTTCCGTCCAAACGAAATCAAATCAGATAATACATCGGTTTTTCGCCAATCCCTGAGACCTACATTGAGTCCAGAAATCATGGGAGTATCGAAAATTCTCAATCAACTAACGTTCCGGCTACCGAAGGAGATTCGTCCGAAGCACTACAAGTTGTATTTGAATCCGAATTTGGCCGAGAAAACCTTCTCCGGGCAGATCACAATCAAGTTGGAGGTTCTCAAGCCGATTCAGTTCATTCCGGTGCACGCACACAAGTTGAGTGTGGAGACAAAGGAAGTTCTCTCCTTGCCTGAGGATGGCAGCAAGCCACAGGCACTGCAACCAACGCATACCTTCGATCATCCCAACTTCGAGTACTGGGTGACGGAGTTCGCGGAGCCGCTGAAAGAGGGAAACTACTCGCTGCAGCTGGCATTCAATGGCAGTCTGACCGACCGGATTGTGGGACTTTACCAGAGTTCTTACGTCAACAAAAAGTCTAACGAAACTAGGTGGAGATTACTGTTTCATTTATCTTCCGTTCATATTCCGTTGCTTTTTCGTTTATAAACTGTGTATTCCGTGTGTGCTTTCAGATGGATTGCAACATCGAAGTTCGAGCCCACGTACGCCCGGCAGGCGTTCCCCTGCTTCGACGAACCGGCCATGAAGGCGTACTTCGAGGTGACTATCGTTCGCCCAACTGACGGTGGATACAGGGCATTCTCAAATATGAACCAAATAGTAAGAAATTTCCCGTAAAAGCCTGCAAAGAAAATGCGTTGATTTGTTTTATTTCCAGGCCCAAATGGTCAAAGGCAACGAGACTGAAGTGACCTTTGCTGACAGTGTACACATGAGCACGTACCTGGCGTGTTTCATTGTCGCCGATTTCAAGGATAAGCAAGTGACCATCGAGCCCTCTCTTGGAACGAGGTTCAACATGAGGGTGTTGGCCACTGAGGAGCAAATCGAGAAAACCACTTATGCCCTGGACGTGGGAGCGACTATCATCAAATCATACATCACGTACTTCAACTTATCGTATCCTCTTCCAAAATTAGGTACATCCTGTGCAATCTCTACTTGGCCTTGATTTTTGAACACAATTTTTTTACTTTCAAGACATGGCTGCTATTCCTGACTTTGTGTCCGGTGCTATGGAGCACTGGGGTCTGGTCACTTTCCGTGAAACGGCTTTGCTCTACGACGAAAACACGAGCTCAAGTGTTAACAAGCAGAGGGTAGCGACTGTGATTGCCCATGAATTGGCTCACATGTGGTTTGGAAACTTGGGTAAGCACCGGCTGACTGAGTTTTGAGCATTTTCCATTTCACTCGCCTATCTCTTTCAGTCACGATGAAATGGTGGAACGATCTCTGGTTGAACGAAGGATTTGCGTCCTACATTGAATACAAGGGAGTTGATAGCGTCCATCCCGAGTGGAAAATGGTAAGTGGTCTCATCCTTCGCTCAAGAGCAAGTGAATAACATGTTCCCCTTGCAGCTGGATCAATTCGCGATCTCTGAAGTGCAGACTGTGTTCAAATTGGACGCCACTCTGGCTTCCCATCCAATCGTGCAAACAGTTGAGAGCCCCGCTCAGATTACGGAACTCTTTGATTCCATCACCTACTCGAAGGGAGCCTCCATCATTCGCATGTTGGAGGGATTCGTCGGGGAGGAGGACTTCCGAGAGACTGTCCACAACTATCTGTACAAATATCAGTTCACTAACGCCGAGACAGACGATTTCTTGAGTGAATTCGATGTCCTTGAGAAGGACTTCGATTGCAAGTGAGTGCCAGGTTGCATTTTCGACAAACAGTCAGTTACATTGCCCGCTGATTTTAGGTTGATCCTGAAGACATGGACCGTGCAGATGGGCTTCCCGGTGGTCGAGGTGAGCAAGGTGTCGCCAACTCAACTGAAACTGACCCAAAAGCGATTCCTCTCAAATCCAGATGACTACCAGAATACATTCGTCGAGTCGGAATTCAAGTAAGTGCATCAGCTTGAGTGCCGTAGACAAACGACTTATTGTCTTCCGTACAGCTACCGTTGGACAATCCCAATCACGTACATCACAAGCGCCAACCCCGTCACACAGCGCACGTGGTTCAACTACGACGATGGAGAGAGTAAGTAGTCTCAAATCACAGCTCGATCCCCGTTCAGTAACACTTTGATTTCCCCAACCAGTCACGTTGAATCTCCCATCGGAGATTGCATGGATCAAGATAAACAAAGACCAGGTTGGCTACTACCGCGTCAACTACGATGAAGAGATCTGGGCGGAGATCACCAATGCCTTGGTCAACACACCCGCCGCCTTCTCCGTTTCGGATCGGGCTCATTTGCTGAATGACGCCTTCTCCTTGGCAGACGCCACTCAACTCTCGTACAGCATTGCTCTTGATTTGACCAAATTCCTCAAGACCGAATCACAATACGTGCCCTGGAGTGTGGCTGCATCCAAGCTCCTGTCAATCAGGAATCTCCTTTACTACACCGACGCATACACTAACTTCAGGAGCTACGCTAGTGAATTGGTTGAAACCGTTTATCAGTCTGTTGGATGGACCGTCGATCCGAATGCCCATTTGACTAAGTAAGTGCCCGGGCATCTCTGTGTGAAGGTCGCTCCTAACTTTCGCCTCCCCCTTCAGCTTGCTCCGTGTCACAGTGTTGGACGCTGCCTGTTCTTTGGGTCACGCCGACTGCCTCTCAGAAGTCGGTACCAGGTTCACAGCATGGTTGAGCAACCCAGACGACAGACCCAACCCAGATCTGCGTGACATCATCTACTACTACGGCATGTCGTCGGCTGGTAACGAACAGAATTGGCAGCAAATGTGGAACATTTTCAAGGCTGAGAACGACGCCAGCGAAAAGCTGAAGCTCATGAAGGGTCTCTCTGGAATCAAAGAGCCTTGGATGTTGCAGAGGTAAACAGTGACCCAACTTTCCCCTTCTGATTCGATATTCATACGCCTTTCCCTCCCGTTAGATTCATCGAACTAGCCTGGGATGAGACAAACGTGCGCAGTCAAGACTACTTCACGTGCCTGCAGTACATCGCAAACAATCCAGTTGGACAAGGCCTCGTGTGGGACTATGTGCGTGAGAATTGGGAACGTCTAGTCGACCGATTCGGCATCAACGAACGCTACTTGGGTCGCATGATACCATCAATCACCAGAAAGTTCATCACCATGCAAAAACTCGAGGAGATGGAGGTGTTCTTCCAGAAATATCCCGAAGCCGGAGCTGGTACAGCAGCACGCAAGGAGGCATTGGAAAATGTTAAGAACAACATTAACTGGGTGAAGGCAAACAAGGCAAAGATTGCCACATGGTTGGCAAACAACTAAATCCAGCTCCACCGGCGAATTGGCGAGTTGAACATTGATTGATGTGAATTTATAGCTTTAGGAGAATTCTGTTGGCATTTTGTTGCGTAGGTTTTAATGAAACGTTTAAGTATTTGTATGACGATTTGAGTTGGGCAAGTTCTAGGAACTTCCGAGGCACTGTGCACTTTAACTGTTTTGAATTAAAATTATGAATTTATTTTTTAAAATGTATTTTAATTTTACCGAGTTTGTGATTGGATGGAGTTGAAGGCGGTAAAGGACTTGTTTTCTTCTGTGAGGTGCAACGTTCGTCTGCGGACCCAACGCCTGCGGTGGCTGGGTCATGTAGAGCGTAAGGACACCACAGCTCCGGCCCGAAGAATCTTCGAATCCGAACCTGTCGGGCAACGCAACAGAGGACGCCCGCGTTTAAGGTGGCGCACCCAAGTGGAGAAGACCTCAACCAACTTGGTGTGCGAAACTGGAGACAGCTAGCCAGGGATCGCGCTGGTTGGAGACGCATGTTGGTTGAGGCCCAGGTCCACCCCGGATTGTAGCGCCGCACAAAGAAGAAAGAAGAAGAAGAGGTGCAACGTCATAACTTTTGAGGATGTACCTCGACCTACACCTATTTGGGGTCGGAATGAAACAAGCGTAAGTCCATAAATGTTCGGTGATCAGCTAATCGTTACTTGAACAATAGTCTCGATGACCACTTGGATTATTTTCGGCTGAAGGACGGAAGTGGTGGAAAACCCCCCCGAAATATTACATGACCTTAACACAGTAAACAAACAACTGTGAATAGTTGTTATACGAGTGAAAGCTAACTAGCCTCTGTTATCGAACTATTTTCCTGTATTTATCTGTTCTTTTTGCCCTTTATTCTCTTAACATTTAACTATTGCCCTTTAACTCGTGAAGGATCCTTATTCCGTCAAATCAATGACTGAAGGCGAATGCAATGCAAGAGCTAGCTACCACTTACTTAATAGAATTAAACCGATTTCCGCAAAATCTCATGTCTCAAGTCATTTCGTGAGGAGCGGTGTGAAAAGATCCATCAGGATCTGTGAACAATGGAAGAGTGTTATCAGGAGTGAAGGGACTCTCATATGTTGGCAGACTACTGCTAAAGCTTGCAACGATATCTGCATAAGTAAATCTTATAAAAAATCATTTATATAAATTATAATAGACATTTTTTAAATATATTTAATACGTGTTTTATATTTTTGTGAATTTCGTCAAAATAACATGAATTTATACGTATTTAAAAAATAGAGCTCTTAGGGCCATAGAATTAACCTGTGACAGAAACACAACGAAGGAATCAAAACGTATGTTGACCAGTCCGATTTTCACAATGCGACACATCGTAAAAAAGACCCAAGAAATGCAACGCAAAGAAGGCCCCATATGACAACGCGTGGTGTTATGTGATTTCTTTAATATTATCCAAAGATACCAGGACGAACACAGTGAGCCCGTAATGAAGCGTTTGCTCGCATTGAAGCAGAAGCAGCTTAAATGGTTGGCGGTAAATCAGGGCAAAACAGTGTAAATGCTGTAATCAAGAAATGATATACAACATCGATGTTTCGGGCAGAGCGTCATACTGGGCTGCAGTAACGTTGAGGTAGTCAAGGACTCTGCTTTGCAGTAAAGAGGGACAATAACACTCGTACCGAGAACAAGCGCAAAATTACTAAAGTGGCATTTGATGAATCAGAGCCATCTCTCGAAAGACAAGATTGGTTCTGTATAAGGAACCTTATTGTCCCCATCTTGCTCTGCTGCGCGGTTTTACAGATGTTCTTAGTCTTCTCGAGGGAAAATGTTTGTGTTGATGGTTTTTGAAGAAGAAGGTTCAAACACGAACTGTATGGGCTGTACATCGACATGAGCATAGCCGAGGGTGTAGCGATCCAATGTCTAAGGTGGCTGGGTCACGTACAATGTATGGACAAATCGAAGAGTCTTTGAATGTGAGCCTGTAGGTCCCAATCGATTTGTGTACGCCACTTTGTGCATGGAGCGTGCTGGATTGGCATTCAGGGACTGTAGCGCCAAAGGTGGTGCGAATTACCAACTGTTAACCAACTTCAAGGAAACCACCACCAAATCGAATACCACACTGGAGCATCTAGGAAAGCCATATCAAATCCGAACGATGCGGGTGTCTGGGCAGGTCACAGACATACACTCGATGAATTTATCACTGATTAGGGGACGCTGGTCGCTGCAGTCAGGACACCATGCGATGTGCTGTATTGCTGCTCATAGAACTTATTAATAGATACATAAGTGTAACTATGTAGTAAGAATTAGCGATGGGCGATTGCGAATGAATTTCACAATTGAATAAATTGACAATTGTTAAAAATTGAACTTGATTGTTGATTTTTTCGGTCTCATCAGAAAACAATCGAATAACAATCGAATCGAATCGAATTCAGTGTAAAAATCAGCGTAAGACTGCTACTCCACTAAGAAACTATACCTACCAAAATAGGAACATTGGGAATGGAAATTGTAGTAGTGAAACGAAATGAAAAAGAGATGGGCAATTGCGAGAATCAGCGGATACACACAATTTATCGATCTCTCCCCGGCTTGAAGTATCGGCGAATACACACATTCGTTGACGATTGGAATCGGACGTACAAGAATCGAAATTCAACAATCGACTCCGCTAAATTTGAATTCGTATAATTGCGATTGTGAGAACAATCAAATTATTCGATTGTTTTTATTCGCATTTGCCCATCGCTAGTAAGAAGTATTTGTACATTAGATTAAGTCAAGCAGATGAGAGGTTTATTAAATCGCCGCTCACGAATGTGACGTAAAGCATTCAAAATTCTTTTATTACTGAGCCCGTCGGCCAGTATAATTATAAATATAATAAATTGTATAAGCGTTTTATTTCGACACTTTGGTAAATCGCGTGAAAGAACCAGAAGTAAAACTAGGGCACGTTGTTATTCTTATTGTTAGCAAAATGGGCGTGTCGTTAACAAATGACTATGGTTTATCCATCGTGTAGTTGCAAGTATTGAGCAGCTCAAGAAGTGACATTTGTGCTTCAATCGTTCGTGTCCAAAATGTTGTCCAAGGCTTGAGAAACGTCAAATAATGCGGATGGAAAAAAGTGCAACACAATCAATTATGCTATGTACTTGATGAATGGTAGAGTGATCTCTTCTTAATCAAAAGGCAGCAACTGAGAATGAGGTACGAATATTTCTTCCACCCACAAGTCATATCAAACCATACGACATTTTGTAGTAGTATCCTGGATTTTACTACCATTGAACGTGAAACGTTGCTTTGACCACGAGCGCGTTCAAGTCAGTGTCAGAGTTATAAGAGACTGCAAACTTTTGAGAATGCAATCTCTGAACTCCAGAAAAGAATTTTTTGTTCTGTGGTTCAACCGATTGACTTCAATTGGGACTTCTGGACTTAAGCATCGAAGTCACCATTCTATTTGAAGTGTTAATTGAATCAATCTTTACGACGAGTCTTTTGATTTGAAATCAATTGAATGCAAGACTATCGACGACTCTACCATTTACTTGAAGTCACTCGCATTCAGTTGACTTCAACAAATTTTCAATGCAATCTTTGGGATTTCAACGTTTTTGTTGCAGTCTTTGGAATTTCATGTGAAAAATCAAAAAGAATTGCAGTCTTTAACAACTCCGCTATGTGCGCCATCTTAAAGCCGTGACCATTCTTAACACAAATCTAAAATCCTGCGGACCAGCACTAGCTCTTCATTGCAAGACGAATATCTAGCTGCACTTAATTTCTTGTGGCAGCTCCCCTATTTCCGTAATATTCTAATAAAACTTGAGTTTGCATTAATTTAATGAAAATACCGACATTTTAACCTGTCACACAACCTCCCTCTTGGCAGGGTTAACAATGCCACACCGGCCACAAAGTTGCCATGATTTACTCGCAGAAACTTCTCGTCGTGAAGTTTATTAAACTGCAGCGCAGGCTATTGTCACATAACTTTTGCACACTCACCTGAAAACAAGACGCACCCACTCATCTCCGCTGCCTAAACGGGCCAAATGAACTTCTATAAAAATTAATGTCTCCCACTCAGGAGCTATTAACCAACAACCCCAAAACTGCCATCAAGGAAATTTTTTAAATTAAACTCTCGTCTGTCTGGCCGTCGGACGCCCAACCTCTCAGCCAAGTAGGTGTCGCGCACCCACTGCTAATGACCAAAACATGGACCACTTGATTTAGGAGGCGACCTTAAAGTGGAAACCTCAGCCATTAATTATGACAGTCCTTCGCTGTTGGCTGAGTCGGAGTCGGAAAAACGCACAAAAAGTAAACTGCAAACAAAACCAATTCAAATTGACCGTAATTAATCGGTCTGCAGCCAACCACTCATTTATCCGACTCATAATCCTGCCGTGAGATTTCGTTTCGACGAGAGCTGAAGAGCTGATGCGAAACCACATGCACTCCGGACAGCATAATTGGTTGATGCCACTCTTCGCTGTCCATTTGGGTTGACCCATGAAATGCCACATAAGCCATTTTCGTCCCACACATAAAGTGGCCGTTCAAAGATTTAATAAAATCGATTCAGCCGAGAGCTCTCCGATTGTCAGTTGCAACTGCACAGTCAACATTGGTTGTTCTGCAGGACGAATGCCATTCCGCATGCATTTGTCAATTTTGTGTGAAAGTTCTCGCGTTACTGGCTCCAGTAATTGGATGCCACAAGCTTCAGTGCAGTTTCTTTTCGTCTCTTCGATGTCTTTCCGTCGGCATTAGCTCCTTCAGACTGTCGTCCTTGGCATTCGTTAAAAGTCCTAAAGACAAGAGTGAATGTCAAGCAAACCCCATCGCAGCGTGCTGGCGACAAAAGCTGAAGTCACTGTCAGCAGCTGAAGGTGGAATGGGTCGAGGGGCACACGGCACGGCGTCTCCGCTCGGGAGAGGACCAGTGTGCGCTGTGTGAAATTTATTGCATCCAATTTTAATAGATTAAATGGTGTCTTTCAGCACGCCCGAGATCTTTGGAAAATTTCGACTTTGCAGGAAATTTCCTCTGGTGTGAGAGGTCAGTCAACTCTTGTGCTGCCGTGGAATTAATTCGGATGCCCAATGCCTTGGAAGAAGTGAAATTGTGTGCTCTTCATCGTGGGTTGACAGTCGTCGGGACACATTATTATAAACGCCTCATAAGGTGATTGTCTTTCGAGCCAAGGATCCAACTAATGAGCCATAAATATTGGACGTCACCTCCCTTTCAGGGGCTTTGTGAGAAATTGAAGTTTCAGAGGCGATGAAACCGGTCGAACATATTGGCTTTATTGTGGCCCTCGCTTAATTGGATGCTGTTGCGGTGGTAGTTAAGATTAAGATATTTCCTCCAGTTGTGTCGTTGTGTAGTGAATTGATAGGAAACGAGGTTGTTTTAGTTAAATACAGCATACATAAATAGGATGGGCTGTGAATTCTTATCTTTAAAAGCTTTCAAAAAATGTATTGTGAACAAAAATTATTTTTTCACAATTGGGGATTACAACTATCTGGACTGGTATCTACGGATTCAACACTAAAGATAGCTAGACCACGTGGAGCGCATGGACAACATTGCTCCGGCTCGGAGAGTTTAAGACGCCGAACCAGTGGGATAGTTTGGAAACAATTATTTTTGTTGTTTGAAAAAAAAAAAAAATAAATCGAAATAAATATTATTTTATTATTTTGCTGAAAATGTCTTTACTTTAACTGATATATATTCTAATTAGAATCTTTCTTTCTTATAACCGTAGTTTTTATATCAGAAAGTTTGTTTCTTAAATCAAATTACTCTCTAAAAGAAGGAACGTTTATGAGAAAGAAATATTTTGGCATTTTAAACTTTCTTATCTCCGTCATTTATTCTACAACTGATTAGTCGCTTTCGCCGATTGCTTTGAGAATGGATTGCTGAGAATGGGCACTGTTTGACAGGCGGTTTACAAACGTATCTTGCTGCCAGCTATTTGGAACCGGATAATCGTCCCAAGCGGAAATGGGGAAATAGATATTATTCCGGAGGTTTTAGTTACCTTCCATAACAAATTCAGAGTTGAGTACCTTTATTTACTGGCACTAGAAGCTGTGTGTTGCCCAGTATACAGTAACTGGGAGGCAGTTGTACATATTGATTTGCAACATGTGTGGCAGAAGTACATCTGAGGAGTGCAGTAAATAAGCGAAAACCAAAAAGACATTAGTTGGGACGATAAAAATGTAGAATGGGCAAGTGTTGAGCGAGGAATGGAAACTATCGAATTATTTCCGTTTTGAGTGTTGCTGCAGTTCTTCTCCCATCAAACTTTTGGAAATGAGGTAGTTCCTGGCCAGCGTTTCAAAATACAAGGAAGTAGTTTGCTGTGTGGGAACGGCTGCTACCTACAGAGAGATGTCTAGAAGCTGCTTTCTGTGTGTAGTGGCACCAGCTACTAACGTGCTTCGTCGTAAAGATGTGATGCTTTCTCTGTAGAAGGTGAGACCAGTACATATTCACAGTACTTCCTTTCGAACATTTTGAGCTTCTCCGTGTTGGTCTTGGAGATGGTGTTCTGCATTGGGAGGCCGTACGTTAAGATGCTAGCATCGTCTCAGCTTTAGTCCTTTGTATGGAAGTCTACGTTGGCCTTTTCAATCTTTCCGTGAAGTGAAGATACTTGACCTGTTTGTAAGTTCATATTCCCATACTAGACATGTGACTGCTGACCTGCATTCACCTCGAGATGATCTCCTTACACACATAATAACTGATTTTCTAGCGATCTAGTGTAGATAAATAGAAATAGAATTTTTCTCTGTTTGAATTTCGAGTCTTCGCTTGGCGATCTGCGGTGACTTCGAAGTTGAGCTGGCATTAGTTAGCTAGTCATCTTCGAATAGACAACTTTTTTGTTCACTGTTTTGGTTGGAGATCTGCCGTAAAGAGGTTGAAGAAAATCGGTCTCAGCTTCGCCCCTTGAACAACTCTCGACTTGGTGCTCCACTTAGTTGGCCTTCCACTTGAACGTAGAATCCTTTGGAATGCAGATTCTATTTTGATGAAGTTCGAGGATTATCCCAATTGATTTAGCCTGCAGACGAGGCTCAATGTCCAGACCATGATGTTGATTGATTGGACTCTGTTGATTCTTGACTACATGTGATGTGTGCTATGATTTGTGGCATCACACGCTAGATTTGGAATACGAATCAATTCCGAATAAAGGTAACCTTTTGTGGTATCATTTATCATTTGCACAAATCGATGCGGCATTTTGTATGATGTGCCATTCCACACGTAATGACTTGAATGTGTGTGTCTTCAAAAGAAACTCATTTTAATCCCAGCCTTTGAACTACAAGCTTCATATTCGTGACCATTCATATCGGATTTAATCTCAAAAAATATCGGTCGAGTATGGAAAAAACTAAACTCTAAGTATGCTCGTGCGAAGTGGGTGATTTGAATGGATGACTACTATTGTCCATGAGCCCAGACCATTTATGAGTTGAACGCACGCTAAAAAACCCACTAAGTAGATGCTTACTCACAAACACGCAAATGACTCTCGATAAAGCCCTGTATTCCAAACTGCTCTTATACTGTAATCGGCGAACATTTGCCAGAACGACAACCAGAGGACGGCGCTATAATTTTTCATTTTGACTCAAACAGCACTTGTGTGTAATATCTTTCTCGAATCTGCGACTTAATTGCTGATAAAAACTTTGGTTTGGACTCACTGTTTGACAGTCGGCTGACGTCAACGTCCCAGGACCACGGACGTGACTGTATTCACTGTCGCGGAAGTAATGAATCCCTTCTCCTGTTCGGGTGCAAATCAAGAAATTCCTGTAATAATAGAGCATAAAGCAAAAATGTTAATACCTTCAAAATACAGAATTTCCTGCCGCAATGAGGGGTATCCGAGTAAGTTTCGGAGTTTTCCCAACAGCGACACTAACGATTATCGCCGGGCACAGCGCAGCGCCGCACGTCTTGTTATTATTTCCGCTGCCAACACGGAGGATATTACAATGACCCCTCCTCCCCAGCCAAGTCGTTGGGTGGGTGCGCCCCCTCTCGGAATATGGAGGCGGCGATTAATTTGTATTCAGCGAAGTAAGGATGCCTTCATAATTTACCACCTCTAATCCATTAACAGCTCAGCACTTGTAGCCAGTGTTCGTGATGCAGAGTTCCCGGTCCAGACTGGCTCTATCCCGGTATTTTTCCACCCAGCCCGTGATGAACGATTAAAATGCAAATCACACTTCAATTGTGTCCGCTGTAGTTCCGACAGCGACAGCCGATGGGAGCCGCAGAATGGCTGAAATTGTTCATCTCGCCATTTCCCCACCGGTTGGCGCGATGGCAACAGTCCTTGAAATGCACAATCAAAAGATTAAAAAGTTTTCCTTTCCCAACAGCGAAACGTGATTACTGGAAAAATTCCTGGAATGTTCCGGTGCCCAGCCGCCCTTCGTTCGCCGGCCATGGTCGGGTCTCTTGTGCCCGACAGTGGTTAAACTAATTTCAATGACACTGAGGGGTGTCAATGAACTTGATTGATCTGTGAATGTGGCCTTCGGCACGGGACCACTTCGAGTTAGTTCGGGAGTGAACTGATGAGTAATTTGTTTGTACCTGTCAGGATGTGTTGATTTCTGGGCTCTTGCCCAGCCGCAAGAGGACACCAGAGACTGGGGGCGGTAATTAAACTTAATTCAATGAAATCCAGAAGTTGGCTGAAGACATGACATTGACGTTGATGACGATGTCACTGTGTCCGTACGCCATCTACGATGGAACACGTCGATGAAGTCGAAGAATGTTAGGAATTTAGAAGGTAAGTGGTGTAAAGTTGAAATTTCGAACAACTTAATTTGTGGACAGGACCCGGAAGGACTCAGCGGACGTTGAGAGTGGTGAAGGTGGCTTTCACCTTCGGAATTTTAGAGGGAAAGTTTTTTATTTCTTGATGGAGTTGAAAATTATGCTGGTAGAAGTTTGTCTGTTATAGGGTAATTTTAACTGCACACTACTTTTGGCTCCGATGACTTTTCACATGGAATTTAAGAAAAAAATCTTAAGCATTAAGCTGAGTACATATATTAAAGAACCTCAAATTGTAAGAAATTTTTTCGTAACTAGAACGCTAAAGATTGCAGAAAGCTTAACATTACATTTCCTGCAGTCACAATTTTGGCGAGTAGACTGAAATAATGCAGTTCGACCCAGCTAGTCCCATGTACATGGAATCCACCGTATGTTCGGGATATCCAAATTCATCCGCGTGAAGTGGAACGCATTCTGGTTGTCAAAGATATATTATTGACGTTAGGTATTGTGGTCTTAAAGAAAGAAACTGTTGACAACGACATCATCAAACTGAAGGCGTCATTACCAACGCCCTTATTAGCACTTTTCTGACTTATTGCCTAAAGACTATATTACTACGATGGGAAGCTTTTATGCAAGACTTAGGTTGTTGATAAAAAACGAAAGACAAGGAAACTTTGTGTTAAATCCAAAAAGCAATTTGTAGACTTTAAGCGTACGAATTACCTAATCTTAAAAAAATAAATAACTTTTGGAGATTTCAAGGATAAGGATGAGGTAGAACTGTACCAGGTGTTATCGGTATTATAAAAATATATATATATATGTGGGTGGCGCTACAGCACGAAGTAGGACTTGAGTCTACTATATCAGCAGACACTCGTGTCATGAGTGTTTCCGAACAATATTACTCTCTAAGCTTTGTCAGGGACTCAAAATGGGGTGCCCCAAATTTTTGTTTCTCTCGTACTGGGGATCAAACCAAAAAACTGACATTTGACCTTTTTTTTTCAAACCGCCTTTTTCAGCCACGAATCAAGTTAAAAAGTAAAGAAGATCTGCACCGATTTGATTCATATTAGCTCATACCATAGCTATTTATATATAGAATAAAGTATTACAATTTGGATTTAATAGTTTTCGAGCAACCTCATGCGCCAGTCGTAAAAACACTGCTTCGAGAAAAACCTAACTTCATTCAATCAGTTATGCCATATCCATATAAAATTTCTTCAGTTTCTTCATTGGCTCGATTTTCTTTGCCTCGTTGGTCTCTCCGAGCAATTCCGGCCTCTTTTGGAAAATTTGTAATATCCTCCTCAGCCTGCGTGATGCGCTGCTCATCGTTCGTCTCTTGAAGTTTGGTTGCGGGCCGTCCAATTTTGACTCCCAGTGTCTCCATTATTTCTAAATTTGTAACAAAACCTTCGTTAAATGTACATGCCGCTGTTTGGTCAGAAAATTTAACAATGGTTCTACTAACACGGAAGATAGGCTTGATGGCTGGCTGCAGATCATCGAGTACTTCCGGTGGATATTTATTATCTTGCAATGTCCAGCGGCTTCGTACTTGCGCCACTTGCACCATTCTATATCCCTGTTCAGTCCTTGCCTAAATCTTATATATCACGTGACACTAATGAGATCTAGGTCCCATGTAGCACCCGCGCTCTCGCCGTCGTCTGAGCATCATCAAGAGCTTTACATATTTTCACTTGAAATTGTAAAGGAACATTTTGAATAAATTCGAATTAAATAAAAAAAAAAAAACAATCGCTAAGGACACATTTACCCTTGATAAGTAGTTTATCCACCGTCTTCGTGCCTACAGCTATCTGCTCTGCTGTGTCCCAGTTTAATCAATTGAACGAGAAGTGGCTAGTTAGGAGGCATTGTTTTGCGCTTTGGTCTGGTTTGTTTAGTTTTAAGACATTCTTTGGTTTTTCTGTGAGTAAACGTGTATTTTTGGAGTGAATATGAATTGTATGTGCCATTTATACGACCGACGTTGGAATATATCCACATTGGTGAGTTAATATAGAGAATAAGACCACTTGCTCCCTTTTTGCCTTCAATCGTAATTTCTTATCCGGCTTAGTTGAAACAGGTTAGTTTTGAATAAACACACTTTAATTTGTTAAATTTGTACATCTGTGTGTGGCAGTCATTGATTCTTGAAATAATGTTGTTGTACGGAAAATAAAGCATTCAATCAAATTATTTTTGATTTGCTTAAAGGTGAAATAAAGAAAACTGTAAGAAATTATCGATCGTCTCTGAGTTAACGTCTATGTCCACTCTACGCATTCTACATTTCAGATACAGACTTAACAGTTTACCTCCTCAGCAAAATTGACACACATTTTGTTCGCTTGCTTACGCAAAAAGCTAGAAAAGCATCCACTTAAATTACAAGGCATTGCTATTGACTATACCCTCCGCCTCCATCTTTGTCCAAAATCAACATCAACATTCGATGGAAGAGAAACAAAAACACATTCGAAAACATTCTCCCGATGTCCAGATGTCAAATTTGAATAATCAACCTTCGACTTCAGGTGCCCACATTCACGGTGAGTACCTTGGCATCACAAAACACTCGAAATATACGCAACTGCCGAGCTGGGACCTACCCGTCATCAGGACATCGAATCGCCATCAACCAAGTGATGTGAGATGGTATGGAGTCGATGGCTGACTCGATGTGCTCTGGGTAAGCCCCCGAGAAAATGTGTTTATGTTGCCGCAATCATCAACCTAATACATTCCTGTTGTCATGTCATGACACGTCCCACATGGGACACAACAAAAATCGTGCATATGCTTTCCAGAATTCCCTCATCAGCGCGGGCCATGATCGCCCTCCCTCCTGCAGTACTTACTGACTGATGTTCTCCACATGTCCCATTTCAATTTTCCAAATCAATAATTCTCGACGGCTAGTAGTTCTGGGCCCTTGTCAGGTTTGGTAGAGAAGACCTTTGCATCCCTTTTTGGCTTAGAGACGCTTTATGTGATTTAGTGAATGGCCCACAGAATGCACGACTTGGTCAAACGGAGGACGTTTCCCATCTGCGGAAGAATTAATTACATTTTTCATCAGATGATTCGAAGGTTGTATCCTATTAACGGGATTAGTTCATCCTTTTATTTTAAAAAAAGGAAAATTGTCTTAACTGGCATCGAGACACTTGTTAAACTATTTGGCAATGGGATCAGACTGAGAACGAGACGAAATCCTCATGCAAGCCAGAGGGTTGCTTGGGGATAATGCTCTCTCGAATTCCGTTGGGATTCAGAGGAAATGTTTAGGTCAGGGTCTGAGTTCAAAGTTCTACGTGAAAGGGATGTAAATCATTTTCATGAGATCCCTGCAACTTTGAAATGAATTGGGATATTTTTAACCTCGACACAAAGGGCATGAGGACTTTACTTATGAAGCCGCTTATTTGATGGGACTGGGAGAATTAATTAGGGAATCATATCCATTTAAAGGGGATGATGAGAGCAGCAATTGTGAATTATTCATTCATTATGTTGTCATTAAAAAATTTATCAAAAGAAAAAATACATTTCGTAGGTGGCCTGAATCTTTTAAGAAGCTTTTCATTAAATTCTAACTTTTTCTTTAGTTCTTCTCGTGTTGAGAGTGAAGTTGTGGAGGAGAAATTTACATTAACTGACTTGAAATTGATAAGCGCCAGTTTCCCTGAATTACAGCTTCCTACGCAAGGAAATATGTATTGAATGTGACGCCAATTAAATTAAGTGTACGCAGGAGAGTACGATCATTTTGGCTCCAAGAAATGATAACTGTGTTTGGAACCCAGCAAAATAAAAAAATGTTCTTGCAAGGGGTGTTGCACATCGTGTAGGAGGTACGAGCAATTTAAGAACAAAAATATAAATAAAAAGCGGCAACGATTAAATTATTTACTATAACGGTCTTAAGAGCCTAAAAACTTTTCTTGAAGTCATTTGCATTTATATTACTAAATAAAACAGTATTTGACAGTAGGTACCTCTTTTTTTAAGGGCTTAACTTTAATTTGGTAACATTGTTTTCTGTGACAGTTTTCCATTGTTTGGGGTTCGACGGAACACGGACGCTTGCAATTTAAGAGACTCAAACGAATGTCATTTCGATCGAACCACCATTACATCCGGAAAATGTTAAGTGAGTTTAAGGGGACAGTTTAGTACATTATCCAATTTTTTTTAAAACTTAACTTCATCCATATTAAATTGTGTTTTTAGAGGTGGATATATTCGATTTGGTAACACGTTGTGGCAATGTATTGGACAGTTCTCATTTCGTTTGAGGTTAGTTCAGATTATTTTTGTGTGGCAATGACACATCATACATAGACTGCATTTATTATGGTAGACTTGACGCCAGAGTCACACTTAAAGGCATATATGTCCACCCTCTAACAATTAAAAAAAAACATATATTTATGTATAATTTATTTGTTTCTTAAACAGTCTTACTAAACCTTTTTATAAAAATATAAAAATGTTAAAATAACAAAGGGTTATAAACAAAAACATAAAGGAACTTCATATTTTAGTTTTAAAAGAACTGCGGGTGGTTTGGCATACTTGTTTTTTTTTGTTTCTTGTTTACCGTTGTTGTTATTTCCAAACATAACTTTCATTATGCATTCTTCCGCGGTTTTAAACTTTGCTTCTACATTTTAGGCCACGAAATAAAAATAAAAAACGGTTGGATTTCAATCAAGAAAACGTGTTAAATATGGCCTACTGGGCAACATTTTTAATACACTTCACACACTACAAATTAAGAATATACATAATTTAGTTTTAGACGACTGTAACCATTTCATTGTAAAAACACTTAAGAAAACTTACCAACACATTACAAAAAAAAAAAAAAAAATACCGCGCATAACTTTCAAGACCGTTCGGTCAAACTTATCACGAAAGACTGAGGCCAGACCAGTTTGCAAGTGTTGGTTATGCATTTTCTTTTTATTTCAAGACCGTTCGGTCAAACTTATCACGAAAGACTGAGGCCAGACCAGTTTGCAAGTGTTGGTTATGCATTTCTTTTTATTTCGCTGTGGATTTTGTTTTGGGAAATACTGTGATGGCCCACATTTCCCGCACTTACTCGACAAATATTTCGATTTATTAAAAAAAAGTGGTTGATTTCGCGAAACTCAATTTAAACAGTATGAGCATGGAATCTCAAGCGGAAACTTTTAAACCTGACATTAAGACCTGTTTACCAACATAGTGCAACACTGTGAAGATAACATTCGAAGCGTTATGTGTACGTTATGTAGCCTGATGCACTGCGAAGACTATATGAAAATTGGACCGGCAAATTAAAAAGTGCGCTCCACCCCCGCCGGTGACATGCCCGAAATTAATCGTAAACAAAAAACTCAGAAATATGTTTTTTTTATGAATATTAAATTTTACTTACCGCTGTGCAGACCCACAATGATTTTCACGAACCAAGTCTAAAGTCTCGAATGCTGGCATACATTAGTATTATGCTGCTTGGGCATAAATGCTAATGTATGTCCTGTAATGCTGCCGATGGCGGACAATAGGGTCGCATGGAGATCTCTTGTACGTGCCTTACCCCGCCCCCTTGGTGAATCATGTGGGTCAGAGGATGGTGACCACTTTAAATTGTTTTCTAAATTCTAAAAAAATTCTCTAAGTCGAATTTTTCATGGGCACACCAAAATCCGTTCCAGATAGAGACAGTTCGACTTAGAGATGGTTTTTCGTATAGAAAAGTGGGGGGAATAAACAAATATTACAAGCAAACAAAAATTCACCACACTGTTCTTGAGCGATTTCTTGTGAGCCTTCTTGCACAATGGTTTCATGGAAACTATATTACGTTGTCAACAATTCCAATTCCTTAGTACAGTCGAATCGGATTGACGCACTCTAAATCTCCACATTTATATGTTGTCTTAATGGTGGTAATGTCTATAATGCACTTTACGTGACCTAGTGGCATTGGCAATCCCACTCACTATTTACTCATGATACCGGTAAATAATTCATTTTACAAAATTAGCATATCTGAGAGAATTGACAAACCTCCCAATCAAGACATGCTTCAATTTTCAACGAAAATTCCAACACGCATTTGACATCACTTAAATGTATCATTCTTTAGTCAAACGACTCTCAGATGTGCTGCCCTTTTATTCCGGACGCGCCCTCTTTTTCAAACAAAAGCCACTCATCCCCAGACACGACGATAAGGTGTGATGCAAGTGATAGCACCTTAAAAATGATGCCCTCCAAAGGCCACCAAAGTGAAATAAAAACATCCACCTCGTGTCACATTACTTTCCTTAACGCAACCTGATATCGTCCTTAGAAGCCTCATGAACAGTCTCATCAAGAGCACACGCATAGCCGATGAAGGAAAATGAAAATGGATTGTTCCTATTGCCAGTATCGACATGAAAAAGGTCCTTTAAACTTTCACACGGAGAGAAACAAAAGCAAAAAGCAAAACAAAAAACCTGTCACGCACGATGGCAGAGTCGGTCGCACCCCCTGAGGGACCCTTGTACCTTTATCAACACTTTCTTCGCTCGTACGGCATAAAATTCGCCAGATAAACTTTGTATGACATCCCCCCATAAAAGTGTCATACTCTTCTCGTCGAGACGTGGCGCTACGCGACCGCCTTGGATGTGGTCACAAAAAATAGGACTCCTACATCGTAAACTTCCGAATCATAAATCAAATCCTCACACACTCGCGCACGTAAGGCGTGAGGCCGCATTTGTTGATTGCCTTGTTCTCAGGAGGACTGGTGCCGGATACGGTCGTAAATTACACCAGACATCCACATCTGGGCTCTGCTGCCGCTCGGCGTACAGGAACCCAGTGTCAAGTGCCTACCGTGTGGTTTTAACGTTTCCGTAATTTCGCAGCAAATTACAATTCAATTACACTTTCCGTGATGCCGTTCACATCCACCAATCCGCGGTGGTGCGGAATTTCGGATCCATTAATCCGTCGCCATATCCTTTACAGCCGACAGGGGGAAACTGTGATGTTTGCTTTGGATTATTGCCGCACAGTTGCGGGTCGGTGTCGCGATTATCTTCATCTTGGTGGAGTCCATATTCTCTTTCTTTCGGATCATCAATTAGCTCTAAACATCCTGGTTATGTTCTACGCTACTGACGGGCACTGAGCTTGCTGGCTGCGAGATCGGCCGTCATCAAGGCGTCCACGTGGGGGATGACGGTCGTTAAAAGTCACTTTTTTTCACTGACAGTGGGGGTCCCCATGTCTGACCATGGATCATCCCTCAACTGTATGGCGTCGATGTACGTGTGGATGACAAGTGAGCGGTAATTTACTCAAAAATTGTAGACAGTTCTTAGGCGTTTTTGTGCCTCCATTCGACGGTTTTCTCCAGAGCTGTTCAGTCAACCATGTGCACTGATGAGTGGACATTTATGATGAAAGCTATTCTTTGTGGTAGAAAATATCAATTGGCTGGAAAGGGATGTGTATCCATGCAAGTTAGAAGCTACTATAATCATGGTTGGACCTTCGTTGAAGTGTGGACGTTAAATATTGGCAATTAGGGACTTAAAGCTGAATAGAAGTCAATCAGTTTCAATTTCAATCAATTTCATTTCTGTTTTTGTTTTTAACCAAATTGGTCGGCAGTGTTAGTGTTGAGTGATTTTCGAAAACAAACATATTAGCTCTTAGCTACTTTATCCGAACCCCAGATGACCAAGAAGAGCGTCCACCTCCGAACTGGTTGTTCGAGTCGCTGAGAATCGGAAGCTACATGGGTAAACGAGTTCTTACTGCCGGAATTGAATGTACGGGGTTTGGTGAATATATCGTTTCAACAAGACGGTGCTCCGGACACACATCACGAGCCACGATGGATATTGTGAAGAAAGCGCTTCCTGACTGCATATTCTACCCTTTCGGCATTTTGACATGGCCAGGAAGATCGCTCTTCTTTGGGGCTACTTGGAGTTTGGAGTCGGTTCATGACGACAAGTCGCTCTTAAGATAAATATTCGACAGGAATGCAAACAGTTATCACCGAAAATCTTGGGGAAGGTCATGGAAAATGCTGTCCGGGTGCAAATGTGTAAAATCACTGCATGGCAGCCACTTGGCAGATATAATCTTTTCGGACGTTATTCGTTGACCAGTAATAATTGTGCAAGTATAAGCGGTTCGCTGCTATCAGTTATCGCGCAATTAAAAATCGATGTCGCAAATAATTCAAAAACAAAATTGACTGATTAATTTTGCAGAAAACTTATTTGCGCGTCTTGTACGACCTCAGGTCTTCTGACTCATCGACCTCTGCCTCCTTTGTAAATTATAATTAACAATTATGATCAAATTATAGTTGGTAATATATTGGATCTACCAAGCTTTCCTGCATGAAAAGTTAGCCTTTGCCTGGTGTAGGTTGATTGCCTGCCCTTGGTTATAGAGGTTCCCGGTTCCCAGTGAAAGCAAAGTTAAAATGCTTCTATCTGGTTTCAAAATCTGTTCGAATTACCATTTGCTGTTAGGATCAAATTAACGGCATTGCGTATTACAATGGACCAACAATGGTCCAAGTTGTCTGGCAAGTACGCTTTTAGACTAAGTACCTAATCTACCTAGATTGAGGTGGCTGACTGAGAGGCAGGCTCACTTAGGCTGGTTTAGGCCCATTGCTATGATACCCGTACGACGTCGAGGTTGGGGCCGACGCACATATGAACAACGCCACGGGCCACCACATAACACGCTGATTACGTACTTCATACATACGTTTTGCCATTTGTAATTTCTATTTCCTCTTCATCCATGCATCTTCTACAGAGGTTTATGTAGGAGATACCTATTCCGCAAGCGTGTATATAACTATGACGCCGATGACTGTCGTAAGTGAAGGTCTTATTGAACTGAACAGACAAAGGAATTGTTTAAGTTTTATTGCTGGCCATATTGCCTTTGCCTTAAGGCAAGTGGTGCCTTCTAGCCATTTGTGATTGGTTATTTCCTTAAGATGGTGAGCTGTGCGATGGGCATATAAGGTTCATACCATGTATCTCCACCCTGTGCTAGGGAGGTTGTACCACACCTTATGAGTTCGGCTTTGCAATTGCCCTGTTTGACACAATGTGCCGACATATTAAAATAGCCTTTTCATCCTTTTCTTTGAGAGACAATCCGGAATTAAAGCGGTGAAGTGAACAAACACCGACGGAAAGACCACGACCAATCTTATGGTAACGATGACACAAGGTCTAGTCACTGACTAAATTGCCTTAAAAATTAATTTCCGCTTTAATATTTCAGAAGATGAAGGGTTGTCCAATAAGGACTTGCTAACTTTTTTTTAAAGGAACGTAAGTCGCTAGAAATGGTTCGTCGCCTGCTGTTCTTGAGTAAGATTGATCTTTTTTGGGGGGTAAACGAAGATCCGGACTGAGCAATGCCCAATTCTTGCGAACGCAGTGGAATTGACTGATTTTGCATCGTCTGATACAGACCCCTGAACGGCAGCGATATTTACGACACTTTGTCTTACTGACACGCCAACATCTTACAACGAATATGTAGACTCGTATTTATGCACTAAACTTTTATTATTCAAATAGATTAGATTTCGTTTTTTGTAGCTTAAAATTTACATTTTCCTTAAAAACTACATTGCTTTTTTTTTGCCTGTCTACTATGAGGTTCATGTGGTCACGGCATTTCGATCGAAAATGTACAGACGTTGCTCATTCATGTACTCTAACATAACGATAATTTTTAGTTTTCTGAATAAACTGACAATATGGCCTCAGCTCCAAAACCTCAAATTCTCAACTCCCAAACTCTTCCCAGTGATATTATATCCCTTTCAGCTAAAGTCTTTTCTAGAGCGCGGATAGCACAACGAGTAATTTCCTCCTGGCCATTAGTCATCCACAACCGTCAGCACCCAACTCTTGGCTCAACCTGGAACACTTCATACAATCCACTCGTGTTTGAGATGGTGACCCCAGTGCTGATTCCATTATTATTGTTCACCATTCCTACCCTATAATGGGTTCTATTAAAAATAAGTCCTCCTTTATCTCCTTAAATACTTCCTCTGATAAAGAAACCCTTTTTACAAACTGTGTCTCGGAGTTAGCCTTATTTCAGATTAGTGGTATCACCAATAACTTTTGATGACAAGTAGACTACCCTCGACAATATTATCGGCCATCTCCTTTTGTTTCGTGCGCCGTTTGATGTTGTATTGACAGCTTCCGTCACAATGTCCGCAACTGCTCGTTGTGCTGTGCCAATCACATCAGTGGCGACTGACACGGCGCGATGAACGGACTTTCGGAAGATAGTATCGATTTCCATTGTTTTCGGGAACCAGTTCCTTGATATCGTGTCACATGAAGCTCTCTGTGAGTTCATTGCTCATCGCCATCCTACATATCGAAAATAACTCAGAACGAATATAGTTCGAAACTCTCTTCGAATATATTAGTCTCCATTCCACAGATGTGTATGGTTAAATTAATTTTTGTCTAAATTCTTCAAAAAAATAATTTGGCGGTTCATCAATGGATATCATTTTACCATGTTGGCATTTAAAACAACCACCTAGCCTTCGATAATGCGAATTTATGTCACTCAATCTGAAAATAGTTAAGTCAGAAAGACACATTTTCGATATCGTTTTCGTGGCCAAAATAGGCAACAGAATTGGAAATGGTGTGATATGGAAATGGGAAGATGTCTTTACGGAACCTCCCATGGAGGTGGACAACTGAACGCCACTGACCCGTATTTGTCGCTAGCGCTACATCAGCTCAGCATCGTGACTTAACAATGCATACACATGTCGTCAACACACAAAGAACTCCCACCTCTCGGGATTTAAAAAAAAAAACAAGAAATCATCACTAAAGCTCTTGTATCTGAATCCTTAATCAATTATCGAGTATATCTCAACAACAGATCCCGAAAAATCAATTATGTCCAGCTTTAAGGACACAGTCCTTTCAATCATCATCATGTACACACGATGAGCCCCTGTCATCGGCCAACAGGTAGTGTAATACTAATTGAATACTATATGCATGCTCCTCCCAAAGGACCAATAATCCGGCTACTTGCCCCCATCTTAATTAATTTCCGGGTCGAATGCTGGCCAGTTCCATTGCCAGCTCAAGCAGGCGCCTGGCATCGCAACCTCGGCCCAGAATGCATCGGGCTCGTGTAGCTCGACTTCGGCCGCATGCCGCCGGTAAATAATGCAAAGGATTATGAGAACACATAAGTCCCCCATGCAGATCTCGTTACGAGCATTTCAGGCGAGGCCGTCAGGACGCGTGTGTGTGTGGTCATTAATACAACATACACCGATTCCTGGCAGCACACACGAGTCCCCCAGTGAGTGGGTGGACGACGCCAAGCCGACCTCATGCGGACAGAATCAACGTGCTTGCCGGACATTGATTACATTGCCTCGACCATAATCTGAGGCACGGAAACAAGACAGAAGATGAATGTTTGTGAATGCTAATTGAGAGCCAACAGACAGAGGATGCGCTTCATCGGAAAGGATGGACGCAGCGAAGGACTATTTGGATTTATTAAATTTTCAAATGCCGGCCGTTTGGCAATAACAGGCATATTTTAGATGACGGCGCTCATATTTCATATCGCCAGACGGGTCCTACTACTGCGCCACATTTGAGACAAACGTGACTTCTCATTTGTGGAATTAGCTTTTGCTTACATTAAGCGAATGACTGTCATTTGAATCCGTGCCGCCTTGCCCGGAATAATAAAAATTTATGATTATTTGATGCACGAAAGGTAGGAAGGATTTTTCAAGATGCCTTCGGGTTGGAAATTTATGAAAGTGCTTTGGGCTCGAGGATGGCAAGCGGGTCGCTTTTGTGCTCGGCCGTGATAGTTTGGACGTGATTCATGTCTGGTCGACCGCTGCGCCGGGGTATGGGCGTTGGGCGAGTCCTTAAAACGTCGTATAATGATGATTCGCCGAACAGACGCACACTCTGGTAGCAGGAAGTGGGTTAATGCGTAGCTTGATGCAATGGGGATTATGGAATTATGCAAACGGGATACAAATTTGATGTTGTTCAATGACCCTTGACCTCTTAAACTTTGGAGTCACATGATGACCGCAAGAACATGAGCGGACTTTAGCCAGAGATACTGCATAAGTGCTTTTGATTTTATATTTCTCCGCAGAATTACCAAACTTGTTCGGGAAAGGAGAAGATATGGTTTATGGTCAATTTATCTCTGTCAGCTTGTAACTTCTAAATAGCCCTTCACGGAGTATCGCAGCTCAGCGGCATTGTGGTCGATTGTGCTTGCGTGGCCAAAATTGCTCCTTCAACTGATGAATGCGTCGATTGACAATATTTATCTGCTGCTTTCGTCTCTCCATACAGCAAGTGGAATATTTTGCAAGTGATAACATCTCTGAGTGGAGCTAATTCTATGCGTGGAATCTAGCAAAGTTTGATTTTGACTTCTTAAATCAGCCGATTGGAGTGAAGAAAGTTTTTGACTACAATTTTGTTCATAAATGGACGAAGTTGCAGATAATTGGATGTTGAAGCATTCGTTGTCCCCACAGGGGACGAGTATCGGGCAACAAATGACGAATTGTTTGCACACTTGAGTCAAAGTGTGTATTTAAATGAAGATGTGACATTTGAGTGGTATGCATTATTATCTCTGTGACTACAATTTGACACATCAGACACATCAGTTTTCCTACATTGCGGCTTTTAAATACTCCGGATTGTGAAAGAAAACTTCTGACACGTGGGACTTAATTCCTTTGAGTAAACAAATTTGAGTATACTAGGTGTACCGGTATGAAATGAGTTTTTTTTTTGAAAATATGACACTAATTATTAATGAGAAAGTTAAAACGGTCAGAAATTGTTTGTTGTGCAACATTTAACATTGCTGCCATTTTTTGACTCAAGTGTCATCTGCATCCAATATCGTTTGCAATTCGGCGTCATCAAACTTTTTTGGTGGTCTTCTACGTTCTTCATTCCTCACATCGAAATCACATCTGAACAGTTGAAACCATCTTTTGCATGTTGCTTCTGATAGAGCACGATCACCATATGCCTCGACAAGCATTCGATGCTACTCTGCAGCACTTTTCTTCAAATAAAAACAAAAAATTAATGCTTTCCGCAAATCATCACTTTCTGGTACAAAATTTGACATTTTTAACATGATGAAAAAATATGATTTTGTCTGTTCAATGACTAAAATACTAAATATTTTTCACAGATGGCAAACAAACAAAAATAATAAGGGCTCGTTCACAACAAATGTTTATAATCGAGACATTTGTATCTTGACGCTCACTTCATACTGGTATACCCTATATAATAGGTATTTGGACCGCCAACGAAATTGTCAACTCACATAGACCATTGTTGGGGCATTGTGATACCCTATAACCAAAGACAGACACTCAGTCAGCTAGGAGACATCTAAACGCCTATAAGGTTCAGTTTGCACACTCATCTTATCTTGTAATCATCTCTTCATCTTGTCTGGTCATGTAATTCTCGTGCCTAAAATGCCTCTTATAGGCGCCACAAAAATAATGTTTTTTTAGGCAAACTATAATTTTTTTGTATTTCTTCGCTTTAATTAGTTACTTGATGAAAAGTAAAAAATATCAGCCAATGTGACATAGGTTTAATATAAAATGAAGCCTTAAGAATTGATCTGAACTAAAAAAATGGTCCACACAAAAACGCAACATAATTCGGTTACCTAGGCTGCTAATTTATTATAATTTTTTATATTATATTATCCCGATCATTTTCTCAACTCAAGCCTCGACCTCGCTCGAGACAGTCTAGTCTTGTGCCTAGAAGAAGTCCAAATTTTCCGAGTAGGGTCAAGACGTTACGTCCTGCCAAATCGTGGTGGAACAAAATCATGCAGAACACGAGTTATAGAAGTTATGTCCAGGTGCACCTCGGACTGTAGCACCACCCATATTATAAGTAATTATTAAGATGCTGAATCGCAGATGCAAATGCTTCAGATGGAAAATCAAACCGAATGCAGATAAATCTCAGGCTATGTGGAGGCGACGCAGAAAACAGCAATCCCTGCTTAAATAAACCTACAATTGAACTCGTACAGCATCGATGGTCTGAAAGCTGTAAGTACTTAGGAGTTATTTTCGATAAAAAGCTCACATTTGAAAAACATATATCGAGTACGGTTCAGAAAGCAAACCAAATCACTAAAATCCTATATCCCTTTATCAATCGTAAATCAAAACTATGTATTGATAACAAACTACTAATTTTCAAAATAATTTTTAACCAGTCTTAACGTACAGTGCACCTTTGTGGGCCGATTGTGCCTTCACATGCCTTTTGATTGAGTTTCTTCAACGGGAAGCTAAGTTGAAAGGCGCAAAATGCTTTAATTTCTTCCAAGTTGGGTTGCAGCGAGGTGTAGATTACTTCTGCCTTCGCATCTTCGCTGATCCAGATTTAGAAAAAAGATACTCCTCGTTCTAAAAAGAATTAAAACTTATTTATATTCTGTGGAAAAAAAAAACACAAAATGTTTAACACTGCTCACAATAGTGGGTTAAGACAAAAAGGTACCACACGTTAGCTCGTTCTGTACATTACATTAGTATGTAACACATAACGCCACTCGACTGTACGTTAGTTATTTCGGTGATTATTTGAGTGCGTGTCTTAACAGACTTTAACTAGTTCACGCGTGCTGGTCGGGGGCGTTGTGGGTATGTGCGTCGACCCCAACTTCAACGTCGTAGGTTCGATCCCTGGTCTGTACGAGAAAACAAATCTTCACACTTCGTTCGAAATCGGCATATAACTGTAGGCCCTTCCAAATCGTGAGAGAACAATAGCACCCATCTACCTGCTGTAGCGCGAGCCATATTATATTGTTATTATAACTAGTTCACGCCAAAACCAATTTCGCTCGACAGTCGTAATTTTCTCTATTTTGTTTTTTATTACTAAATTCCATTTGCATTTTGTCGAATTATAAGGAAATCTCTTTTGAAAGTTCAACATAACAACAGGGGGTTTTCTATAGTCCTACAAATAGGATAAACATACACATGTGCCTGCAAAACGTTAGTCGGAATACCGCTGGTCCACCGAAGCACGCACCAACTGCATAATGGTTGAATGAGGTTTTTAAAGCTAAGCACTGGTATTTCAAGCAAAGTTGTGACACGTGGGGTATGCATGCTATTACCCGCAAACATCACAAGCAGTGCTTACAGGTACAAAAAAGAAAAAACAAATTTTGTTGAACGTTTCTACAAAATCACTTATAATGCGGACTTAATTAAACGCCTTCAATTGCTCTTAACATTCTGTTAATTAAACTCACATTTCATTTTTCTCTCGCGCACAAAAGCCGCTTAGCTTCGAAGCGAATGAAGGACCATTAATAATTGTTGTTCAATTTCCCAAAAATAAATGTACATTTCATTGGCGGCAAATGTCAGACTTATTGGGCAACGAAGATAGACGGTGTATGCTATTTTATTTTCAAATCATTCGATGTGAACAAGGGGAACTCAAAAGGAGTTTTTTCCCAGAACTATCATCCACCGGAGAGAAAGTCATCACATGGATAAGGACCCTACACAATCCATTTGTACAGCCACAGTCAGAGGATTTCTCAAAATTAACCAAATTATAACACAATCAAGCAAATCAATTAAGAGGATCTGGGAAATTATTTTCCCAAAGGGACATTACCGCCAACGGCCAGCATTTGCCCCATCACTCGAAGGATCATTTGTCAATCATCTCTCCCTTGGAGACAACACTAATGTTCCCTCAATGCAGTGATGGAACCGCAGAGCTCCTTGCCGTCGTCATCATCCGTCTCGGGGAAACTTCCGCAGCAGAACCATAATTTGTATCCCGACACCGCGACCGGAGTCCTATGGAAATTCACGCAAATTGCCCGTCCTCGTGTTAATCCTGTCATTAATGCTTTCAGCAAATTCGAAGTACACTTCGCTTACGTCAATGGAAGTAATTTGATTTTTCAAATTCCGTCACGTACCTACGGCGCAAAATTTTCCAATGAGTCGGGTCATTTTCAATCATAGGAATGTTGGCACTTTAATGGTGCCCTCCCTGCGCTAAGCAGTGAGCACTGGGACGTGATGATACATATTTGCGTGTAGCCAGCATCATCATTATGGGGGCGATTCATTGGAAGGAGTGGGTGCTGAGGGAGGTCGATGTATTGCGGAGGCTTTCAGTCATAATCAATACTTTCATCAACGTCACGTTATCCTTTACAAAGGTTACCCGGCATGGGTGGGTTCGTGCTGCGGCGAGACGCAGCGCAATCGGGGTTCAGCGCTTTAAACTGTTGCGTCTTGAAACGCTATAAATCAGGTATTGGTTGTTGATACTGGCCGAGGGGGATACGAACGCGCAAGATAACCAAGGAAATCATAACCCTGCCTGCGTTGTCTGCCGGGGAACGGGATGTGATAGCGTAAATGTATTTTGTGAGTGTTGTACCTTCATCCCGTGGCCTGGACGTCTGAGGACGCTTGGAAATGTCTGCACTGCCTAAATGCGTAGGTAACCCCGTTGGCATCACGGCCGAGGCAGTGTTATTGAAGTGGTAAGATGTTTTTTAGCAAGACCAGACTGATTTATTTGACTGGAAGCGGTGTATCGATTGTGTCTGTTTCGATGTTTGCTAGAAGGGGGTATTCATACGAAATTTATCTCTGTCAGCGACATTGAGGATCAGAGTGCACAGTTGGTTAGGGACTGCTTAAGATGAGAGGAATCCTCAAGCTCTTGTTTTTTCGTTAATTTTTTGACAATAACACTTGAGTACTCTCCTCTTTAGGCTGGGATAAAAGCATTTGGAGTGGATTACCTGTTGAGAAAATTTTTTTAAAGTGGAGAGAGTAAAAGCTGAAAGCGGTCGCTCAAGAGAATACCGAGAAGATGCCTAAGGAAAAGAACGAGAACAGGTTGTGGACGGAATGAAGCAAGCTGGAGGTCAAGAAGTTTGGTTTCAGGTACGGGTCATCGACGTGTTTTTTTACGGGTTTCGCTGGAAGTGGTCCTCTTCACCACCTAGACTAAAGTGGGTTTGGAATGGATTTGACATTTCCACCGAATTAAGCTCTGCAGAAGTAAGAACAGCTTGTACAAAACTATAAGGAATGCAGCATCTTGAAAATGTCTCTGTGAGAATATTGACGAAATTGTAAATAGCGGCCCGCCTCTGCCGGGTCACATACAATGCTCAAAGATAAAAAGCTTCTTAAACTTGTAGATCTGGCTTCAACTTTTGGTACAATAGCACGCACAACACTGAGTGGTTGCTGAGTCACTAGCTCTAGCTAGTCACTAGCTCTCCACCGGCTATAGATTGTGATTTTCTGATGCAATGAAGACTTTTGGGACCGACACAGCAACTCCAGAGTGCGACAGTTAACATGTTCTCTAACTTTGACTTACTATGAATACTTCAGTAAACGATTACAGTGTTTTTTGGAAAGCTTAGATTTTTTTTGTTATAATTTCACACTCGTACAATTTTAAAATGCTGCAAAAAAAAGAATCAACAAATTCGGTTTTCCCTAGTTGCCCGGAAAGCTGAATTTGGTTTCCGGGCAATTTATTTAGTAAAGATTTGTATGAAATGTACGCAGAATTCGGTGTTGGTTTGAACTTGTCGGTAAGTGCATCATAATGGTGAGAGCCTGTCGCTGCTTCCTTGGGTGCAGTATCAGAGCCGTCTCACGAAACACCAATCTGACATTATACAACACTCTGATCATCCCTGTGCTGTTCTATGACGCAGACATTGACGCTGTTGAGAGCGGACGAAGAAGCTCATGGTCGTTCTGCAGATAAGTTCCAGAACTTTTCTGCATACTATCTTTGGTCCTGTTTGCGTTGATGGCGTCAGGAGGAGAAAATTGAACCACGAACGGGCTATCTGTGGACACCAGATCTATAGCCCGAAGGGTCTTCGTTTCCGAGACATTGGGACAACGCAACCTCTAACGAGATGGTTCACGCAAATGGAGAAGGACCTCAACCAAGTTTGTGTGCGCAACTGGAGGCAGCTGGCGAAAGATAGTGCTGGCTGGAAAGGATTTTTGGTTGAGGCCGAAATGCAGTACCACACAAAATTGAAGAAGAGAAAACCCAGCGCCTAAATCTCATAATTCTCTTAGAATTCTGTTTGATGTTCCAAGTCTAAGTACGAACTTAGAGCTGGATGATGGAATCCTCATTACCTCCAAAATTTCTTAGCTGTTCTTAAATTTGAGAGATTCAGTGAATTGCTGTTGATCGGAAGAAGTAAGATCAGTTTTTTGTCACAATTGCTTCATATTCTTAAGCCTTTTATATAAAATTCGACACGCATTTGTGACATTCATAAAGAACTCATTGTGTAAGGAAGGTATATGATGTGTGCAAGACATTTCTGCTGAGGAGCTAAACTATTTTCAACATTTTCTTACTCATTGTAGTTTCTGCAGCTAACTTGATGCCTTTTAATATATTAGGTCTATAACTTAATTCGAGTAGAGAGAGTGAGTCAGAATATCAAAAATTGGCTTGAAATAAACGATAATTCATAATTGAATTGAAAATTAGAAATAATTTAGTGTTGATATTTTATCAATTCCCAACATCTTCCGCGGCCGAGAACGAAGTTCGCAGTATTAGTTGAGGATAACCTTTTTCACATCAATTCAGTTACCGTTTTTCGTTCTTCATTTTTTAATATGCGAAATGCACTTGTGATGTGAGCTTAAACAAAACATCCATCCAGTGTCAAAAACTGACCTTGGGGGAAGTTACAAAACTTAAGGATAGCGGTTTTGACAAGCTGTCCAGCGCATCACTTACAACATGTAAAAGAATATATTTTTTTCAGAGTACCTGGATCTATTTTACATATTCTCATGCAATAGGAAAGGATCATGTCTATTCTTAATTCTCTATTATTTCGCATGCATTATTTCCATTCACCATTTTGGCTGGTTGAAGGGATGATATGTGGTGGCGATGACCACCAGTCTATCGCTGGTTGTAGATGTATTTGGTTTTTCATCATATCACTGTTGAGATCTTGTACCTATGATTTTATCAGACGTCACAGACTCAGCGGTTCACAGATCATTCAGTTCAGTTCTATAAGATGTAAGTGCCAACTTACTGTCATGACAGATAGGTGATCGAAGTGGTGATTCGGTGAGTTCTGTGGCATGATTTCACAGCTATCATCACAATCCCAGCGATATCTTGTCAGTTTCGTCTTCTGATTCATATCGTTGGTAGAGTGCTTGTGTGTATGTATGTATTCTGACTAAGCGACATGCTTCCCGGATTGCAAATAGTTCCACTTGGAACAAAATTATCCGGCAGCCTATTGGTTTTTAAAATGTTTGGGAATTCTGAGAGTATCAAAGATGTGTTTGAGTAACGTTATATAATAGGCAATATATCACACAAAATGCGACAGGTTTGATTTTTGATATAAAAAAGAAAGAAACACTAGCAAAATGGGAAAAAATGTGACAATGTTTTTAAATAAAGAATTGGATGTCAACGCATGTTCAAAAAACAGAAATGTATCTGCATGAAGTTCACCTATCAGCTTCCCTGCAATCCAGCTACAAAACAAAAATCTCTCCAAACTTAACCGAAGTTTGACTGTCGTTTTGCGTTTACGAACGCAGTTGGCGACTGCGGTGAACGACAGAATCGTTCAAATTTGCTATAATTTATTCGATATTGACTGTGTTTGCGAGGAAAAGTAAATAAAATTGTCTGCATCAAAAATGTAAGTAAATATTGATATAAATTGATCGATTTCATTTAAATTAATTATTGAAACTATTCAATTTACTTTTTTATGAATAGGCAATCAACAAAAATAAACACCGAGCCATTACAGCTTGTAAATCACATGGCCAATCATGGAGACCTTTCAAAAGGTTTTCTAAAAGGGCCGGAAGCGAGACAAAAATCTCACCACTTGTGAACAAAATTGTCAGAAGATCTTAACCCTGAGAGTCCACCGCAAGGTTGGAAGAAAGAATGAATGCTCAAGTTGACCATTATTTAATCCATGTTTTGTTTTTTAAGGTGTGGTCGGACTTCAAAAACCACACCAAGGAAAAGCTGAGGTCAATTAAGGCGAATTTGTCTGGAACAGGTGGCGGCTCGTGTTGTGCAGTGTTACTCCATTAGAGACTAAAGTGCCCGAATTGCTTGGCCTTGTGCAAGCTGTCAGGCGAAGCTACCTGCTTTGGGTAGCCAATAACACCACGAAAACAATATACTTGCATCATGGTGAAGTTCTCGACTCTGGAAATGACCAAACCATGTTGAGGAAATTCGATTCTGTGGTTACGTGTATTGAGAACCACATACAAAAGGAACAAGGTAATTGTTGTGCAAGCATTCAACATCCAAAACAAAACAAAATTACCTTTGGAATTCATTTGACATTTTCACACTTTTTGAATGTGACCCATTAAATATTTAAATGCTGTCATTGCATGGTGTCCTACTGATTTCCACTTCTCTTGGTTTCCGCGAACAATACAATTCTGCTTATCACATTCATAAAGCTGTCGATGCTATCATAACCGTCGCCACGTACGAGCCTTTACGTCAATACCATCAAGGACCTGATGAAAGTACGATAATATTTGCATTCCTTTGCGTCTCCTTTCAAATCGCACTTCTCTCTAAGCAGATAACCGACACCCAGCACGTGCAGTAACTGCCATTCAAAAGCTCCTCTTCCTTTCATCTATTCACGTCACATTTTTCAAAATCAATAGCAGCTCCATCACACTGCCATCTCCATTTGCATGCCATCCGCAGTCCCACGAAAGTGTCCCTGTACCCGCAAATCATTCCCCAGAACTCGATAACGTGTCAAGCCCCAGCCGTTGTAGGGCAAATTTTATCTCTCCTTCTTACAGGATCTTGCAGCTGCAAGCAGGAAATATGTTAGTTCCACTGAATTAGATGCCCATCAGTAACAGAGCAGGTGCACAGGGCAGTGGCAGGGCATACATTTGTCTGCGCTTACCTTATCCGACTTAACCTTTTCAACGGCGCAACCCACGGTCAACCTAATCGTGAGTAACGATGCAAAGGCCATTGAGATACATTACAGTCATCGCCGGGGATGCATTCTCTATGACGGACCTTAGGATAAGTTCTACGTCGGTTTGTCACGGAATTCCCCCAAGGATACGTGCCAGGACTTCAGTCCCAAAGGTGAGGTGAGTTTGTGACGCCCCCACGCTACGCCGTGAGTGTGGCTCCCTCACACAACCCTCGGGCACGTCTTGCAAATTGAATGCCTCACATCCCGTCAAATCAATATACGAATAGTGTTCAGCTTGGCTTCAGCGTGCCCTCCCACCTTTTGCCCTTATTAATGACATTGCAGGCCCTGCCGGGCCGGCAGCACCAAATCAATGTAATTTGCAACACAACAATGTCTGCTGAGCCATACAATCACTGCCAGGGACATAAATTCCTTCGCATCGGATCCACACACCGAAAAAGGAATCTCCCTCCCCCGGGCAAGGCCATCGACTTGGGTGGAAGGGCCAAGCGGTGTGACGGAGAGCGTTTGGTTTGTTTTGCTTGGTGCGGGCTGTCCCTAATTCGTTTGCAGATAATTAGATGGTTAGTCGTGGTCTGGCATTCTTCTTTACTTTGCCATCATTTTGCTGCTGGATCTGGGTCAGCTGGGGTGAGCAGTTGACTGCTCTGTTTATGTGTCATTATCCTGCTTTGCTCAGTGACTTCGGGCGTTCACTGACTTTATTAATTGGATTTCACTACTCCCGAGCGCGTTCATAAATATTGTACCTCAGTAAAGTACGTGTGTGGCTCTGATGTGTTGCTCTCAGTGAGGTGGGCGAAAAGTTATTTGATTGAATAACTGCACGGTGGCTGTTTCTTCTGACCTAAAGACGATGCTTGTGACTTTGCCGCCAAATGGTGGGCATTTTTAGCACAAACTTCTGAAATGTGGCTTGGAAATATGGGGCGACACCGCTTTTACCTCAAGGACAGACACAAAGCTGTTAATTATTACCTTAATTGTCGACTGTCACTTAAGTTTCACTGGCACTCGTCAAGAGTGAATTGACATTTAAATCTGGACACGTGGCGGCATTTTATGTCTGCAGAGTCAATGTTGTCGCCAGAGAATGGTTGCTAATTATTTTTGATGTTAAGTCATCAATTTCCTGGTACAGATGGAAATAATACCCCGACATGGCATTTGGCCGTATGTCATTGCTAGGAAATATTTGGCATTGACCACCGGAGAGACAGGGAAAAGTCTTAAGAGTGTCTATGGATACCAATGACCTTACCACGGCCGTCGACATTTCGGACATTTCGTTGCTGGAGTGTAGAGACTTGACCATTTCATATTTTGCGTAGTTTTCGGGACGAGAATAGATCAAGGACGTCGGCTCGTTAAAAGTTTGAAAAGTTCTTTTGACTGTTCTATGGAGTTCGAAAGTTCATTCACTCGTTCAATGCCTATTCGGTTTTTATTTTTTATTGTATTTTTATGGATTTGGATTTTGGCGACAAAAATGGTCATTGTTTGTCGGTGTCTCCCGTTCCTCCGTGACGTTGCAGCCATAGTGCCAAGTCGTGGCCATGTCGATAAAACATTATAAATGTGGTATATTTGAAGGGGCATTGTGACACAAAAGATGTAACATAAATGGAGGGTTTCTAGGGTTTATTTTTTAATATGCGTACGCTTCGTTGACATGGGACAAGCTGGAGCATCTACTCATACACAGAATGGAGTATATTCTTGCGTCTTAAAGAAAGAAGTCTATGTCTCAAGTAAATTTTTCACGAAAAAAGTATTCGATCACTAGATTGATGACAAATAATACACAAAACTTTACTTATCCCATACACATATGAATTGACAAAATTCTGGTTTTCTTCTTAAAGTTTACCACAATTTAAATCGCTACTATTCATTTCTTTGCTACAGTACACAGGACGACTCTATCAACTCTTGAACATTTGATGCAAAATCCCAAACTGTACTGTACTGCAATTTTTCTATTTCCTCCTTATGTTGTTTTGTTCGTTTTAGAATAATTTTTGCTGTTACCATTACATAAAACACGCACCGACTGCGATTCACAGACGTTAAAATACCAATGTGCAGAGGTTCTCTCCATTTCTCCCTTTGTACCTTTCACTGTTTCTTGTCACCGGACACTTAAAGGTCGTAAACTCGTTTGATTTTTCGCACAAACATTAAAAAATTGTACCTTGCTTCTGCTTGAAACTGCAGGTAATGATCATTAAAGCTCAGGAAAGATACCGCGAAGACGTTTTCTATTTTAAATCGGAGAACTCACTCCATGTTGCTGGTGAATGTCTGGATCAGAAGCGTACTAAAATTATCCTTCATTTGTTGGAGTTGGTCCTTATTGCAGCTAACTATGCAATGAACAACTTTTCTGCTTTGTGCTCTCTAGGGATCCTGTAGACGATTGTGTTGTTGCACCTAAACACAGAGTCATCCAATTCAGCGGTCAGTGTGCCTGCTGTGCTGTATATCACCTCGTTCGCTTCACCTGCGGTATTTTTTATAGGTTCAACTGTTTCCGTTTATTAGGTAGAAGGGGTGGTTCAGTAATAACGTAAATAGCACAATGTTTGTGCCGGCTTAATGTTCTCTCCACTAATGCACGTTAACTTTCATCGTAGAGTCAAGGTCCAGCGTTACGTTTTCTCCTAGTGCCCTCTAGTCCTCTACTGCGAGTTATGCAGTAGAAAATATGCTTCGGCTGATGATGAAAAGTACAGAATCCGTCAGTCGGCAAGGAACTATTTCCATACAAATCCGCGTCTCCACTCATGCATCATAGCTTCAGTTGTGGTCCTGCTGCTGCTTTCAATTTTTCACTTCACTCTTTGGTAACATTTTGAAATCCAGTCCACTCCACAAACCACTGAAAACAATTCTCATCATGCTGGTATTTTACTATGTTCCTTCATCCCCGCAGCGCCCCCTGACCCGTATCCCGTGCCAAGCTATTACTCCAAAAAGCCACATCTCTGCTGGCATGTGTTAACCAAACATCAACCCTCACCCATCAGTTGGCCATTTCAAGCGTACGGCTGCGATACGCAGCCACAAGTTACACCCGTCGATTCATCACATGTGGTGCGGGTTAATTGCTCCTGCACTTGCCGCCAGCTTTAATCGGATTTCCACCGAGAACGATGGAACCAGAAAACTCTCAAATTTAAATTAACCGCCCTCCAGGCAATGCGATTATGTTAAAGATCAGAAATCAAGTGCTTCTGAGTTTGGTGGCAGCGCCCTCCCGTTGTGCACCAGTTCCTATCAAGTGCAGGACGGGAGTGCTACTTTTGCTCCAGCTGCACTCCGCTTTAACCGATATCCATTACATCCAGTTGCTTACTTAAAGTAACACCACAGACGTTTGAGGGGGCACATACGTGGGTGTACATCGAGACGTCTTCGAATTAGATTAGACAAAAAGGACTTTTATTCCCAGACCGATGCTCAGTAACCATTATGAGGTTAATCTATTCGTAGGGTAGCCGACTTGACCTGATTCGCCACAATCTTTGCAGATGCCGTCTACCGCAGAAGATTAGGACGTGATATGAGGGTGAATGAGATGAAAGGAATCACTGAGCAATCGCAGACTCTCTCTTGGCATTGGCAGCTCGCCGCATTAAAGGTGTCACATGCAGAGCTGAGGATTGGAATGTTCTGGGGAATTGGTGATGTTTTTCACACATCCATTGGAATTCGGTCGATTTTAAACTCACACGTTTTGAATTGCTTTCTTCAGAGAGGACGTTGCTTTTAGAACATTTTAAAATAAACTTCCAAGTTGAATGCACATCTTGGCAGGGAGTTGGGACAAATGTCTGGTGAACTTAAACTTTTCATTCTACATGAAGTTTTAGGCAAAGACTGAATGCTGCTTCAGTCATTGCTCAGTAGACCTTATTCTAAACTATTTTGCACCACACACGATGAGAGGGTGGAGTTTTGTTGCCCTGCATATATATTCTACAATTGAGTTAAGTCAAGTTGAGTAATTTTTTGGGAACATTTAACAACGAAAATGAAGATTGGAGGGTTGCCGTTTTATGTATTTCTTGCTCCGACGAAACACTTTGCAGGCAGTCACTCTTTAAAGAATGCATTTCAATGACCAACTGTTATTAGTAAGTCATACATAGCAAAGGATATAGTGTACAGATAGAGGCCTGTTGGGACGATAATAAACACCACAAGGATTAGAGTCGAAGTTGTAGTAGTCGACTTAGGAAAGATCAACATGGTGAACAAAGGCTAAACTCACAATAGCCCACACATTGAGTCTTGAACTGAAATCGATTAATATTCATTCTTGAGGACAGTTTTGGAAGAAGAGTGGGATGGTTTACCATCACTTATACTCTGTGGCCAAAGGGCTCATAGTGAATGCCTTCATTTGAGGAGCACACAATTCTTCTAGCCTGTCACGTCGCGTGGTGGTTAAAACCATGGAGTGGTCTCTCCGCAATCTCTGGCCCAGCGAGGATAAGCGCCAATTCTGAAGAACACGGCAGTGGCAAAGCAGATATTGGACGACAACGAAAATTTTTTAGGGGACTATAATAGAAGTATCACAAGCGTCGTCTGGAACGCAGAAAACAGATTAAAAAATTGAATAGTTGTTTTCTGAATGCGTGGGGCCTTAACTATTTCCGTGGAATCGTTCAATTTTCCTTGATATCTAATGCCTCCTTTTTAAAGTTTCTCCATAACACCGTTAATCGTTCATCAAAAAGAAGCACATGAAACATTGCTTATTTTAACTACGGGCATACATGCTTGATGCACACTGTGTTATAGCTACTCGGTGAAATATTTTCTATAGGGAAATAATTTCCTGATGTCATAACTTTGACTGTAGCCATTACTTCTTGCGGTAGTACATCCAAACTTCCGACAAGATTGTATTTGGAATCCAGCCAGACTCTAAGTACAGGCATTTGATCAATGAATATTTATGGGGAAGCTATGAGAAGAAGAAGGAATGGTTATTAGTTATGTGCTTTCAAATTTCAAACAATTACCGCCAGGGTTTGTAAGATTAGGATGATACCGAAATAGTATGTGAATATACCGAAGTCAATGCCCTGTTAATCTTCCAATCCATATCTAATTTCAGCTGGCACAGAGTGACATACCAATTCCCAATGAATAGCTAACGAAATCCAATTCGATATCTCCAACATCAACAAAAGTCGAACGAGCCAACCAAAGTCTCTTTGAACCGCTTCCCCCCGACCATTATCCTTGACTTCAAGAGACTACAATCCTTTGAGTAAATCGCCTAATGAGATACATTCTGTAACAAAGCATAAGACAATCTGAATCTGTGCGTCTCTTGTTCACAATGTTTGCACTCTTCCAGGATTAATTCGACTTCACGACGTCTGGACGGATTTGGTATGCTCTAATTTGCTGCTGCAGAAATGTAAGCGGCACTGTTTTTCGAGAGACTTAAATAAATTATTCAATAAAAATAAATTAGATAATAATCTTCTCGTTGCTCTTGAAGTTACCCGATGGTAGACAGTTATAAAGAAACCCGAAAACATGGTGTAGCAGCGTTCAGTCGTTGTATCTGGAGACACGTACGCACTAATCACCAAAAGTTCACTCAGGCATGGGACGGAGACTCATCTCAACCCATTCGCGTTGACCCTCCGGCGTGGACGTAATTAACAATTACGAAGGGATGTCCGATTACGACTGCCGAGACCACATTGGATTTGCTGATACAGAGATGGGAGCGTGAGGTGATGGCAATACTTGTCTAATTTTCACACCTACATTAAAGAGAGAAACACATGGAACCCATTGCGTGCGTTGCGTTTAGAATTCACAAAAATCGTACATGCCGGATTTTAGTGAAAGTTGCGTCGGAATTCCATGCCACGCCTGCACGACGACATGACGGAAAAGGAATTGTTAAAATATGAGAAAGTAGACCAACATTCTACTTGTTGGCCGAACTTGATACCTTTCACTCTCATTCGGGCTTAGGGGTTATCAATTTTGTTGCCATAACATATTGCATGTGCTTGCGCCTTAAGTAAATTCTTGGCAAGCAATATGTTCATTGTAAACTGGTGTTGTCCCAAGATAATTCGGTTGGTGTAAAGTATGCGGTGACAGTTAAAAAAAGTGTGCAATACCATCCACACTTATTGAAGTCACACACAAAATGGTGTGTTTAATGTAATTGAGAAAATCGATAACTCAGTCGGAACAGTTGGAAAGCAGTAGGGATTTGGAAGACATTATTTGAGGGTCTACCTATCTCTCCCTGCATTTGGGCCCGTGGCGTTGTGGGTAGGTGCGTCGACCCCAACCTCGACGTCGTAGGTTCGATTCCTGCTCTGTGTGACGAAAAAAATTTTCACGACCCCACCTCTTTCGAGTCACTGACAATGCTCAAAGAGTATTTCCTGTCTAGGAAAAGCTTCTCAAACTTGAGTTCGGATTCGGCATAAAACTGTAGGTCCCTTCCACTCGTGAGAGACGCACAACACAAGTGGTTACTGAGAAGCTAGGCCCTGGCCCCCATATTATTATCTTCCCTGCATCTAGAAGCACTAAGTCAATTGGGATCCCTCTCCATTTTTGTGCCCTACGTTAAATGCAAGCGCTCTTTAATATTTTCCCACAGGTTTGGAGCCGAAGACTTTCATTCCAGTCTATCGCTCTACGTGGCCAAGCTCTTGAATTATTGAACTGTTTGTTTGTCTCTGTTTATCGTGTGGACCCACAAGAAGGGACTAAAAGGCTGCGTTTATTCGCAAAAATTCCATTTGATTTTTTCTATTCAATTAATTTCGATATATTGGTAAGCGATACCAGTATCTAGCATTGATTATTAGAAAAATTAAGGAAAAACAGACTTAAGATTGTAAGCTAGCTGTTGAAGGGTATGTAGAAGGGCTTAACAGTCGAGTGGCTAGAAAATAACCATTCGTCAATATTCTGCAACTGCAGCATTCGTTGATAAAGACTATAAAAGATGGCGTAATTTGTGTTATTAATTTCTTCATTTTTCTTGCTCTAAAGTTTACTCAGCTAACTCTTCCATCAGACGCGAAAAGGTTGAACTTGCTCACATCTGTGAAAATTACATCTTTCCAACATGCTGGACATATATGTTTGTGCTCCCAAGTTTAGCAATTAATAATAGTAATTTTGGGAGGGCCAGGGCTTAGCGTTGATCAATGTCTCTTCAAAGTCAGCTTTTTCCTCAGAGGGCCTTATCAACTACTTCTTAAGCTCATGGAAACATCCGTTGGCAAGAACTGATAATAACCTTGGATGTCTTTCTTGTGGACATCATATAATCCAATCCCCACGTTGATTCCAGGAACATTTAAGCACCTTCAGTCTCAATGCCATCAAACAACTCGGTGGCTCGCTGTCATTCACATCAATGTATGCTATTGTTAATTTACCAATAAATAAATACTGATATAAGTTAACGCAACATAAAGTTAACGCAACATAATTTGACACCCATGAGAAACACGCCCAGGCAAATCCAACACACGCCGCAAGTTATTGCAACTTACCAAACATGTATGCGTATAGACCCTGTAGGCGTATACGTAACATTTTTTGGGTGCTTCAAAATTAAATATTTCTTTAATTGGTAGTCGCTGCCGAAGCCATGACTATATGTCTTTTCATCGCAAATCAGAGTCAATGTTGCAGAATACAAGTCTCTTTTAGAGGATTCACAAACACAAACAAGAAAAGTTTATTTTGTATTATTATTTAATAAAGTACTGTTTACCCATGAACTTTCTTAGCTCAGCTTCAATACAAATCTTATTCATTCCGATCATTGCAACTGTCGTCTGCCGTCCGTGGCGATTATGAAACTGATCATTATCTCATGCTCTCCCTTTCAGATCATTAATTCATTTCCATAATGGCGCATCACTTTGTTGATGCACATTTATTCAAATCAGGCATTGCAATACAATTCACAGTTTGTTTGCAACTAATTTATTCACGTGATCGTAATTGATCGTGTTTTGACATCTGTAAGTGATTACTGCGATTCTAAATGTTGTTGTGGTAATAAATCTTGTTGCACTCGTCATTGTATACATCCGGAATCTGGATGCACAATTTAGCTTTAATTATGGGATTTAAATTAAACTTTGCGACTGATAACAATGTCTTACCATAAGAAATTTCGTGGGTGCTGTGGGAAAGAAGCATCTTCTTTTTGGCCCCTTCTTATCTAACAGTATTGCTTGTTGTCCCTTGTGGCTTGGTGAGAAGATTGGTATACAACCCATAACCGAATTTTAACTGATTTTGACACAGCAGACTTATGCAAGAAAGATCGGTTCAATATTTTTAACACATGAAAATTAAAAGACTGATCTTCAATTTCACTCATACCTGAAAGAACCTGAATTTCAATAGTTCTTGTTTTTTTTGTAAGCGTATACTCGCTAACTAAAAAATAGCGCTAAAAAGCGATCAACCCCATTAATCGCTTTTTTTAAAAACAAGTTGGTAGCACATACATTTTTATGACATTTTCACTGCCAATCATTTTAGTTTTTCAATTCAATTATGAAAATGATGTAAATAATTACGACAATTTATCGATTTGGAAAAAAATGATTCTGTTTCGCTTAAGACTTAAAAATACAACTTACCTACACAAACCTTAGCATTGTGGATCTCAGTACCCTAAACTGACCCTCTTTTCACCTATACTCATGGGTTCAATCATGTCTAGTAATAATCTTAAGAAACTCAACAAAAAAATTAAAGAGACTGGTGCTCCTTCCTGACTGGAAACCAAAGCCTAATGTTCGCTTGGCCAAAAAACCAACTTCTAAAATGCTGTGGTCTAGGAAGGCAGTCACGTCCGGGGGTTATTACTTGCAAACTCCGTGTGAAGTGCAACAAGCCTCAAGAGCACTCCTCAGGACACACTCTCCAAGATCAAAAAAGTACGTAGCTTGGGCTACCCAGTTGTTTTAGGACCTGGACGAGAGAACAGCCTCTACGGACTATACATCCAAGCGGACATGATTGGCATAGATGTTGCCCAAGCTGTCAAAGCCAGGCAGAACTGCAAGCACAGATAAGCAACATTGGCTGCATAGTGAGAAAAGGGACCTCAGGCCAATACCACTTACCGCCTATCTCTATGGTACACTGTCAAATTCCAGAGAAGAATTAGCCAAAAACTGTACAAACTCTGTACTCCTTCCGGATGGCGAATCATCATGCCTCTAGGCTACTGTTAGGCATTTACTTAAACTAAACACATTTGCTTAGGCAAATCGTAGATGGCCAACTTTCAACGGACATCTCGTGACGAAACAACTGTGGCCTATGCTAGACCCTAAACGATCACTTAGCAGTAATATGAGCAGACCTTATATTAGAACTCTCACTGGCGTCATGACAGAGCATTGCACTCACGCCGAGGCTTCCCCATCAACGAATTCTGCGAGGATGTGGATCGAAGCCATTGTACACCTTCTATGCAACTGCATTGCTCTATTATCCTATATATACTGACTTGGGAAAGCCTATCACTTTAACAACATGAGTGAACTAAGCTGTTTACAACTCCGCCACCTTCTTCGTTTCATCAAAGCATAAACTAGTTTGCGAAATAGACCAATCGGATCTAGCTTGGTAGCACATTGGACCTACGCTGGCCTATGCACTCTTGTTCTCTTTCCGTACAGCAGTCCGCCACTTGAACCTAACCTAACCTGATTATGAAAACATTACGTTTCGATTACTTTACGACGCGTCCTGAATAAACAATGACGTGAATAAAAAAAATCAGAACACCGATATTCTTACATTTCCAAACGTTGGCCAGTTCGATACCGTGCATGACAAAATGGCAACATATAAGGTCCTGGCAATTGTTATTGTTATAAACGTTTTCCATACGATTTGGATATTTGATTCACTCAAGATAAACAACGTTTTGCTTGAGTGTTTGATTTGAATTGATGCTCTTTGTGAAGCTCTTTGTTATTCAATTAGGGTATTCTTCTGTTTCTCTAATGGCAGTCATATTTTTTGTATAGCGTGCATGTGGGTTTTAATCCGGGAGACTTTTTGGTCGATGCTGCAAAGTGTTTATTTCGCTTGCACACGACATTCTAGGTATCGTGTCATGTGACAACTATTGATTGTTGATACAGTGTAGCGTCGTGTGTAGTGTGAATATTAACACTTCCCGCGGTTTTGCTAGTTTCAACTGAAAGGTCAATGGGCCCCATAATGTGGAATGTAGAACATAATTGAAAATGTAAAAATAGTACACACCGAACGCCGAATTCTAAAGCTCATTTTGTATTCTTCTTCGATTTGATTTCATTCTTTCTTAACCAAATAAACTCAATAACCTTTTAGAAGTCTAAATCATGTTTGCATTGAAGGGTGCTCCTATAATCACTGAATTCGAGACATACACTATAGTCACTTTTCCGTACTTTACTTACTTAACAAGCCTACTAGCCATTGAGAGTCCGCACCTTAGATATGGCTGCCTTCCATCGCTGACGGCCATTCAGACCACACTGTGTTACATCCGCGATTACTTGGTCTCTACACTTGCTGTCGGTCTTGTTCTCTTTCTCGAACCAGGGGGCTCGGATTCGAAGATCTTCTTAGCCTTAGCGTTGGTGCGCTCGATATGGCCGAGGCACTATAGTCGACGGATTTTTTCTTACATCTTTTTTCCACGTCCTTGTTCAGCTCGTAGAGTTCCCGGAGTTTCGTCTCTTCTCCTCCATTCGCCTTCCACGCAGATAGGACCATACATCCGACGTAGAATTTTTCTTTCAAAGGCACCAAGAATCAGCTCTGCAGTCTTGCTTAGTGTCCAGCTTTTGGCTCCATAAAGCAGTACTGGCAGAGGAAGAGTATTGTAGATCATGGTTTTGTTCCTTCGAGTCAGGATCTTCGAGCCCAGTTGTTTTTGACAAACCGAAGTAGCATCGGTTGCCAAGGGCGATTCCAAGTCGGATCTCCACTAAGATGTCAATCGCAGAGTTTACATTTGCCCAAGGTAGACAAACTTCTTTGCCAGCTCAAAATAATAGCTGTCGAGAGCATTGTTGTGACCCAAGTGGTGAGTGACGGATGGGTTTTTACTCGACAGCCCACAATTTGTATTGCCTCCATTAATCATAAGACCAGGTCGTTCGGCCTGTTTTTCAATTGCCGTGAAAGCTTCCACTACGGCACATTGGGAACGCCCGACGATGTCTATTTCACATGCATATCCCAACTTGTGGTCTGGCGACTTCAAGACAGACAGACTTACCAACAACTACTCCGTTTCCAAAACAAAAGCAAGACCAACGGACACTCACTTTTTAAAAAATTAAAAAAACATCGCCAGCAGGGATGTCTGCAAACTTACCTTTCTTCTCATTCTTTCATGATGTACACACACTGTCATTGGGAAAGAAAAGTGAAACAACTCACATTCCTTTTAAATTGTTTAATAATATTTAAATAGTTTGCTTTTGTTTTTGTTTCTTTTTCAAGTCAACACTTTCTTACAGACTATTAACTTCTTTACAAGAACATGTCCTTAAACAATAGAAAAAAACGTACATTCATGTAAGAATACTATGTACAGATTTGTTTTTAAAAATATCTTTAATTTATACAATCTCACTTAGCAGGAGGTAACACAAGAGATCACTGGGTGGCTGGGTGAACCCAAGAGCGTCCAAGACGAGACAGCAATCCGGAGAAGAGTCATTCTTTGTTTGTTCGAATTTCTGATGATGTTGTGTTGTGGTTTTTGTTTTCCTGTTTGGAAAAGCGTAAAATGTTTCCCCGGAATTGAAAGGATTTCAATGTTTAGTAAGAGTGGGAGTGAAGTTTTAAGTGAAGGGAGGAGCTGGGGGAGAAGGAAACACCTTTGCTTACGACACGGAGTGGCATTCTCCGTTGCCGTTCGTTGTAATCTCTTGCAGTTCGGGGTGCACCTTCATGGAGGTGCTTGCGCCCGGCTTCACCGGCGACACAGGTAGCGACAGAGACGAATTGGACTCCTTGATGGAGGGGTTCTTGTTGCCGGCACCTCGGAGGAAATTCATTTTCCGTCGTGTTCTCCATCGGATTTTGTCAGATAAACTCTCGAGCGTCTTGCCCGTCTGCTTGCGCGTGGGTTTCCTCAGTTCAACCCGACTGCTCGCCGAGTGCGGATCACGCCGTATAATACTGGAGAGCTTGGGCCTGCGAGCTGTGGTCGCTGCACCGTTGTAGGGTACTCCGCCACCGGGATGGCACCTCAGTTCTGTCCCCCTTAGGGGTGTTCCCACGCGATCAAGGCTGGACTTGGGGAACACGTCAGTCTCATTGTCTGAACACCTACTGCTCATGTCAATGTTATTGTCTGGCCACTCGCCGGAGTCCAGAGACATGTCGTCGTCCGGGGCGAGTTTCTTGGGCAGGTAGCCCAGGGGGCGACGGAGCTCCTTCAGTCGGTACGAGGAGTGATGGTGCATTGGATGCGAGTGGTGGTTGTGGTGGGTGCTGTGCGCAATCTCGGACTCGAGCAGCGAATTGGCGTCGTCCAGAGAGGACACTTGCGAGATTTGGGTGTGCAGCTCACCGCGATGTGCGGAGCTACCGGGCAAGGGAGGAGTATTATTGACAGCAGCTGCAGCCACTGCGGCGGCAGACTGTAAAATGTAACTATTCGTTGCGAAAACGTCGTTCTTGCTGAGCGATGTCATCAGCGTCGACTGACTGCTGACCGAGACACACCGCATGCGGTGGGCCCGGCAACTATTGCCGTTCGTCCTTACACTGTCCTGCAGAGAAAGATGGTGTGGATCACGACATTGCAATTGGACAACTCTATAGGAATTATAATGATCGATTGCATTGTTATTCACCGTAGTATGCAGGCGCATTGAGCCGTTCTGCCGCAGCAGGGCACTGTAGTTGTGATTTGCGGTCTGATAGCGTCCAGCCAGGCCGAAGTGACGTGCAAGGGTGACCTGTGAAACAGAGAAAGACGAACGAGAACGTGAGTTGGGAGCGCAGTAATGGGAGCTGCGTGCGTGACTTACCTTGAAGGCATCCCGGAACTTGTGACTCATTATGTTGTACAGCAGCGGGTTGATGCACGTCGAGAGGAAGTATATGACACCAGAGATGTACGTGAGGATGGAGTAGATTTTGTTGTATAACGGCGACGTGTCACCAATGCTCGATCCGTAGACAGCCATCAGTCGTTGAGCGTGATGTGGCGCCCAGCACAGGAAGAAGGCGACGGCCACAGCAACTGCGAAAAAGAGAACAAAATAGACATGCCACAATTAAGATATATTTTCCAAGAAAGCAACTGACTTGCTGTCGGTTAACAGCAATTAAGCAAAGTTTTGATATTTAATTAGAAACCGTGGCGGCGCGTGGGTGGGATCATATTTACTCGGGACGGGCATATCGTTTTAACTCAGCCAAGTGGAATGCTTGAGCAGAATTTAATTGACCAACAGAAAATGATGACAATGAAGGGATTTGCGGTTTGAAGAATGGGCATCCTTCGGGAAAATAATCGATTCGGTGGGTGCCTGAGTTTGCCGCCGTTAATTAGGGTTGCCATTGGGTTTCCAATGATGGTTGCTTTTGAGGGTAACCCGACTGGCTGACGATGGATTTTGGTCAACTTAATGGCACTGCGGGGGATAAGACAATGATTGTATTCGATTCGCTTTGTTGTTTTCGTCTCGGAGTGCTGGGTAGGTGATGAGGTATGGGCAATATGTGGTCGTCTTAGGATCGGCATTGAGTGGCATTTAATAAGGATGACTTTGGGATAACCACTGAAAGGAAAGACGACTCGGGAAAAGTGAAAATAAAGTAAAAAGTTTGCGGATGGAATGATGATGGTTGGAGTTTTCAGAAAAAAGGGAAAGAACCCACAAAATGTTTCCAGAAGTTGTTTTGTTAAAGTCAGCATTCTGTCAAGGGAAGAAAATAAAACATTTTTCACGATCAATTTCATTTCGAAACACTGAAACTTGGTCGTTTAATGAACTTTTGGGGACTACAAGAAATGAGGCGCTGTTGCCATCAACGATGGCTGATGTTTGGGACTTCGTTGCATTGTTGAATATGTTGCAGAAAGGATGGCACACTACAGAAAATTAATCATCTACATTTCGTTTTTTAATTACTTCTTTACTAGCCACCACCAGTGAACACGCTATATTCATACCGGCTGATCTAAATAATGGACAAAAAAATCTCGATATAGTGAACTTTGTATTTTTCATTTCTTTAAAGCTTTCAGCATGTAGAAACGCTTAATATCGCCTAAAGAAAACGATCGTATCTACGGTCAACAAACCCAAAAGACCGAGGTATAGGTGATTTAAGGAAGACTCAAAAGCCGATTTTGAGTACATCTTGGTATTCGTCACAGCAATTTAGGATCGAATGCTTACACAGTGGCCACGGAAGAAGTTATGGAGCTTCTGATTATAGGATAGGTGGCTTTCTAGCATGTAAGCCTCACTACTTCTCGAGATGCTTTTCAATTAATTGAGAAAACACTTGAATGGGCAACTAACAATTGAGTGGGATACACTTAAGTTTTGGTCCTTAAAAAGGCAAGCTATTTTAGCACTTGTTAAGTTTAGTTTTGAATCTTAAGTCCAAGTAATATTTTTATTCTGTTTACTTGATATTCCAGATGAGTTGTCTTTTTTGAAAATAAAATAATAGTTTTTCATAAATATTGGCTTAATTGCAAGGAAAATTGTAGTTTTATTCTATTTTTGATGAATTGTACAAAAAGGCAAATACATTTCGATGCAATTGGCTCCAACGAGTCAGCACTCGTTACGGTGAACAAGCACGGCTTTAATTAGTTCTCTATATCGATCGTCTGCTGTATTTCGGTTCCTATATATATATCAGAAAGAAGGCGGAGATAAACAATAGTTGACCTTCAATTGACTCGGAAGTTGATTTGAAATACGACATATTCAAAATTTAAATTTGATTGTCTGCATAAATTATGTTTCCCACTTGTATGTTGCATTTCCCACAATTTTGAAATTTAAGCACCAACATTAGACCACCATGTCGTAGTGTAAGATCTAAATTTAGTCCAATCATTTTAAGGCCTCCATTCTTCTTAACAAGAATCCTTTATTTCCGGCTGTCCGTCTGACCACAAAGTCTGATGCCTTTACGGATCTTATACTTGTACATACGTCTCCTTCATTCAAGTTCAAGTCAAAACCATCTCGATCTGTCAAACCTGTTTTACTTCCAAACATCGGTTATAAAAAGTAAAACACACTGTTCCGTTTATTTAAATCTGCATTTTCAAAACCCTAAATGTCCTGTTGTGTTTTGTACTTTGGTGACAATATTTTGTCGTCTTAAGCCCCAAGTCCCACAGAATCCATTGGATTCGTATCACGTCTAATGAAGTTGGTAAATTTTTATCTGTCGTTACGTTTGACAAGTCATTCTCACATGCGAACATCATTTATGTTGGGTGGGAATCATTTTACCCTCATGTGTCGTGAGTGAATTGGATATTAGAGTGTAATGCAATATCAGTTCTTGTAATTGGAACATATTAGACGTCGTTTCGATGCTTGCGTCTGAAATCGCCAATATTTATCAATATTAATTGCCGCCTAATACATCAATTACCGAATTAATGTTTGCCCCCACCTTGCCATCGCCTTCTGCACATATTTTCTAAATATAAGAGGCTTCTTGATATATCACATACATCATCTATAAACAGCAACATCCTTGGGGCGATTTTCTGAATTAACGGAAGCCATTATTTCCCAGAAACGTAATGACTTAAAGTCGTCCCACCACCAACCCAAACATATTAATTTCAACGTTTTCATGTACAAACAGGCGAACAATCAAAATTAATCACTCATGAGTGGGAAATAATTTCCCCAACCGCCATAATCCACACCGCTGAAGAGCGGAGCCAGGACAACAATGAGACGAGAAAAACTAGAAGCTCCTAAATGAAAAGCATTTCACTGGAAAACAATTCATTTAGTTGCGGCAACCCCGCCGCTGGCTCCGGCAACTGGATAAAACAATACGAAAAGCTTAAAACTGACAAAGATCCTCGATGAAGGATAACAAATGGCAGGAAGGCAGACAACGACTGCAAAAAGGAGTCCTGGCGAGTCAAGTGAACATTACATCGCACCACTCCCAGTCAGCCATATCTCGAGTGTTTCAGAAACAGAGCGCACCCAAGTGGGGAATGTTCTATCTTAAACTCCACAACAACAGCAACCAAGTCGAAAGGACAACACAGACGAACGTGAACAACAAAAGCAGGCGAACCGGTTGGCATGACACAAGAAATTTATTTTTCACAGGACCTTCCTCACCTCACACAGCACAGCTCACATCTCCCGAACTGAGGGCGGACTGCCCACCACCACCAACTTATCAGCTCCACAAAAAGTCGCCCTCGCAGCGAACATGTAACCAGAGAACGAATGAATCTGATGTTGTCCTGGTGGAATCCACAGTGGCGGACAATTAATGAGACACAGGCGAGGAATGAATAGTGTGAGCGAATATACATACTTAACACCTTTGGAGACAGACCTCAGCGCCGATGGCAGAGATAATGTGGCAGCAATTAATTTCAACTTTTCACGCTAAGCACTGTTGGTATGATTAATGCCTCAGGGCGCGGAGGAATGTGTGCTTTTCAGCGGCGAGTACGTGGTCTTTGCTAATGACTGATTGCCCTCTTCCGGGGTTACTTAGTAAATGTCAACTTTTTGGACATACAGCAACAATTGAAGGGTGTTAAGTGGTTACAAACAGGTACGTGCTTTAGCTAGTCGTACGTAAAGTCTACGAGGGAGAGAGTGGTAAAGGACATCAGACCTTTTTGAAATTTTTCAAACCATTTTGCCATTTAGAAGTGCTGTCGTGGATGTTTATCATTGAAATCCATATTTTTCTGCACGATGGGCTGAAGTTAGGGATGTACATTTTATTCTCTCATCATTCATTTGTGGACGTTTCCGTAAAGTACATCGACTACAGCAAAGAGAAACACATTCAGATTCCAGCCGGTAAGGCCGGTATCAACTCGTGAAAGTAAAATAGGATGCACAACACTGGTGTCATGTCAGATTATGGCGGTAACAACCAGATAAGAGCGCAATAAGCTTGACTTGAGTATAGCGAATTATATTATACTTCATCTGGTTAACATGGAGCCATTTAACCCGGTGCCTACGTATTTTACTTATAATAAGCTATAATCAAAGAGCGATAACAGCCGTTTTTACTTGGGCTGACCACCTCATCCCGAAGTACTTACGAGAATAGAATGAAATAAAGCATTAAATGGGTACACCCGTTTATAGAATAAGACAAGATCGCGCTCGGTTGCAAAAACTTACTCAATCAGATCTCTTGAGTGGTGAACAAAACCATTGCTAGACATTCGCTACTGCACACAACAATTTCTCTCAAAATAAAATTAAAATGTACAAATGTACTCGGATTCTTGACCACTATTACATTCTTTTATACAGAATATGATGCTGAAGCATTCTTACCCCTATCATCAGGCTCTCTGATTGCACATGTATCTTAATCTATCCGTGAGCTTCTTGATTTCTATAATATACCAAGTGCAAATGCAACCTTCTAACTAGTACAATAAGGAAATGCAGTTGTAGTAGTTTTACCGAAATTGTAATAGTCTTAAAGAAGAGACAAATAAAGTTCAGTTCGCTACCAGCCTTCATGCGAAATACATCACAATCTGCTTGAACACGTTCTTATAAATGACCTGCGCTTCACAAGAACTACGTTTGTGTTTGAATCGAAACAAAAAAGGAATGGTGAGAGAGAGAATCATCTAGATCATTTTGCTCAGAAGTATTTGAACGAACGAAAGATACGTTCATATAAGCGAACGAAACGATTTGAACGAACGAAACATACGTTTTGTAATTCATATCGAACGAATTTTCGAAAGTATTGACTATGATGATTGGCTTGTATTTCTGCGATTGCAATCACAAATACTTTTGAGTGAACGGGTCAAAATGAACGAATCAATCACGATTGACGCAGCTGTAAATAGCAGTTTAAATCACAATCTATCGCAGGCTGCGATTGTGATTTTTGAATCACTGGCTAAAAAATATCGCCGATACTAAATTTTTGCTCAACTCAACTGTCGATGCTATCAATGACGCTTTCAGGTACATTTTTTTAAGGATTACATGTGCATAAATTCTAAAGCCGATGCACATGCTTTCTTGGAGTACATAGCATGATTTGTACAATTAAACTTTAAATTCAGCCCAGATAGGTCGACTAATGCTTTGGCATTTTGGCTCAGGCTGAAAAAACCTTCAAATTCTGCGGGACTTCGTATTGTGCAAGAAGAGCTTTGACGTTCGAAAAACCAATGTTAACCCCCAAATGATGAGATTGATTCTCAAATGCAACTTGATCAAAAGAAACGCCGATTGAAAGCTAAAGATTGGAGGCCAGAAGTGCCTGTTATGACTTTGATATTATATCAATTAATATATGACGATAAATGAGCCCTTTCTCTATCAACCAAAATACATCCCTATATAAGACCTTGATGGTCAAGTCATGCTTTATGGCGCAGAACTATGCAGACCAATTAAAGCGGACGAGGAGATTCTTTGTTGTTTCTAGAGGAAAATTCTTCGAATTACCGTTGGTTTCATATGTACTGATGATATTTGGAGGAGAAGATTAAACGGTCACTACAACGACATCGATCTGCTCAATCGAATTTTAGTCTCTCGTTCAGATGGCTAGGTCACCTAGAGCGAATGGACATCCTTGCGCCTGCTCGGAATTTCCTCGACTAAGATATTACCACGCCCCCGGTGCTATAAGGGTGAATCAATAAGTTGAACGTGCATTGTTGAAAGCAACTAGTACAAGACCGGGCTAAATGGAGAGGCAAGTTGGCTGAGGCGCAGGTTCATTCCGAACTGCAGCGCCAGCCAAAGAAGAAGGAGTTATCCGACGATGCCTATTTCAAACCTGATGACGTGCATTGATATCACCTTAAAACACCTGATTGGCTTTAAATTGTGGTAAAAAGTGATGTAATAACTAATGCGTGTGTGTTTCACAGTTTGTGGTCGGTTTCGGCAGCGTTTCAGCATTCTCCTGGAAGTCAATTTTTCGTTCCAGGCAGCACCAGCATTCAGCTAGGCTTTCAATTTCAGGAATCAATTCTACTCAATAAAAGATGCAAATCAAGACTCATAAACATAAAACGATGGCACGTAGAACTAGTAAGTCACAGTGACTATAATTTTATGCCATAAACCAGAAGAGCCAATTTCACATTTTAGCATCTTCATTATCGAATTCACTGCCAAAGCCATCCGTCCGCTTGCCAATTACAAATCGCCCAAGTAGGACCATCACCATTTCTCGGCTTTTGTTAAGTTATCCCCTTATGCTTTTATTATCGCGACTGTTTACGAACCTCGGACTACATATTCATATTTTACTGCGAGCAATCAATACAAAGTTTGAAACTTCATAAAACCGCTAGTGCCTCGTAAAGCGTTCTCCATCGTGCTGCATTTGCGGTGAGGCACGTCACGTTGTTGACGACTCCGCCACTAGACAAGATGGAAACAAAAAAAAAAGAGTCTTAATTACCCACCGACAGGGTTGTTGTGAATTCCGCGGGGGTAATTGCATTAACCCGACGCGGGTGAACATAATTTACGACTCATTGTCATCGGCGGTGTCGGCTCATGTAATCATCTCTGGAAATCTGCTCGGATCACGATTTCCAAATCGTGCACGCGAGCACAGTCTGCTACCGGAGGCACAACCATTGCGCAACATTGAACTTATTTGCTTTCGCTCTCAACCAGCACACGTTTCGCGCTAACAGCCCCGAATGGAATGCGCCATTTCGCCTCTCCCGCCAAATGTCAACGAAACTGATAAATCCGTCATAAGCCACATATGCCCTACCGCCAAATAGGTGACATCTAGACATCAAATATCAGCCGTTACTCGGCAGCTGGGGAGGGGTTGAGTTCAACGCTGCCACCGTTGTGACTCACCGCCTCCAAAAACACCTTATTTTCATTTTCCAAATTGGGAACCATTTATACGTGAAAGTCTGGTGGAACTGAAAACATTGATTTCGCTTCGAACGGAACGAATGGGGGTGTGTCTCCCCAGCGGAAGAGTGGAATAAGTAAATCAATCAAAGTGCCGGTAAAGTGGGGGGCGGTGTAATAGAGGGAGGGAACCGCCTGTTCGATTTGTGGTGAAGCCTACTTCATCGGCAGCGAGGGGCATATGCGTGAGGTTATGATTCTGATCGATTACCGAGCTGTCGATGAAAGCAGATAACGACGGTAGTTGTAATTATGCTAAGTGGGGCCACATGGAGCCAAGTGGAACTAAGTGAAAGCATTAAACTCGGGATAAAATCGGTTGTATGCGGGTTGTGTTTCATGTCAGTAGTCATTTGCAGGAAATTCTATGCGTTGTCGAATCAGTGCCATATCTGATGGTAGAATGGACTTTTCATGGTCGAGGTGTATACTGCAACATAGATTCATTTAGAAACTGCGTCGTATACTGTTGACTAGACGTCAACACAAATTTGTTCAAGCAAAAGGTCTCAAACCTCTTCATTGTCTGATTAAACTGATAAGGTTTTTAGAAGACGATTGACTATGGTACATTGGGACAGAGGTGAATCTTGGATCAGAAAGTCGACAATCGATGCATTCTTGTCAAAATACAGCCTGATGTATGAGCCTGTCACGTATGCCTCCGTCATGGCAGTCGGTGGCAGAAATCGTATGTCAGCATTATTGGCATAAGACTGTTCGTCAAGTGAATTCGATTTTATGGATATTGAAATCGTTTTTTATTTTCAATTTAAAAATATCTGACCTGATTCACAAAAAAAAAAATCATCCAAACGATCAACATTTTGAACTCTGCACGTGTTGCTCTCATTTTTTAACAAACGCAAGAACATTAGATCTGCTTTATGGAGCCCAAAGCTGGACACTAGGCAAGACTGCAAAGCTGATTCTTGGTGCCTTCGAAAGAAAAATTCTACGTCGAATACATGGTCTCGTCTGCGAAGAAAGCGAATGGAGGAGAATACACAACCGCGAACTGTACGAACTGTACAAGGATGTGGATGTAGTCCGGAAGGCGAAAATCCGTCGACTACACTGGCTTGGTCACATCGAGTGAATGGACAACAACGCTCTAGCAAAGAGGACCTTTGAATTCTAGCCTCCTTGTTCGAAAAAGAGAGAAAGACCGAACCTCCGGTACAGAGACCAAGTCATGGCGGATGTAGGACTGCTTGGCCTTGATAACTGGAAGCAGCGTGCCCAGGACAGTCAGCGTTCGAAGGCAGCAACTGCTGTGACTCGGACCCTTCATTGGTCTTCGGCCTGATGAGTAAGTAAGTATGCAGAAAATAATGGCAGGGAGTATTGTTCTTATCCGCGCTTATTTCACAAGCGGCGATAAATATGAAGGGTAAGTTAAGCGGATATAGCATTTGCTCTTAGTGTACTTCACATGCAAATTTAAAGTTAAGCGTGTATGCTCTTGCAAAAAACGCCACTAATTAGCTGGTGGTTCCTTAAAGAGCATTCACTGTTGGTATTTGTGAATCATTTTGTTTTGTATTTGAAGCGAACTTTGTCCTTTTGAATATGTGCGTTCAAAATTAGAGTATGGAAACCGAACATACTTTTTATTTATTTACCCAAAATGTTCCCAAAAAATCATTGGAATAAAATTGTAAAAAATTCTCCAAACTTATTTTATTCAAAGACTTCTCTTTACTCTCTTAAGCTCTACCATTTCTCAAGAATGACGATTTGAAAAAATGTTACGCTCTTAATTATACTGCATGTTCTTATTTTTTTTAGAGAGAATGGCCAACTGCGAAAGTGTTTTGGTTGTTGATGCGATTGAGAAATTTCCTCTGTAACTGAAACCGTATGACTTCTTCAATAATAACCCAAATGCACACATTGAACTACGGACTGCTACCTCATGATGAATAATCTCCACCCCACGTCTATTTCCTATTTCCAGATCTGAAAAATTGCTTGACGGAAAGGCCATGAGAAATACAATATGACCAAATTGGAAAAACATAGTAAATATATCTAAACTACGCTGAAAAATAAAAAGCCTATGTGTCGAAGTTAATGGGTTTTGTTCAAGCAGTCAGTGACTCATCAATCGATCCCCGTACATGTACAATTTAGCACAGTAAGCCTGGTGTTCACAGAGTGAGGCAAATATGACCATTCATATACAACTCTAACTAAGAATCGTTCATGCAAAGTCATAATTCGTCTTACTTAAGGACAAACAATTCTATGTATATTCCACAATCTTCTGTCCACATCCTCTTTGAACTTCACATTTTGTACAAAGTTTGGAATAAATTTCACGAAAATGTGTAGTAATCTGAATCATTTTTCAGTCTATTGTGTGTCGTGTTGTATTCTATTGAGAAAACTATTCAATTACAAATCCCTTCATATGTAACCCTAATTGGCATCTCCAATCGTACAATCTCCCAGCGAAGGGCACCTGTAACATCTTTTCAACGTTATGCAAGCATAATGCTTCACATCATTCCAGAATCAGTACTTTTCCTTGTAGGATGAATACCACGAAATCCACATTTTCTACTCGTCACTTTCAAGAGAAGAATAAAAACAAGCTTGCTTTGTTCCAGAGAATTTATGCCATGCCGACTGTCCATGCGAACTAAGTCTTGCCTCACTGGACAGGAAATTCCCAGAATCCTTCACACATTCCTGAGCTATCCAGAGGACATGCATTGGACAATTATGTGATATCAGTGTAATGCCGTTCACAAAATACGAATGTTCCATACATTCTTTCAGTATCTGTCGTTGAGTTCTCGACTTTACCTACACGTTATACTATCTGGAGGGATCGTCACACGTCCAGCGGGACAAGGACAAGACACCCGATACTCGCCGTTGGACAAACTACCTGGACATGCATACTACGAAATTACAATTCCACTTTGCAATATATCACTGGACATAGAACAGAAGGAATCTGCAAAGCCTCCCTCCACGTACACTGCTTATTCACTTCGTCGTCCCTGGAAATATTCACGTCCCTTTCACGCTTGCGTTCACTTAAATTGAGTTTTTTCAGTTTTACTTACTCAGCATCCGTATGACTCGGGTCTGTGCACTGATGCCACGATTTACGTCGAAGCACCTCCTGGGAACGGCCTGCAACATTCGGCTACGCTTCAGCTTTACTCCAATCAGTACGTACAGCACGCATATGGCAGTCATTGGTCCGCCGAAGAATAGAAATCCCGACACAACGAAAACGTCCTGCGTCAAGTCGTTCTTCACCTAAGGGGGTAAATGTGAAATAGAGAGGGAGAGAAGGAAAAAAATGCAAAGTGAACAAAGAGCAATTAAAATCCAATTAATTATAGCAGTCCCCTGGACTTGAAGTTCATAGTTTCAATTTCAAGTTCAGTCATTGTTTTGTGCGCGGGTCATCACCGTTAACAGCATGCAAACCCCTCCCGCTTGCGAAAGTTATCCTACTCACCGAACAGATCTTGTTGCCGTCCTGCTTCATAACAGAAAATTGCATCGCTTGTGGTAATGCCAGGAGAAAGGCAGTCAGCCAAATTGCCATGATGAACTTTATCGCCCGGGATAATTTCGACATGGTGTGCTGTCTGCGAACGGATAACGAAATCGAAAAGAAGAAGACGATGAAGAAAGAACTACGCTAGTCACAGCACAGAGCGCCACCGCAGCAACAGTGACCGGGGATTGCCTATCGCATATCGCCCCGTCACCATTGTGAGGGTGGCTCGCGCCAGATTGATTGCCATCGAATGAACCACCACCACCGATAAGGGCTAGCCGTCGGCTAAATGACAAGGAGGTCCTTGCCACCGTATATGGAGGTTCATCGAAGCCAAATTAAAGACCACTCCCACTCGTACTCACCTAAACGGATGACAGATCGCAATATATCGCTCCACGGTGAATGCGGTTATCGTCAGGACCGTCGCATTGGCTGCAGTCTCCGACAGGATGCCGCCAATGATGCAGACGACATCTGTGAAGGGATACGAAGTCGGGTACCACATGTTATACAGCTCACTGGGCATACCTAGAGGAGAGAAGAAACGAAAAATGAAAAACTTGCAATTTAATAGCCTGTCAGAAAGTTATGCTCGTCAGTCAGGTGGGGCTGGACCCCCGCGATTGCTTTTAATTAAACTTCCTGTGCGGAGGAGTGAGGATTTGATTGGTGTTGTGCTTGTTCGAGTATTTTTAGACATCTCGCTGGCGTTCGATTTCAAGATTCAAAGCCACCGAGCTTCGGCGTCTGCTTGAGTGGGTCAAGTAATGGAGAAAGTTGTTACTTTCCAGGGCGAGAAATCGATCCAGACAGGAGGAGCCGTATGAATTTCACAGAAGCACCAGCTTATGCTGTTCATGAATAATATCCGAGATGTTTTTGCTGAATCCTTTTGAATTTACATTTGCAATTTCGATGGAGCATGACTGAACATCTTTTGGGGCACAGGCTGTTGTCGGATTTCACGGTTCGAGTGCACTCGAACGGCTCTGAGGAGTCATGCTCAATTGGAAATTCAAAAGTCGATGCTACAAGCAATTACTCTTCAGAAACGTGCCCACAAAATGTATGCGTAAATGCAAGTGGTCACGGAGGACGTGCTGGTTGAGAAATTCAAGAAGCCATTGTCTGTTGAATGAGGCTCACGTCAATTCATTTATGAGGGTTTTGCTACGATTGATATTAATTAAAACGAGTAAAATGCTCAGTTGTCTGGAAGTGGTGGAGAAGAGTTTAAAGTAAATCCGATTAAAGAGGAGTGGTACATTTCATGGGCTGTGGCATTGTGCGGAAGTGTTCTCAGTTTGTTGGCCAGAATGCATACAGACATGCTTCCAGGCAGAAGATATGTGACTAGGACTTTTGTCTGCAATGGACGTCGTTGTCATATTCATCCTGTTTCCGACTAATAATAGCTACTCCGCAAAATTGTACATACATCTGAAGTTTCAGCACATCAGTGTTATGAATTTTTGATGCATAACATTTAGATCAAATTACCCCAATAAACGAATATGCAGATTCCCTCGGAACAAGGGATTCTTTGTTTCCCTTTGCAACACCTCCCAACTGCCGCCGTCCATTCCAAAGGGGAGTGTTTGCAACGTACGCCATGACGCGGCTCATAAAAACGCCATCACGAAGCATTCGAGTGTCATAAAAAAAGTGAGCTGAACAAAAGCGTACCCGTTACATGTGTTCCCATGACATGCCATGCGATGCTTGACAGGTGTGACAAGAACTTTAGATTTCAAGCGCCAGTAAATCCATCAAGCCGCCGCCCCGGGGGCAACAGAATATTGAAATCAGCGTTTCCACATGACCTCGCTGACATTTCCAATTGAATTTGAAATTCAAAAAAATAAAGTTAATATTGCAACTACTCGCGCCGGCAGTTTTTCGATTTCAATTGCCAATCGAATTTGTGTCGCCCAGTTTGCATTTCATTTCGCCAAAAATGCATCAGTGCCACCGTCATTCACACATTCCCATGCAGACACATCCCTGTAGGCTGTCACGCCCCACAGGGATGGCATGTGCGTCTAATGTCAATCGCCCACACCCACTCCATCTGTTGTGCGATGACCGCCCCCGAAAGCATAAAGGTCAAATAGAAAACCATAATCGTAATAATAATCCTCTGAGCGATAATAATAAAAGCACTAATTTTGCAGAGGGACAGCGGCGAGGGCGACAAGTGCAGAGGACAAGCATAACAAAGGCATGTTGCTGTCATTGAATTAATATTAAATAAAAAAAAAAGAAGAAACACAAACATATTTTGAATGTGGACTCGGCGGTGGTACTGTTTGGAATATATCGAGAGCAAGGTCGTGGAGCAGGCGGCTACGTACAATTTATGATCGTCTGTGGCTAGAAGCCAAATATCGGGCGCCACCGCATGAATTCGGGCAGGTGGTTCCATTAGGATATGTTAAGGCGGTTTTATGTGGTTGCGTGGCTAATGTCCGTCTGTGGTATGAAAAACATGATTTTCGGCCGGAGTTTTAAGAGACATTTATATTCTGAATCTGATTGATGTGGATTGTTCGGCAAACATTTATTGTCAATGACTTTAGAGAAGCTTATGATGTCTTTCGCAGTGGATGAGGGTCAACGACTTACGGAACTCGAATGGGGAAGTCTATTGACATTTCCTAGTCTAGTCTGGAGCCCAGACAAAAGGGGCGAGTTTTTGTGTGTTGGAAACAGGCACAAGGACAATGTGAATATTGGTGGAATAAACTTTGATTAAGGGACTGATAGAATTTTAATTTGCATGAAAATATTTGGGCTGTTGTCATGAATTAGGAATAATCACGGTTCAAGGGTACAAAGGACACTTAATCTGCAATGATAGCGAGCCTTAGGGTATAGGTCGTTTAAGATAATTTCTAGTACCTACGCATTTAAATTGAGACGAGCAGAATTTAAGGGAACTGTTATGAAATTAATGAAAGCTTTCACAAAACATGCGGTGCCTGGCATTTTCTATTTTGAACATATGGTAGTATTCTTAAAGTGTATAACATGAGCAAGAAATTCTTGCCAGTAAGGTGGAAAATATAAAACAGTGGTTGCCAGGACATACTGGCATCTAAGGTAACCAGGAAGCAAACAGTTTCGCGTAGAAGGGCTCAAAGAATGCTTGGTACTCTTACACGATGCTCAGCTTCGTAAAAAAAACCAACAAGACTAAGCCCTGGTCAGAACGAGAACTAGCTGGATTGGATTAACTGTGACATAGGTTCACTTGCAATACGACTTCTTCTGCAGCAGCTGCATTGATGAGAAAGAAACAGAGTCTATGCAACATCTGCTCTGGACATGCTCATTCTTCCTGGAACTTTACCAAAGCGGTATTGAACTGAAAAAACTTAATAAGATTTATACAGTATTCTGGCTTTTAGACTCACATTGGGTCTCACGGTGATTAACATTTCCTATAATGGGTAAAAAGTACCCAACAGGTTCGTCTAAGTGTCAAGTCTAAAGTCCATAATAGCATCCAATTACCTACCCACCTGAGGTTTTGGCTCAGCTGATATATTCGATAAAAAAATGGTGGCAAACACGATGTTAATATTTCAACTATTTTGAATGTATAAAGATCAAGGACATCGTTACACTTTAGGGAATGATTTCAAGTCGACCTAGAATAAGTTGTTCAAATTCAATTAAGAACTTTCAGGCAACAATTCTGTTTAGAACGCCTTAAGGAGAAAGATTTTGCGAGATTATGTCAAAAATATACAGCTCCGACCTGCTATTTTAAAGCAGCCAACTGACTTACACGGATATTTGCTGCATGACTTTCATTTGGTCAACGTTCACCTAAGGACGTCCGTGTGGACTTCAAGAATGACTTACAGGGTCTAACAAAGCAATGAAGATAAGATACAACATGTTGGTTGGTTTCCTCTTCGCTGCAAAATCTGCTGATGGCATTATAGGACAGTGATATTTTGACGAGGCGTGTCTTCCAAAGGCGCAATACCGACTAAAATGCCCATGAGCAATTGAAGTATTATATAAATGCCATTTTTGGAACAAAATATCATTTAAGTAACTTGGAAAATAGGTAAGAAAAAGAATTTTTGTTAACTGTCAGAAAGTCCATCACAATCATCTGTGAAGTCGGACATCCCTCTAGTCGGGGTGGTCTGGACTAATCAGATTTTGTAGTAAAGAGCAAGTACATCTGCTTCCCAATTTTCTGGAAAGTCTCAGCGTCTGGACACCTATATATTGTGGATGCTAAGGTACTCTACTATGTCTTTAAGAGGTAGGCAGTTTTTTTTTTCGGGAAGCTTTCGTATTGAATGTGCTCAATATGACTTAAAGAACTTTTACAAACCAAAACTTTATCCCCTCTGTTTATCGTTCCTGATATGTGCTACTCTAGGTGCAACCCTTGCGATTTAGATGACAGCACAATCGATATTAACGAGCGTAGCAAAGATGAGTTTGGTGTGTTCAACAGATGTAGAAGTCTCTGATACCGTATCTCTGTGTCTTTCTGATTACACTGTCTTGATAAGACCGATCTGTTGAAAGATCGAAAGCCGACGGCAGCATTTCAAGGCTGTTGGTCACTAGCATCCAGGCATTCTGTGTGGATTTAAGAATATTCTTAAAGAAATGTTTTGAGTGACCGTCTATGCCGAGTACATAGTAAGAGGAGTGACCTGTGCGCTAACCCTTAAAAGTGAGAGAGCAGTTTGGTTTCCTTTTAATTTATCTCCAGGATCTTATTTTCTACAAAGAGGCACACATTTTTCACTGGCAACTCACTTATTATATTTATAAGAACTTTTCCAATAGAGACTTGACAACTTTGAATTTAATTTTTGAACGCACTCCTTCACTAAACATTAAACTGTCACTGTAAATTTATTTAGTAATCTCAACTATTCATCACGGTAAAATACACGAACCAGCGAACTCCGAAATTCGGAGTACTACCGCATTTTAACCGCAACATTCAGAGCGGTAATTCCAACTCTCGGTTGCCTCAATGGGCTCGTCAGTAAGCAAAATATGTATTATATGTCGGATGAAAATCCCTACGTGCTTCATGCATCACCACTTCATCCACAAAAAATAACTGATTGATGTGGTTTGCACGCCGTGCGGTATTTTTTCGTCGACAGTAACGATCTTTAAGTTATTTTGAATGGTCAGCGTTATCGCGCCAAGATTAACGTTTATTTTAGGTCCGCATTGGAATGTATGGACTTGGACGACGTGCGTCTTCAACAGGATATGCAACGAAGCAGACGTTACAATGGATTTTTTGAAGAGTGTGTTTATATAACAAAACAAGTTCTTATTGGAAGCCTTATCGAAAATTGCTTCACGGCTCAAAGTAAAATGCCTATTCTTTAATCATTGTCGTCAATCGGGATTATCAGTGCTATTCATAACTAAATGTGTTGCTGTTTTGAGAATCAATTTTAAGAACTCCTTCTCAAGGCTGATGATCACATCTCAGTGCTTCTGAAACAAATTATCAACTTTAATAAACCATCTGTTCACAGCTCTTGGAAAAATCGTTCACATCCCTTTTGTCGACGAATGCATCTTTAACCGACGTTACTTCTTAATCTTATTCCTTTTCGATTCTTGCCGTTTGCCACGAACAAATTTCAAAGAATCTTTCCAAAGAAATCGCATAACAATCACATTCGGAGAAGTGGTAGGCTGTGTTCTGAATAGGGGCATTACAACGATTGTACGCGAACTTGGCTTTGTTCGTCAATTCAACTCGAAAGGGAGTAGGTACATTATTTACAGACGTGTGACGATGATGAATGAAAAAGGGACTTATGTCGTGCGAGCTCCCTTTACGTCTGCAGAACAAAGGCAGTGGAGGGCTCACGCGCATTAAAGTCAATTACACTGTCAGACGTTGAAGGAATGCGCCCCGAAAGGGATGAAGGCACTTCTAAAGTACACTCATGCTGAATGCGACACGAAATCTAATTGAAAGTCATCCAAACCAATTCCAGACAATAACCCTTTCAGGCACCCTCACACAGCCCGTATTCCACTCATATCAGAATGATAAATACGCCCGACCATATAAGTACATCTCAAGGATGCAAATTTATTTCTTTCATATCGCATAAGCCCCCACGAAGAACTTACCATAAAGCTGCCAGCACAGCACAGCACAGCACAGCACAGCCAGAACCCTTTCGTGAATTGAAAATTCAAAAATGTTCAGTGATAAAACCCTTAACCCGTCCTCGGGCGGGGACCAGATTAAGGTGGCTTTACTAATTTAACACCACACGCCCCTGCACGCACACGACAAGCGAAAAGAGTGTTCAGTTGTTCGGCTTACGCTCACCAGCGGCACAAAAGCCCTTCAATTTGAATACACGCGTCGCATCGATATCCGACCCAAATATGACTACTTGTTGGGGCTGTGCAACCCCTATATCACTATTAAAGTGCGATAAAGTGAGTGGGTTCCCAAGCACCATCGCTGTCGCGCTCAATCATCGATGAATTAAACTGGATTTCGAGGTGAATCCTCATTTTGAATCTTCAATGATCCGAGAATGCGAGAATGCGACAGCCTTTCGCTGGCGGGTAATTTGATTTGTCATGCGGATCATTTTGCCGGCTTCCGGCCTAGGCGAGTCCTTTGCATGTTTAAGACTTGGCGGAAACTTTTCTAATTCAGTCACAGTTGATTTTGCAGGCTTTCCTTTTGTCTCAGGGAAGGAGGATTGGGTGGGGGCACAGAGAAAAGGAACCGGAACTGAAGAGACAAGGCATTCTTTGCACACGAAAGGACGAGTGAAAAGAAATGTGAAGCCTTAACAATTTTGTCGTGTGATTGAGAGCCGTTGCGAAGAGAATTCCGAGAACGTTTAATCAGAGGCAGTGGGTGTGTGCAGACGTGTAACGAGGGTGTCACGATGTGCAATGGAATTCGAACTACATGTTGTAAAACAGGGACGTCTGCAATCCTTGGTGGCAGTCTCCTTTGTGGGAGTTGAACTAGGACGTGTAATGAGGAAGAACTTTTTATTGTTCTATGTGTGCAATGCAGGGGCAAGTTACTCGCAAGTTATCTGGTGAACTTATTCAATACCGTGACTTTTGTCCTTTGATTCTCAATCTCAAAGGAAATTTTGGTCTGCCAAGAGCAACATTAACGTATATCGTATCTTTTGATCGATCCACAAGAAAGGAGACCCCTCCAACTGCGCCAACTATCGATTGATACGTCTTCCAAACATCGCCTATAAAATTCACTCTGCCGTTTTGTGTGAACGCCTAAAACCATTCGTCAATAACCTAATAGGCCCGAGAAGACCGGAGAAGTCGACCATCGATCAAATTTTCACATTCCGGCAGATCCTGGAAAAGAATCAAGACATGCAGATCGACCGCACCGCCTATTTGTAGATTGTAAGGCCGCATATGGCAGCGTGCATATAAATGAGCTATACAATGCCATGTCAAGTTTTGACATTCCTGCCAAACTCGTCAGGTTATGCAGGATGACGATGGATAACTCCGGTTGCTCCATCAAGGTCTGTTACGAACTTATCGAAACATTCAATGTCAAAAACGGTTTTAACCAAGGCGACGCGCCGTGTTTTCAACATTGTACTTGAGAAGGTCGTGCAAAACTCACACGCCAACACCAGAGGCACGATCTTTCAAAAATTAGTGCAATTTCCAGCATACGTGGACGACATTGACGTGATTGTTCGAACACAGCGAGCCGTCAATAAAGCGTTTGCCAACATTGAGCCAAAAATGGATCTGGCGGGCAAAACGGAGTACATCTTGCTGTCATCAAGAAAGGACACGCAACATCGACGACTCGGTCGGACTTCATCTACCTTGGCTCCCAAGTTAATATTACGAACAACATCAGATTAACTCTTTTTAACCTATGTTTGTATGGGCTCAAGAGGCAATTCAGTAGTAGAGTCGTCTCTAGAAGGATGTCGTGGAAGCCTTGACTATCTAAAGAGCGGATGAAGAAGCCCTTGGTGTTTTTCAGAGAAAAGTTCTGCCAGTGATTGTACCCCTGGTCCAGTTACTATTTGCTGTTGGGCTCAAGCGGCACTATGACGGCACATAATGTTGTCGAACAATGGTTAAAGCGTGCTGACAATTTCGCTGGCAGTCCTACTAACCTAACATTGCGTCACCTACGTGGGCAGATACAACTGGAGCCGAGTTACCTAAAAGCCGTCACGTTGTCGTCTGATATATATCGTAGCGATTTTTAGTTTTCAGGGCATTTCAACACAATTTATTTCTTGTAGTATAGCTTAACTTGTGCTGGTTTTTTCTTCAAAATATGAACGTTTATTAAGAAAAACACGTACAAAGGCATTATTCAAGGTATTGTCCATCTGAAGCTAAGACTTTTTCAATGACAACTTTTAACAATGACAGTTGCTTTCCATGATCCAATGGAATAATACAAATTACGCCATCTTTTAGCAATATATTGAACAAAAACTTAATATATTAAGCGGTCCATATAGTTTTGTAAAAATCTAGTTCTCTATAAGTTTTGTGAGAATTGTATATTTGTTCAGAAGAGGTAAGAAGAAGTATCGTATTTAATAAAGTGAAGACATATCAAATGGCAACGAGGTAGTTTGATATTCGGATCTTGGTTTAAAAATGAGAATCGAAAGAACGGATAACTTCCTTTCGGCAGCTAGGCACGTAGTGATCCACTCATTATATCAGTTACAGAGCCACATCCTTCCGATCCAGGTCATCGAAGCCACTACAGTCGTCATTATTTTATCTCTCCTCCTAGTTCCATAGCGTAATGTTCTGTCAGTACACTTATTTACAGTTCAAATTTAACGTCGCCATGCTGTGAATTTATGTTTTAAATTAATAAATTCATTAAGCCTGCTCGATGCGACTTGTTTTGATTATGCATGAAAATTATCGAAACTGAGATTGAAACTATGAAGCGCATGTATTTGCGGCAACAATAAAATATTAATGACTCTCGTGCCGGCCTGTGCGGAATATTTAAGCCAAATTAAAATGGTTTCATCCTGCGGCACGTACTCTGTTTCAAAATTGCGTGGCTGACTGAAGTATCATATAGATTATCTTAATGAACTTTAATATACTCGCACTTGAACATGCCAACACTTCCGCCGTTGTGATGTGTCCAATTTTGACAGTTGTTTGCTTATCGCTGCCGGATTCATGATGTGAGGGTTATTTCTAGATAATCTTATCATTTTTTATCAGACATGTTGTTTTTTCGAACGTGAACGAAACTGCATTGGGGCAAGTAAATTCGTTGGTTTGAAAGGGGTTACAGCTTCCCATAGCACATCGACTGCAAGTACCAGCAATCAGAAGATTTGACCATCCATTCATTAACCAAGTAAGGTAAGTATGCAAATATCGATTTCATCTGCCATACAATCGATTCTGTCTGAATTTTGACCCAAAATTTTCCATCCGCGCACGGCGGATATTCGTTTATGGTGATTATATGAAAGCTCATATTGGCCAAGTCGTAAAATTGTCGTTTCCAAACTTGTCCGACTGGTCAGCTTCAAATTTTATTGCCGCTAGCACACTTTCAGGCATTGTCTCAAGAAGACACTAGACCTTGAGATCTAATTTTTACTGTTTAATAATGGCTATCGGTGAGATGTGCATGTGTGGGATAAATAGATTGTCAGATCACTAGAGATTCTCTCCGATCTTAACGGTTTCGAGATCGCTGGTCTTGGATTGGCAATCAACGCGGAGAAGCGTTTATGTGGCAAAATTGTATTCAATTCAATTTACGACTGGATCGAGTTACGAACTGGATTGAGTGATCTTCTTGTCTGAAGCGTTTATAGTCTAGGGCTACTACAATCTGGGGAATTTTGTCTTCCATGAAATAAAACACGTAAACGACGTTAATTTTGAACAAATGTGAACCAATGATTCTAGCAACAAACACATAAAAAACAACACATGCTGCGTTTCTGCTTAATTCTAAATAGCCCATCATAGTTGAATGGATGAGACGCGTGTAATTTAACACTAGTGCCCCAAATATGGTCGGTATTGTGGGAATCATAATCACAATCTTTCGAACTAGCAGACACTACGTCAGCAACACTCAACGAACACCTGTCTGCCGAACACGAAAATAATGTAGATGCAGCGTATATAATTTATGTTAGATTAAAATTGTAAAGTAGGCAAAATATTGAACAAACGGAGTGCGATAAAAGTTAACCTAAAAGTTGGTGTTTAAAATATTAACTTATAATAATAATAATAATATAATTTGAATGGCGCTACATCCCGTAGACCGTCAGGACTTCTCAAACCAACCACTATTGGTGATGAAACCTTCTGACATTGGCCCTTTGGGTTCCTACGAGGAAATTAGTCAACGTTCTGAATGATCGCACATCCATCCCATTTGTCGAATGTGTTGTATTGAACCTATTACCGATTTGGTTAGTGGTGCGATGGTTCTCTCTTATTACTTATGATTTGGAAACCGCTGAGTCTGTGTCTTCTGATCACTTCAACGTGGATGTTTTGCGTACCACTTTCGGTATGGATGTCTACAACCACGATTACGGTATCGTGCTCTGGACAGTGGTCAAGCTTTTCCATGGAGTATTCAGCATCGTCGGTAGATAGATGAGCAGTGAGGGTTTTGCCAGACGATCACTAATGGATTTGAAGTCGGATGTTGTTGTTTGATCCGCGGATTGTAGTCTATTGTATCTTTTATATGTAGCATTCCATATTCGTGTGGTGTTGGTGAAAAACGAGTCTCAAAATTTCACTGTGCGTCCGAAAGCCGGCTTAAGGCTAAACTGATGTGTATTCCCGAAGCTACATGTATTGCGGGTGAATTCAAGAGGAGGAGGAATGCAGTTGGCTTGCTCATTTGAGCATCGTTTGTTATATGCATATGGTATATACAACTTACAAACTACCTTAAAACTACCCTACAATATGTAAGTCTGCCATAGGTTGCGGTTTCTAGATTTCCATCTAATGCACCGCAAGACAGAGACCGACTACGCCCGATAAGGGGACACGCACTACCCGTTCTACCCCGGGTCTAAAGGGTTCGACGCTGGAGTTCCTTCGCTCCCCAGCCACCAGAACTTACGATGCTGCAATGCAACAACTCGCACATTCCGACTCGAGACCGTACTGAATCGGAGGAGGCCCTCCTCAGCTCGTTGTGCAACGGAACGGACGTGGTTGAGTTGTTCATCCACAGTTGACCTGGCTATGTAAAGAGGAGCGATACCGCATTCTTGTCTTGTATCAGACCGCGCTTGTCAAAATGGAGAAATGCTTCTGGAGGGACGAAACCACTGTGACGTACCTTTTCGTGGTTCTGTGGGTTGGGGTAGTAAGCCCCGGAGATCAAGTTATTGACCGAGTTCATTTTTCTTTGTTCATTTGGAAGTGTGTTGAACAAACAGGCTACCACATTCACCATTCTTCCTTTCTCAGGCACAAGTTCCGAACTTAGGGAATATTTGCTTTGAGGTTGTCGCAATGCCTCTGCATTTTCGGTGCCTTTTCCAAAGTCTTGAACTATAAGACTGTGTCAAGAAGACTACTTCTGCTGTACTACTACCACCTGTTATCTGCTGGCTTTGACCATCAGTCGTTAACCATCCTGAGTCCAAATACCATGGATGAGTCTTAAAAATCATCACCTCCCTGCTTTAGCATTATCATCGCCTCACTGACTCTCTGCCTACATCTGAAAACAATTAAAATATTTCTACAATCCATATTCACTCACCCGACAGAAGTAGTATTAGATCCGATACGGCTAAGTTGAATAAATAAAAGTTCGTCGCTGTATGCATGAACTTATTCCTATTAATCACAATGCAAGTAATCAGATTGCCCAGAATGCCGGCCACAAAGATCAGCACATAGCAGACGGTGATTCCTGAAAGCAGGGCGATTGAGTCGCGCTGACCATCATCGTTGTTCTCGGGATCAGGTAGATATGGCAGCAGTCCGGTGAAATTTCTCATTGAGATATTTAGCAGTTGACTGACGTTGTTGTGGAACCATTCACTTTTGAATAACTCCTCTCGAGGTGTATCGTCGTCAGCGAACATCTCGAGGAACATGGCTGTTTGATTGCTTATCACCATGACGGCGTTGTCGGTTTTAAATGTCTTCCGGTTGTATGTTTGTTTATTAGCTTGGGGGGATTCCCCAGTTCACTGGGTTTCTTCGTTGTTTCGCTTCGGGTCTCTATATTTAGCCTTTGTTGGCTTAGTATTCTATGCGATGGGAAATGTCTTGCTGGATGGCTGATGTTTGCACACCGAAGGTGTGGGTGATGCTGATAGCGGTGGCCATGTTTGAAGAGTTCTATGGACCGACTAATCTAGCTGAAAGAGAAGAGAAGAGAGAAGTTAGATAATTGTTTAATTTGTTTAGTTCACATCAGGTGTGAAAAGCAATGGGTCACTGTTTTGTGTTAGAATGTAGAATGTGAGCACACATTTTGCTTTCATTTTAATCTGTTGATACGTTTAGAAAAGGTGTTTACACTAAAAATCGCTCGAAGGAACCAACAATGTGTTTAATTTGATCTAAACCATTTGCGGAACTGTAATGTTTTTGAACGCAATGGATTCAAACCAAAAAGCAACGATAAATGTGGGCGAAGGAAGATAAGAAAAAGACAACAGCTACCCTTCAAGAAGAGATGGGTATCTTGAATTAAAATACACCGACCACCATGAGACGTTTCGTGGCAAAAAAAGGGATAAGCTTAGGTTAGGTTAAAAATAAGCAGAAAACCATTTTCTCCCGACCAATTCCTTGTGGAGTATTGCCTGGAAATATGAAGAAGGGAAACTATTTGCTTTTAGTTAACTTTCTTTTGTTTAGGAGTTCGCTGGTAGGGGTTGGTAACGATTACATCTAGGTGGTCATTTCTTATTTGCTTTCTAGAAACGTTAGACTAGAACTAGAACTAGAACAATAGGAGAATTGAGACGCTGTTTTATAAACAAAAAGCGATAACAAACATTATGAAACGAAACTATTCTGTAAGGCTATTCCAGTCGCAGTTAAAGGCTTTTTGACCATAGGCCAGATGGCCTGTGGCGTGCGGCCCAAACCTCCACGTCGTAGGTTCGATCCCTGGTCAGCCCAGCTCTTTCGAGTCACAGACAATGCTTAAGAAGTAGTTTTGTCTAGAAAACGCTTCTCAAACTTGGCACTTCGGATTCGGCATAAGACTGTGGGTCCCTTCCACTCGTGAGAGAACAACAAATAGGCTTAGTATGAATGGTTGCTGAGAAACTAGGCCCTGGCCTCTGCGGGCTGTAGCGCCACCCGTATTATATTATAAATAGTATGTCCTTTTGACAGTAGTGCACCTGCTGTTAGACTTCAATGTAATTGGAAACGACCCAACCCCAGAAAGAATTCAATGAACTTTCACCTAGGATTTCTGCTAGAACAAAATCATTTTCCGAATAAACAACTCCACATCAGAGTAGAAAAAATAAAACTTCAACTCGTGAAAGAACCCATCCCATCAATTTCCTTAAGACTTGTTCTGGAGGATTGATTAAACATGATGCAAATGAATTAAGAAAGAAAAACGAAAAAGAAACATATTGAATCATTTATTTAAGTTTAAAGGTGTAAGGATCCCAAAAATTTAGTGCTGGAAGAAAATAATGAACATGACAAAAGGGATTACAAGGACAAAAGGAATCCCGACTACGGGTTAAATGACCATATATCGTTGGGCTAATTTCAATTCTAAAAACTTAAAACTGAACTGATCCTATCATTATTTTATAAACGATCATTAGCTTCCACGTCTTGGTGAAGCTTGGGGTTTCTCACCGAATTATGATTATGATATCTAAATTTAACTCTGCTGGAATTTCTGAAACGAAGTAGTAAAAACTTTATAGACTTTATACTGCTCGTTGACCAGGCCGCATTCAGAATACTCGTCCGTTATTTGGAATTCTCCATAAAGAATTCAAAGACTTGGATTCGAAAGAGCTCAAAATAATTTTACTACGTAAGCCATCCGTAAAATAAAGCTGTTTCACGTACAGAAACTTAAGAGATAATTGGCTTAGAAATCCCTAGTTTTAGGTGGAAGGCATGCTATGTCGTTTTTATTCGCGACATAATAAATTACAATATAAATTCACCAGAATTAATTTTGCCTTTAAAAATATATATGCTTCCCAAAGATCACTTCGGTAGAAGGCATATAACACGTATGGTTGCAATGAACCTATTACTAGTTGCATAATAACTTTGAATGAACTTTTCTTTGAAATTGTTCTTAGTTTATGTCGATTGGAGTTTAAAAGTTGTGTTTTTTTTCATTAAAGTAATCTATGAGATCAAGATCGCTAAATGGTCCTTAGTCGCGCAACAAACAACTCTTGTGCAAAGCCATGCTAAGTGCCTACGCTAAGAAAGAAACGTAATGTTTTGTGTGTGCCCTGTGATGGAAGAAAATATCAATAGTTGTGCGGTTTTGCAGCCCTATCTAGGCATAAATTTCAATTTGCATGTAAGATACACTAACAATCATTTCAATATCAGTTCTTCTTCTTAGTGTGGCGCTACAGTCCGGGTTGGACCTGGACCACAACCAACAAGCCCCTCCAAATAGTGTGATCTCTGGCTAGATGTCTCCAGTTTCCAACTTAAGCGCGGGCATCCTCTGTTGCCTTGCCCCACAAGTTCGGATTCGAAGATTCTTCGGAGCTATGGTTTTCATCCGCTCTACATAACCTAGCCACCTTAGGCATTGGATGCGTAGATGTCGATGTGAAGGCCGCACAGTTCGTGGTTGAATCTTCTCCTCCAGAACTCGTCAACACAAACAATACCAAAGATCGCACACAGAATTTTTCTCTCAAAGAGACCAAAGACTTCTTCCTTATCCCACTAAGTTCTTCTTCTTCTTTGATTGATGCTACAGTCCGCAGTATACCTGAGCCTGCACCAACATGCCTCTCCAGCCAGGACGATCTTTCGCCAGCTGCCTCCAGCTGCGCTCACCAAGTTGGTTGAAGTCCTTTTCCACTTGTGTGCGCCATCTAGTGCGAAGACGTCCTCTGTTGTTATGTCTCAATGGCTCAGTGTCGAAGACTCTTGGGGCCGGGGCTGTGGTGTCCATCCGCTCTACATGACCTAGCCATCTTAAGCGTTGGATCCAAAGACGCTTAACTAGCTGCATGCCGCTGCACAGCCCGTACATTCCGTCGTTGAACCTTCTTCTCCAAACGCTATCAAGGCAAACAATACCAAAGATCGTACGCAGAACTTTTCTCTCAAAACATCCCACTAAGTTACCGCTCATATTTAATGTCGTCTGTGAAGTTGACTGGAATAAAAACAATACTTCCAAACATTATTTTCGGTATGATATCGATGACTCACTGTGAAACCTCAAACAATTAATCCCAGACTTCATTCATTTGACACATAAAAACAATACAATGGCATTTAGCAACAGGATTGAAAGGAGTTGTATGTATATGTCGATTGTCTCCACGAAATGTACACGTTTAGTATGCGTCTTTGTCCGTATTCCCATTCCTCAGCATTGGGACTTGATCTGCCGGCACTAAACATGTAAAGGATTTCTTATAACCCGGCTTCACCCCTTACCTGAATTTCTGAAACAAGACATATTTCATTAGTAGCGTGTCTTCTGTTAAGGAGCCGATGATCGTGTTTTTTGTGCTCATACAGCTTATCCCTTCATTGGACTTGCAAGAAAACTCTCCTAATATTCTAATAAATCAAGAAATGCTGCAGTACCTCAGAGCTGTGGCAGGAATATTTTCTCCCAAATTTGTCCAATGAACACGACTAGCATGTGCTCGTTCCCATCTCTAATAACAATACGTCCCTCAGGCAATATTTTAAGGTGCAAAGTTTCTTGGGTCTGAATTTGGGTTTCTTTTGTTTGCTTTGAGAGCTTGTAATGATCAATTTGTATTATCCCCTCAAGTTTTATTCATCAAATGTAATGGGAAAGCTAGTGGAGATTAAAATGACACCTCTTGTTAATCAAATAAGTCATCTCTTGTTGGAAGACTCTATAGAATGCCCCTCCCAATGGGCGATTAGAATAAATTGAAATCCGCACATTTTCTTCTGACCCCAAGAACATATTCAAATAAAGGAATATACATTTCAGATCATGAAAGGGGATTGAACTCATGACATTAGTTTAAACGAAATCAATCCATCCAAACTGTGCTGTCCCTCATTTCGGGGCTTGCTTTAAATAAATCATTGCTTCTTTTATGGATGATGTCAAATACGATTTCCATTTGCGGACCCTATCACAAGGATGGTCAATTGGACGACTCCCCACCGAGATATCCCAGAGCAGTGATTAAGCTTAAACACAAATCGATAGGTGAAGTGAAGGGAGTTGGAATAAGACAAGAACATGATACCAACTCTGTCGGATCCCACATGACGACCTGAAGTTGATACTGATTAGTAGAGCATGGTTCATGGTTCACTCTAGCAGTACAGATTCGCTTCTGACTCTGACTCTGACTATGACTCTGACATTGAAATGACAAACGCAAACAGAAAAATCGTACTGCAGACACTGTGTGCCCAACACAGGTGTTCACTGGCAACGGAGACATCCGTTCGACGGGTCCCAGTCCTTGATGTCATTTCCTAAAAATTCAATTTCCTTCGGGAGATGTATGACATTTGGGATCCGTAATCTTGGCCATTCACAGAATTCCTGTCAAAGATTTACGTGCGGAAAAGAAATGTTTCTTTAATTTGTCTCATCCATCTGAGATAAGGTGGTAGTCACTCTTGCGGGTGGGGTTTTGTTGAAGATAATCATTGTTTATGCTGGTTTCCGTGATTACCATTTTCTTCAATTGCAGACAGGGCTCGGGAGGAAGGATTTCAATTATTCAAAGTAATTCTGTCAAGGCAAATAACAAGAAGCATTGTGCTTGAAATTGTTTGTGTGGGTAGTTATTGTGGTTCCTGTCATTTTTTTGCAAATGTCTGTACATCCTGTCAATTGCCATTCATTGTCTTGTGCCGCTAGAAAACGTGGGATAAGTTTCGCAAAAACCAACAGCTTCCCACGTGACTGACGAGAGGTGGTGAAGCAAATTAAGGAGGGTTTCATTCCTCCCCCACCGGATATTAAATTCGAGACGTGGTGAGGAGCATCCGACGCAGTTGGCACCCTACTACGTGATTCGTATGAGGGTCTGTGAATGTAATGCCAGATTTGGTGTTGCATCAGACGTCTCTGTCATCAAATATAAATCAGGTTAACAGATGACGGCAGGAAGTCTCTTGCATTCATCCTAATTTTGAACGATTTAGTTTCGTTCTTCGGGGTAGAGATTTTGCATATCTATCAAGACTTCCCACCGATTCCATCGTCTCCTTGCACTCATTCCTTGTCAGTTTGCAGTCATGCTGCACTATCTGGATTTACAATGGCGGTAGTGAACTGCGAGTAGATTATGGTAACAGAATAGCTGACCCGGTTACGTTTCACTCCTTCGACTTGTGTTCCTGTGATGGTGATATATGGTGTGTGAACCATCATATATTTTTAGATCCTTGAGAATTAGACACCAGCCGGCATCAGTAAGTTCGTGTTCTATCACACATATTGCAGGAAGATACGTTAGAAAATCAGGCATATAAGTAAGTCTAACATGATATGGCTGTGGAATGTGGATGCAAATGGCACGTGATGTACAGAGGAAGGATATCAGAAGAATTCAAGGACCAGTGTTTAGTAGGAAAGGGCTATATCATAGCAACAGTATCGTGAGTAAGCATTATGCTTTGAACTTGAGGACAGAAAACGAAGGTTAAATCTTAAAACTCAAATGGTATACTTTTGCATGGAATAATGGAACCCCTACCAAATGGAAACAAAATTGGAGAAGAAGGCCCCAACCATAAGACGTTTGGTTCCACCTGCTGAGACAAACCTTGTGGATGAAGTCTAGTTTCGTTCTTGTCAATATTTAAGGCAGTGATTCAATTAGATGCACCAAATGGAAGTTTTTCAAGTTGAAACTAGAAGTTCGGAGTCGCCCGCATTTCGATTGTTTTCATTCACAAAGTAATTGTACAGAAATGTTGTCAAGATCAAATTATAGCGACTATTTAGATTTCTGAATTATGTAAGTAATTATACGAAAGTAAACGAAACTTAACGAAGGTACACCGATTTCCAAACATATGAAATAGAAGGACAGTCAGCGAAATTTCTTAGCAAATCAAAGGGAAATACACAAGAATTGGCAACAAATTTGTTGACGTTACAATTTTTTTTTTTGCTGCCTGATAAACATGTCATAAAAGCGATATGTGCTAAGAAGCAAAATTTAGACTTGGACATCGTTCTCAGTAGTCAAACACTGTCGTGCATCTCTGAAAGAAATAGCCGAGCAGTTTCAAATTCGCCTTTCTGTGTACCAGGAGTCTACAAAACTGCCAGATGGTGAAATCTCTTGTGACATTTTCTTTTCTTTGCACATTTACCAACGCCACCAGTTACTACTCCCTCAGCCATCGTTAAGTTAGAGCTCAACCTTCTTAGTAGATAAAAAAAAAGGTCAGCGCCTGATGGAAAACAGGGACCACATCCAACACCTTCAAGCCAATCTGGCCTTGTTTTTTCCAAACAAATTGAATATCTCCATAAAGAGATCCAAATTCCCGAGCACTAACTCTTATGTAGGTCTACACTCAAAAAGACTGGGACTATTCCCAAACGACTTCTGCAAGGGTTGCCTAGATGAAGAAGAGGACAAAAGTGTACATTATCTCATCTGTAGCTACTGCACTCGCCTCGATCAGAGAAGCCACGTTGGGTTGGATCTTCGACAATTTAAGTGACTTCAGTATAATACCAGTCAAACCAATACTAGATTTCACAGACAAGACTGGCTGGCTGTCAAAGTAATCACGCTGACTAATTAACCATTGATTGAAGGAATCACCAACACACTCGTCTTGAAAATCCCAAAAACGAAGATTATACCCGCTCTGCTGAATTTTGTTTTTCTTTCCCTTGAGAAAACAACTTCTGACATTTCTCGAAACCGCTAAGAATACCCATACGAATAAAGGGCTTCATCTGTGACAGTTCTTCCAAGGAATATTTAAATTCTGCGCAGTAAACGGAAATAATAATAGAACTTCCCAAGGACACTGAATTCGTGCCCTTGACATTTCGACAACAAATCGAATTCTCTTCAATCTCTGCTTATCCTAAAAGTCTCATAGAAGAGCATGAGCGTATAATTAATTAATGTCGCGACTTTCTCCGAATTCATTAAAACTCGAATTGGATCCCTTTTGAAGCCCAGTCAGCGACTGAACAACACTACTCGCCGTCTGACTCCATTCAAATTCAACTTCCGAAAATAAACCAATTAACAAGACTCGTTTTCTACAGGACGAACCGGCCGTTCGAGAAGTTACATTCAACACCTCAAAGCAAATTCCTGGAATCTGCACAATGAACAATTTCAATTTCTCAGAATCCAGACAGCGGTCCTAACCCATCGTACGTGCGAAAATAGGAAGATTGACCAAAATATCTCAACCACACACCGGATGTAATTTTATGTTTAATTCCTTCGAACACGTGCCACAGAATCCTCAGTAATCCTTTCGGTGTTTAAGGCTGTCTGCCAACTCAGATGGCCCAGGAAAAGGTACCAACCGACAAACCGCCTCTTACTGAATAACGGGGTGCACCTCCTCATCCCTTTGCAGGCAGGAGTCTTTGCGGTGAACTTCATTGAACCTCCCCCCGCCTCATGGAGCACAACTTGTCCATCTGCTTGGGGAAACCTGTTTCTGCGAGACTACACCGCGACAAACTATTAGATGTCTATTAATCTTCCTGGCATGGAGAATAATTTATGTGACTTATCGGGTGATTTATACCGGATGTCTGTGCTGTAGGGCCAACGATTTCGTTCCAAGGCGAGTGTGGCGGACCGACCGCAGCTTCGACGTGTACTCGTGTGAGGGTGGTGGCCGACAGACGATACACAGTGTGGGTGGGATAGGGGTGCAAGGGACTGCATTGAGAGTTTGTTGTCCCGTCGTTGGCCACCACCTATGGTGCGAGTATCTGCAAACTTGGCATTTACAGTAATACTTCCTTGGGCGATTTATTGTCTGAGAATTTTTGTACTTTTCCCTTCGAAACACCCGCAATCGAACCGCGAAACAGGCACGGTACGTGGGGATCAATGCCGGGGTAAACCGGAAATTTATTACGCAATTTCCGGAGCCGAAGGAAGCGACCCCGTTTGGTATTTATTTTATTAAGGTCATAGAATTTCACTTCACACTTGATAAAATTTCACCGAAGAAGTTTTCGCCGCTGTTTTTGTCTTTGATGGCGTTCCCCATTTCGTCTTTTTTTACAATCCTTTCTTTTAATAGAGCGAACGTTGGGTTTTGCGAAGAGGTGCCGTGGATTATGGGTACGTTCGTTCTCATCCCCACCGAAGGCCATTCTAGCAAGTGCGTACCTCATGCAACAATAATATTCGCTGAAGGACACTTTGTCTGATGTTGAGTCGCAATAGCGTGTCCTTAATTCATTCTCTCATCTTATCCGCTGCTCGTTTGTTTGTGTTTTGTGCGCCGCTTAGTGTGCTGCATTGTATTTCCTCGGTGCTGAGTTATTATAGCAAAAGGAACGTGACCTCTCTGTAGATTCGCATGAATAGATTTAATGAAACGATATGCTTCGTTGTGCTGGTTTCCTTTTTCGTTCTCCTCTTGCCCACTTACGAGCACGTAGTAAACTAAAGTGCCCCATCATGTACGAGTTATTGAATTTAGGAGAGCGTTTAGATGATCCTTGGAGAAGTTTGTCTTTTGTGAATAGAATGTTATTCGAGATTGAGGACAAGTAGTCTTGAGTTAAGATCTCACGATTGTTGAGTAGGTTTCCTTGTGGAAGTACGCTTCTTTTGCAGGTCATGCGAGAAGGGTTGTGATTTAGAAAGATGTTCACATTTGATTTCAATTTCAAAACAAAGAGTGTTGTTAAGCTGAGAGGTGTGACATGAAATGATGCTACGCTGAATATTTTTTTTAATAGCCTCTGCGGCTACTTTGCATAGAAAGTAAAAAAGATACTGTTGTGAACAAATTTTATCCAAGCGCTCTGGCAACTGATATAATTACTGATCTCTGAGACTCTGGTTGTCTCCTAATGGAAATCATACAGTGCGTGGCGGATGGGCTAGATTGACTTTTCAAGCAGACTTTCATTCTTGGATCAGTTTAACTTTGATTTTTTCGGATCTTAAAATACACTACTACAATCAAATACATATGTTACTGAAGTGATAGCCGAAGTTTTTGCTGTTTTCGAAAATATAGCGTGGGGCAAACAATCTGGTGGTATAACTTTCAAGAATGTTGACGAATTTGGAGGCAACAGGTCTTTGACACCCAGAAAATATAAGTGAGTGAAAGGCAGTGAAAGCATTGAAGACATATGCAGATCGCCCTGGATTGCTATCAACAAATGATTATAAAAAAAAACTGTTTGTTTCTACTTATTTCGTTTGTATCAGTCAGGTAAGAAGAACATCGGGAGGTACATACAATTTGATGCCGGAGCATGGAGAAATCGCACAGAATAAAGTCTCATGCAAAACAGAAGAACTAAAAGGGCAAGGTTTCAGATCGACACAAATGTACAGCAGTTTGGTGAACACCAGCAATAATACTGTGAAGTGAAAACTCAACCGGGTGCAACGACTAGATTTAATACGAATCAGTGTAGCGCTGAGAAGCACTCTAGGATAAAAACACACTGCGAATGTGGTCCGAGCTCGCGAATTTAACTTTTCTCCTGACAGCGACTACCACACCTTCGAATTTCTCCTCCAGCAATTCTTTCCTATCCGGTGGAGACCTACCCTGCATATTTACACAGACAGATCGATGTCAGACGAATAAGTGCAGGTGTTTACTCCAAATACCTCAATATTGCTCTATCATTGAATCTGCTGGATCACTGTTCCAAACGCAAAAAACATTGGGATTGAGGAGACTGATGACCCAAGTACAATATCGAAAAAGGATGTCTAAATCTGTTCACATGGCCAGTCCGTGATTTAATCCTTAGACTGTCTTATTTAAAGTGTTTCAAATGCCATGTTATTTATTTCAAGAACATCCCCTTTCTGGCAAAACGTATTTACTCACACTTATCGGCCTACTCTTTCACTAACCTGAACGGCTGGTTGGCGCAGTTGGTAGAGTGCCCGCCCTTGCTTATAGGAGTCCCCCAGGTTCGTATTCCGGTGAAAGCAACGTTTAATGTCTTTTTATCTGCTTTTCCAATCTGGTCCAGTCAGATGGCAGCCTTATAACCTAACCTAACCTATTTTAACAACTTTGGCGACGAACTAAATAGCATAAGCATTAGCCAACTAAGCCGCTTTTTTACATGCACTAAATAGTTCCAAGATTTAGAGTAGATAATCCGTGTGGTATTCTGTCCGTCATACTCTGGCCTAAGTTAAAATATCCTTTAGCACTCAGCCAATACAACATATTTGAACCAATACAATAAGCAGCCTATTCAGTCGATTAAAGCGAACAGTGTTACTGTTCAGTAGACCATCTCTATAATTGGTGCAGGCACTTCGAATATGCATCGCCCTCACCTTCGCCAGGGTCGACAGAAGTAACCCGATTTAACTGGCCTATGCTGGCGCTGTTTAGCTCACTAAGGGTATTGAAGTAGTAGGCCCCTAGGTGTAGGAAACTACGACTAGCAGAGCGCTGCAAGAGCAGAGCAGAGTATTTTCTTCCTCCTCTTCATCCTTGAAGATTCTGCAGAAATCATTATGTGGGGCACGCATCCTGCGAGCATGTTTGCCAATTGCACAGTGCCCGGATATGACTCCAGAGAGTCAAGAAGAGTCCTTAAAGAGTTCTTGCTAGTCTAAGTAGACTGAGTGACCGTTTTAGGTTAAGTGATGGCCAGATGCCTTCTAGCCATTTGTCATTGGTGCTTTTTACTGTATGAATCTTTAAAAGATGGTAGGCTGTAGTGATCGGCATGGAAGGTGTTGCTATTGATAGCGATAAGGTTATACTACACCAGCCCGCAATTAAGGCATGTTTTTAAGTAAAATATGACAATGCCCAACGATTTTATAGCGGCCTGACAATCGCAACAGATGGTGATATCCCTTTTTGATATCACGTTTATGTTTGAGCCATGACAACGCCTCTTTAATTGCTAAGGTTTCTGCCTGAAAAACGCCACTGTCATCATCAAAGAGATAGCAAAGTTGAGATCTTGGGAATAGAGCGACCTAGTCAGGCCGCTATAAAATCGCACAGTTGTTATTAAAATCGAGTTTTTAAATATCCTTTTAGTACTTCCCAGCAGTGTAAATGTAAGCCCTATAAAAATTAAATTTTAGACACAACGATGTCTGTCTGTAAGTGTATTATTTTTTAAAGATACCTGTCTTCATACTCACACCAGACGCAAACAAGAAAAAAACGCAATCCAATTAGCATTTCAAGGAAATGGGCAATAAGAGCTTTGATTCATGTACTTCCTCATTTTGTCAATTTATTTTCGTGCCACTGTTCACATGGAAATGAAGGAAGTAGACAATTTGATTTGACTCCCTCAGCAAATACGCCCAGAATTGAGCGACATTTAAGGAAAGTGATAGCTACAACACCCTCTCCACCAACTTAAATTGCAATATCAAACTAAGCCCACCATATTTATTTAGGTCTTATAACTTCCAGGTGATAGTCCCTATCGTTCCACCAGCGCATATTCAATTGCCTAAAGCACAGAATTCCTTCGTCAGTCAGATCCATGTCAAATATCTACCACAGGCAAGGTACATTCTCCCCCAGCGAATATTTTCCATTTTGAGATTCTGATTTCGCAAAAAATTCAAAAAATTTAAAGAAACATTTCCGCACCAGTCTCTCTTTGGTTTCCCCCGCACACCGTCGTCGATCCCTCACTACGGAAACAATCACATTGTAAATACGTTCGTATTTTTGGCTTCGTTGGCAAAAATGTCGTCGCCACGGGCACAGTTTCCCGAACACTCTGAAAATATCTGTCTGTGGAGTACCCCTCCTAAAATATGTCGTACAAGAAATAAGCTTTCATATCTTCCCTCTGCCGGTGGGCATGTACAAACCAAAGATATTAAATATGCGAAACACGCAGCAGGACTGATTCTTCACAGCACACCCGAACCGACTTCAGCGACTTCTCGCTTCTAACGGATAATAAATGAACCTTTCATTCCCTTTGCTTTGCAAATTCATGCAAATGAATGGCTCGGGAAAAAAACCCAAAGCACTGTTGTTATCCTTGTCAAATGCAAATAATACAAATCGTTAAGCACAAAGGGTGACCACACCACTAATCCCTGGGACTCCGTCCAATCAATTAGTTTTCCTTCATTAGATAGGGCGATCAAAAATAATTGTTACGACTTCCCCCACCGCTGTGAATGGCCGCTGTGTCCTGATCAGACGTGGACTTTTGATTCCTTGTGTTTGTTTGTTGCAATTTCATCTCGTCCCATTCAGTGAGTGGTTGTAAATTTTAAGAAGAAAAAAAAAAATAAGACCACGAAGGATACAATCAGGAAGCACTTAACAGGATTACTGTGAAATTACGCTTGACGTAACAGAAGTGCTGCCACATCGAGGGGAGAGCTCTTGAAGCCGAACGGGTGGCAGGAGTTTTTGGATGAACTTAATTTTCGTGAAGCCTTTGGGAGTGGGCATTAACTGGAGGCGGTGACACATTCAGTTGAGAATCAAAAAGGGCGCCATGTATTCATACTGACTTTCATTGAGTCGATGTCGTCCGAAAAAACACTTGTCTTGTCGATGGACTTGAAAGGATTCTTTTTGGGTGTCCATTCAATCCGATTGACATTTTCAAATGTCCTTTGATCATGTTGAAGTATTGCTGCGCGTTAGCGTTCAGTGAACATCAGCGCCGGTTTCAAGCACGACTTCAAGCTTATCAAGTTGTCACCGTCTAAAACAGCTCTGCATCAAACTCCGGCCGTTATTCACTTCGCCCTCCCAGTGCTGCAATTGGATATAATTAAAAGCAAACAACACAAGTGCGATTTGCGTTAATTAAAATGTATCAAGCGAAGGCATCCGAACCCAACTTTCCTTGACACGATTTGATGGTGCACAGCAGAATTTTCTTCGATTATGCGTGTGTTTACTTGAAGTTAAGCCCACCTTTATGCATATCAACACGGCGGCGTTTCATGTTCGCCAGTAGCGCGCTCCACGTAAACAACACGCGAAATGCATAAAGCACTTCACTTGCCTTTGCATTTTTGTCTTTTTCCAATGAAATCTGATATTAAATTGCAAAGGGTTGTTTCGGATAAACGAGACTGCAATTTACAACTCTGTTAATTCGTTTGAAATTTCCCGTGCTGAGGATGCAATTAAACGAATGTGTTTTGAATAGAGACGGTAGTTGAACGGAACGCAGTAAAAGGGTATCGCTTAATTGAAAGGAAAGAGTTTGCAAACAAAATAAATGTTTTTGACAGGTTTTGATTAACGTGTTCGTAGAAAAATAAATAGTTTTATTTCCAAAAAAGACTTACGTGCACACATTGCTTTTAATCACAACTTGCTTTCATTTTAATCTTGTTCACATAAGCAATGCTCCTTGTGTCGCCTTGTTTCTCGTTGTGATTGAATTTACCGAGAGCTTTTCAAAGTGAGAACTGTTTTGATATGCTATGTAACTGAATACTGTGTTGTAAACTGAGTGCATGTTTGTTCTTTGTATTTCGTCGCTTACTCCGTTGGTGTCTGGCTACTGCAGGGCTGTGGGAAAATATTTTGAATGGTGCTCCGAAGAAGGATTCTATGTCAAGAAAACACTCATATTATACTTGGATCATTCACCCTCCCTTCGATCTAATGTAAAACATACAATTTAAATAAAGGAGGGACATTTGCGAAGAAAACTTTAAGAAAAATTACGGGGCATAATTATTTTTAGACTAATATGAATCAATGAATCTGCAATTTGTATATAAACAAATAACAATTTCAACCGCTCTCATCCCGATATACGTTAGATCTGTCAGTAAAGACGAAATCTTCTATACATATATACTAAGCAAGACTGCAAAGCTGATTCTTGGTGCCTTCGAAAGAAAAATTGTACGAGGCATATTTGGTCCCGTCTGCGAGGAAGGCGATGAGGAGAAGACACAACCGCGAAATGTACGAGCTGTACAATTATGTGGATGTAGTCCGGAAGGCAAAAATCCGTCGACTACACTGACTCGGTGACATCGCGCGCACACAACACATCGATAAGAAGAGGAAGACCGAACCCTCGGCGGATATACGACAGCTTAACTTTGATGACTGAAAGCATCGCGTCCAGGGCCCTCACCGATGGAAGGCAGTAATTGCTCGGAAATTTCATGGGTCGTCGTACTGATATCTCCATACAATATGCAGAAGGGTCTGACCAGACCTAATCCATTGATTCTAGGACTTTATATTTTTCTGAGTCTCTTAGATTTTCAATTTTGATCACTGTTTGTAAACATAGCAAATATAAAGAACAAATAATCAATTAGGAAATAATTGTTTGGAAAATTGAGAAGGTTTGGCCAGAACTACCCATTGACAAAACAATTAATGATGTAATAAAAAAATAATTGCAAATATGTATTTAGGCATCCGCAGATGTAAGATCTATTTATGCCAGGCGATTACTGGAGTGCAGCATCCAAGAGTATATTAAATATCATCTACAGTCGTAGGAGGGAATATTTCCTTAACAGGCTAAACTTTACCTACTAAAAAAATAATTAATACCTTCTAAAAATAACATGTTTAAGTCCATCCTGGAAATCTCTACTTTTGTAATCAATATCTAATAAAAGAGATTTGAAAATTTTAATTGGAGTTAAGTACTAAGCACTAAAATAGACGTAAATCTTAATCATAGCTGACATTCTTGTTTTATTTAAAGAAATGAAATTGCATATTTTACTTGTGTTGCTGAATTTCATTCAACAAATTCTCCTTGCAGAGCAGTCATTGCATTAGGTATTATTGTGCTCTTTAAAAATGTGTGAGCATGTACAGACCTCTTGTGAGTATTCACTATTCCCAACATGGGACTAGAAGCACTAGTGACTATTTTTTTAACTAGACGACACATACGGACAGTTCTCTGGCGGGAAGAGATTTGAAATTTGGTGGAAACTATAATTTGTGACATAATATAAAACAAATTATTAATTCTGAGTATAATATAAATAGTTGAGTACCGAGAAAAAGTATTAAAGTTTAGTTATAAGTGATTATCAAGTTATCTGAAGTGCTAGTTTACATGGAATAGTCCAATGAAAATTGTTTGCATTGTCAGTCAGATTGGCGGTACATATTACTAATATATTAGTTCTATAACTAACCTAACCTTGCTAAGAGATGGCGTAACTTGTATTATTTCATTGCATTTTACAGCGCTGAGTTTGTTTTCCTCAATTTGCTTTACAAAATAAGAAATTAACACATACTAATGTTTATTTTTCATACAATATTTCAACAATTGCGTGCAAACTGGCAGTTTATTTAATTTTTTTAATGTAGGTTGTGCAAACTTTCACAGGGAAGCTCTTGACAATCGTTTAATACAAAACTTGGGGACTTCCGGTATTCAAACATTAACTGGAATGCATTTTTTCTTTTTAAATTTACTCTCTTAAATCACCACCACAGTTCGAAATTTCAACGCAAAATCCTATTCCCCCAACGAACTTTAAAAATTTCAAATTTAACACAAAAGGTCCCCAGAATCAAAAACGAAATTTTAATTCTTGTTCACAATGCCGAATTGACCAACAAAATATTTGCGCATTTCGAACTAAATTCGACATAAAAACGACACCATTCATCCTAGATTTTCAACTTACCAATCGTGTCTATAAACTTGACTGGATCAGCAGAACTTTTTGAAAATGGAATCGACGTGGCACTGTTTTCTCCATTGTAGGTACTTCCAGAACAGCTCCATAGTTTCCCTCCAACAATTACACATATCCAAGAGAAAGAGTGAGTGAACGGCAGACAATGTATACCAGGATCCTTGATGAAATTAACATTTCCAATGAAAAACCAAACCATGAACGAAATGTGAACATCTAGTTAATAGAATTTCTCCCCGTCCGCAATATCTGTCCCCAACCATTACAGAGACACCGAAAAGGAAAAAAGGTATCCCTTTTTTATCCGCCAATCGCTTGGACTCCCGACGAAGGACAATGGAAAATAAATTTAATTTTATCCAACTCCCTAGCATTATATCTTCAAGATAAGACCGTCCACCGTGCGGGAGGTTATTTAGACTCCTGCGGCAGTATTTATCCACAAACAAAGGGATGAAATCATCCATGGTTCGTTGTTCGAATCTCTTTAAAATTACCACTTCACAGCGGGCACTCACCACACTAACCCCACTTCAAACCGAGATTAGTGTGCGTCCTTTTTTTTGCCCCAAAAGGGAACAACAAAAAAACAATTGCCCAAACCATGAAAAACAGAAAAAAAATGAAATTAAACAACATCCTCGTGCTGTTTATACCTCGACCCGGCTTTGTTGAGGTACTAAACGTTTTGTTGACAAGGCCTCACCGCAAACTACACCATCCGGATGCCGGATGAAATGAATTAATTTCAAAGGATGCGCGCTCAAAGTTTCACCCCTTTACACAATTCAATGGTCTGGCCGAGAAGACCCGGGGACACGCGTAAAAAGGATACACGAGACTTCCTTTTTGCATAATTCATCATGTCGTTTTCATTTTATTTCCATTTTTGTTTTATTTGCCTTCGTTCTCATTTCAATCACAGGCCGAGGCAGTGTCCCCTTCAGCTCGGTGGGGAAATTCTTGCATCACCGAGCAGTGGGTGGACAGCTCGACAACAAGCAGCCTCTGTGTCAAGGACTGCATTACAAATGCAATGGGGAGGAACTTCCCTTCATATTTCTTCGATATCGAACACTTGGCTGTCTTGAACATAGACAGACAACATGGACAACGCACCAGGACGAGAAGCCATGGGGGTGGGGAAATCCTCATAAATCCCAATGGAAACAAAGCAGAAGCTTCTATTTGCTGCTGGCCGATGCAGCAAAGTAATGCGCTCGTTTACCGTCTACTTAAAATGTTCGAAATAAACATAGAATCTTGGAAATCCTCTCCTGATTGAGTGGGAAACCCCCGTGCGGTGGTTAGCAACACGTTTTGAAGATTTTCGAGAATTGTCAATGAATCGTATTTTATTTATAGTTTCCCTGTGGCGAGCGATACGGGCGGGGTGCTCTGGATATGCTTGAATGGATAAGCAACGAAACCTTCGATTCCTTATAAGGACAGGTGATACGTGCTCAGGCATGATACTGGATAATGGAGCGTTAAGGGCGTGATTGCTAACACTTCAGGTGTCAAATTTGTAAACACCGACTGAGTGGACAGGAAGAGGAGTGTTGGCTGAGCTGCGATGAGCCGAATGTAGGTGTACCTGTTCATTGTTGCTCATTTGGCGCGTATCAGCTGTGCGACTAAGACCATTGTTCGATGGAGCTTGCTGTCGACAGATATCACATTATGGGTGTGTGCGCATGAAGTTCTTTTGTGTGGGAGTTCAGGGATTTGTTAATTATATGCTGCTTCTGTGCTCTGAATTTCAACTGAAGGGGTGATTCAAAAATTGATGCTGGCTGGATTGAGTGACGACAAAGGAAGCAAGGACTATGAGGGCCTTTAATTAGAGGGTCACGGTGGTCTGTCGCAGCGATTGCCTGTGTCAATTGAAACAGAAGACGACGCATAGCAATGTTCTTGAGAAAGTTATACAAAGGCATTCTGTTAGATCTCGTTGGCGACTGCAAATAAGGCAGGTGAAGGATAATTCCGCATCGGAAATTCTCTGACAGTACCGTCCAAAAAATAAAGATCTCCTACATATGGCTACCATCCGTTCTCTTTTTTGGAGGACCGTCCGATTTGTTCGTATTGTGTTTTTCTTTTTTCTTCTTGAAGAGCACAGTTTGGGAATTTGTTGCCCCAATGACTGGTTGCGGCGTGGTGAGCCATCCTACTCATGTGCAAAAAATGGTCACCGTTTACTACTGGAAGAGATTTGTTTGCATTTAAGAAAATAATTGTAAGCAAGAGCCGGTTAATCCCTAAGAAATATACCATATGTACCTAAGCCTCATGCTAATCACTCGTTGCGGTTAGAAACGTTGTTTCCCGTGCGAATCGTATGCATTATTCATGCCTTATCATCTCAAATGTCAAACAGATCATCTCGCACATCCTTTGACAGCGCCAAATGTCAAGGATCTAAAAGATAGCGCCATGAACAGTCTCCTATTTCCTGTCAGATGTTTCGTCATTTTTATTGAAAAATACCAGTAAAACCAATAAGCTGCCAAACCAATTCGAATTTGTCACTTCACATTTGTCGAATCCCCTTCGAGAAGTCAAAGTGTCAAGGTACTTGCGTCGAATGTCTCCATCCATTTGTACTGTTCATTTGGAAATCCTGTTCATCATCACCATTTTGTATCTGAATGGCGTTTCATTTTATGCTTTATGAAGGCGACAACATCTGATAAGGAAGAGCTAATGGAAAAGTCTCCTGTAAAACCGGCAAACATTGAAAAGAGAATGATGAAAACTTCGCCTTCTGTGTGGTAATTTATTAAAGAAATTTCACAGCATTCTTCAGCTGAAAGTGACCACCTGCTTCTTCGGTATCTCGGATTCAATGATTGTGATGTCTTCTTTTATTTATTGCGCTCCAGATATAGGGCAATAAATTGTTTGATATCCTGCCGAAGAAAAATGAGTGTAACGTGATGAAATTCCTCTAGGGGGATAGAATTGAGTGAAGAGAGCTATTAACACTAAATCGCGGATATGGGTGCTAGCAGTCTTATGGTCTTCGGTTTGAGGTGGTTACGGGGTTTTTTGTTTGAAAGCGTTTAATTCACTGTAAGCATATACTAAAACAATTGTGGCAAATTATTGAGTAAATACATAAATAAATTAATTGTATATAATTAGTGGCACGTGTATCTGTTTGAAGCAGATAATGGTAGCTGTAGAGAGATGGAAAGCATATTCGTATGAAAGTGAAAATAATACTACATCTCTATATTTCTACAATTGATTTATACTGGACAATGGGACTCAGCAATGAAATAAATTAAATTTGTATGGCATTAAATGCACGGTTAAATGAAAAGACCGACTCTTTAATAACTGCTTCTTCACAGCGGGTACCGAACGAATGCATACTATTTCAGTTGAAACTATTGTTTCGCCTCCGTTATTGTTTAAATGTGTGCTTTATGGCTAACCATCGCTAAGTGGCGGACGATGGTGATATCACATTAATTTATCGTCAAATATTTAATGTATTATACTATCAGAGGCATATCAACTGAACGTTCACATCCCATTTTAAATAGATATTTTAAATTAAAAAAAATTAAGCCTGAGATGGGTGCCTCTATTGAGAACTCTCGTCCGCTGTAACAATGTGACCTCGTCAGAAGGATGGAAAATGCATACATTTGGCTATTAAGCGCTATCCAAATTAGCATAACTTCATATTTAATTGCCAATGAGAAGGTAACACACGAGAAAAGATTGAGAGAAAGGCAGAGTCCACAGCCAAGCTGCAGTGGAAATTTACACAGACGGACGCAAATCGGATGAGGATACAGTATCATATATAAACACAAGCTCACCAGAGATATCTACATCTACGTCTACCGGCTATCAACATACTGCAGTGTTTTCCAGGCAGAAGTTTCAGCTGTTCAAGAGGTAGTTCAACGTAAATCTATTGTTGTAGACAATATTAGGCTAATAATCGAAAAGGTTCTAACTGTGCAGTCCATCTCCAAATGTTGAGTCCGTTGTCCAGCAAATGATAACGAACATATGAAATCTTAACCTCTGCTGTCTCCCCGGTCACAAGGATAACCGGGTATATATAACGAAATAGCCGACGAATTAACTAGTAACATATCAGGTTTTCCATTGGCACTGAATCAGGAGACGCTTACTGACGACAATAATATCGCTACTGATCTATATTCTACAATATCTAAAGCCTATGGAATGAAAATATAAAAAAAACAGAAGAGAACCAATCCATAATAGGAAACATAATGGGGTAAGGCGGATAACTAGAATGAAATAGAGCTATAAAGTGATAGCACAATGGATGGAATCGGTCTAAGTGGAAGTTGTTTTTGAACGCAAGCAGTCCTAGCTACCTAACACTTGTTTATTTAGAGAGCATAGATTGAAAAGAAAATCAACTATATGGGGACCAACTATATTTTTTATTCTAAATTCACTAACTTATCGAACGAATCCCACTCTTGAATACATGTGGGTATTAAATAAAAGAAATCTTTGATCGCTCATACACCTACTGTAGAGAAACATTCACACTACCTTGCGTCTTGTCAAAAAATTGACAACTAGTAAGTCCTAATAGGAGGGCTCGAGACAACGAGTGTGGGCTACATGTGGAATGCATCAGAAGTGATGATGTTGTCGAATCTTTAACTTTTGTTGCGTTTAAAGTATATTCTCACATGTGTCGTGTGATGGTATAAATCCCGCAAATACAGTTTTTTGTAGATATCAACCGCAACGCACCCAACGAAATGCATGGGCTTGGGCCTTAACGCCGCTTATTATATAAGTCTAAGCCGAGCAACCTGGTTCGGAAGGTTAGAAGGAAAAGATGATCGAATATTCAGTGATAATGACAATCAGTGAGTTCTGGACCGTCAACGATTCAAGAAAGCCATTGTTCATTTAGACCAACACTACATAGGTCACTTACTGCTGAAAAGTAAGCAGAATTTCACACGTTTCCCTCACATGCTCATTTCAATAAATTCTCTCCCAAAGCTGAAATGAGTTTCATAATTATTTTACAATGAATGCGGAGTTGCTGAATAATACTTTGACTCAACATTCTTTGTTTCCAAGTTGTAAACAAATATAATTTCAAAATTCTCATAAATCAATGCCACTGCTGATCAGTGCAGAATTGCAATACCTTATTGTTTTGGATAAAAAACTAGCAACAATCAAAAGCACAAATTCTACCTATGACATGCCTCCGTACAACAATGCTGTAATCAAGGCAAATATTAGCACGCGTCAACGTGTCTCGCATGGATGTAAATTTAATTGCATAAGGGTAGCTTACATCCTGCAGCACTCAAACCAGCTGAGCTCCATTGAATTGTGCAGAAAACAAACAAACAGCAGCGCGGATTTATCCGATTACTGCTGGCATGTCAATGTGCGGAAATGTGGTGTAGTTGGCAGACAGCCAATAGATGCACATATGCAAACAATGGATTTGATTTCACGAGAGTGGTAAACTAAGAAGGGGATAAGAATTTAATGGAACTGGTGGTAATTCTTAAATTTCGTCCCTGTTTTCGGAGTACTTCTGGGTGAGTGCCAATTGTTTCCATTATTAGTGTATCATAATCAGCGGATGCTGGCAGTATTTACTGAAACACAGTCCTTTCTGATTGAGTTTGAGATTATACACAGAAACAACATACTTAGTGAACACAAAACAACAGCTGTAAATGCGTATAATAAGCCATATTATTCCATATACCATATATGCGAGCCATTATTTCAAGACAATCATTGACATTTTCCATTTTCGATGGTCATGCAATTAGAAACGACGACGGTATATCAGTGAATGTGTCTTGTTAAATTTTGCTATACATGTAAGTAATTTAGTAAATAATTTAAATATACTATAGTGAGAAATAAGACATGCACTATAGAGCTACGTAAACTCATTGTTGAACGCTGTCAAAGCGATATGTGTCAATAACTACTAAAAAGATTTAAATGTTGCATGAATATGGTCTTTGGTGCAAATCAAGTCTTTAAATAGACTGGCAGATTTAAGACCCCGACCAGCATGTCAAGGCCTCGAAAAACAACCCCAAAAAGACATTGTTATGTCGAATTAGCAAAACTCACAATTTTCTGAAAATAACAAGTTTCACCACAACTAAATCAGGAATTATCAGCTAGACTTCTTGAAAATAACATGCTTGGGCGCATTGCACGGAAAAAACCACTTGCGACAAGAACAAATTTATAGAAGCAGAGTTTAATGTTTGCTAAACTTTATGCAAGTAAAGGCTTCGAATTTTGCAAAATTTTGGGGTGAACACAACGCTTAGTTAGAACACCGCAAACATTCGATATCGTAAAAGTGTGCTACGATGTGTCATTTTGATGCATCGGTCTGGTACCCAAAACCACAGTGAAATTATGAACTAGATAAGCTAGAGTGTCCACTCGCTTGAATACCGAAAGTAAATAAAGGTTTTTCAAACGAGCTCATCAACTTCATGAATTCGCCGGGATACTCTCCAGTCTACTCTAAAAGTTGCTTTTGAGCGCACACCCAAATTTAGAGACCAGTTCTTCAGACGCAACACGTGAATAATGAATTTTCTTCCCAGACTTTATACTTGCCACTGACAATGAAACACACACTTTTAAGACCAATGTTCACAAGTCTTCTTCTATACCTGCTGCCCGTACTTTGTCTTGACTGTGGGCATTCATGAAACGTTTTTCGCGAGTATATTGTAAAGCGTAGAAATTGTATCAACATAGCCAAGAATAATGGAAGGGTTATGTCTCCCGCCTAACGTCTTACAAGATTCGGAACGCAACCAAAAAGAACGGACTTTGAAATGAAAATCATCAAAATCACATAAAAACTAGCTTTCAGCAGCCGTCCTTGTGCGGGAAGGACAAATAAAGACTGAGAAAACGACTTTAAGGACATAAATAAGCCTTTGTTGTCAAACCGCATGCTTGGAGAATCTGCTTAAAACCAGTACCGACAAAAAGCATTATGTTACCAAAGCGACGTGGTCCCCCACAACATGCCCTAAAATCCAACCCTGCCCGAAGGACACCATCCGTCGGTGTGTGTATCCTCTTGACAAATACATCAGCACGTTTCAAGGAACCAAATAAATTAAGTCCATCAAGCTTTCGCAGTAAACAACGCTCCTAAGTAAGCACTGTTCCCATGAAAGGAGTGCTCACAATGGAAACTCGCAATGCCCCATAAATGATGCTGGTGCAACAAAGGACCTCTTTCTTGAGCACACCGGATCGCATTCTTCCTGCACAGAAATGGATCACTGTAATGAGTGGATGTACCATGCAAATCTTCACCACAGAGACGCTGTAGTGCAAAGGGCAACCACCGCTTCGTTCATGGAAAGGTTATTCGCTACGTACTGTGTTGTGCTGTGATTAATACCGTAGAACATCCACAAATTTAGATGCAACCCGTTGCAAATGATGCGAGCTTCTTCTGGTACACTTCAGGAGTCAGCGCTTAAGTCACATCCATGCTCACAGCCTGAGACTGTAATTTCCAAACCAAATACCGAAAATGGTTGTCCTACAGCGTTCTACGCACCTAACCATTGATTGGACAATGTTGAACCAAGGGATTTCCAAAGAAGACCACGAGAAGGAACTCCACCTCAAGGTACACACTCCACGCACCTCGTGACAAAGGGTGGCACGGCGGAAACTCCTCGGCTGGAAAATTTCAATTTATATCCTTTTTTGAGTGGCAGTCGATTCTATCGTGTTTGTGTGCGTGTGTTGACTAGGCTCGTGGCGTTCTCGTGTTTATCTACCAAAATCCATTCGAAGTGAATTCATATATACACATGCCCATGTACGAAGGTCGTGAGGTTTTGAATAGAATGGAGGCCAAAGGCAAACGAGAGTCCCTTAAGGACTTTGATGTGTGTCAGGCGGAAGAAACCCACGAGGATTGTCAGATTAAAGAGGCGCACATGTGAAACCGGTCTGGTGATGATTAGATATTAAAGCTGTACCGTTGGACGGAATCGTTTTCTGTCCGAGGCTGACAAGGAACACAAAAAAACAAATTGCGCAGTTAAGAGGGCAAATATCTGTAAGGACTCATTGCCGCTCGCTCTCCCTTCGGTTGGTTGTGAAAAATGGCTCAAGTTATAGGGTTAATTGCAACTGCTTTTGACAACATCATCTCTAGTGACACCGAGAGCTGGAGGATGAATAAATCTTGCTCGTTTCGCATAAATCCTCTGTTGACTTTCGCATCGTTTGCTTAGGTGCTCTGCTCTTTTGGGTCCTGTGTCATGTTTGACATCGCTTAGATTTATGCTAAACGCTTTTCGCTTGAAGCAATTAATCGCAGTTGAAGGTTGAAGAATAAATTTTGTTAAATTATCGCAGGAATACCAAGTTCTTTGCTTTTTGTGCGAACTTTCATTTGGAAGCGAAACTAGGGAGAATGCGTGTCCCAGCTCCAGTTTGTTGCAGCCAAGTTTGATGTGACTGTATGTAATTTGTGTTGTTCAAATGATGATGATGCTTTAAATGGACATTAAACATATAGTAGAGTAATATATTTGCGAAAAGCAAGGTTTGAGAAGGACGTGTTTTATATTTGAAATTTGATTAGCCTTCCGGAATTCGTTGATGTACATGCGGGAATGAACTGTAGCCCGAAGGTTATCCTTTTTACCCAATTTCAACACATCATCCGCATTAAATATTCATCATTCAGAAACGCGAGACCATTGAATGATCAAACAAGACAAAATGAGTTCCCCCCATGGGCAATGTTATTCGTTCATGTGTTTAATTTATTGCGTGGGCATATCATTTTCAGAGTACCAAGCATTAATATTAAACATTTACTTTAAAGAATCAATTGTCGTATTAATCTTACCCAGAAATGCGATGCTTCCAAAGACTGAAAGAGAAAAAAACAAAAGACGTTAAGACCTTTTCAACCATTTTAAAGATATTTAAGACTTTAACAATGAATCTATCGAAAAACTGAATATTTACGAAACATTAATTATTTAGTACTAAGATGGAAAGTGCAATAGGTAAGTGCGGTTCAAATTAGTGGACATTTTTTTTTTATCCATTATAGACCAGGGAATGCTTTCATCGATCTATTTCATTCCTCAGGATTGAATTTGGTGCTTGATAAATTTCCAATCCAAACATTTGTCGAGAATGTTGAATATGCAGTTTCAATGTATTTACAGAGGAATGGCATGTCCGACCTTTCTATTGGTTTTGTTCATGCCAGGGAAGATTTCTGATACAGGACTAGGGAAACCACAAGGTAGGACAATCTGTCCTCTCTATGTCCCCGATATTTTGTTTCCGCTAAAGTGGGAGGATTGAGGGAGGAGGATCCACAGTTCTATGCTGGCTCCACACACTATTTTTCCTTTGATTCCATTTCCTTTGATTCCATTTCCATTTATTCTCAAAAATATTTTCGCAGCATTCGCAGCTCGAAGATCAAACAGCGATAACTTATAGAGCCTAGAAATTATATTTCCATTTCTGAACCATTATTTTCTTAATATTAATTCCATTAGAAGACGCAGGGTATGTTTTGATGTGTGTGCCAAAAACGAAGTTGTTGTCAGCCCTCAGGTTGGGACAGTAAGCTCACTGCTCATGTTAGAACATGTGTAACAAGTTATGTTCTGTGTTTCGCGGATGAAATGATTATAAGCCATGGCAATGAAACTTGTGTGGGAGAAATTTACGGAGTTGAACTACAATGTTTATTTAAACAATTATAACAAACGAAACCTGGTCTGAAAAACCCAATTTGTTAATTTTTGTTGAAAAAATAAAAATTCTTGTCTTCGTTAAAAAATCTTAATCGGAAAAAAGTTGGTTCAACATTTTAAGAAAGAAATGTACCATGATGGGGCGAGGTTCATTGCTGATTTTTTAACATAGTTAATTTTAAATGATGTTTTATGGGAATTTAAATGATTTATGAGTCCCAGAAGCTAAAAAACGAGTAATTTTGAAAATGAAGTCCCAACAAAGGTTTTTGATAAAACAACTCCTCCTTATGCGAAAAAAAGAAACTAGTTTGAGCTCAGGCGTTTAAAATGAAAACTAGTTCACACTTTGCAAAATCATGACAAGGATAAAATGATATAAAATTAAAAAATAAAAATTATAAGTCAAGCTAAAAAAACTAAAAAAAAAGAGTCCTTTTGACTCAATATACCTTAGTACTCAGTTTCACGTTTATGAATACACCCACATGTCTTAGGCATTGTACCATAAGTGAATGGAGGGAGGTGTAGACATGAAAAAACACCGGCTATTAAAAACAAATTAAATAAATATACTTACAGGCAACACCATGATAGTTATAGACGTTAAGTCATGAACTAAGAAAAAGTCACTTTTTTCCCAATAGATAAATTTTCAATAATTCCTTACATCAATTTGACATTTCGTTGGAAAATAATTTGAAAAACTAACATGCTCTTCAGTAATAATAATATTCTATGAGTGGCGCTACATCCCATCGATTTCCTAGCTTATGAGCAGCAACTCGTGTTGTGCGTGCTGTTGTTCTCTTACGGGTGGATGGGACCTGCAGTTTTATGCCGTCTCTGAACGGCTTTGTTTGAGAACTTTTTTCTAGACAGAAGTATTCTTTGAGCATTGTCAGTGACTCGCAAGAGGTAAGGCCGTGAGGTTTTTTTGTCGGACAGACCAAGGTTCGAACCAACGACGTCATACGTCGCACACACCCACAACAGCACAGGCCATCACCGGCATTCAGTAAACATGTCATAAAAATGTACATGTGTGCTACCAAGTTTTTTCTCACAAAACCGATGAATGGGGTTGGTCGTTGCAATTTTTGTGACTATACGCATACAAAAAATTAAAATCTATGAAATGATTATTCCAATCATACGAGGTTCCTCTTCTTCTTTTTTGGCTGGGTGAACCTGGGCCTCAGCCAACATACCTCTCCCTCTAGCACTGTCATGTACGCCAACCACGCACGTTCAACTTATGCAGGACCCCTTCTAGCTGCATTTTCGCACTCGGAGACAGCACACGGAGGAATAAAGCCATCTCTCGAAGAACAAAGATATCCCATACGAGGTTCAAAAAATCTTGCCCAAATTAATATAAATGCATTTGCTCAGCGCATTGAAATGCACTATCTTTTCCGGACTCGCATAAGATGAGATTGATGAATCGAGACCATGAGTGTCATGTGCCATTACTTTAAAAAAGAGTTCCATGGATTGTGCGGGATAAGGCTTCAATACCGCTAATGTCGTTTTTCCTGCGAACACGACTAGCAGATAATTTAACGAAAAGGGCATGCTCCAATTATGGTTAGCGTATTTAAATTCAAATAGCACATGCCATGCACTTATCGCATGTCTGTAATATCAAAATTGGGCACACAAATGGGCAGTCGTACAAGAAAATTGTTCAAAATGGATTATCTGATAGTCCAATGGCCTCGGTAAGCGCTAACTCTTCCAGAAGACATCCAAGATAACTCACTGACAGCCAGCTCTTTATGAAATAGCATAACTCACCGTCTCTGAATGATACATTTCCAAGAAAATCACATTAAGCGAATCCTTATCGGATACTCAGTTAAATGCACATTCACTGTCTAGTCACATGACGGATTGCTTTCACCCATGTACTCGCACATATCCATCATAGGATACACAGTGAACGTCTTCCATGTCGGCACCGGCAGAGGGGGCAAAAAATATGAATGAAAGCATATGTACGCCCCGATGCCAGGGTAAGTGCATGCATCTTGTGCAGATCGTACCCAGACTACAGAGGTCACTGTGGGTTATTCATTATTCGAAGGAGGTTAGAGTAACGCGCGAATTATTAAAACTCATCGCGTGCGACTGGAGTGCCTGGGAATGAGGTGAACGTTAAGATACATTGGGTTCACTAAACCTATCCACATGGCTCAGTGGTCTTAGCGGCACGGCGCTGATAAATTTACTTTAAACGCATGCAAGTCATTAGGAATTCACAACACGTCGACGTTGCGATATCGTGGTTGTACCTCAGATCTCATCGCAAATGTCAAGCTGGTCATTTATTTGCACCGGCGACAACACAAACAGCAAATTAAGATACAGCCTGTCGTCCATTGGCACTGTCAGTCGGCTGTTTAAGGCGGGAAACAGATTCCTTTGAGAGGGTTTGTTATGAATTCTTCTGAAGCGGTTAACATACCACGCGATGTATGCAGACGGTCCAATTCAATGGGGACCATTATGGTGATGGATATGCTTAGGCAGGTGTGTCTTGGAATTCCGTCCGGCTTGATAGCGTGGCCAAAACCTGTCGAAGATGATCGATTGGTGAAACGCGTAAGTGATTAATTTTATAGACACCTATAAACGTCTTAATTCGTTGGGCGTTGAATGTCAGTAGTTGTGGAAAACATCCGAGACGTTGTTCGGCGTGGCATCGTAAATAGTGCGAACTAAGTAGACTATCAGAGGTCCACAGCAGCTTGGACCGAGGTTGCCTGAGATAGTCTCTCTCTCTCATGGAGACTGCACGAGCTTGGTACGAAGAATGTTCGAGTCTGAGACAGAGATGATACCCCTGAAGGAGCATCTAGCGAGAGACTCCAATGCCTGTCAGTGAAGAGTTCAAACCTGATTCAAACATATTAACATTTTTTTAAGTTTCAGACGGTTAAAATAAAAGCATCGCCGGCCATTCACAGACACGGGTCACTTTATTTCACACAATAAATTTAAAATTAGTAGCGTTTCCTCACAGCATGACGCTCGAATAGGTGTCAGCATTCATCGTTTCTTTTCCACCAAAAGGAGCAATTTCAGACCGCTTAGAGTTTACAATCAGATTATAAACGTCGATTTATGGGACATGTGGAACATAAATTATTTATATTTCTGAATACCTCATCAGTCAACAGTCGACACATTGCGTCTTTGAAGAGTTGATGAATGAATGATGATATTAAATTTAACTACAACGCCAACCAATTGCGCATGAAAATGTTGAATTTCAAATGCAACTTCATGGACCCTATGAAAAGTTATGAAGAATATTTAAAAATTACGTATCGAAAAATAGAAAATTGATATTGATCTAGGGCTTCCGTTCACGTCTGCTTTTATTTCCTCATTGATAACACTGTATTGCACTGTAATCATACTGGGTTTTGTATTATATTTCAGCACGATGGAAATACGTTATTAAGATCGTATGGTACAAACGCTTAATGACTGAGATATCGATTTAATCTAGTGCGTCCCATACGATGGTTTTTGGCTCCAACTTGTAGTGCCTGTAGATTATTTAACAACGACGCGATAAAGCTCAACTCTTAAGGGATATGTAGTAAATAAAATTACTTCTTATAGGCATACGTCAAATCCCTCATCTTTTTTTAACCAAGTAGTGCAGACGACTGACGAAGTGTAGCTTAGATCAGCCAGGTTATGAAAAAAGAAAGCCCCTAGGTGACTTCTACTTCGAGAGGACGCAGCAAGTGAAAGGAAATGCCAAAAAGTATGACATCTTAAGACACAAGTTCCATGACGGTATCTAGCCCTGATTGCGAGTGTCGATTGTCGCTTGATTGGATAGTCGAATAAATTGCCGACGAAAATCAATTTCGTGTATCTTAGTCGACTGCGACTCATATTATTGTGCATAACAACTAGTGCTGGGCGCATTCGAATGATATCTCGAGTGATAATCGATTATTACAACATCTCGAGAAGATCTCGATTCTCAATCAATCACTCGAATAACTACTAGTCCCACGAATGATTTGTATTGAGTGTTTTAATTCGAACGTTTTGCACGATGGCGACGATGACGTTGACTGCGATTGCATTCACCTTACCGACAAATGAACAATTCATTTCGAACGTATTCTACGACACAAAGTACGATTCCCCGGCGTTTTCCATGATAGGGCTGATATTATCCATAAGATGATCACTCACTACGACGCGAAATATACATAGCGTGCGTCTTTCATCAACAATAGTCATAATAACAAGTTACAATGAAAACAGTCTCGTATACTAAATATTCACCTAAACAATACATCATATACGGCATAGCTCACTCTGTATAAGGATCTGGTTTTAGGATCGACGTATAACAAAATATAAACAATTTATGGAAAATGTCAAATATGTTCCGAACACCATCAATAAGCCATTAAGTCAGACAAACAATACTATTTAAATTATCTTAATTCAGAAGTGGGTTTGCATGACTGTCCACTGCCAATCATTTGCAAGTATAATCCATAATTGGAGAACCTGACTTCCTCGACACGACAAACAGCTTGTCGTTTAACATTATATGCATATTTTCTCATTTTTTTAAATTCACTCAAAAGTTTGCATATTAAGCATTTGTAGGGGGACCATCTGGGGCTTGATGACAGATATGGAAACTCCTCCAGCCCTCTTGATTCTGACTCGTAATTCAGAGAGAAATCACTTGTCATGTCGTATGCCTATGCAAACATTATTGACTCTTTCCGCATATCTTGTCCAAATTAAGAGTCAATGACCTGGGGGTCTACTAATGGCAAGCTTGAGTATGTTAGGGGAACTAGGTAAGATAATTTGAGTCATCTTGATGAAACCACCCAGGGCTGGCCTATGCTGGATTGAATAAAATATTCCGGTTTGTTTCGTAGAGACAATAGGGTTGAACTCAAATTGTGTTCATTAGTATCGGAAACTGACGTGTCATTTAAAACACATTTATAAATGTTTTCTGGTTGAATATTTCTCCCGCGGGCATGTCATGTGTTAATAAATAAATACCTTGTTGAACCCTACGATTAGTGAATAAGTACACGGCTTCCGAGTTACTGAAAAAACTCAAACAAAATCTGCAATTTTGAAGAATATGAACAGCGGCAATGTAGAAGATTATAACAGCGCGGAAGGGTGACCAGATAACAATGGTAGTTTTTCCAATTGCTATGTTTAAATAATAGTATCTAAGACCAGCCGGGAATTATTAAGAACTTGTATTGAAATTTCAAGTCATGTCTGCATGCAGAGTCGTGTAATACCTTGGAGTCGCACACGACAACTCGAGGACCTAAACTATGCGGAAGATATTAAAGAGAGATGAGTCCTGATACAGACTCACCCACTCACCCACCCACTCTCTCCCTCTCTTGTTAACAGCCGCAAATTGCGTCCCTCGGGGGTGAGGTACCCCATCTTCGGTTGAAGGTGCTCAGCTCCCGGATTGCACCACTCGTAGGTGAGAGTAGGAGTTCATTGAGACGTGCCTGCATGAGACGTTTGTCAACGCTTCCAAATCTTGATCGGGTTTACCAACAGAAAAAAAAAGCATTACCAGAATGGCGTTAGATATAGAGTCGAATGACAAAAGAGCCAGAGGTCGTGCCAAGAACATTTGAAGACGACCGATACTCGCATAACTAGGAATGTGCAAAACGTCTCTATAGCATAGTATAGCAGAAGCCCCAGTAATGCCGATTCAGCACTGATCAGCTAAATTGGACATCGCCAGAGTAAATCGGTGGTGTTTTTAACTTGGATTTGAGCCTAAATACTGTAAAAGACCGTGCTGACACAAAAATTAAAGGCAGACGACAATAGACAACATCGTGACTTCGCTGAAAACGTTGTCTGATGACCCGAAAATTGCATTTACCATTCAGACTCCAAGCGAGTCTCTGTGAAGTGATGGCTGGAACTCAACCGCAGATATAATCAGCACCTACTGCTTGTTACTGTCCGTCAAGAATGATAATGAGGTTGAAACACCAGGTCGGCCACATCGAGGTCACAAACACCTAGCTTCCAAGTAAATTGGTATTTGATTTCAAACCTCTCCGCCTATGAAGGAAAACAAACTGCAGCAAATTGGCGTTAGTCAAATCTGTCTTTCAAGGAATAGAACTGAATCAAAAATCATTTAAAAGAATGAATTGATGCATGCTAAGTGAAATTAATTCTGAGCACCTCCTGTTTAGTCTGGTCCTTGAAAATACGCAAACTCTTTGCGACCCATTACTTCTTCGAAAGTTTATTCGCACCATGTGCTGATCCATACAAATTTGTAGCCGCCCCGAGAATTTCTGTTCATTAAATTCAAGGTCTAAATTTGAACTTGTCCTCAAAGAAGACGATCCTTTCCGTTGCTTAATTAGCAAGCCAAATGCGCCTGGATGATAAATATTCCCCCAGGGGCTTCGACCGACTTGCAAACATGTCCTAATCCACGACATATTCATAAAGTTAAAAAGCATAAAATCCCATTAAATCAGACGATTTACTGCCACTCTGATTATATGTGAGTAACTGCATAAGGTCGTTGTTCGGCGTCGGCTAAGTTCCAAACTCCGCACTATTTATGGGTCCGAAACTGCCTCTGAATTGAATTTTTGATCTCCTGTCAGATTTTCGACTCTCGCCGCCTTTTTTGCGCAAGAGAGAATTCCTCGGGTCGCGATTTATTCGTTTTCATCAAACACTCCATCAGTGACATATAATTAAGCGAAGTGTTCTTATTCATATATTCGGGTTGCTTTTGTTCGGTTTCTGCTCAATTCATCAAATTGCTCGGTGGTTTTGCGTCTTTTTTGCCTTATCTGTTGGCCTTTGAAAAAAATGTGCGCACTCTCTCATTTATTCTCTGCAATGTTATTCATTGGTTTCTGTTTATGTCAAATTGAGTTCTGCTTTTGGTCGTTTGATCTGTTCCACATTCCTTTTGTCTCGGAATATGCGGTCTACCTAATTAATGACTTCCATCCTAATTAAGTTTTCTATAAATAGACCGTTGCCCCTGAATGCTGTCTTGGGGAAATTAACATCTTGCTGTCGGTCTGAATGTGGATACATGTGTACACTTGATTCGGTGGGAAATGGAAAGAATAATAATGTCAACGTATCAATTTTGACGTGACATTGCCCACGCCTGACGAATGCTGACTCAGTCGGTGTATTAAAAAGTATACATTTTTTTATTGCATCATTCTGTTCGATCGCAAAGGCAGGGAGATGGGAAAAAAGGAACTTTTGGAAATAGCAGACGTAGACATTGTGAATGTGGTACCATTTCACGGTCGGAGTGGTAAGATTTAAGGAAAAAGTGAAAAAGGTCAATCGAAAGTCCTTTTGAGTTGAAAATAATCCAGCAGGGCGGTCAAGCACATACAAAGGTGAGTGGGTCGACAAAGTGGGTGCTAACCCCCGAATTCGGTAAGAGTCTCATGGATCGTGAGGGTCCATCATGTTGCTATAAGAGTTATAATTAATCCGCCGGTCTCTGTACTGTGCTTTGAGTGTATTTTTTCTGTACACTTGATGTCTTCCAAAAGAGAGAGAGAGCTTCTTAAAATCATTTTTGCAAATGTGAAATTGTCTGAGGAAGTTGGGACTTATGTTAGATAGACAGTACGACTAAAGATGTCATTGATTCATTTGTCATATTTGAGTCTAAATAGTCTACTCCATTATCAACCTTACATTCGTTAGATCCAAGTGGTGGTATTGCTTATCCGAAAATTTCATTACTCTTGCATTGCTTTCGATTTTGGATGATTGTTCCTTGACATCAGAGTAAATTATAAGAACCCCACGGACTTTACATATGTTACTGTTTTAGCGACATATGTATGAACGTCAAGCGATAGTGAATGTCCTAACACTAGGAATTTCACAATATGCAACATTAGATAAGGGTATTCCAAAGAATGAAAGAGCTGATTTATTTCAAATGCAGGGACCGAGTCCGACACTGGCACGGAAGCCAAGTCTTGACAGATTTTTGATTTTGGGTGTGTGTGAATGTTCCCTCAGCATTTTGGAGCCAACACGCCACTTGGAGTGCATAAAAATAGAATTCGTTAAGTTTAACTATTGCGTGCTCCATCCATATTGGTGTAAATAAAGTGAGTGGGTCTAAAAAGGTAAAATAAACATTAAAAACCTAATCCAAGTGAAAAAAAACAAACAAAAAATACTTCTAGAACAGACGTTAATTTGAGCACCTCGCAAATATGATAAAATTGTTTGAAATTGAATGTTAACAAATAAAATTGACAGGTCCACTCCAGGTTTCATACATTAACTTGGGGAACATTGAGGGTTTCCTTTAACTTCCGTCTCCAGTCATGACCTTTAGTCGGAGTGTTTCTTTATATTTTGTGTACTTCATCCATTATAAGGTATTTTTCATTTAGATTTGCGTCTAATGTTATGTTATACACACTCAAGAATTTAAGTCACTGAACGTCGAATGGGTTTTTAAACATTTGCGGTGGGATGATAATTTCACATAAAATTATCTTAAGCGAAAGAGCTCATTTGTTAGTAAAGGGATTCATTGGAACGGATATGCAATTCTGGTTGATGTTAGAATTGAGTAGGTATTCTTGGAGAAGACCCCGACGCGTACATGTTAAAATGGACCAAAGGAACAAGTTAACCAGCGAAACCTTACAAAGGATGCTACTACCGCGCAAAACAGGCAACAATGTTACTCGTGCACATCGACATAAAAGATAAGGGAATCAGTGAGTTGACAGTTCTTTGTACGTATGACGAAGAAACCCTTCAAACGACGTCCAGTCGTCATCAAATATTGCTATGGTCTGAAGTGGTGCACTGGTTTTGGACGTGTTTCATGTCTACCCGATTTTAATTAGTTAAATTTAATCACATCAATTGCCACATGCATGTCCTTGTTACCGTTTGTAGAAAAATGTACACTTATTTCATCCCAAAGTTAATCGAATAACGATCAGCTTTTGTCACAAAACGAATGTTTGTAATTTTCTCAAGTAAAGTACAGTAGACTCTCGAAATAGTTAAAAAAAAATCTGGAGTTTTTGATTCACTTATTAATTTTAAGCAAAAAAATGATTGCATAAGAACATGCACAAGGAACATGAAATATTGACCGAGCAAGGGCAAGGAGCATGTTCATGGGTCATGTGTCATTGCATCTTCTTCTTCTTCAAAGCTGTTTTTCTGAGGGGCCTTAAGACTAATTTTACACCGGCACCATTTATCATTAAATGACAAAATCTTGGTTTGAGGACACGTTGCAGCAAAGAATAAGGAACAAATTAACACGGACTGACTTGCCATAAACTGGAAACTATACCACGTAAAGAATTTCAAGATAAATTATAGTTTGCTCACACATCTTACTATTAATATGACGCAAGAATTCTTGTTTTAGAGATGTCAAGCAAAAACAAAATCTGTTCACATTATCCGGTGTTCACTTTATCGAGAGTCCACTGCACTTCAGCAATCCATAGGCAATCTTTAGGCGTTTGAGTCAACCAAGACATGTCGAAGAAACTCACGCATTTTGTCAGAGGAGCCAACTGCAAACCCCTCTCATGTCAGTGAGTTCCATGTGTGGCTTTTAAAAATGCCTTTAGTTGCCCTAAGCATCTGCTCCAACAGGCCTAAGATCCAAAGCACTAGATATCTTTCAAAATTCACTGGTCTTAATGCTGATTCAAAGAGACCATACCATTGGCAAAAGAGTAGCTTGATCAAATTGGCCAAAGGCAACAGAAACGCATCAAGATAACATCATCGTCTAAGCGTGCTAGCAATTTCGGCTTAATGTCTTCATGATTGATGCGCAGACGTCTCCGTTCGAGGTCACCTTGTGATGTTTTATTACAACTTTGTCGAATGACTGTTGGAATTCGCAGATTCGAACTTGATCCACGCAGAAGAATACGGATATGCATCGCCATGCAATAAAAACAAACACCAAGGATTAATTGACCATTAAATCGAAAGAGTTTAAATAATTAATTGGGTGGCCGTGAGGAAGCAGTATAACTGCTTGTGACTCTTAATAACATTGTTTTAGATAAAGTGGGTGTCGGTGTAAGGAGTTTTGTGTGATTCATTGTAGGGAAGGTGGTTGTTGACGACTTTCGGAGTCTAGTCAAACAAAGAATGCAACGCAATTGTGACAAATTTTATTTCATGTCTCATTGTCGACTAAGTGGTGTTTAGAGGTTGAAGCTAGACTCAACATACCGATAGTCGTAACGTCTATAGCCACCACTCGTGGTTAGCATGCTTTTGTTCTCGAATTTTGGATTTTGGATCAATTTTCTGGCTTAGGTAGGAAGTAATTTGTTATTACTATCCCCGGGAAGTAGTTGCAATGAATATGACAGTTGTATACGAACAACAGACATTTGGGTTGAGGCTACATCTATGTTCACCACGTCTACGTGTATAACAACTTAGCTTTCAAAATTGTTTAAGTGAAGCTGCGACTGAACTCAAAATATTAAGAACGGGTCCGACTGAATTATTTAGCATTGAACAGAGAAAAAGGTGGCGGAACTCAAATGTCAACAGCAGAGGCACGATCTACCACAAATCTGTGCAAGTGCTCGCATATACCGATGACATTATCATCATCGAAAGTACACAGCAAGTTGTCCGTAAGACATTTATTAGAATCGAGAAGGAAGCGGCCAAGATGGGGCTTGAGGTTAATGCGGGTAAGACAATGTGTATGCTGTCTACGAAAACGACGTCTTGGACGAAACATTACTGTAGACAGCTATAACTTTGAAGTACTGAAAGACTTTGTCTACCTAGGTTCCGAAGTTAATACAAGCAAAGACAATCGCTGCATTTTCGCACTCGGAAGGCCACTGAGGAATAAATAGATAAATATCAGACCTTGATACCTCAGTCCTGCTGTATGGCGCAGAAGCATGAACGCTAACTAAAGCGAACGTTAATATATTCTTGATCGAGAGACAAGTCCTCCGAATTATGTTCGGTCTCTTCTCTTCTTCGGAGGAGGAGACTGAACGACGAAGTGTACGGGATGTACAGCGACATTGACCTGGTCCAACGAGTTAGAATCTCTCGTCTCAGATGGCTGGGTCACGTCGAGCGAATGGACACCAGTGCTCCGGCTCGGAAAGTCTTCGACTCCAACCCCGAGGGAATACGCTGTAAAGGAAGACCACGACTACGGAAAAACACGCAGTTAGAAGGGGACCTAAATAAGTTGAACGTGCTTGGATGAAAGCAACTAGCACAAGACCGAGCTAGAAGAAGAGGCATGTTGGCTGATTCCCAGGGCCACCCCGGCACTTTCGTGCCACCTAATGGACTACAAAACCATTAATTAGGCTATAGCACCGGGTGTTGCTATGACGCTCTTCAATCCCTTGCCAGACACGACGAAGTGACTGGGTCCCTGGACACAGGGAGATTGCAGGCAATGAATCTGCAGATGAGCTGAAGAGGGGATTTCGTGCCAGTGAATCTGCATTCATCGGTGCTGAACCGTAGTGCAATGCCAATTGGACAGCAGTCTGATTAACGAATGGAAAAACAAATTTCGTCTAAGTTAGTGGGCATATGGTCGTGGTCATAGGCAATCTAAACGATTAATCAGGGCTTTTTCATACAAGAGAATACACTTTTCTAAAGGATAGCATAAGAACGATAACGAGTTTTCTTACTGGCCACTGCGGTCTGAAAGGTAATCTTAGCTAATTAAACCTGTGCCAAGACAAGGCTTGTGCATCGAAGAGGACGAAGGAATAAGAGTGTGGGACAAAAAACGAACATTGTTAGGTGGAGGGACAGTCAAACCACATTTCATTGAGTTGTCCTTCCCAAACCACACATACAGTTTCAAAGCATAGCTATACTGACCTTCAATTCTGCAATCAATTATAGGGCTCCTCCGTAGGAATGAACAAATCAGATAATTTCCTAAAAACATCATGATCTCATCCTTGAAAAGCAAACTTTTGACTTTATGGGGACAAGTGTTAAACGAGCAGCTCTCGTAACGTGTATATTTACTGATAACGCCCAACTTCTGCGGTGACCCAATTTATTGCATCATAAACCTTCGACCGTCAATCACGAGGAATAGAACAATTCAAAGTCATTCAATAAGTTTGCACAACAAAGCCGTGGCCCTTTTGACATAATCAGCATTTTAGAGCTTGTAATTATTTGACCCACATTTGGAGATTTATGACACCGCGCTTCCGACATTGTTACAGTGTGTCCCTCAGCCTGGATCCCGGAAGAATATGCACAAAAGTTTTATTTGGCTCTCAGCCTCGTTTGGGAGAAGTTAATTTAACTTAAAATGTAGGCCAATCCGATTATAGCAGGCATTATCCCCCTTCACCGGAAGTTACAAGAAAAAAACTACCACACTTCAGCTCTGAAATTCCCAATCGGCTTATGTCAAGTTTCACCAAAAAAACAGCCATTCACCGATACATGTGTGTACGCTGCCTGGCCAGTCTCTGATTACCCTTTAAACAAAAAATAATGCCTAAACTTCCCAAACAGCCATTTAGTACTTTGCCAACAACTACGGCCGCACAAAGCCAGTAACTTTTTCGCTTATTTAAATTTAAGGAAACTTCAGGCAGGACCAATGAAAAGAATATACAATTTTTCTGATGCTCCTGTCGATACACAGGATTTGCATTGATATCTGCTCGTGTCCTCTGTGAGGCTTGGGGATGGTAATGGCAGCTCCTTGAAAGTTTTAATGAAAATTCAAAGTTGCATGAAGGGACGGAGGCTGCAGGCCTGGCTAATACACAATAAATCCGTTGCAATGATTTCGGGGGGATATCGCTAAAAAAATAAAAGAAAACCGAAAATCTCCAAAGCCATCGAACACTCGCACATAAGTGTGTGCATCGAGGACAGGCGCTGGGTGGAATCTACCAAATCGTTCTTTTATTGTGATTATATTTATTGGGGCGTTTATCCGTCAAGGAACTATACATTTGGCATCTAAATAGGGGAGCAGAACTTTTCGAATAAAAAATGGAAATCCCATAGTGATTGGTGTCGGATCGGGTCTGGGGATCGATTTGTGGGGCCAGCAGTGAGGATGTCATCAATCAGGGGGAATGGTTGGGTTTGAAATTGATGGAATCAAGAAATGAAATGTAAAATTTCAACAATAAATTATTGATGAGGGTCGGTGGTATGGGGATTGTGTTCGCTTCCCGGGTACAGGAGGGTCAAAAAGTCGGTCGACAGATGAGGGTTGTGGTGAGTTTTAACTGAGTTGGTATGCAAGGTGCTTCATCGGGAATTAGGATTTAATTTTATGAATTCCAGGAAAGGGATTGCGTGCTTGAAATAGCGTGAGGTTTACCGATAAAGCTTGCAGGCTTTGGAGAGCGGACGGGAAATACCATTGGATTTGAATTGTGATTGAATTGTATACTATAGCGTGAAACTAAATCAATGAAATCGACATTATCGCTCGGTCCCAACCCGCCCTAGTTGAAGCTTTCACGGCAATTGGGGAACATGTGAAACTAGCTGATCTAAAGGTCAACGAGGACAAAACTTAATATACGCTGTCGAGCGAAAACCTATCCGCCGCACACCATCTAGGCCATTTCACCTTTGTCTTCCACCCCTATAACTAAGACCAGTACTCAATCACAAGCGCTATCCAGTCGTTACAAGCGTGCCCTTTATAAGCGTAGGACATATTCTATATATTGTGACGTGGAAATGAACCAACCTAAAGCGCCATCTGCGGTAAACAATCGAACACCATGCGGAGTAGTAGCTATAATCCGTCGATATAATAACGCTACACACAAATCACCACGGACTCGGACTGATTCATATCGTACTCCAGTGTGCAGTACATTGACACACAACCCATGTTGGCACATTCTTCGTTTCCTGCGACAAAGATTCACCATGATGATGACTATTTCCTCGGCCATACTGCCATCGATGTGGACTATATTGTGAGACTGATGGCGATTCGAAATATTAACAACAAGACGACTCAAGTACTAGCGATCAATTCCTTCAGACAAAGTTTGAAAAGGAAACAACGTTCTGTTTACGATCACAACTCATTAAGGGAAAAAATCCAAATTATACATATCAGCTATGAAACAAGGATGCTCATTACTTGTTACCTAAATTGCTCAACTCCTGCAATCATTCATTTTCATTAATATCATCACCTACTTAGTACGCGTTCACAAACAAGAATTGATCAAAAAAGTGATTCACAAACAAAATACAGCCTAAACTGCTCAACTCCTGCAATCACTCATTTTTATTAATATCAGCAAGGACCTAGTAACGAGTTTACCCACAAATATTTATCAAAAAAGTGATTCACAAACTTAGCATATTTCCTTCGAAAAATTGATCAACTTTCCTGATTGATAACTTTTCTCTTCCACTGTACGAATCCAAACAAACAATGTATACCCGCAACGCATCCAACGTTCAGTTGCTCACAAAATGTGAGTTTTATTAGTATTTTTACGACATTTTCACCACCAAAGCCGAAGCCTGAATCTCGGCAAGTATCCCATAAAACCAGAAGAGTTCACCCGACTGAAGTCATAAACCGAAAAACAAGTACTTAGCCAGCCGACTGACATTCACGCAAATCCCTCTTCCGGCCGGAGGCAATCTGGGCCAGCGTCTAACCACCGATCATCCGGAAAATGTGCGCGAATTATCTGCGGGAATTTCTCAACTCCAATTAGCTGCGAAGCTAATCCCAGTGAATGGCATCGGTGGATAGATAAGCAGCCCGGCACACATATGGATTTCGACACAGATGCGTCTTAAAAATTAGTTTTTGATCCAATTAGTGAAGTTGCCCGTTGTGATGCGGAGGCGTATGTGGAATATTTTTCTCTGATTAACGTCCGTCCGTGGATGGTGCGCCGGGTAATCAATTCTCCAGATTGAGTTTGCCAATGAAGCCAACTTACATGGCATTTTGAACTTTTTTAATTTCAGTTTATGAAAGCAAACATCACGAAGGCACTTTGCGCGAAAATTGAAGTGGCCACTGTTTACCTTCCACGCTGGCGAACTGGGAGGAGACAACTCGAGGCAAAGTGCATTTTCTAAAATGTTTCACGTCACATAAATTAAATTGAAATCCACTTAGTTTTTTTCGGCAATCGATAAACAACAAGTTGACACTTCAGTCGGCGGTGGGTGGCGGCCACTGTCAGGTGGCACGCGCGTGGGTTTTTTTTTACTTTCTGTTTTCATTTTCGCCGCCGATGTCTGTTTGTTTTCCTCGGTTTTTTTGGTGCCAATGGAGGACACGTTGTGTGCCCATCTTCGGGAGCGTTATCGATTAATTCAACGGGGAAATGGTGAGGAGTTCAACCACAAGTCTAGGGAGCTGGGTGTACAGATGCCGTTGTGAGCCCGTAGTTGTAGCGATAATGAGGTTGACAATTCTGGAAATTAATTAGTGGCCATCGTGCGGCAGGGCAAACAGAAAGGATAAAGGAAATAGCGCACAAAAAAAGATCGCTGTGTCAAGCTGTCTGGGAAGCAGGACAATGACAGAGGCCAAGACCGCAAGTCACTTTTGGTTGCACGGTGGATGGTGGTATTTCTGTACGACTGGTCGTGTGAGAGTATTATTGAAGTTTATTAAATTTTAATGCGTCGAGGATTTTTCTCTCGGTCACAATTGAAGGGTTTCTTAATGGAGGAATGACTAGCAGATTCAGGAAGAATTTGAATCGCTTCCTAAGTGTTGAGCATCGGCAAACAGGGTAAATGACAAATAGCTGCAGGAGTTAAGAGAATCTTAAAGCATTTTCTCTGGCTTAGGTTTGTGTGATGTTGAACATTCATGTTTGATAATTTCCTTCGAGAGCACTCACTGATATTGCATCAAGGCAACATTGATGTGATGTAACTCACTAAGGGAAACATGATACCGTTTGCATCGCAACACTCACCAGTATTTGCAGACTGTTTACAACCTGAAAACCGTCCTCAATTTACATTACCATGCTGTTTGTCTGCATGGACATGTCGTTGAATAATAGATCACGACCGAGGTACAACATACGTTGGTCCCAAGTGTTTACACCTAGTGCCACAACTAGTACCATGGTCGTTGGAGTGAAACAAAGACCCCAGTTCTGACGTAAATTTGTTCATATCATAAATGTTTTATGTCGGGTGGACTATACCGAAGAAAACATCATTTTTATGGTTAAAGGATGCTGCATTGGACGCTGCGAGCTGTAAGAGAACTTGAGTACTTGTGAAAATGGCACAAAGAATAGTTTCAACTGTTTTGTGGTTTTATTACATGTACGAAGACATTTTCAAGGAACCATAATGTCCTTGGACTTAAATTTAATTCAAGCACTGGCTCTATGAAGAGGATTTGGGCGAATCATACTCTACAAACAGCCACAGTGTAGTTTGAACAGTATTATATCGTGTATATTATCCGACACTTCATAAAGAAATTCATAAAATGCTTAAATACTTACTTTAACAATTTGTTGCCATTAAACTTGTCCAATTCCAAGGACAGGCGGGCAAATAATCTGAAAGAAAACAATTAATAATACATCAATTTAAGAGTTAGTTGAAGATTAATTAAAATTATGTCAGTAGCGCGTGGCATTGTGGGTATGTACGTCGACCCCAACTTCGACGCCGTAGGCTCGATTCCTGCTCTATGTGATAAAAATAATTTTCACAGCCACACTTCTTTCGAATCACTGACAATGCTCAAAGGCTATTCATCTCTAGAAAAAGCTTCTCAAATTTGGCCTCTCGGAGTCGGCACCAATAGCACGCACAACACGAGTGTTTGCTGAGAAGCTAGGCCTTGGCTCTCTACGGCATGTAGAACCAACCTTTATTATTATTATTGACACTAGCATTAAATACTAAGATCTTATGTGACAAGCCAAGTGGGCTGCTGACCAAATCGCTAGTACACCTTGATCATGTTTGGCCTTTGTAATTGGCGTAGTAAGACTACTACCACTGATCAACAACTCCTGAGATAGCACCGGTCATTTGGAACCCAACTGCAAATTGTCACTGAACCAGATTTGAAAATCTGTTAGAGCGTATTAACTTTGCTATCACTGGGACTCTAACCGGTGATACCTTGCTCTTAGTTAGGGACACAGACTCAACCAACTGCGCCATGAAGCTGTTATATCTTTAGTGCACAAGTATTTTTCAAGCCACAACGCTGCTTTTCTGATGTGATGTCTTTTTTTTTTTTTTTTCTTCATTTTTATTTATAAATTCATTATTTGCTTACATACTAGACAAAAATGGTTAAAACTAGTTGGACGTACAATCCTTCTAATGCTAACTTACTGTCCCTAGGCGGGCACTCTAAGCTAAACTTAATCGATGTGATGTCTTTCGCACCCATACATCATTTCAACAGCGTGTTTGTTGTTTTGCGTGGTCAGTATCCATATTAAGACTCGTTTTATTATCCCAAGAAATGGAATTTATATTTTTTAATTTGAGTAAGGATACCACGTCATTGCAGCTACTTATGAAAATAAAAATGTAAATTAAATAGCTTGCCAATCGAATACGGAAGACCTACTTCTAGCCAATTCAGTTGTCTTTACATGAAGGTTGAAAGCTACGCACGTACGTTGTTGTCCGACTGAATATGATTTAAAATCGAATATAGTGACGCATTACAACGCCAGCAAATCAAACAAGATTGAAGTGATTTATTTTTTAATCTAAAGGGCAAATTTGAAACCATTTCAAGTGAGTCACAAGAGGAATCTCAGCGATAACGTATAGAGAACATAAAGATGACACTCACATTGTTAAATCTGTAGTTAGAAATGAATACGATGCCAACAAAGTGTGTTAAGTTAAATTTATTAAATCAGTAGATGCCCTCATTTTAGGGAGGGTGACTTGGTCTAATAAATTGGATTGTAGTCACATTTGGAAAAATATATAAGGACATTAGTAAGACAAACGATGGGCACAGCGGGTCATATACCGAAATTAAAGCAAGACTTGCATAACAATAGTGATGTGCCATTGATACACACTGTCCCAGATTAAGCGTCACCTACAATGAGATGCAGTAACGAAGTGGAGGAACAAACTTTTGCACAGCGTCTGTGCTCTCTCAGTCTCTCTACCCCTACGAAACGTAGCCTAGGCGCCCAATTGATTATTAACATGTCATCTCGCGCGATTATGTAACATTGGTGTTAGTCAATGTTCCTCTACTTTATCAAAAGGTATTTCAAAAATTACTCTACCAAGTGTAAAGAGCATTCAGCGTCTCAAATTTAACCTAAACTACACCACAAGAGTTAATACGCACAAAAGTAAATCACTTATGAAACTCTGAAGAAAAGAGCCTTTAGCTGGAACGGACACCGTTGAAGCAATGATGACCAGCGGCCAAGACCATATTCAACTCCTTTCACTGATTTCTTGCATCAAGAAACCGATGACTGGTGGTACATTGAAATTGTAACTGCTTTAGTCACACCTTGGCAAAGCAGACTTACAGCTGTGATTTAAGAATTTCAAGTAAAATTTACCACGAAGAGGCAGTTCATGTCGCGGAAGCCACCAACAGGGTTTCTTCGAAATCATTCGTTTTGCAGGAAGAATATTTCGAAGAAATGTATCTTAGCGAACAAAAACACATGAAAAAATAAAAATTCAAATTCATCAAAGAAAAGGTTTATTTACCAAGAATTTCGAGCATTTTGAGGGGTGTCATCATGTTTATTTTTCGGTTGTCACAGTGGTTGTCGAGTCCGCCCATGGTATAAAGAATACAAACATTGTGTTCTTGGAAGTAACCAATGCAGAGAGTTCCGTCAGAAGGTGGGAATATACAAGAAAAAACGTGTAACAACACTTACCTCAAACCATCATATGTCGTCGAAGAATAGCCTACGAGGAGGAAGTACTCATTTGTCAATATTTTATTTTTTTTGTTCCGATTTTGAACAGAGGCCAGCACTCGGAGGAAATTCATGGTAAGGTTAGGTTAGGTTAGGTAATAGTGGCTGACGGCTAAGGACAGTCCCACTTAGGCCAAAGTAGGCCATTGTGGTGATACCACTCGGATTGACTTCTCCTAACACTGGAACTAGTTTTTGCTTCTACTGAAGCGATTTAGCTGGCCTATGTCGGCGCTGTTGTAACTTATTGCGGCCGCTGAAGTAGTAAGCTCATAGGTGTAGGAACCTACGACTAGCCAGAGCACTACAGGAGCAGAGTAGGTGATGAGTGTTTTCTTCCTCCTCTTCATCCATGCAGCTTCTGCAGGCATCATTATATAGGGCACCCATCCTGGAAACATGAGTACCAATTGCACAGTGCCCGGTTATGACTCCAATAAGGGTCCTTAATGAGGGCTGTGCTGAGTCCAAATAGACTGAGTGACCGTTTTAGGTTAAGTGATGGCCAGATTTCTTTTGTTTTAAGGCAGGTGGTGCCTTCTAGCAATTTGTCATTAGTTCTTAAGAAGATGGTAAGCTGTAGCGATCGGCATGGAAGGCGGTACCCCTGCTATCGATAGGGATGAGGTTGTACCACACCTAGCGAGTTCGTCGGCTTTGCAGTTTCCTGGTAAGTCACAGTGTCCCGGTACACACCTGGCGTGAATGTTAAAAGCTCAGCCATCTCGTTAAGAGACTGCCTGTAACTAAGGAATGTTTTTGAGTAAAACATGGCATTGTCCAGGGATTTTATAGCGGCCTGACTATCGGGACAGATGTTGATATCCCTTTTTGATATGACATTGTTTTTGAGCCATGACAACGCCTCTTTAACCGCTAAAACAAATGCATGGTAAAGGGTATTTATTTTTTTAATCGTCGTATCGTTATTAGTCGAATGAATAAAATAACAAGATAATTAGATTTTGAACATCCCCAACGTTCAAACAAATTATAGTTCGGCAACGACAACATGACTCGAATAGAAGCAGTTCTACTGCTGAAGAATATGAACGACGAAATAAGGACACCAATAATCGGTTCTCCACATTGAATGATATGTAGTAATATTTGAACGGGAATTATTACCATCGCAGCTCTACCACCGGATCAGTAACGGTAATACTCTTTCGTGATCCAAAGTTGACTTTCAGGGATTCCTCTCTGGTTCACCCGATCGTTGCCCGCTCTCTCTTTTACTCAAGGGGATAGCTCATGATGATATTCCAGACAATTGAGGAAATGGATAATTTTTATCAGTCATGTAAGGGCGCTCAACAGTACCTTAATAGACAACGGGCAGCCGCTGAACTTATGTTGGCCACAATGGGACTTGGAGATCTTTCACCAAATAAACGACAATCAAGGTTATCACATTGGGAACGACGTCGGCAATTCCTTCTGTAGCGTGTACATTTATCATTAGATAAAGTGACTGGGGCATTGTCAATAACTCCAGACAGTTGTAGCCCTGCATGAATAGTAGGAGTCGAAGAACGTACCACGGCGGCGTGACCGTTTTGCTTTTTTGAGTGCAACCGTGCACAATTTATAATTTATCTCTCCGTCAGAAATTTGGATTGGTTGGGAATTAGTCGAACTTTATACCGAGATGAACGGCGAAAAACAGAAATTCAGACCGCTATTTGTTGAATCTGTTACACATACAGGTTGCCCTTCGAAATCGCATATTTTCAGAACCCGAATGAGAACTTGCCTTAAGAGAAAATGCAACCAAATGATGTTCCAATTCAAGCCAGACATTTCGTGAGCTTCTTACAACCCCTCAGAAACACACCAAGTAACACCTCAAAGTCAGCAACGAACTCCGAAACCCACTTATAATTCCACACACAATCTCAGCATCCACCGACAAATGCTCGTAGCCCCCCGCTCACTCTCAACTCCGAAAACACATTAAACGTGGAATCCATCCATCTTTCCTCATGTGCAGCCATAAAACGTCGACCTCCTAATTAAGGTAAGGCACTGCATTCCGAAATCGGTTTTTTGTTTTCCGATTTACAAAACGTGTGGCCAGGTCCAGCGACTAAGCCGGTTATGCAAATCCCCGGACTACACACGTGCTGTGGTACTTCCAATAAATCAATTTCCATCAAGACCCGATCCGATGGACTGACTCAATCCACAAAGAATGCCCTCCCATTAAAGCGACTGCCGAATGTGCGACGCCAGACAGATTCTCTCTAAATGCGGACTTATCGGAGATGTGTACCAATTGAAGTGTGTAATAAAATTAATTGATCAAGCGAGCTTCAAGCGAGCTGCTGACTGGACGCGATAAAGGTCTGGCCGATGCTGCTCCAAGCGATAACCTGCCGATGAACCCGAATTCGATGCGTGGTCTGGCGAAAGCTAAATTGCGCTAGAATGTGTTCACAGAGTCAAATGACCGCATCCGAGGGGCTAATAGCAGTTTAATGCGCCGCACCAGCAGCGCTAGGAATGACTAACGTTCATGTAAATTCGCAAGGCGAATTGAACGTTCGCAAGGCCCGCGGCCATGCAGCACAGAACATATTCCGAGGTGCCCGTCCAGCGGAGGAATGTAATAAGCTGCACTGCACTAATGTCATGAATCTCTCGAAACGAGGTCGTAAAATGAAATGAGTGGGGGCCGGGCATCCGCCTCCCTCGGATCCTCGGATGCGATATCTGCACCAGCATTTGTTGCTTGAGGTCGGTCGTGAACACTTAGTTTTCCATTCGTGTCGCCGAGGGGAATAAATTCAACGAGAAGAGAATGGCAAGGCTCTGGAGGATAATAAATAAACGTTTTTTTTTTTTGTTCTCCCAGCGACGGTGTTGATGAAGGAAAGTGCAAGCTCTTGAGCCATAGACTCATGCTCACATCCGGATAAAAGAGACTGCCACTGAGAAGACAATTCGCATTATTATGCTAAGCAGTGGGGGGAGGAGGAGCAGCGATGACTCAGGAGTTTAAATCGCTTTTCCTTCCGTCAGCTGATGCGCCGGCAGGAAGGATGTGTGAAGACTTAAGGACTCTGTGGGAGGAGAAAATGCAATGCTTTACGACAGAAATGTGTTAACTGCTCGAGAATGGAAACACATTGGTGAACAGATGCATGTAAGGGGACTCGAAGTCATCAACATAATTCTAAGAACTGAGTTAGAGTTTGATTTTCCGATCGTTTGACAGAAAACAAAGCAGACTCTGCGAACTTTTGCGGGCTAAGCAAGAATAAATCAGATGATTCCACACAAAAGGCTACGCCAGTTCAACAAATCACAAGCTTGACATTGTCGCTCTCAAACACACTGCCGCCGGCGACAAACAATTTACGATAGAGATTTTATGCTGATTCCGACTTCACATTGCGGCAGCCAGTCGTGCCAATACCCATCAAATCATGCATATGTACATCGCCCGGAGCAAGTTTACAGCACAGCACTGCACCACATCCAAGGAGCAGTCTGAAACTATCTCCGGCCACTCCATCTCCACCCAAAGTCGGCACAAAAACAAAAGCCATTATCGAAAGCGCTGTGAACAAAGGAAGGATTAAATAGAAACGCAGAAGTTTATCGATACCCTCGCTCATTGCAGAGTCCGATTGCCGATTGCCGTCGATTACACATCCATAAAATGTGGCCCCAACTTATGGCCGGGACAATCGATAAACAACCATATTCCGCACACACAAGATCCACATGGCCGCACAGACAACGGGGGTCGTGTAAGTCACTTGTAATTGGCATATTTTGCCGTCGTCCCCCCAGTCAACCTCCCACCGATGCGGGACAATAAATTCAACTTAATTGCCAAGACGTTGGTATTGTTATGTTGCACAGGGGGTTTGTTGTTCCAGCCAGAACTTGGTGACTTGTTGTGATTTCAGTGATTTCTATCGGAACCTTCGGCGCTTGTGTGATTGATTTGTGTTGCACTGCAAGTTCGTGAGCCAGGCAGTGTGGTTCCGTGACAGCGGCGACTGGTGGGCTTCGAGGCCGACTGTATTTCAATTAGGAGCGATGGATACACACATGTGCTGGGTGATTATCTGAGGGAAAGCCGGAGAAAGAGAAATCGAACTCATTTAGTCTGTGAAACTGTCTACTATTGCCGGTGACAGTGATGTATTCGCCTTATCGATGATGAATTGTCGAATTAATAATACACTGCTGCTGCGCGATCGATTGTGGCACCGGCGAGCGGAAATGGTTTCGAATTGAATTCGGCAACCAAAGACTCTGTTGAGGCATTTGGTCTGAATAAGGGAGTATTTGATAAGGCTTGTTGAATGGAATGTGTTCAGTGAATAAGTAGTGTGTGGTCACAGTGGAGTGGTAGGTAGACACATGCGCTGGCCGTTTTAGGTTCGATTCCAGACCCAACAGCGTTCATGTTTACGGGAATCTACCTCTTACGTCACTTATTAAATAAAAATATGGGTGGCGCTACAGCCCGCAGATGGCCAGGGCCTAGCTTCTCAGCAATCACTCGTATTGTGCGTGAACACTTCCCTTCGGTGTGTTTGAAAGCCTGAGCATCTAGGTGAAAGTGACGTACAAAAACTGCTCCTTTTCGAAACATTTGCCTCAGCTTGGTATAGAAACACACTTTAGTGCAATTGAGTAGAATATATATATGTAAGCATTAAAAAATGTTGTCTGTGACTTTGTGAACAAAGTTTAAATGTATTCGAATTCCTGCTACGTATGTGACATATCGTCAGTTCATTGCCATTAAAGGCCCAAACCCATAGAATCCGGTGCGTGCGTTGCGTCTTGTCAAAAAATTGACAACTCATAAGAACTAATAAGAGGGAGCGAGACAACGAGTGTGGGCTATATGTGGAATACATCAGAATGCATGAAGTTGGCGAACTTTTAACTTTTCGTCCGTTTGACAGTTTATTCTCACATGTGTGTATCATTTATGCATGTATGTGTATCATTTTACTCTCGGGGACGTGTGGGATTGTATGTATGTATACATATTTCGGACGCAACGTACGTATTTCATTTGGCACCTCTTTGCAGTCCAGCAAATACGATTTTTGTGGATGTCAACTGCAACGCACGCACCGGATTCTATGGGCTTGAGCCTTAAGAAAACAAATGTCAAGTCTGACTTGAGTTTTCACTTTTCAAACCGACAGAGTTCTGCGAGTGGTTGGAAATAAATAAATAAGTAGTAACCCTGCGGATTGACATTTTAATATGCTAAAGTGCTTTGGATTGGAGCATAGGATACAGCATAGAATACATACAATACACAATGCCGATTTAACATTCAACTCTGAACAAAATGCAGTATGTCAAAGGTTATGATTGTGCACAGACCATGTCGCTTTGCCGTCGAAAAAGTTGATTTTTTCGACAACAAAGCAAACACAATCATGGATAATCGCAGTTCAACCAATAACTTTACATCAGATACGTGCTGGTATTGAGTGCATACTTGCCACGTAAAAGATCACTGACTTCACGTCGCACAGTGGGTTGTGTGTATGGGAGAGCGTGAAATCTGAACTATGAATTGGATCTTAATGAAATTTGATACACAAATTGAGATTAGTATTATACGTATTTAGTTTAAGCTGTGGTCAAGAAATAATAGCCAGAAAAAAAAATGAAGGCCTTGCACTGAACATTTTCTGATGTTGTTTCATAGACTATGAACTCATCTCATACCGTTTAGATCGGTCACAGCATTCTTCAAGCTCTTCCGTAGTTTTTCGTTATTAGTTGACGTTGTATGCATTACGTCTTGCGAAGTTGAGCAGACTTTTTGTTGAATGAGAAATATTGAGCTGATATTCCGGTCGTCGGGAATGCTTTCGTCCTCCCAAATTCGGCAGATGATCTGGTGCATGCTCCCTACTAGAACATGGTCACTAGCATTGAATAGCTTGGATGGTAAACCATACTGAATATTTTGACCAAGACATATTCGACCGTTTCTATTTGGTCGACCTTTAGTGAAAGAGGAACCATATTCAGAAGAGAGTTGTTCTTAGTAATTTTAATGTAAAATGCTACTGTTATCACAGCTCTTCCGAAGAATTTCCTGAATATGACTTCAAATGATAAGATTTAGTATTGCTATTGAATAGAGGCAGAATTGTTACCCGTTGAGTATCAAACAGTGGACACAGGACCCAGGAGAGAATGAACTTAGTCAAGACATTTATAGGTGTCAAATTGTACAGATTCAGCCACTTCATTATTTCTAGAAGCCGCAACAGACTACTCTTGTTTATCATTTTTGGGCTTCTCAAACAAATCTCATTAAGGCCAAGTGCCGGCATCACTTGGAGAGGTGATATTTGCCCAACTGGTCTCAAATACAGTCATAGATCCATGATAATAAATGCATAGACGATTTGAACTTTTCAGTTCCAAAGTCATAATGTAATCTCAACAGAAGAAGACACTCAATGAAGGCCTGTGATGCAAAATGTGAACGACCATTGACATTATTAAAACTATAAATATTCAATTTTCTTTCGACCCCCAGTCCCCTCAGTCCTCAATGAATTTCATTCCCTCGCATAAAACGGCGCAACTCACAGGCTTGGAAAAAGGTGAGACCATCATCAAACTAAAGCTGCACAGGATCCCACATAAATCATCATAAATTAGTTCACATATAATTGGATTCCGAACAATGAACTATATCGTATCCTCTCCTTAAGCCCCGCATACTAATTGCCAATTTGCATGCGATGGCCCAAAACAAAAGCAAAAAAAAGAACAAAACGCTTATATCCTTTCATCCTGTCACACGGTCAAACGAAAAACGGAAAAATACGAGCAATCAGGAAGAATTATGTCGGCGGGCGAGTCTCCGAGAGCGACCCCACCAACCCCACGATGTGCTGCTGCTGCGTCCGACTGCAGTCTATTGTCATGCAGGACGCACTGAGACTCGTAAATCACAATAAACTGCCATTTAAGTTGCTGCTTTAACAATTATTGCCTTTTATTGGAACTCTACACTCGCGCCCTTACGCGGAGAGTGGAGAGCGTTCGCATTTCCATTCATTTATTCATAATCAATATCCCATCTGCGGATTGGATACAAGGACGCACAGCGCGACGTTACGTCCTTTGGGTCTCGGGCAATAACTGGAGTAGATCAACATGGGAAGTGGTACCTGGTGTTCGAGTGCCCCTTTTCGGCGGTTTGAGGAGCTATCTTCCAAAATGTAACGCAGTCTTGTGGATTCTGTTGACAGAAACTGTTTACTGCTCAATTTTGTTTTCGCTCTCCTCCGAGGGGGCGGAGGTAAACGTCGGTCTTAATGGATGTTTAATGCAAGATACACTCGTTCATGTATGTAGGCTCATCGATTGCTATTAAATTGTTTAAATCCCGGACGAGCGCGTCGACAACGGTGACGATGGCGCTGACGATGTGATGTTTCTCAGCGCCAGAGAGGAACGACTGCAGTTAACTTTTATGAGGCGGTGAGTGATATCGGGAGTTTTATAGAACCGAATGGGATTCCAAAAGTGTATTTCAAAATCAGTCGAGTGCGTGTCTGCGTTGAGTTGGTCTTAATGATTCGTTGACGGTGACGGTGATGGCGACAGCGACGTTTTGCGATTGTTAATGCCATTTACTTGCAATTAATTCCTCTAGACGGGAAGGTTCATGATCTTAAGCACTTCAACCCTGACAGCTTCAGAAGGTGTCTATGCCTCTGTCTGTGTGGTCTAAGTGCAATCAAATTTCATGGTGTGCTCTTTCACACGTGATACGCGTGTTTAAAATTGACTTTCCTTGCAAGTCGTTGTACATTCAAAGTGCCCATAAGAAAGTCTCCTTTGTCTGGGGGGGTTTCTTGTTTCACAGGATACAGTTCATCTAAGGCGACGGACTGTGGGAGTACATTGCTGCTTGGTTGAGTAGTTGACTGGAATGTGAAGCAGTCTCTTAAAGTCTGCGTAAGCTGGTGTGAAACGTGAAATTATTTGAATTCCTTCTTGCAGCTACGATTGTAGTGTCATAGCAAAATCTATCTCATCTTAAGTCGATCGAAAGGCGCCAGACAGTGAGGAGGAAGGCTGAATTTAAGGCTTAAGGTTCTCAAATGAATGCTGGCACGGGAAATATGGGGGTATGGTTTTCCATCATCGAATGGTTCAACTTTGCTACTCATTGAACAATTCTGAGAGCTGAGGACTGACGCAAATAATGGGAGTCTCTTCTTAGGAAAGAGGACCTTCTCTGTATTCTCTGATAATTCTGGTGACTTTTGTTGTTCAATGTGCTTTTTTTTGACAGATCACCAGTTACTCCTTTCAAACTGCTTTGTCATTTCTGTTCAGTTGTGTTTGGCAAGTCATCATGGAAAGACTCACACCACAATAGCGTCTCCAAGTTGGCTGTTGTTCAGCGGTATTACGAAATCAGCGCTCTGTCAGAAATCGTATTCTTGAGCCAAGAGCCACCATTGCATCCGTTAAAACAAGGGTATTTTGTGGCGGCCCGTGGCTTTGTGGGTATGTGCGTCGACCCCAATGCACTTGAACCTCGATGTCTAGGTTTAATTCTTGGTCTGAACGAACAGACCGGCCCAATCTCTTTCGTGTCACTGACAATGCTGAAAGAGTACTTCTGTCTAGAAAAAGCTTCTCAAACTTGACCATTCGGAGAGGGCTTAAAACTGTGGGTAACTCCCACTCGTGAGAGAACAATAGCATGCACAACACTAGTGGTTATTGAGAAACTAGGCCCTGGTCCTGTATAGGCTGTAGCGCCACCGATATATTATATTATTTCTTGTGGCTTATGGGCTAGTGGAATTATTGATCCATATGTCTTCCAAAATGAGATAAAGCAATGTTAACATCAATAGTTACCGGCGCCGCGTCATGTGAACGGACTATGTGCTACCGTAAATTCAAGCACATGATCTTGGTGAGCTCTGGTTTTAACAAGACAGTAAATTCGTTCGTTTATAAATTCAAACCTCTCGACGAATCGCGTCTTATATCAACGCATCTCCGCTCTGGCCGCCATGACAACTGAATGGGTGATCATGCATTATTATTCTTCTTCTTATGGCGCAACAGTCCGGGGTGAACCTGGGCCTCAGCCAACAAGCCTTGCCAGCTGGCATGATCTTTAGCCAGCTGCTTCCAAATTCTATCATCTGCACTTGAGATAGTCCATGCTCCGCGCAATAAAGCAGGGCAGGGATGATCAAGATCTTATATAATGTCTAAAATTCCTTCAAAATCCTGCACAAGCTGACAAGTTTGGCAGGATTTTCAAAACTAGACATGGCGTTGTACAGCTCGTCTCTATGCACGCTGCCTTAAAGTCGACAATGGGATTATACGACTTGTTATTTCAGTCAATGATAAAGATTCCATCAGAGCGCAAATTTAAAAACCCTGTCTTATTGACTTTCGTTTACCTTTGACCACCGCTCCTTATACAGCAGTAACTCTTTCTATGGGGCATAAAGACATCTGTGTATGATCTATTATCAAGGTTTGTGGGTTCCATTCCAGACACAAGTAACAAGAAACTCTTTACTATCCCCGGCTCGACCTCTATATAGTCGTTGCTTAAACTCAACCTCATCGTTCCGAGTAAGAATAAAATTGTAGGCCTCTACCACTGGTGGGAAAAGAGTAAAAGACAATTGATTCAGACTTCAGATCTACATCGGAATGTGGCGCCATCCAATTTTCAATGAAATTCCAGAATACTAATGATTCGGGAGTCGTGCTTCACAGCTTAAACACTCATCGGGGAATGTCTTGATTTTCATATAAATTTGAATCTTAATCTGCTACAGTATTTAATAATGACCCGAGCGCTTCAAAGATTGTCTTTCTCTCCTCGCAAAAAGAAACCGATTTGCAAGCAAACAGGTTTCTCTATTTAATAAAACGTTAACTTGCCTAATGAATCATTATAAGTTTGAGAATATTTAACAATTCAAGTTATACTTCTTGCTGGAGCTGCTCTATTAAATTCCTGTTGTTTGCAGGGACCACTGTGACATACATTCCGTTGTTGTTCATTCATTCCAATCAACAACCAATCAAGGCCTCATAATGTTGCCAAACCCATAACACTCCCATATTCGCATAGATGTACCCCGCCAATGACACACTAAAATAAATTGTCTTTCTATGTAGTTGAAGCGGAAATGTGCGCTATTACCAAACAATAAAATTTAAGTTTAGACCGTTAATGTGCAAAGTTACAAAAACTCGATCTGCAACGGCGCCTTTTGTGAACTTGAAGAAAGCATAAAATAAAGAAGCAGTAAGTTTATAGTTCCAAGAAAGAATATTAAATTGTTTACTCGCAGCAGAAGATTTATACATGATTTAGCTATTCAAAGAAAGAATAGTGGTCCAAGTGGGATCAGCTAGAAAACGAGTTATCTATGAGTCCAACTAAAACAAGTTAAATCACTGGTCATGTGGAAGGAGATAATCAGAAACTGCAGTCATTAACATTTTTTTCACTTTAGATTGAGACTATTGAGAGAGTGCATTAAGTTAAAGTCGATCCAACCTCACGAAATTGTGGGCATACGAATGTATATAAGACCTTTGGTCCTGTTTGCGTTGTATGGGCTGTACAATGACATGCACACAGTTAAGCGCCTTCGGATCCAACGCCTAAGACGGCTATGTCAAGAAGAGCGTATTGACACCACAGCTCCGGTCCGAAAAGTCTTCGATACCGAGCCATTGACGTCCACGAACGAGATGGCGCACACAAGTGGAAAAGGACCTCAACCAACTTGGTGTGCGTAGCTGAATGCAGCTGGCGAAAGATCGTCTTGGCATGTTGGTAGAGGTAACGCCAATCAAAGGAGAAGAGTTATGAATATAAGGAGGAAGAAAGCTTTCGTGCTCTAAATGACCCCACACGGCTAAAATCCTTCCATCGTCGTAAAGACAACAGCTTGCTATTTGTCGGAATACATTTCCATTGTTTAAGCACCTCGTCCACGCTCTATTGTATTTCAGCCAAGAGCTCTTTCTGCTGAACTAATGAAATAATATGTTTCTAGTCTCTTAGACTTCGTCATGCTATTAGAGCGTCATCATCACGTACGTCTTTCTGGTAAAGTACTATCGCCTGCGTGTTATGGAACTACTATGACAAATCTACCATAATAAGTACATATCTCGAACATGTTTCCTTCCTCTACCTTCCATGTTAAAGACAATTTTAGCCGCAATTGCAAAGACTTTACCTTAGCCAGCTTGGTCCACTTCACAATATGCTGTGATTTCAAACACAGTCAGCTGGATTTTCAAGCGATCTTATATGCCTCAACTTCTGCCTTCCAAATCATTTGCATTAATAACTTTGCAGGAATTGTCAGTTGTGAAAGCCATTTTATTGGACCAAACAGCCGTATAATTTCGGAGAATGTTGTACGTTTCAAAACGATTCGAATGTATTTATTCGGGTGGCCGTGAATGAATTGTTCAACGCTATCAGGGGGCTTATTGAATCCTATAAAAAAATTAACCATTGTTTTCAAATTGATGCCCTGGCAGAGAATTCGAGGAGTTGACTTGAACGATGGCATCAACGTAGCTTCAAAATACAACAAGAATTACATATCTTAAATTGTTGCTTTTTATTCCCTTTCCTTATCCCATCGTTTTATTTTGGTTAGTCTATGTTATGCCCTTACCATAAGCGCGCAAAACGGCTAGATGGCGCATTTGCTTGAGTGTCTGCCTTAGGTTATAGGGGTCTCCGGTTAGAATTAGAACGGAAGCCTGCAAGGAGACAAGGATGGGAACCTAGTAGTATAATTTGCAGTCGCTTCTGGAAATTTGGAAGGACCACTTTACAGACTGTATAAAGGCGAGGACGACCAAATTTCCGCTGTCAGGCAGAATAACCCATCCAATATAGGCGATGATGGACAAGATGGTGCATGGAGGAGGAGACTGAATGACGAGCTGTACGGGCTCCGGTCCGGAAAGTCTTAGACTACAACCCCGAGGGAACACGCGGTAAAGGAAGACCACGCCTACTATAGCGCACGCAGCTAGAAGGGGACCGGAATAAGTAAGACGTGCTTGACTGGAAACAACTAGCACAAGATCGGGCCAGGTCCACCCCGGACTGCAGCGCCAGCCAAAGAAAGAAGAAGTTAGTTATCTGCTCTTCAAATCTCTCCATACGCCGTTGGGTTATAACAATCATGACTCGACCAACATCATGCTCTACACGACTCTTGCTTTGCCAGTCCTGGTTTGGAGCTGAAAGCTAAACGATAAGCAGAACGTTGCATATTTGGTCGCGTCTGCAAGAATCTGTCGATTGCACTGCCTCGGCGGCATCAGGCGCATGCGTAGTTCAGCAAAAATTTCTAAAAAATAACATTTTCCTGTGAAATAAACTGCAGCTCGCTATCTTCACTACCTACTCCAACCACTGAGTCCCCGAAGGCATTTTGTGAGTCTCATGGTTGATATTTTGACTCTGACTGAAAATCTTGAAGAAATGTGAAAGTTTAAGCGGTTCAGACGTCTTGAACATTAATCATAGACTGTACATCTTGTGAAGATAAGATTGACACGTGTGTTTGAGTTTCAACCCCCAAGATGTGTTGGCATTAAATCCCCACAAAATATCGACAGAATCCACGAATATATCGCCTCTTTTTCATCAAACATCAGTGTTCGAACCTTGATGAAAATAAGTTTAAGACATATGAGCCTGATACGCGATGTGATTAAATTTAAATCCAAACTCATTTGCTCTGTACGCCCACGAAATGACATTCAAATCCGCACCCAATCCAGACGCAAAGACAACCCACCATGCCTGAAATAGATTGATTTGTAATTGGAACTCACGAACTAGGTACATGTGTACATTTCGGATTTTGAGTTCATTTAATCGATTGTGCACCTCATAATGCTCCTTAGGATTTACGTTAAATTGACTTTAAATTGATTGGAAAAGTAAAACTTCGTCGACTTTGTGAGAGACTGCTTCTGATGGATTCGTCAGACGGACTCCCACGAATAGAGAAAACTCATGTGAGGCAGTTCCACTGAGAGAAGAACCAGACTTTCTTTTTCCATGGAATCTCCAAGGACTTGTTGTAGCCAAAAATAAGAAAAAACTTCTCAGGAACACCACCTCCCGACCCTGATCCACAGGTACAACCATAATCAAATGCATTCTCAGAACGTGTATAATTTTTATCTCCGATTGTGCGTCTACGCAGGATTTGCAACCTTCTTGGAATTCTAAATTTGATACACTACCAACTTGAAGATGGCAGTTGTCATTGTCGGTTGAACTTGGTTGTTCACAGATTGAAAAATCCCCCCCAAAGTTGATTGGATTTGAGGGTTGTTGATTTTCTCATTTTTGATAGCTCCTTTGCGGGGCGATGGGAAATTGGACGGACGTCTCCCGGCAACTTTACTGACAGCATCCAGAGCTATTGCTTGGGGCTTCTCTGAATGGTCATAAAATCGGTGTGAGCGCCTTTCGATGAATTGACTGCCCTTTTTTGATGAGCTGTTTAATATTCATTTCAGGAAAACAAGCGACAGACTATTGTCCCCTCAGGTGTTACTTGAGTTCACTGAGAGTGAGCGCATGCTTGTGGTACCCATTTGCCTAAAATCAAGGAGCCCCATTAGTTCCGCACATTCATGCACGTGATGTAAACTAATTACGACCCCAAATAGAATTCCATTCGTGCCCTCTCGGATGAAGGATCACGATTTGGTTATATGACTTACTTCGCAACAATTTTCCAAAATGTGCGCCTCCGTTCGTTAGGCAAGGCTATACACTCGCACTCCCCACGTCCACAAAAAGTGTTTTTAGGGTCCCATCTCATGAAGTAATGTCAAGGCTTATTTCCACATAACTCTTGCGGGCCACAGTGCGCCATCATCGCCCTGATGTGCTGGTTGTCATTGCCATCAACAATCGTATGATAAGTTCTTATCCAGTAATTTTTGGTGATAAACGTTTTCAACGCCACTGTCGGCGGCGGGGTGGCTTGCTCTCAAGGACTCGAAATGGAGCACGTTCTGTGGGTGAGTGCTGAGTGACGAGTTCCGGGCTACATGCCTGATGCATGGGGCGAGGCTAATAACTCTCCATGCTTTGGCGAACATTTCTTTATGGAGCGTGAGTGTCGTTGAGATGATGTTATACCCACGCCCACGTGTGATCATTTTTCTCTTGTGATGTTCTGTTTTTTGTGTTGCCTCCCCCACGCTTTATGTTTTCTAAATTGAATTTTTACATTCTTTTGACATTTCCACAAACTTGTTGCCGTGCAGATTGTGTATCCGTCAGAGGCAATTGGAAGCAACCCAGACTGGACTCTCGCCTAGAATGCACCAAATTCGCTGTGATGTCTTGCGTCTGAGGTGAATTTCAAAGAATTGAGGACATACTGACAGTCAACGAGGGAGCTAAGAGAACATGCATGTTCACGAAGATGTTCTACGGGCGATGAGTTTTGCTAGTCAGCTGTGGTTCATTGAACGGCTGGAGCAGGGCTTGTGCCAGATAAGTCTTTGATTGTTAATTCTGGCACTGTTGACACAGTCTGACAGGGAACATGCGGTGAGTGACTGTTGCTCAAATAGAATGTGTCAAGTGTCGTTGCGTAAAAGAAGAATACTCTAGGCATTTACATACATCAACTGTTCAACGACCTCAGAAGGAACGGAAATAAAACAAGCATGGAACACCGCCAAGGCATGCAGCTCTCGAGGGAAAATGAAATAAGATCCGATGATGTTTCGAACAGCGGATTTGTGGTCTATGGGAGGTATTTTCTTTTACTTTAAAATAAACTCAACTAAAAGTATGGATTTTGAAAGCAATTAAAAAGGGGAAAGTATAATAATTGGCAATAAGCTCATTTCTCATCACGGGAAGATTGAACGGAGGACAGTGAATGCGCATGTTTATTGTGGTTTCCTTCGGGAACCAAGATATCATAGTTCACTGTGGAGACTCTGTGCTGTTTGATGGGGGAAGACTACAATATTCAGAAATGAAACGCGGGTGGCCGGGTGGTCTATGAGTACAGACACAGTTACAACTTATTTGACTCGGAAGTGGAGTACGGGAATTGACAAAATAACACATTGAACCATCCGCCAAATCTATATGATTTATTTGATACAAGGTCCTTTCATTTGTTATTCAACAATATCTGAAAAATAATAAACGTTGGACAGTCATCTTTGAGAGATTTCATAGTGTTCTAACTTTGTAATGCTAAGAGTTTAACTGGACTGAACAAACTAGAGACGTCGTCCAAATTTCACAACATCACTTGGACGTCTCGGGTAGTCGGTGTATATTTTCGAAATGCTTACAAATTTCTTTCAACACAAGCATTAAAACAACATGAGTAGTGGTCATTCACAGCCAAGACAATTCATTGCAAATCCTGTGTCAACCGTATTCAACCACATTTTAAATCTTGGAACATTTTCGAGTTACAATAGTTCTGATATTGAGTCTCCAGTTAAATTCCACTAAAAATTCAGTGAATCCACTGAAAGCCTTTTTCCAAAATAATAAGCAATCTAAACTTTGAATTGGAATAGTGAATGGACATGTTTGTGTTGAGCTCTCGGATATTTGCATTTTTTTAAGCGTGTGATAATTTTTCTTGCAACTTAAAATTTGGTGTATCGTACTGCTTACTTAAACTGAAATTGTTATTACCAGTGCCCATATTATCAATTTTAAATCGTATTGAAATCTATATATATATTCGCAAAAATATGCGTCAAAAGACTATGCATCCAAACACCTGGCCTCTACAACGTCGCAGTAAAACTCACCACCTGTCGCCAACACTTTCAACTCGGTACTTTCTCTCCAAAATCAACTTCTTTTGAAGACAATAACTACAGAAATTGACAACTTTCGAAAGGGAACTCCTTAAAAATAGAAGAAATCGAGAAATGCTGGTCGTCCCAGCTGGGGATTGTCAGTGCTAAATTGAACAACATCGAAAAAAGCATTGAGAAGTTGGAATCATCAATGTGTGCAGCAACAACACCGATAGAGGAGTTACTTCTGCTACACCAGCAAATTGATGCTATGGAGCGAAAGGAGATCTCAGCTGACGTTGTTCTAAACAAAAAGTGCTTTGCTATCTGACGAAATTGAGTCAGACATAAGTTGTTACTTTAATGAGAGTCTGAACGTAGGAAACAGCGCTATTGGGCTTTTATTACTGAACAGCTAGATGCATTTGTCACCAATCAACCGTACGATGACAGCAAAGCGCCAGTTTTATCATCTCCCCTTTCAGCCTTTAGTAGTGTTCTGAGATACCATCTTGCTCAGATTAAAAAGTTTGTAGTAATATTTAGAGATCATTGTTTTATTGTACTCTTATATCGCTTAAAGTTATTAATTATAGTAATTTTATCAATTTCAATATATCATCTAAACATTTTAAAACTGGATAGTATAACAGCTGGTAGAAAACCAACTGCCAACACTAATGGATTCCTTTATCAGAGGATTAGGGTGTTAAGATCGCAGAATATGGGAATGCACATCCGATATATCAACGCGCAAAGTCTAGAACCTAAACTTGTTGAATTCCAGTTCGTGTTTGTAAATTCCCTCACTGACATTATTTGTGTTTCTGAAACATTGTTTCTCTCTTGATAAGAGTCACCAATGTTATAAACCAAATCAAATAGATTGACAGAGTTTCCGTATATTGTACCATGTATAACAATGGTTAAAAGCCCTAACGTCTACAATTTTTTTTACCGAAATTCGGAGTCTCCAATTTTCGTTCATAATTCTCGCCATAGTGGACTGGCGATAAAAAGTATAGTGCGAAAATGTTAGTTTACATATCAATTATGTGATGTTGCCGTGTCAGTGAGTCGAAGTATCGCTGTTGAAAATATTGCTGTCGTTCAGCCGTCCGTATATAAGGATTCAAATCAGTCAATTCCCCCGCGTTCTCAGGAATCGCTTTGACGCAAAGATCTTGGTTTACACCCATACAAAATTAAGCAAGACTCAATAGGTGAAGCTGATGGGCCATTTGAATCAAAACACGTTTATTTATAAATTTTTTTATTATTTATATATTTATAAAAAAAGTTATCAATTCCTTATCTGAAACCGCTTTATTAATAAAAGAATTTGGAATGTTCTCTAAAGACTCTGCCAAAATAACTAATTTTAAAAATAATGAACTACCATAATCGGTTCAATTTTACTTTACAAGAACATATACCGTCGTAGCCATCCCCTTCCAATACAGTAGTCTCTGACACATATTCTCATTTTTAGCCCCGAGTTCATGGTCTCCGCATGTTGAGTATTGTCATCTCGCAATTAAAAATGCTTAAGTATAAGAAAAATAAATCTTTTAAAGATCGCATCCTGTTTCTATTACTTTTAGCAGCAAATAAGTCATTCTTCTCTCCTAAAGGTTATTGCCCACCACTATAAGTCGCCTCAAGCAAACTTTCACATGTCACCCAATCGCTCAGACCCATCAAGCGCGATTTACATAAAATCCTCACACCATCATAATTAACTACTAAGCAGCCGATAATGTATCGGTCAATCGTGCATCTCAAGAAACAAGAATATCTTTCACTTCGTAAGATACCGATTTGAAGGAATCATTCTGAATCATCGACGATCTCATAATTATTGATTACCATCCATTAAGTCCGGTTATATTTGTTTTCTTGTGACTTTGTGCGCCGGGCTTTTGACTTTCGTATAATCTCATGGCTTGTCTATTGTCGATCATAAAATTTACTATACACTAGCGAACCCACAAATATGGTAACAATGTCTGGAGAGAATTTTACGACTGAAGACAATGGACAGACGGGCAGGGATTTGATTAGTTTCTAGAACCTGATTGTTTTCGATTCGTGCTGTTTTATTACCTTGAGAACGTTTGCCATCAAATATCAGGGAGTTGTTTGCATTTGTAGTGAATTTTAACTCGGATGATGATCAATAGGCTCTAGTCATTTCACCAACTTTTACGGGAACGAAGATAAATTGTGTGGAAGAGGTTAAAGATTTATGTACAATGAAGTTGACGAGAGACACAGCCACGGCATAAGATTCTGGAAGACTAGACGCAATTCGTCATAAAATTGACGGCGTTCGAGCATTTTGAAGGCAATGTGAGATTCTGCAATTGAAAACGGATCGCTATCACTGCATTTGTTATGTGCGGTCTTCAGCCGGCCAAAATGTGTCTGTGACCACTTGACACTTTGGAATGGCAGCTAGAGGTGTGGTGTTCTTCAATAAAATGTGCATGTTGAAAAAGGCAGTATCTGACCGAAATGAATTTATTTTTTAGAAAAATAAAAGTATCGTTCTTTTTAATAAGATATTTAATTTCCCGCCTTTATATATGTCTTGAACACGTTGCTTTGGATGCAGATTCTTTTTGTATTTCATTATACTACATTGGAGGGCTGTTTCAATTATATCCTTAAAATACAATTAACATACTGTTTACTCATATAATCTGCATGCTACGCTTCGCTCAAATATGTCCATAGGAAAACATCTCAAAGTAATAAATTCGGTTTGAATTCGTATTGAATTAATTCAGAAGAGGAATATATCCGAGGGAGGAAATCCTGAATTAAAACCATTGTTGACTCTTTCAGAAATAAATTACTTTTTTAATTTACATTTACCTTCTCCATAAATTACACTCAATGTGTGTTTGTCTTTTATAGACTCTTAAATGGTATGGCGATGCCCTTGGCATTTTGTTCAGAATTCTTTAAAAAAGGTTTTGGTTAAATTTTTTTTTCATACAGGGCCCGGATTCGAGTACAGCTAGTGTATTTAGAAATATTTGATGTTCTATATATGTTCTAGAAAAATATGCTCTAGAAAAATAAGCGCAACAAGTAAGTATTTGCAAGCCCGTACGTTAATTTGTCAGCAAGTTTTAAGGTTTTAGAAAATAGTGAGTATAGTGAAAACACGTCCAATTAAAGCATTGATTATATTCATGTGATTGTGCTAAAGTCGCTCAGAGTGCAAGTAAAATAAGTTACGCTAGCCTCGGTAGAAAAAAACTTTGTGCTCAATGTGTTCTGAATGTATCGACATACGATTTGAAGTAGAGTTATATTTAAAAATAAAATATCAAGCGATTCAAACTATTACAATGAGGTTTCAGCAATATGGAGCATATAGCAGCAACCTTCCTCATGCTATTATTTGCAAATTCTTAGATATTTCCTGGGGGAGAATTGTATCAAGTAATAATAATATTTGAGTCGCTACAGTGCGTTGGGGCCAGGGCCTAGGTTCTTAGCAAATCTATTGTTGTGCGTGCTATTGCTGTCTCACGAGTGGAAGGGACCTACAGTTTTAGGCCGACTTCGAACGTCCAAAATTGAGAAGCCTTATTTTAGACATAAAAACTCCTTGAGCATTGTCAGTGACCACAGGATAAAACAGGGATCGAACGTAGACTTCAAGCTTGAAGTGCATTGGGGTCGACGCATTTGTGCAGTAATAAACAATAAAAGCCACTCTGTTTAATACCTGTTCTGTTATATCTTTATACTATGATGATATGATCAGTAAAGTTAGTTCTCTAAATTGTAATGGCGAAGCTGAAGAAGGGAAGGTCTGTAAAGGGACGCATATTTGGCTCAGACGGACCATCTACATGGTCTATGGTCCCTTCAAAGGACGGATTACAATACCAATCATGTCCCAGACCGCTATTGAGTCAATACGCAAGTAAGGAGGATCTCAAATAATTTTGAGCACCAAATTGAAGAATGGTAATGCTTTCATGCATCGTGATACAAAGACAAAACTTTATAACATTTTTCAATGAGATTATTAAGATTCATTATTAAAATTATAAATTATTAAAATTAATGCATACTTAAAAGAGGACTTGGAGAGTACAGTGATACCATATTCTGTAGCTCTTCATTTCTGCCCAAAATCCAGACCGGTTATGGAGTGAAGTGAAGGAAAGGCCCCAAGTTCAGCTGGGATAACTGCACCTGATTTTTGTGTGTACAAAGCGAGACAAAGAAATTAAACTGAAACACTTTAACTGACTACTAAATGAGGTCATCTTCAATTAGTTGCAAAGAATAAAGTTAAATTTTCTGTAGAGTAAACAAAATGAAAAAATAATTGATTAAGGGGAGTTCCCCACCAACTCGTTTCTCACGAAACAATGTTTTTACGACTCTATACAATAGCTATGTTATCAGTGAAGACCTTTTTTTACTTTTGAACTTAATTTGTGACTGAAAAAAGACGATCATAAAAAAAAATTCAAAGGTCCGTCAATTTTGTTAATTTTTGTGCGAAATTAATATTCCTAGTTCATACCAGAACCAATCATGTACTGCTTCAAGTCCCATTAGAACGTATGCGTAGAAAATTATTTATGTTCATTTACCACCAGATTAAAAATCGTCAAAATTTGAAATAGTGAATGGGGAGCGGGATCCCCTTAAGAAAAAATTAAATTAATTTCCTATAAATTATAGGAAACATTTTGTACGGTCTGGGGAAACTAGCAATAACAAAAATATTGAAAGCCTAAGGACAGCTAAACTCGACGGTCATAAGATCTGCAAGTGTTTTTAATCGAATGAGTCGAAATTTAGAAACCATTTTAATTCCGACTATTAATTCCTGGCATATGTTAAGACACTTGGATGTTACTGGGCTTGGAACAAGAACGTATATTAAGTACTTCAAGTTAAGTTGCAGCTTCAACCGAAATCCGTGCCAACAGCAGTCCCATTTACTATCGAGCCAGATATTCATTTATGTGTAAAACGATGAAGATATTGGAGTAAATGCATACACACATTTGGACAGGGGGATTTTGTAAAGATGAGACACAAATTTTGAGATGTGCTAATGGCTGGGATGGATATCGACCGAGGGAGACGACTGACATGAACAGTGAACTTATTGTACTGTGAAAGATAGACATGTTTTAGGCTTATGTTTACTTAAAAATTCCTAACGTTGCGCATTGCAGCAGTAGAACTGCCCAGTGCACCTTGTTTTCCTTACACCATGAATGAATAGATCTGCTGAGTTAAGCGTTCAAATTCATGCAGGCAGTCCAAGACACCCAACCTGTTGCTTGCTTTTGTTCATATTTAAATTATATCGAATTGATTGAAATGATGACACCGAATGGAATAGGAAAGGCTTTCAGAAGGTAGTATGTCGGTTAGTTTGGGATCGTTGAACGGAGGAATATTTCAATAGCCTGACTACTTCTGCAGTGTTTGACATCTTCACCACTGTGCCTCTCAATTCTATCTTACAGACTTGGCGCCACAAATCACAGAAAAAGTTAGATCATTACTCATTTGCGCAGTGTATTTCGTTACAAAAAAGACGAATATGTGCATATAATCGCTCAAATTACGCACGCGGCCTGTTCCCAGAGCTCGACAAATCTGTTTCGCATAATTTCCTTTCGCCACATTAGACTGACTAAGTGACTACAACAGAACAAAGAAAACCGAACAATGCGCATAGACAGAATGGCAGTTGACACCATAAACAGCTCTTAGCCGTCCCAGACACGTTCATTAGCGCTACACGCTTTCTCCATTATGTAATGCATCCAAACACGACCCACTTTCGGATGACTAATATCCCCTCATGCGACTAACGCCAAGCCACAGGCGCGCAAGAGGAACGCACTCAGATCAGTGAGCAGAGCTATTTCCATTACAGCTTAGCCTCTATTCGAAGTTTACCACAAGACTGCGCCTGTTTTCATTTTAATTAAAACCACCCCCTACAGCCTACGGCATAGAGCCAACAGCCTACAGCGTACGAGCACATGGTATCCGAATGCGCGCATATGCGTTGCGGTGGAATGCTAATTAGTCGACAAGGATACTCGGCTGAAGTGTGGGTGGTGAGTTACTCACACCCTCGTTACACGGTTTGGTTGACACGAAGCATTTCTCACGAGTGGATAAATTACATTGTGATTACTTACTTGTCCGTGAGAAGTCCAAGGACACGAAGCACAATCTGCCATCCCTCATCAGAATGACCGTATCCCACGTGTGCCTTCAGGAAACAAGCCAAGTGTGCCTGTGAAAGGATCCAAATGGCCTGTGGCAGAAATTTTGAATGAAACAGCAAGCGGCCCACATCACTTTAAATATCCCTTCAACCACCGATACCTACCCACCATCCATGGCTTGTGTTTTCCTACAATATGAGTAGCCCACGGCGAAGGGATGTACAGACCTATGCATCTGGCCGTTTGCACAGTCATCTCTGGTCTAAGCCACAGCCGGGGCAGATGTATGTATTTAAGCATCCGGAATTCGAGTGGGCATCCGGGGAGCAATAAAAGAAATGAATGTATCCTACAAACTGTTGGTTGTGTAGGACGCTCTTAGAAATTTAAGGAATTTCATGAAGGTGTCCTCATTTAGGCCGAACGCCTCTAATTAATTCCTTAAACTCTGCCGGTTGCTCATGCGAGGGGTAGCAATGCGAAGTATAAACGACCAATTAATGTCAAATATCCCGGTAATTGTGATAGATGAGGATAATGGCGGTAAATTGTTCGTTAGAACATTGATTGAAATACCGCCTACATCGTTCTCGTAGATCACATTTGATTGACCTCAGATTTTGTTTGTATTTTCTGGGGGTGAAGCGGAAACGAGGCGTGGAACTTCTTCGTGTGGAAGACAACCAACGCAGTGCGGCGTGGGGTATGCAATTCAATCAAATTTCCGATAAGGATGCCGACGCAAAATTGGGTTTTTGGATTCGGAAAGTAAATTTCCTGAACATTCACGAAAAACAACCCTTAAACGCACTGAATTGAGTTTAAAAGTACAAAAGTTAGTCATGAAGCCGTGGTGTTTACAATGTACATTGCCTATGTTGTGCTGCCCACACACATTAGAATTTTTAAAATTGTTACATAACTTTGTAATGACAGTTAATATTGGGTGAGTATAACTTAGTTTTCTCAAATCGATGGTTGAGTATGGAAATTGATTTTATTCTCGTTTGTTGCTTTCCACAGACGGTATGTACCGCCAAGTGTGTTGGTAAGTGAAATGACCACGTTAATTCAACACACAAAAAGCAATTTAGCAAGTGACATTCACTGATCGTTTTCGCGTTTAATGTTTTAAAGTCATTTGTTTGCAGTAGTAGATTGGGACAGGTTTCGAGCAAGGCAACCCTTTCATTGACGAGAAAATATTCACCATTGAAGACGCATTTCCTCTTCTTTGTATCGCACTACAGTCCGGCGTAGACCTGGGACTGGGTCAACAAGCCACTTCAACTAGCGTGCTCTCTAATTTGCTGTTACCAGCTACGCATGCTATTTTGGTTGAGGTTCTTCTCCAGTTGACTGCGCGACATTAGATCGCCATCCTCTGTTGCTTTACCCTGCAGTTACGGATTCGAGGTCTCTTCGGGACGGAGCTGAGTTGTCCACATACTCTACATGCCCTAGCGTTTTAAATGTTTGGATCCGTCGGCGAGTAGCTAGATTCATATCCTTGTACAGCCCCACAGTTTGTGGTTGAATCTTCTTCTCCAGGCGCCACCGACGCACCATGACTAATGATCGCACGCAGTACCCCTCTCTGAATACGACCATGAGCTTCTTTATTCTCTTTCAATAGCGCCTCTGTGCCATCGAGCATTACAGGGATGATCAACTTGGTCTTTCGAGAGATGGCTCTGTTATATTCATCTAGAGCCCAAACAGCTGTTGGCTTACAGCGTAGCTGAGAAAGACCATGTCCCTAACTTCTTCTTTGATTGGCACTACAGACTGGGGGTGGACCTGAGCCTCAACCTCCAGCCAAACGATCTTCCTCCTGATGCCTGCGCACACCAAGTTGGTTTGAGGTCCTTTTCCACTTGTGTGTTCGAGGACGTCCTCTGTTGCGTTGCCCCAATGGCTCGTTATCGATGACCTTAACTAACTTGAAGTTATAGCTGCTCATTGTGACGCTCCGTACAGGAAGTCGATGTTCTTGAGGCATCATATACTTCGTTTTGGCCGTTTCCGTAATAACGCTGTTATTCAGATATAATGCCGCATATGCTTGAAGCTGAGGTCGAACATTTTGATCTCGGATGACATGGAAGCATTAACAACAGACAGAGGTCTGTGCAGCACCAGTATTCAGTGACGAATTACAGTTTGAACCCGTATTGAGGGCACAATCGTAGTAAGATTTCAGAAGAAAATAAGAAATGGCAAAATGACAAAAAGGACAAGAAGAGAGAACAGTATCTCTGTCACTAATGCTACCAAACGCTTCATTGACGGCTCGCTGCTTTTTGCGGATCTCGTCAGTTTTACGGACTTCTGGACGATTGTGCCTATATTGTTGGCCTGTGAGTTTTGCATGGTCTTCTTCAGGATGTTATTGAAATTGAAATTACGACTTGGCCGCAGATAGCCTTGTCTAAAACTAATTTTTACATTGGTGGTCTCGTGAGTTTGTTATCGACCTGGATGGCGCAGCGAGAATCCTCCATCGCCCTCCTACACAATCTGAAGTTTGGCGGGAATGTTAAAACTAGACATGACGTTGTACAGCTCGTCGCTATGCACGCTGTAATATGCGGCCTTGAAATTGACGAAGAGATGATAGGTGTATTGATAATAATATGCGTGGCGATACAGCCCGTAAAGGGCTTTAGTTCTACAACGCGTCGTGCTTTGAGTACTATTTCTCTGTCACTAGTGTAAGGGACCTACAGTTCTATGCCGACTTCGAACGGCCAAGTTTCAGAAGCTCATTTCTGGAAAAGTGAAATGGTAAGTGCCAAGGAAGGCATTTCGATTACTTTCTTCTCCAATTCGCATGCATTAAGTGAGATGAAATGAAGAGTAAGGAATTTACCTTGCAGAAATCTGTAATCTCAAAACATCAAGTTTGAAGAAAAAGAAAGGTCAATATACACGATGAGCTGATCACATGCTTTCATGCTACGCTATAACTTCTTTAGCTTGGTTTGTGACTTACTAAGCAAACATTCCCGCACGCCAATTCATATAAACTTAATATGTTTTCCAGCTCTACTGTCTAAGTATGAACGGAATAGTTTGACAAACCTCAAATAGCAGTCATCACCATCCTCAATGGAACCGGCTTGTGGATTATCCTACAGCCGCGGCATTTCCGACTGTTCAAAGCCACGTGCAGAGGCAATTTGAATTTATTATCACCATTTGCGACCAAACTCAGTTCCATTATAGATTTGGATAAACGAGTGAAGTAGCTTCTATTTTAAAACTGTTCGATCTAAAAATATTTCTTCACATTTGTCTTTTTCACGTGTGAAATATTTCAGTAATTTAAATCACCGTCGAATAAAGAATCAAAAAAAATTCAAGTTTCCGTCTCTACAGATGTTCATTTTCTCTGGAGCGTTTTGCCTTTGAACCGACGTAAACGTTAAATTAAGACACAAGGAATTTTTCCAAATTTGGCTTCTCTTTGATCTGAGTTCACACATTTGAATCCCCTCGTGGAGGTCTAATTTACGACGTCGTCTTTCGAGAATCTCATTCCCAGTGTGCAGTTCAATCATTTTCTGATGACACCAAAAGGCAGTGTTGTGTTTAATGTCTTACTGTGGTACATCGCTGTTGACATGATGCAGTAAGCTTCTGATAATAAAGAAAACTTTTCACTTGAATAAACTCAGTTATTAAGTGCCATACGATTTTTAATGAAGTACACAACTCACCTGAAATAAGAAAGAAAGGAATAATTACATTAAAAATATATTTAGAAAACATGAACTATATATAACTATATGTATTTAGAAACGATGAACTCGCAGATGAACTTGACTGCTACAAAGCAGACATTACCGCCATCCAGGAGATGTTATGGGATGGGCCGGGCAAAAGAAACATGAGAAACTGCTGAAACTGTTTCTCTGAACTGAAAAACTGAAGACTTTTAAGCTTTAATTGTATCAGCGTGCGTCTCATAATAATCGGTATCAAGGCTAAATTCGGGAAGGTCAGACTGATTTACTCACACGCCCCGACGGAAGAGAAGGATGACGATAGCAAGGATGACTTATATGATCTCTTAGAAAGAATATATGATCGATGCCCCACCTATGACACCAAGATCATTCTAGGAGATTTCAAGCACAGCTAGGCAAGGAAGCTAGAGTCCTCGGAAAACAAGGCCTGCACGACAACACATCCGAAAACGGACTCAGGCTGGTAGATTTCGCCTCGGGGCCTCTCTGTGATGAGCACGCGCTTCCCACACCTCAACATCCATAAGGGGATCTGGCGTTCTAATGATCAACCAAACCGTCAACCAGATTGGTCACATTGCGATCGATGTTAGACACTTCTCCAATATTCTCGATGTCCGAACGTTCCGAGGAGCCTGCCGTTGTTTGGCGTCGGAGAGCTGCAATCGCAATCGACCACTAGAAACTTAGCCGACCGATTTTCCCTTCAAACTTTCTGAAAGTTCGACGCTGCCTGAATATACATACAATAGAAGAAGAATGGAAGCGTTGTCAAAAAGCCAAACTTCAAGAGAAATGGAGAGTTGCAGTGTTGGTGGATCAGCAATTTTGTTTTGTGCATATTGCATGCATAGCGCTTGCCACATCGACTAAATGTCTGCGTTAAGTCAGTTACTGAATCTTGGCCATTGTATGTCCTACGCCGATAGCTGGTTCCATCTAGCATACAAAAACTTCTATATCTACTTTCCGGTGCCCTAGTGCTCTGACATTGCTCATAGACTCCTTTTTCTTCTTATGGTGCAACATTTTGTGTGAACTTGGGCCTCAGCCAACACGTCGGCACGATCCTTAGACAGCTGTCTCTAATTTCGCACTCCAAGTTGGTTGAGGTCCAACTCTAATTGAGTGCGCCATCGGTTTCGTGGTCCTCCTATATTGCGTTGCCTTACTGGTTCGGAGTCGAAGACTCTTCGGGCTGGAGCAATGTAGTCCATGCCTTTCCAACCTCTTGTAGTTCATTACACCGTTCGACAATTAACCACGACATACTGTCGGGAGGCATTTTTTAGCCCCAGAATTAAACTAATTAATTTTTCCTCAACTCCTCAAAAAATCCAAAGTTAATCACTTTATTCAAGGCCAATCGGCGGTCATTCATACTCCTAGTGATCTGTCATCTTCCCTACAAGTAGACAGATCACCACGCATACGAATTTCCCAATAAAATGCTTATTAACGAATTCCCATTTATTCACCACTCAGAGATGTGTGAAAATTAAAGCGTGATGTACTCTCGAGGATGATTGACCGCCTCGAGTCCATCCATCCATCGCATCGATTCCCTGTCCATTCGACCGCACATCCATCCACTCAGATTGATTCAGCGGAAAAGCCCGTTCTGCGTTCACTACTCTCGGGGATGCATTGTCTCCAACAGCCGACTGGAATCAAATTTACTTAATCATAAAAAGCGATCTCTCTCACATGAAATACACTTTTCCGTCGAAAGTATGTGAGAATAATTTATGAGAGCGTAATTTCACAGTTCGCCATCAATTTGGTGCCATCATTCGCAAAAAGCCAACAAAAAAAAAAAACGAACCAAAAACTGAGAAAAGAAAATCAACAAAAGCGAACAAAACCCGATGCCAGCCATAGCCGTTGTCTCAACGGATTCTCGAAATCCCTCCACGCAATCTGTGCGCACTCGCTGGTCCCTGGCCACTTTAAAAATACACCCACACACGTGTGCCACCGAGCGAGTGTGATCCTAGCCGAAGAGTATTCGGTTAAGGAATAAAAAAACAACCAAGAAATACGTTCAGCGGCAACAAAAGGACACACACGACCCAGGCACACCCACACACCCAAGCCAGTTGAACATCCATACGTCAGGCTTCTTCTCTCATTTGAGGATAAACAAAACAAAGCCGGCATAAATCCGAGGGGGATTTGCATCCATCTCCCCCACAAAAGAGGCCATTCTCTGGTCCCCGGCGCATTTCGTGTTCGTGTGTGGAAATAAGGTGTCAATTTCGGGATTCATCTCCACAGTCGGCTCTGGGGAGGGAGGGAGGGAGCCAGAGGCAAAAGTTTCAATTTAATAAAATTGTCAATGACGCGGCGAATACATTACACCCGCTCCGACTAAAGGTCAAAGTTTGTTCAAGCCCCACCATGGTCGGAGGGCTGGAGTCAAACTTTTTGAAGATCTCCGTCTCGTGGCGGAGACCCACAATCGCCAAGGCAAGTATCTATTGGCTGCAATCAAACATATGTATGTGTGATGATTAAGATTCAAGTGGGTCCTTGCGATATTTATTTAATTTCAGCATGTCCTTGCCGGCGACGCGGCGGTCTTTTGCTTTTTTGCTGGCGTTTGTCGATTCTGCTGTTTTTTTTTTTTTTTTGTTGCTGGCGAAGATTTATTGTTCTCGAAAACACCAAAGGGATGCGGTTTGTGTTTAGTATTCAGGTTCGACGAGAACGCTGCTAAGGGTAATAACACCAAAACGACATAAATTTTGAGGACTTGTCGTTAGCGCGACTGTTAAAGTGTCGCAAATTCGTGCCAGCATATGTTACAGGTGAGCGCTTTGCCTCTAATTGGGTTCAACGATTGGCGAAGGGGGCTCGTGGGGATGCTAACCAACACAAAAACAAAAACAAACAAAAAAATGCACACAAATACCCAGGTTTAGCTGCTGCGGCAATAAATACCTTAATTGACTTTCCGACTGTCTGAACCAGTTTCACAGTCGCGAGGAGAACTTGCTTGGCAGTGTAATTACCCCAAAGCACGGTGGGGGTTGTCTTTCTTCGCGGTCACTTAATTTGAAATAAACAAAATTTAGCGTTACCCCCTCGACGGGGTGGGTGGAAAAACGGATACACCCACGCCGACGAATGATGAATATTTATTTATTCATCGATTAGCTGAGAGGTACTTGGTGCCGCGAACGGATGTGCGAGGGCAGCGGAAGTTTTGCCGGTAAGTTAGTCAACGCAGGGAGGGGGGAGATTTGCTTAAATGATTTTTAATCCCCCACCATCATGTCAGTTGGATTTGTGTGAAAATTTATGATATGTCGAGTGCACAAGTTGCGGACAGCTTTGTGTCACGTGTCAGATTTAAGATTCAGCTGGGTTGGCTGATATTTTTGACCACGTTCACGGTGAGTGATGGATGAAAGTTTCGTGTCGGTCGGTTTTTGAGGAACCGATGACATTTGGAGAGACTGAGAGTCCGTTCAACACGCCGTATGACATGCGAATACCCGGACAGGGGTTCCTTTTCAAAGAAAAATTGTATTAAAGCAAAAGCTTTAGTATGTATTGCCATGGAGATCAAAATCACGTCTTCTGGTCTTGGAAAGAGAACTTAAGTCATTTAGAGACGTTTTTCAGCTAGCTTTAGAATCCTCATGGGTATACTTTCGGTAAGATCCTCTTGAAACATTCTCTCAACAATTTTTAATGAGGTTCAACTTGGGGGAATGCCCTTGTCAATCTGGAGTCCTTATTTGTGGACACGACCGAAACATTATGAGCTGTGTTTCAATTGTATTAAGTTGAATTTCTGCTATGAGCAAACTAAGGATCGCACCCTGTCGCGATCTAAACACGAGTGTCAATGGCAAACCGCTCTGCCTGTCCCTATCATTGGCCACCCTGTCTTTTGCTCAAGAGGGCAGATTATGTAGTTATTTTCGCCGATTGAGGAAATTGATGATTTGTATTCATCGTCCAATTTCACATACTGAACTGTTTTGTTCCTCGTAAAAAATCTGTTTTCAAAGAAACAAACAACCTCTCCGTAGTGGCGATGACCACTTGGTAGTTGATAATGAGGTATGCGCACCCTTCATTCTCGTCAGGTTATGTTATGTTCCATTGTGAATGCCTAGATACCATCACCGATAGTATTTATGATGCTTGTAATTTCAAACCAAATCGGCATCCTTAGCAATAAATAATAGAAATATTCCACTTTCCAGCCCTAAATGCTATGACCTACCGCAAAACACACATACTTCCTTATCTTGAAGCAATATTACAGGCATACTTTCACATTGGGGGTAGTCTGATCAGCTGTTTACCCCTGAATAATGACTTACAAATTGAGTTAACACGCATTTTGTTGTGCGTGTAATATGATTTGCATTCAAAATGAAATTGAATTGTTAAATTTAATGTGACGTTAAGAAAACAAATTTTCAAATTAAAAATGTCTTTACCAAGCACGTCTGATGGCATTGATAATTCACAAAATATTGACACATTTCAATTGCTCTGACCATTAAATTTGCTTGTATGCATAAAAAGGGAATTCCCCTAAATTAGTGCTATTCACATTTGCTTTGACCAGTAAAAATTGCTTGTACGCACTAAAAGGGAATTCACTTAAATCTTTAAGCTAGTGTTCGACAACTATCGATAGCACTATCGATACTATCGATGGTTTCAGACTTTTTTCTTTCATAAATAATTTTTTGCGATATGAACATACTTCGCAAAAATTAAATTTGACAAAAAAAATTTAAGTACATAAAATTTCAAATCGTGCTAAATGGAATAAAATCGTGTAAAAAAATAAAAATATTAAATTTTCAAACCGTGTTATATCAAAACCGTGTAAAAAAAGACCGTGTAAAAACAGACTTAGGTGTACATGTATGTTAGTGCAGCCATAAGATTTGAATTCCCTTATTGCACTTTGTAGTCTTGTATTCATGATGTCGACATAACGGATAGTTCTGTGGAAACGCATGGTCCCACGAACAGCAACAGATATTGATCCAAGCAAAGACTATTGTGAGGTTATTTTTGTGTCTTTGTTGGACATTCTTATATTCTGTATGTACATTCATATCTATGCGGCAATGTTTACTCTTACGGACAATTGTAAGCAAGATAAGTACAATGGATGAAGAAAAACCATCTCACATTTAAAAGATAAGGGACAAGCGTGTTTGCATAGTGAATGATGCGTTATCCAACTCTTCTCTCGCTGATTATGACAAACAAAAGTGGACGTTGATAGGCGAAATATCGAATAATGATCGACTATTGCGCATTTATGAATATTGATAGCACAACTGAAAACACACCGCTCACTTTTATTTCCTAAACTATAATAAGTCGAGTACAAGGTACACCCCGGACTGAGGTCGCTGTGGCGTATGTGGAATATTTTTGCAATTATTCTTAACAATTGTTCATGGCACGCAGTATTTCATTTCCATTTCACTTGCTTATGCATGTAGCAATGTAAGTAGTGTTTACATTGATACGAACATTCATAATTAGAGGTATAGGACAAGTGTCCCTTACAACTATTATTTGAATAATGAAATAGCAAGATACAACAAAAATATATAGATATGATTCAATTTGAAACGCTTATTTAACTCTTTAACATCTAGCCCTTAGTAAAATATGTGTATTAAACTTATTTTACATATTTATTATTTTCAATCACTTAATTTGACATTGATATGCATTTGATAAATTCATTACCTGAAACATGAAAACTATTTCATTGGGTCTATAACTATGTGCGGTTTTTTAACATTTATTTAAGGAAAACATGTATAATACATGTATAATAAGAATAGTATAATTATGTGGGTGGTGGGGCCTTGAAAATTGCTTTTGTCGCACAGAGCAAAAATCGAACCTGCGACATCGAGGTTGGGGTCGACGCATATACCCACAACGCAACATGTACAATAGATTTACTCAAAGTATTGCCCATCTCATGCTGTGACTTTTTTCCATCTTTCTGGCAAATTGTGGATCCCATCCCAAAAGAACTACGCCGGCTGGGCAGCCAAAAATCAATAAAGCCAATTTTTGATATTCTCCTCTGACTCACTCTCACTCTCTCCTCTCTCTGCACGAATTAAGGGTTAAGTAATGACGCGGTAAGTTGAGCATAATTTTAGTAAGTTTATTTTGGCATACCTGAAGTTTAAGTTTGTGAGTTCTAGCGCAGTCGTCGCCCCATAGAGTAGAATTTATTGAACTACAAATTTCTATGAAATCAACTTATTGTCAGTACTAAGCTAAGATTGTCTATGGAGTAAAGAATTTTAGTGCTATTTGTTGTTAAGTGATAGAAATGTGTCTGAAAAGTTAATTTCTTATCACTCATGCTTCTGAGATATCTGCAGTGTTCAAACCAGTCAATATCTATAGAACCCATTTTCAGTTTTACATTGTTTGTCATAAGACTGTCTTTTCGCTTACGTTACCAAACCGCTTTCATTTTCAGAGCGTTTACTTTAATTTTCCATTTGGTGGCACGTAGTTAGTATATAATTTAGCTAGAAACCATACAATCTTGCGGAGATGATGAAGGGCTTGCATTAGCCAGAATTGTCTAATGGAGAGTCGTGACGGTGAATGTACGGACTTCTTGTTGCTTAGAGCCTAAAGAACGACTACCCTGCTTTACCAAATGCTTTCCTTTATTCTCTACTGCACCGTCAATTATAATCACCATAAATGCTAATTGGCATTTGAACAAACCTCTTTTGATCCTCATATTATGTAGTAGCCATTTGGCTGGTTGGCTAACAAATGCCTTTATTTCAAAAATTACTTTAGCATAATTGGGTGCTAATTCATAATCATTCAAAGCCGACTTTAAGAGAATTTATTTACCTATTTAGCATAAAGTAGACCTTTTGCTGTCCATGGTAGGCAACAAACATAAAGCTGACTTCAATATTAAAACGAGTCGAAAGTAATTTACAAAAAAATACTGGCAAAAGTATACTTTAAAATTATTTTAGCAAGTCACAAATTGTTTTGATCGAATTAAAGCCTCGTGACAAAGTTAAAGAAATGCTCGTTCGCGAGTCGTTGGCTTTGTCCTCGATTAACTGCAAGAGCGAGTTGATCGACTGTGGCAATATTTCTCTTTCCATAATATCCCAATTCTACACTCTTTCTCGCTTAGTCTGAAATATAATCGTTTGTTTTCATCTAAACAGAATAAATTTGTTTATCCGAATTGTCATTTTGAGGCGTGTTTGATTCAAAAAAGCGATTTAAAAAGCGACCGAAGAAAAGTCAAATCATCCTTCAACGTTTAAAGTTGCTTATAACTTGCTTATAACTTGTATGCGACTGTCAAAAATTTGAAAATTAAAACAGAATAGTGAGCTGGCGATGAATTTGCGTTTTTTTTTTCAATCTCAAGAAATTGTGGGAAACTAAAAATGTGTCTCATAATCGCGAGACAAAATGGGCTGCTATATGAAAATGTGACACTGTCTGGACTTTGGGCGGTGAGTGCAATTTGGGAATTGTGTATTAATGGAAGTGTGCGAATTTGGCTGAATTGTTAATTTAGATAGGAAGGAAAAGTGTGGTGTGCAAGTTTAAGTTTAAACAGCTTTCTTTTCAAATATTCCTTGAGCCGGTGATTGCTGTCAACGAGGTGGGAAAAAACTACGAGGTAATGTTAAAATATCATCTGTGTAGTGCTTTTCCATTTACAAAATATTGTCTATCCTTATTCATCTACCTTCTAATGTGAAGCTATATGTGTGTATTGCCTGACGATGCACCCCACAAGCCTAGGAATATATGGTAGACAGCATCTGAACATGATGCATATGACTCTTAAAGTCGCTGCAACACATTTTGTATTCCCGTGATACTTGTGGCGATAAGCCCGCAACCACCAGAATTAATGACTTTATTTCGCGGTCGCTGCCGATGAAGTTCGTCCCTTCCACCGTGTTCGTGGCGGGCATGATGAATCATGGCGATGATGTTAACTTACACACCCTTTTCCATAAGTGATCTTCTCCCAGTTAAAGTATCCTCTGACATCTGTTTTTCTGTAAATATGTTGCCCGCTCTGCTCAGCATGTGTACACGTTTATTGGATGGGAAATATAAAGTGAAACCAGCTTGAGCGAAAAACCCCGTAAGGGAAAATATTCACAAATCCCCGTGTATTCTTACATACCAACTACCTCCCTTAAATGAAATTCGCTAATGTGAATACTTATGGGAAATCCGCTTGAATGCATTTAGTTTAGCTGTAGAAATCCGCTTAAGTGAATTTTGCTTGTAATTTCGCTTAGCGGGTTGAACTATACTGAAGTTTGGTATTCTTTTTCGACTTCCATGGTTAACAATTCAAGCAAAACTACTTCCAGGTTCCAGCTTCAACTAGCTAAAAGGGTCTTCTAGTCCTAGATGGAGAGGAAGTCCGAATTCCTGCCACAAAGTCATGGTGAACGATAGAGGTCTCTGTTCAAGTCAGACACACTGCACACACACACGTCGAAGTAAGTTGATAAGTTCAGGCCGCAAACACTATGTCTTCCAGGACGTTCCAAAGCCAACGGGGGAATTTAACTCGTTCTCCAAGATGTTCCCTGCGTGGCTTTAGCCATAAATAACCATTAAATACATCACAATTAATTTTACTTGTTGCAGGTAATACAATGTCAAGGTTTGGATAACATCTGGGTGGAGATTAACCCCAAACTAACCTCCGTCTAATCCACTCAGCAGTAAGTTACTAGCACCCACATCCCTCCATCACCAATTGCAAGCCAGTGCGTAAAAACACCAGAAATCAAATGTGAGCATGCGAGCATGAATCAATAACTTTTCAATTTGCATATCCCCCGACTCTGAGCGAAACACTCTACCCTCCACATTCCCATCATGCTTCGAAAAGAAACTTGGAATAAATTTGAATCGCACAAATTTATCTCGAACTTTACACACACTTCAGAGTCCCCACGCATATTAAAAACGAATTCATTGCTCAATTTCCACTCAATTGAAAAAGGACACACGCCACACACCGAGTGGATTTGCATTGATCCCCATCGTCAGGCATGATTAAATCGACATCCGTCGTCCCCGCACAGCGGCCCATGGATGGGATGAACACGAGTCGAATTTGTGCGAAAACGTGGATGAGAAACCTCCGCACAGGATGTCGTGCGGCAATAATTCAGCCCTTGTAGCAGACGTAGCCGCATTTCATAATTTAAATTTTATCTTAATAGCCAGAGACCGTAACATCTCATCGACTGTGGACACTGTGGTATTCTTTATCTGGAACAACTTGAGACCAAGAAGACATTAAGTGCGGCTGCCGCCCACTTTGCGGGTGAAGCACGCATTGTTGGGTGCCCGCAGAAGCTGCGACAATATTTGTTCCTCGTTTGGTTTGCTCTGAATTCAAATGATGTCCTTGATATAATTCTAGCCAATTACGTAAAATGGGTGGGGCTGCATGGAGCGCTTTAGGGGAAATTAAAAGATTTCCCTCACTTTCGCGGCCTTGTCCGAGACGAAATAATTAAATTCAATCGTCGGTGGGGTGTTGGTCAGCCTGCCGTGGGGACCCTGGTAAAGGCGAAATTAGTGAAAAGCGGTTCCAAAGGATTTCAGTTTAAATTAATTTCAGATGAGATCAACTTGCTGCACGGTTGGGGCGACGGAAGTGAGGGCTGCATCCTTGTTTTCTGCATCCCTTCGCAATGCAACTCCATTCGTGAGGAAAGAGAAGCCTTTTCGCTCCGATGATCTGCTCTGCTGGTTGATAATCACCAATTTGCCAATTTAAGGGTTTTTACTTTGCTGCGATACTATACTCCTTGCTGGCTGCAACGATGGGTTATTCATGGCTTCCTCCAAGAGATAAATACACGAGTGTAATTCTGCGTTGGCAGCTGGTTATGAACGATGCTTCTTCTGTGTTCAGCTGCAGCCATCCGTCTGCTGGAATATCCAGGCGGCTAATTTTTCAGTCTCTTGCCGCAGGCAGGGGGAGCAGTGGACGGCATTTGCATTTTCTGTAAAACGGATTATTTAAAGGCAAACTACGAGAAAGGAGCTTGTTTGCCAGCAGCTGGACTGAGAATGTCAGCTACACTTCCTGACGAAATTTGCAATTCAAGAGCCTCATTGACGGGACAGCAATTTCCTTTCAAAAGAATAGCAACAAGCCATGGTGGGGCTGCACTTTATTTCCGAGAAGCATTCGTTTTAAAATCAAAGTGAGCGCCGGCCGGCAGATTACTGCACCAGAGCAAGCTCATAAACGCAGACGTAGCCGCTCGCAGACCAACGACAACGACAATGTCTCATCCATCCATGGAACCATTCCCATGGGCCAGTCATTGCAAAGTCTTAAAGGCGTTGATGAAAACAAGACTCCCTCTGAGAAGCGTCAGCTTTTGAAATTGGAAAAAATAAATCTTCCCACAAATCCGTGAGACGATCTCGAGAGCAGCAACAAATGGCTGTCCTCTGCTTAACGCCACCGGTGATTTATTTTTTATTTCGCTCGAGTTGATATTTTGTCTTGGAATTCATATTTTATGAGATCCCCTGTTGCTGGGGGTGGGCCCGTCGTGGGGTGCAAATGTGCTGCAGTCAAAATTGATCGGCCGCATGTTGCGGGGACTTAGCAATAATTTTTCACTTGCTCCGGCATTAAATGCTTTCTTATGGAAATTTAATTGAGAACGAGCCACTCGGCCACGCTGCGGAGGGACGGCGGGAGCGATAAGCTATTGTTAATTTGAGTTAAGCATTTTCCGTTTATTGTTGTCGCTTTGGTGCTAATTTGAGCTAATTGGCAATGAATACGATTATTGGTTTAACCGGGAATGTGAGTATTTATGTAACTAGACAAATTGTGCGGAGGAGGAGATTTTGACGCAGGAGCTTGATTTATTCTCGGGATTCACTGGGCTGATTTATGTGGTTTCTCGCTGCACAACGCTTTCATTTCTATTTAAACGCTTAAGTCGATTAGTCAGTGAAATCACTGTCATATATAAGGAGACAGCGCGCTTTTTATGTTGTGGGCGGATTTGGTTTCCTCGTCATTTCGGTTCGGATGACAGCAATTAGTTAGCACTTGACAATCGTAGAGAATGATCGATAACAATTTGTTATCGAGAGTAGGAACTGTCGCAACGATGTGTTGAAAATATTATAATATTTTATTTGAATTTCCGGTCAATTGGTGGGAAAAAGGAGAGGATCTAGGGAATTTTCTGGTGAACCTCGCCGATATTAAAATAAATTCATCAAGTTCAAGCATCAAGTTGCAGGTTTCCTTGATGATGCCAAGCAATGGTGCTTACCAGCAATTATTACGGCTTTTAGCTATTCGCCCCCACCGTGGAAAACGCCGGGATAAACGTTTCACTAAAATTCACTAATTCGATCGTTGATCGTTGATCGTTGAATACGTTAGGAACAAATTCATTGCGTATACGAGCAGTTCGCGTATAGAGTCAGTAGGTAAGGTGTAAGAACATTTGTTAAGTTAGTTAAGCTGGTTTTAAGCATTTTTTGTCTAGCATGTAAGTAAATCAATTAAAAATAAAACAAAAATTCATTGCGTATCTGGGGGTCTGTTGTGAAGAAGATAATGAAAAATGACTTCAAACTCGCATTCATCTTCGGTTTGAAGACATCCACACTGTAAGAAAATGCTGAAGAAGGTTTTAAAAAATCTGAAAAATTACATAACACTTATAAGACCGAATAAATTTTTTTCTGCTTGAAGCTTATTCGTCCTCATTATCAAATGTATTCAACTATAAGTTCTCATTTTTCTTATTCCACTTATATTTTTCGGTTGCTTATTTAAAGCTGGGAATTGTTCCAGCATTAATTGCTGTCAATTATCACAGCACATCTGTTTTAAGTTCGAAATAGTTATGGGTAAGATGGTCTGCCAGCCGTTTGTCCCGATCCATATGAGAAGTCAACTAGAATCGAGTGTGTGACGTGAGTCTCACATACGCTGTATTCCAGGATAGTGGTGATTGTGTGTATTGAAAAAAGGTTATGTGTCCAAATACGAGTCCTACAAAATATGGTTCATATGATTGCGAAGCAATTTTTTAAGAAAGCAAGGAATTTTCGCCTATTTATGATAAAATGTTATGGCCTTACTGACCGTCCAATGTCATTCCTTTCATTTCAGGGTTAATTTGGAAATAAACCTAACCTCGGTCTACTAGGGTGAAGCGGATAAGTGCATATGGGATAAGACTGGCATACCACCATACCTCAATGAATTATATGAGCGGCAGCTGTAAGAGTAAGTTTAGACCTCAAGAGTACTTTGGACTATACCACCACCCACTTTATATTACAGTCCGAAAAGATGCCAATTCACTTTCCGTTTTTCGAAAGGAGTCTTTATTATGTCGTTTTGTCGGTCATGTCTGCCACACTTTTATTACACTTACTTTTATGGAGCTTGTTACATGACAGTTGTCATATGAAACGATAAGCCTAGATATCAATTCGTATCAGATATCATATGGTTTTACGTGGGTCGGGTACCTTTAACCACTGGCGCAAAGGACTGTAGTCAGATACCGGGGGATATGGCTAGATCACTATCAATATACAAAAAGACTGTTTAACAACAGCCAACTCGATGCGAGGGTGAAGGTAATCTGCTACATGATCCTCATAAGACCAATGCTCACCTATGGCTGTACCGTGTGGTTCAACGTGAGTGCAAACTTGATGGAAACGATTCCGATATTTGAGTGGGCCTGCCTTCGCCTTTACAGAACACCAGAGCCCTAGTACAGAAAATTGTATTCAAAAGTGGTTTTATACAATAGGGCCTGATGCGAGTAGACAATTTCCTGGTGAAGTTGATTCGAGGCCATACTGCGAGAGCAATGAACTCGGTTAATAACTTGATGTCTGGGGCTTACTACCCAATCCACAGTAACACGAAAGGGTACGTCACAGTGTTTTCTTCCCACCAGTATTAATATTTTTTATTTATATTTATTATTTCTCCACTTTATTCTGATACAAGACAAGAATGCGGTACCCTTTTTTACATCGCCCGATCAACTGTGGATGGGCGATTCATCTACGACCGTTCCGTACCGCAACAAGCTGAGAGCGGTCTCGAGTCAGGATGTGCGAGATGAAAAATGAAAACTCTATAAAACCAAACAAAAATATAAGTATACAAATTGGTACATTGCGTGTACTTACGTGTCACTGTTTTACGTGTTTATCAAGAAAAAAAACCTTAAGCAAAACAGCCACACTCAAGTTCATACAAGAGAAGCTAGACGACGTGCCACATGGCCCTGTCCATACGCTTCTCATAGGAACCGATACCGAATTCCAGCTAGATATCGAATAAGAGGCAGTGCAATTCGGTCGCTTTGTCTTAGCTTAGTGGTGTGTTCACAACACACCGACTGCAAACCGTATATTGCAGTTATGATATTCAATTTAGAAAAGGCCAAATGGCCGAGTTGATAAACCGAGTCAACCGTGTCGAAAGATTCGAAAATTTGATGTCCGTTTATTCATTTCGTTTTAGTTTCAGGAACTCGGATTGACATACATTTAACTCGCTTCAACTCGGTTTGGACATAACTCGTGTCGACTCGGTTATCAACACGAGCTGACCTATCTCTAATATCGTCGACAATAAAAATCATCATGGAACAAATAAGAATTACTCACTATGGCGTATGTGCAACATTTTGTATGGTCTTATAATTATCTTTAAGTGGCTTCACACGGCAATTATATTTGGCATTTGTCAGCCAGATAGCTGCAATATACAAACCGAAAAGGAATGAAGCGCATCAGTCGCGAGGAAATTAATTTCAAAACCCTTAATCTCAACGACGAGGTGGAGCATTTTGTGCCGAAAATCGTGCATCACCACGTCAATAAACAAAATCCTCGTTTCTGCGGCAATGAATATTCGCATGTGATGCACGAAGAGCTATTACATCCACTCTGCGAGCGGTGTTCACGCGGGAGGAGTGAATGGACCTTACGACATCGACAATAGGTGACTGTGAAAGGCGTCCAATTAAATATTCCGAACAATAAAAAAGTAATTCGAACAAAAGGATTATATGCGCCACCTTGTATAGTTAACTCTCGCTCTATGAAGCCAGAACACAACTCATACTTCAATCAAAAACTGGAACCAAGGAACTTCTCTAGCGAAAATGCAGGAAACATCAATCGACACAATTTAATTAAAATCCGCTTAGAGGATGACTTTGATTGTAACTCATTCCATGCGTACCAGAGGGCTTACACTATTAACCAAAAGCCAAACTTAACCTGCTGTCCACTCCAAATACATGTGTTCACCAAGAATCAGGTGCTTGCTTTTCATGCAAGAAGAAGTCTTTCAAGAAAACGACTATGAAAAACAGCAGTGCAAGTGACACAAATTCGAATTAGTTGCGAATCGATGGCAATCAACAGAACTTGACGATGAATTACTCAGACAGACATTCAATTACACGCATCACAATTGTCGCTTACTTCGTGTTCTTATCCTAAACATCTAAGTCCAGACGTTAATTCCCGCCCGTCTCAATTACTTTGATTAAGCCCCATCCTGCAAGCAAAAAAGCCCGCGTATTCGCTCCAATGGCTACCTTCCACCAAGCCAGTGAATACTGAGCATGCAAACCACTTGCGAGTTCATTGATCTTCGAACATCGCTGATGTCTTTCAATACCTCAAGAATTGAAAGGGTGCCCAGAAGACAAAGGAATTGCCTCAATAGACCTTGATTCGTGACGGAAAAAAGAAACGTTAAAGACTTTGCTGTAAGAACCCTCACGGTCCATGCGGCACAACAGTGAACCACATTCGGGGATACTCCATGTCGGCCATCTGAGAACGGTAGCATCAATGGAAATTCCTTGGCATCAGATACAATCAAGTCCTAACTCCGGGTTATTGTCACATGAACCAACAATCTGAACGTACTCCCATGACGGTTCATTCCCTCTAAGCACCACCTCGACCTAGTACCCAAATGCCGGTCGTTTATGCACACAAGCGAAAGAACTAATCCAAGATATCCTTGAAAAATGCTAAACTACTGTCACTCCGGCGCATTATCTGCTTCTAAATCCACTCAGCAGCGCATCGTATCTACCACAATCTTCAGACAAAGGGCCTGCCCGGCAAGCTAACCCAACCCATCTGCCCTTCCCCGCCGAACTGTAGACACACTCCAATTACCCTACAGTTAAACGAATGCGTTGGGCACATAACACTCGTCCTAGACACATTTAAGTAATCTCCCATTGCCACTTCCAGCGCTCATTGTGTGTGCCGAACTAAATTACTTACATGCGTCCTGGTGGCAGTCTGCCTCGCCGGGACTCGCAACTGGTCTGGTACTATCGTCCCGTCGGCGAATTTCATTAAGAAAATTCCAAAAATGCTTCAATTGTCGAATTTAAATATTTTCCCCTTTCTGCTGCTCATCACTGCGTGCTCCTGTTCCTCGCTAAACTGCCACTCATAGTCATCGTCAGCTAGTCTCGTCTCGATAACAATCAGCTAAGGGATAGCAATTCTCACCTTTTGCTGTAGTCAACACTTTCATCCCCCGCAGTCGGTGGTCGGCGGTCGTCCTCGGTCGCATCGTGAGTGTCCGTGGCACCGAGGTGAGCTGCCGAAAATTTCATTACGCCAGGCCCTTAGCCGTGCAATGAATGGTGGGTGTCGGCGTCGATGGCAACGGCATTTGAGCGGCTGGGCCATTCGCCGAATGGCAGCAATTAGTTAGACAATGTCAACGAAGTCAACTCCAGCTCTATCTGGGCCGTGCACTGTGTGACTCGGTTCGAATTAATAACGTTTCTGTTTGCTAATGGGATCATGTTCAATTGTTTGCCATTTATTAAAGGAGCTCGCTTACTGGCCAGTGCGGAGGCAGGAAAAGATTGATTGTGCGTCCTGTTTGGGAATGATTCTATTTTTAGATCGCCTCCAGCGTATACCTGTTGTTCGTGTAGTCGATTACTTTCATTGCAGGCGATTGTCGATATTGTTCGACCCCAGGGGAGGGTGGGTTGTGAGTCGGACTGCTTTCCAATTGGAGCATAAAAATCGTAATAAATATTCAATTTTGTGTTGATTTTCCCCAAGGGGCCATCTAGAATATTACCGCTGGTGGCCGGAATCAACATGTATCTGATTCGGTTTATTCGAATGGAACGAGTGGTGCTTGATTAAGGAATTGGACAGCTAATTATGCGCGAGGCAAGACAAAGAGTTCATGTCAGATCGGTTACACAGTCCATTTGGCGCACGGGTCGAAGCCAATGATGATATTCCGCTCTGATGGAGCGTAATGATGAAACGTTTCAAGTCCAGTGCGCAGTCCTTCTGACAGGTCTCATACGGCAGAACGCAGTGATTTTTCTTGGGAATATTCATTAAATGTGGACTGTGTCATTTGACTAATGAGCTACAGATTTAACGAGGGTCTCTTCCAGACCGTGAGGATGTACCTTTGGACCGTACCTGGATACGAGACAAAAAGAGAGAGATATTTCAAGGTAATTAGTGGATGCCGCAATGGTGGCCAGGCAGCACTAATAGTTCCCCCAAAAGTCAATGTTACAGCTGGACTGACTTGTAGAAGATAGTGCCTTCCGCCCGCCGCACTATCTTCTCCAGTACCAAATTGAGGAAACCACATGTCAGCGCATCTCCTTGCCGAAAACCGGTGCAGGTTTCGAACGGTTCAGAGGTTTTTGAACCGAACTGCACGGTGCATCGCGTATGTGTTAGCGTGGTGCGACACGACCGGATCAATTTTCATTTATACATTCGAAAAAAGTTAAAAATGTGTGGATCCCCGGCTGGCATGGCTAGCTCACTTGAGCACCGTTCATTAAAGTAGCGATAACATACAAAGGAGACACGGTACGTCGATGTTCGAGCGAGTCTAATGAACCGGCGATATTGTTGTTTCCTATAAGTTTTATTGCTTTCTTTCGAATTCTACCAAATATGTGCAGGGTGGTCTTGGAGGCACCAGACCAGATATGGGCGTTGTACTCAAACTTAGGGCGAATACACACCTTATAGACCGAAGCCAAATCAAGGGGGTGAAATATTTCTTGCTGATTTTCAGGGGTTAGCTTTAAAGACAGCAGACAGCATTGAGTTTTGGAAGCATTGAATTCCACTATGTTGTTCTTACCCCAGTTAACTAAGCTGTCAAGATCGGAATTCAATGTGCTTGACATACGCTGCCGTTCCAATATTACGTCCGAAGGGCACGGTCGTGAATTTAGGAACGAATATGAAAAGCTGAGGGTGATGTCATCAGCGAAGGAGTGGATTGGATTAGAAGTGGCAGACAGGAGATCATTTATAAAAATGAGAAAGAGTGTCGGAGACAGAACAGAGCCTTGGGGGACACCAGCATTTATTTTGTGGATGTCAGACTTGAACCCATCCAAAACAACTTGGACTGAACGGTTTGAAGAGTAGCATCTAATCCATAGAAGCAGAGACTCATCGACACCATAAGTATTTTCGAAAAAAGGGTTTGATGCCAAACTCGGTCAAATGCTTTAGAAGTATCAAACGCAACTACCTAGCTTTCGCCTGTATTGTGCAAAAATTGGTTACACTTTTAGATGAGTCATCTGTTGCGATGCCCCACGGGCCGTACAGTTTGTGCTTCAATCTTCATGACTAAACATTGCTCGCAGAACTTTTCTCTCAATGATACCAATTACGTCTATAGCAAGACTGATGTGTCTTATATAGAGTCAACTTGATGCTTCGAGAGAACCCAAAGAAACAGCGGCTGGTGAGAGTTATCCTACGCATGAAGTAGGTACTGTTGTTGTTTGTACAATTTACTCCCAAGCCGAGGTAGGTTAAGTCCTAAACTACTTCGAAGGTATAGCTGCTCATTGCGACGTTCTGTCCAAGACGACGATGTTTCATGTCCTTTCTTCAGGACAGCATGTACTTTTATTTATATAAAAGCCGCTTCCGTCTCAATGTTAGCAAATGCCTCATTGACGGCTCGCTGAGTTCTTCCAAAACGTCAATGTCATCGGCGTATGCTAACAATTATACCGACTTCTGGAAGGATCATGCCTCTAGTGTTGGAGTGGGAGTTTTGCACGATCTTCTCCAGGACGATGTTGAAGAAATCACATGAAATACACCCACGAACCTTTTGTGTATTTCAAAGCATAAGGAACACAATTATCATTTTACAGTCTCCAGAAATTGTGGTACCATAATGTGACTCCAGTTGGTGACTGGATACTTATTCTACACATTCTGCTCAACAACTGCATTCGAAAACACCAAACTCAGTTGAAAATTGAATTACCCTGCAATACTGACGCCCTTCAATATCCGAGTATATCATTAATCACCGACCAATGCACACCCCATCGCATCAGAAGCTCCGTCTACAGAAATAACCACAACCTTTCAAGTCTGCGGCGCGGGTCTTACTTACACTCATTTCCCTGCAACCGGATTTAAAGAAAACCATAGATTCTACCCAGAATCAATTCAAAGCACGTTTAAACTCTCACCCACGGTCTGTGTTGAAAAGTGATTTATTCATTCGCGTCTTGCATGATTTATTTGACGCCATCAAGTTAAATGGCTTGCGTTATGATGGAAGGGTATCGTGAATAAAATGAGAATTGCATCTGCGTCTACGGCCACTGGGAGTGCGACAACTAGATTGATTGCTCGTAAATGAAGCCATGAGCTCCCGCATTCCACTGCACTGTGACGGAGAAAAAATCACTCCCTGCTGTGGCTGACGGAGCGTTGATTTTTCAGAAAATAGCCTGAGGAAACGACTCTGCACATTTCCAGTCCACCCAACCAAGTGATTGAGACGTGACGAGTTTTGGCCGCAAAAGTAGACAGATTTATGCGTGCCTTTCGAGACACTCAAAAATGACTTCGTCGACTCATAACCCGAAGATTATCAAAAAAATCCGGCAAATTTATTCCTCGCCGATGAATATTCATCATCGGACGATTGCTCAATATTCATGTCAATTAAAGCCAAGTGGCTTGTATCAGTTGCTATTTGCAATTTTACAACCATGCGATAGAAATCAGAATGCCACGCGCCTCCAAAGAACCCGGCCTTCACAGAGGCCGCTAATCTTACGTGGAGCTCATTAAACCGTTTTCGCATCGCGATCAACACGACCACCTCGCAGCCGACCACCGCATGCTGGAGTCCGTAGTGCCCTGTCTGGCCACGGCCAATTGGCCGCAGTCAACAAGAAAAGTCCCTGATGAATTGATTAGCTGACTTCTTGTGAAATTCAAGTATCTCTCGCATTCATCTGACAACGCTTGCAAATTTATGCAAACTCATTCAAATAAGAAATCTCCTCAGCTGGAAGTTTCAACCCTTATCTCAACTGCAGCTTTTCATCGGAACTGATGAATACACCATAAATTCCCCGCCGATTGGCAGAGTTCGACGAAGTCATTCTCCCGAGCAACTTGCAACTTCTGATTCGAAACTTTTCAAACTCACCACAGACGATTGGCAGTTTCCAACGACCCCCCTAATCGAAGTAACGACTCCCACACAGAGCTCCGGCAATCACCATCTCCCCCTTCGCGTTCCCAGAAATTCCGTTGAAGCTCGTGTAATTTGATTGCAGCCGGGACGCCCCGATGTACGCTTCCGATAACCAAAAACCACCACATCCGGTTCGAATTTCAATAATTCGCTTTTCCTCAATTTGGTTAATTAAATTTCGCAACAGACACGCACTGATGGCCAATAAACGCTAGCCGATACACTTTTATGAAGCATAAATGTCACCTACATAGCGGTCGTCCTGGCTGCCGGCTTTCCGCGGCCACCGCAGCAGGGACGCTAAACGAAAGGCACATAGTACACATTTTATTCGAGACTAAAGCACTAAATTGGTGGATTCTTCGCAGCGTCGTCGCGTCGCCGGTTAATTCCTGGGCCATGTCACCCTCCGCCAGCGCGGTGTGTTCAATTGGGAAGGAACCAATGTCAAACACGAGCCGCGTTAGCACGCATATAATTTCCATATGAAATGAGTCTGTCGAGAAATATTTTGACACCAGCCGGTTATGCAGAATTTTTTTTTTTTTTTGTTTTTATTTTGTTTACGAATTTTTCCCTCGATTATAATCTGACATTTGGATGGCGCTGGAATGACAGTATGCGGGGATGGGGTGGAGGGGAAAGATGAGGCGGCAAACAAGTTTGTGCAAGACGAAAAAGAAAACAATCTTCGCATGCAAGGGAGATTGACAGTGAACTCGAGCCACCCTTAGACAAGGTGTTTTTGTGTCTATTCACAGCAATTATTGTTGGTTGAGGTGCGGTTTATGGCCGGGGTTCGATTGCTTTGGGAACTTTAATGTAAAAAAAATCGAGAGGAAAGTGGAATAAGAAGGAATATTGTCAGAAACAATTGCGAAAATAGGTAACGTCATTGTTTACTAGGATAAGGGACGTAACTCCACTAAACCTTATTTGAACAAAAGTTAACGAAAAATAGCTTGGGGTGTCGTGAAGATTCCCGTGCTACGAGAATACAATATAAACAACAAAACGATGACTATCTTTTCCGACAACCAAGCAGCAACAAAAGCCATGGCATCGGAGATCTTGACTTCGAGGTGTGTCAGGCTATGTACACAAAGCGTCAGTTATATATCCTTGATGAACACGATGGCTCTGTGCTGAGCACTTAGCCATACAAGCATTCAAGGCAATGAAAAGGTGGTCAGTCTCGCGAACAAAAAATCCCAGCTTCGAGTATCCCTGACAAGCTTTACGCCCTCACCCCGCTTAACTTTGTACGAAGAAACTGGAAGAAGAAGGCCTGGGTAGAAAAGTGGATATGAATAGCAATAACAAAGGTCCTCCAACCGACGCTGAATAAAAAACGATCTAAATCACTGATCAGTTTTACTCTCAATGAGGTGCGAACACATATTGGAAACCTCACCGGACACAAAGCCATAGGCACACATGCGTCACGACTGAAATACCTGATCCTTGTAGGATCTGCAGATATGAGGAAGACAATCTATCCATATCTGCTCCGTGAATGACCGGCCGTAGCAAAGCGAAGGAAGATGTACTTGGACAAACACTACTTTGCAGAACTGGTGGACTTGTGCGGTGTAGAACTGAAACCACCTCATTTTAGGATGGTGCCAGTCGATCAAAGATCTCGTGGTAGTAGTATACATAAAATCATGGGTTCAGAAATAAGAAGGTTATGAGGTAACCAACTTTTTCCTCCGTTGCCACTTGATTTCATCTGACAGATTTTTCTATGCGCCTCTCGCTCCGTGTCTGTGAATACGTGTGAGCTCTTGCGAACAGCTGATCCCCTTTCCCAACCGTAGTACTGGGGTGGATTGAAGGTCTTATTTGAAAATTCGCTCGTTACTCGGCATTTATATTCAATTCAAGGAGGGGTAACCAAACGAACAACGTGTATGTTTACGCAGTAAATTAATTCTTCTTCTTTGATTCGCGCTACAGTCCGGGGTGGACCTGGACCATGCCTTTCCAGGCAGCACGGTCGCCAGCTGCGCACACCAAGTTGGTTGAGGTCCTTTTCCACTTGTGTGCGCCATCTCGTGCGAGGACGTCCTCTGTTGCGCTGTCTCAATGGCTCGGTATTGAAGATTCTATTAATACGAGTTTCTGTCTCACCGACCGCAGTTTCTATGGACTCAAAAGGCAATTGAGTAATAGAGCAAACTCTCGAAGGCCCAAATTGATTCTATATATGACACTGGTCATCCCAGTCCTGCTATAGAAGTCCCTGGTCTCTTTGAGAAAAAAGCTGTGCGTGCAATTTTTGGTCCTGTTTGTGTTGACAGGTTCTGCAGGAGAAGATTCAAAAACGAACTTAACGGGCTGTGCGGCAGCGCAATAGAGGACGCCCGCGTTTAATGTGGCGCATCCAAGTGGAGAAGGACATCAACCACCTTGTTGTGCGAAACTGGAAACAGCTAGTGATGGGGGATCGCGCTTGTTGGTTGAGTCACAGATCCACCCTAGAGCGCCATACAAAGGAGAAGAACATGAACAGCGTTTAAACAACGTGTATGTGGAGGGAAGTTCTTAAAAACTGAATGGCGTAATCGCGTTCGCTGAGCCGTGTATGTGGGGATCAGTAAGCACTACACGGCCAGTCTCCAGTTCTCAAAAGAGTGTCTCAAACCTGGGCTCAGACCAGTAGTAGCGCCCCCTGTATACAAAAGCATAATGGTGCATGCCCTTGTCCCACCATAGTCCAGACGGCTAAATATGGACCTCTCCAGTCATGTGCAGATTGGTATATCTCATCTATCCTAACTTTCACCAAGCAATGGGCAATAAGCCATTCCCTGCATAACCAAGACTGCGAAATTTGCTTTCTGACATCAATTTTCTTTACGACTGTTAGTTGCGTTAAGTCTGCGTTATTGGTCGAGCACGAATAATTGCATTAACAGCAAGGCGAGAGTCTGCATGCGATGTAACGAGAAAGAGAGAACTTTGCCCCTTTGGCTGCATTATAAATCAAATATTGTACGTGAGTCTGCCTAGCACAGACACATTCCAAGTTCCAAGCACCATCATGGACTCGTAAAAAATACACCCAAGTCTGTTATCTCTGCACATCAGCTTACGATAATTTACGATCTCAATTGATTGCCCGATACCGACTACCTACCGGTCTTCCATTCAAAACCAAAAATAAAGTCACACCAAAATGTTGCTAATCAGTCGACATTAATTTTGCTTAAAAAATCATCGTCTCTGTTCACAAACGCAACAACAACTCAGAGTCAAGGCCGCTAAAGAAGCCAATCCCAATCGGCCAGTCAAGGCATTTTATTAATTCAATCTTCGCAAGACGCTCCATAAAACTCCAAGTAATTTCCCAAAAAAACACACTCATCTCCGCAACAGCAGTGTATTTCACATTCATACTGGTTTAACAGGCCTGACTGTCATGTTAATTTGTATAAACATACATTTTTGGACTCGTCTCGTATCAGCCCGTCATCAAGCAACTCCCTCTCGCTTAATTGTTTACACTGCAACCGACGTAAGTGCAGCGATGTGCTGTGAATTTTCAGCTCGTACTCAGACTGATTGTCTGACTGAAATGTGTTTCTCACAGAACGATGCCAATTCAGACAACAAATGTAGATACATTTTTTGTTGCCCCCGCAAACTAACTAACATCTCGCATACTGCAAAACAAATTAATTTCAATTCGACAGCACTGCGCTCGGATTATGAGACTAATTTCGCTTTGTTTCCATGGCTGGCATGACACATGGAGTAATTGGATTCGATTTGTGTACAAACTTTCGAATGGCAGCAATTACTTTTGGCGTATCCTGGGTTCTCTTTCGACCTTGAGCGGAATTTATTTTCGTTTTTTTCTGTTTTGCTGAAGACCATGTGTGGGCGCTTTGATGTTGTCGACGGAGGAATCGTGGCAAAACAAGCGTCGCGTCAATGGAAAGTGTTGCTTTTTATGATGTGGTGTAAAAGGCGGATTATCTTGAGGTAGACTAATGGATGAACCATCTGTCAGCTTCTAGAAGAACGTCGGAGCATTACATCTTTATGATGATGCATAAAAAATTATGAAACGTTGCTGCTTTGAGTTTGTTTTATGTCTATTTGAGAGCTGAGGCAATTGTGCAGTGCTTCTGAGACGTAAACAGGGTCAGTGACATTTTAAAATGCATCTTAATTGCCTGCGGACAAGATGCCTTCTCCATTTAAGACGCACAAGGAATATTTTCCGTAACAGATCTTTAAGCAACAGCGTTCTTAAGTTGCTAACATCTCTCGCGAGCTGTGTGTTCTGGTTCAGTTGAGCAAGAGTGAGATTTGGGTGCACATCCAAGAGGCTCCTCAAAGAAATAGTAGTTCAAAGCCCTCTCGAACCATAACAACAAAATGGACCCTCGTCTAGGCAGACCCCATCAACATCGTTAGGAGGGGTAATCATAAGCTGACCCAGCAAACATCTTAAGCGCCAAACATTCTTTCCACCCGGCTCTTGAAATGACAAACAAGCTGCTCATTTCGGAGTTAATTACACCAAATCAATCGCAGCAACATTGTAGCTGTTAGAGGTTTCAAATTACAACGAATTACATTATCATTTGAAAAGAATCCCCTTGGCGATTCCACTTCAATCAATCTGAGAAATCACGTCCCAAACCAAAGCGACGTCGAATGCAAACAAAGCTCGGCGGATTGTCGTGGCTGTAATTAGACTTTTGTGATGTTAATGCCTCTGCCCCGTTTGTTGTATTCACTTCTCATGGCGTTTGATAAGCCGCACCGCCCAGGAATACCGTCGAAAAGTCAGCCGCTCCATTCGTATGTCTCGTATATTTGGGAATTATTTTATCGCATCTAAATTGTGAATTACGAATTGGCAATAAATCAGATTCCTTTAATCAGTTCTGATTTGACAGGCTTTAGTGGGTTATTAGCAAATGAGACAACCGGCGGGCGGTGCCAGTGGAAAGGTTGACAATTAAGATACATAATTTGAATATGATTTGGGTGCGGCGACACTTCTGTGCGAGGAATATTAACTCTGGGAGTGACGACTGCTGGCTGGTGGGTCAACGTTTGATGTGGCTATGTGAATAATGTTCCACTTGGGAGCTTATTTGAACGACATTAAAAGTCATATGATATTTTAACTGCCAGTTAATAGCAGTAAAACCTTTAAGAGGCTGCGATGACTCAGGTCTCAATTAGCTTGAGTGGTTTCGAACGTCATGAATTCGGCGGGAGGATGCGCAACAGAGACTGATTGTTGGGGGCATCACTCCTGCGATTGATGGACACGTAAAACAGGCCGTTCTCTGGAAGCGGGTGACAATTAAGCCGAATTGTGTGAGTGAGAGTGAGACTCGTAGCAAATCATTTAACAGAAACATGTTTGCTTTACCTTTGTAGTAACCGTCACACTGTTTGTCATTTCAACCTTAACGTTACTGGCTCACTTTGGAGGGCGACGCTGTGCACTACTAGTTGTCAACTTACCAACAATAATATGCAATAACAAAAGAAAAACTAAAAGAAATCAAATGGTAGGATTGCACTCAAATGGAAGGAAAATCGTCCAGAACATGAATCGGCCAGAGACTACGGAGTTAAGACTTAAACTAACATCCAAACACTCTTCCCGTGGAATGTTGACAATAGACCGAAGCTCTATAACGATATAACCAACGACCGTACCTATTGGCGATCCAAAGTTGACTACTGGCCTTCCTCTCTGATTCATTTGATCATTGCCTACTCTTTTCTTTACTCAAGTGGTTAGCTCATGATCATATTTGAGTCAAATGAGAAAAAGCATCTCTTTCATTGCACGTGCAATACCTCTTAACAAAGTGAAGTCTAAGGTCGGCCTGGACAGTTGCGGGAGTTTCCGTGCGAATAGAAAGCTTTTCGTGGAAAATGAGGAGCTTAAAGATGAACCTAAGCATAAGGCTTGAACGGGGATGTTGCAGAAGACCACAGCGACAGACAACACTTATCAGGCTTACGCCTCGAGTATGAGATCTTTTAACTGATCACTGGAACTCCTCGGAGTCTACGTGAAGTAACTGCTTCGAATTATGGCAGCACCACTAGCATCTCGTGCTGGACACCGTTACAAAGTCTAAAAGCTGATTCATACACTTTTGTGTATGAAGCATTGTGTTAGACTCACAATGTGTCATAAATCCAGTGCCATTTTCTCTCTTACTATACAATCAAGTTATGACTGTATTGGTTTTCGGCTGTGAGATCAATGAGTTCATTAAATTGTGTATCCTTTCGATGCTCCCTGATTGCTATTTTCCACTCAAAGGCCGAGCTCGGGTTGCGCGTGTCATCATCGTCATCATCCTCAGTATCACTGTGGACTACGTTTCCGACTACTTCGCCTATGATGGCATCTATCTTTTTTAGAAGTTGCATGGGGTTTTCAGAGTCCGGTGATACTGGTTATTCATTTTGCTCTGTTGGTACAGCTGCTCCAGAAGTTGATGCCACTGAATTAGGCTCGTATTCCGCTTCAAAAAAGGAACAAGTACAGGGCAAAGAAAAGTGTAACCAATATCGGAAGCTAACAAAACGAATACTCGTAGATAAATATCAGAGAAGTAACCTTCCGAATCCAAAAAAAATTGAGCAAATTATTCAGGTTATATTCATTGTATAGCTTGTTTCGAATAAAAAATGTCTGCTCTTGCCAAAGACTACCCTAAAAGCTCGCAGGATTAAAAATGAGAAGAATGGATACAGCTTAAAACTACGGCACATTTAAAGCATGCTTTTTGACTCTGAACTGCATGACGGAGAGCTCATCACCCCACCGCTGCTAAAGCCGAGCTGTGAGCTACACAAGAAGTATATTTTCCTCAACCCTGTAACCTGGTTGGTTTCTTTCCGAATTTTTTCGGCATAACCACAGAGAAAATACTCGAATTTGTGCAATAATAAAATGCAGATGAAGCTGATTCTTGGAGAACTGTGTTGCTCAGTGGGACACAACCAACCCTTCAACAGAACTCAATTAATCCAAGCCCATTGATATGTACGATGATTCCTAATCCCGACGAACGAGTCCTTATTTGTTCAACGAACAGACTTGAATTTACTCCACGAAGATTTACGGATGAGACTTCTACTTCAAAAACAAACGTAGACTGACTCCTGAGTGGACGATGTAATAGCTCCAAAAACCCCTTCTGTTCAAAAGAAGAAACCCTTGAGACAGAGTCCCTTTTTCTGAAATGGTCTCGTTTGTCCAAGAATGTGAACAGTTTTCATTATTATACGGCTGATGTCTCCAAAAAAACACACGCTGGCATTCAATGTGAGCACCAAATATCAAGCTCGCGTCCTTGATATCAATTTACAGACAGTTCTCATCGATTTCATCTTTTTTCCACTCCCCGTATCCGGTGTGTGGATTGTTTTCCTTCTTGTATTGATTTTCCAGCCCCCATCTCATGCGACGAATGTACGCAAGTGGATGTTTACTTAAACACAAATACCTACTTGGTCAGCAGTATCGAACAATTGGTGTGCGAAAGGATTCACATTTCACCTCATATTGAGTTCGTTCTTAAATTGTTTTTCGTCTCAGTGCCAGATATTGAAACCTGGAGTCTTTGATTGCTTTCAGTCTCTTTCAGTCAAAGGGACAATACACCCAAATGTGGCCATCATTCATCTCAGTTAATACTGAGTAGTGCGCATTGGATAAACGATTGGAGTTATTGCCTATCAAACGGTTGGTGAGAAAGATATTTGGAATTTGTTTTGGCTCGGAGACATATTAATTGGCTGAAAATGATTAACGATCATTATATTGCGTTGCTTGGCAGCAAACAAGTAGTCATAGATCTTTTTCTTTACAGAGTTAATGGCAGTTAGAAGCACATCCATAAAAGACGGGCTACAGGTTCTTGAAACGCTGTGCTTAGACGGTTCCCGTAAACAAAATTTCAACCCATACGGAACGTGAATGAAGCAAAAATATGTGATTCTGTTACTCCTAAGTATCAACGAGGGTCACCAAGGTATTTGGCATAATTTGACATGGTTGCATATAGCATCTCACAAGAGTCTCATGTTAATTGTTTGAATGTGCAACTGTATCATTACACGGAAAATAACTAACAGACTTGTTGATACTGGGGTCTAGAAGAAACTCGAAACCAATCAACTAAAGACTACCGTGAATTTCTTAGAAGAACGTAAGCACATTTTGGAACATTCCCCATGTTAATTTGCCGAATGAATATGACCCGTGGTGACCTGTATCGTTGTGAGTAAGTGACCTAACGTGCTGAAACCTCGACGTGGTAGGTTCTATGAATGGTCTGGACGACGAAATATTAATTTTCACGGCCTGAACTCTCTCGAGTCACTGACAATACCAAAGAGGCCAAAGAATAAATCTGCCTAGAAAAAGCTTCTCAAACTTTGTCGTTCGGAGTCGGAACAAAACTGTAGATCCCTTCCGTTCGTAAAATAATGACCCTGGGCCTCTATATTCTGTAGCGTCACCCATATTATGTTAATTTTGTATGCAAATTTGTTGTGATATATAATTTGATTTCATTTCATTGCCAGGAGTAAAGAGAACTGAGTTATTAATACTGCAATAGCGACCAATATCATATTTCTCAATATAATTCTAAAACTAAAATCATGAATTGATGTGAAAGCAAAAGCAGATACATCTTCTTCTTCTTCTAATGGCGCTACAGTCTGGGGTGAACCTTAGTCAACAAGCCTCTAAAGCTGGCAAGATCCTTAGCCAGCTGCCTCCAACTTCGCTCGCCAAGTTGGGGAATGTTCTTCTCCGCCTGTGTGCGCCATCAGCTTCGTGGTCATCCTCTATTGCGTTGTCTCACTTGTTCGGAGTCGAGGACTTTTCGCGCTGGGGTAGTGTTGTCCGTGCGCTCTGCATAGCATAGCTATCTTAGGCATTTGAATCCGTAGACGATTGGCTAGACTCTGGTCCATCAACTCAAACAGCACCAAATATTAAACGCAGAACTTTTCTCAGGGAAAGACCAAGGACTCCGCTCTTGAGATAGTCTAGTCTTCGCGCCATAAACGAATATATTATATATTTAGCTTGGTCCTGCTTCAAACTGCGACTCATAACCAAATAACTAGCCGAACATTTTCACGGATCAGATTTCTATATCAACAGCAGCCTTACTCTCAAATGAAGAACATACATCTTGTGACGTGCCTAGCATATACAATCCAACAACACAACGCCATCTTTTCCTCCGAAAAGGAAACGGAGATAACCCTGAACACCAGCCAACAGCACAACGATTGTGCTTATCGGTCTTAGTTTCGAACACAGTTCTCGAAATAGTGCTTGTTGTTATATACCATAAAAGACACAACACCGACATTAGCTTCTGAAAGCATATGCAATTGAGTGTACATAAGTGTCAACGGAAAATTCCATAGGCAAATGGCTACAGTTTGTTTCAGAGAGTTGGAAGTTATGCCAGATTATTGGGCTGCTTGCGAAATTGCCAACACTGTTTGTTGGTCCAAATGGTGATTGGACCAGATTTGAAAACCAGACAAAAGCATATTAACTTTTGCTTTCAATGGGATTCAAATCTGGTATCCCTATAACCAAGGGCATGCACTCAACAAACTGCGACATCCAGCCGTCAAGGCCAGAGATATAAATATCAAACTGGGACCGAAACAGTTCAGTACAGTTTGGGATTTTGTATAAAGTGTTCAAGTGTTAATAGTGTCTACCCGAAAATCTGCCTGAAATGCAAAAGTTTATAAAGTAAACCAGTACTGTAAATATAATAAGTAAGGTTTTGAGTACTAGTTTTGCTTAATTTCCATCCCTGGTACCAAAAATACATTTCAATGTTCAAATATGTTCCTGTATTTAAACAGCTTCTCAAACTTTGCTGTTCGGAGTCGGTATAAAATTGTAGGTCCCTTCTACTAGTTGTCAATTGCATACACAAAACGAGAGGTTGCTTAGAAGCTAGGCTCTGGCCCTATTCCTCTACCGACTGTAGGGCCACACATTATAATTTCTAATATTATTTGTCAATCCAGTGATCGAAATCTTCTTGCGAAGATTTTAATCGAGAAAAACCGAAATCATAAGACGAAAAATTAAGGGATTATAGGGTGTTTTAATCGAGCCAAGATTGTTAACTGTGACAGCTGATTTGACAGTTCCCGGTCGTTTTGATGGTAAGTTCGGTTTGACAACTCATCATGAATAAATTCGGACAGCAAAATAGCGTTTATCTTAAATAACGTGATTTAAATCGAGATCGTGAGGCTACAGCCATTACATCCACTACAAGTCAACTTTTGGATCTCTTTATGGATTGGTCCCCCTATGTATAAAAACGATAAGTCAACATTTAAAAGTAAAGAGACATGATTTATAACTTATTTTTCGTGCAACACTTGGAGGTGGACAACAACATTCTGCGCGTTTTTGCCGAAATTCAGCCTGATGTACATACTAGGCCACGTACGCGCCACATGCACACAACCATATTCAGTCGGTTATAAAATTATCTGTAAAATAAATTCAATTCCGTGGATATTTAAATCAAATTCAACGTTAAATTTTCGCTTCCAGAAAAACATGATTTAGTGTGAATTGAAGTGATTAAAGCGAATTTCCAAGCAACACTGTAAATGACCACACCACCATCTAATCATTCACTAAAAATTAAATTGACTTCTGCAACTGCACATACACGCCTAACTGTCCGCCCCGGGGGGTGTGGAAATCAACAAATTTATTGATGGCCTGACAGCTTTAATGACAGTTAACATGGTCCATTTGATAAATCCACTAACGGCGATCATTTAAAGCATACATTCGAAGCCAATCTATCACGATAATTGCCAATCTCAATGCCAAATGCAATTTCAAACTTAATAGCTATGCACATTTGATTAATGGTCGCGAAGCATTCAGCTAAAATGGCTCATCCCTTCGACTGAGGTGATTTTGATGCGGAACAATGACTAGCGTCAACCTATTTTGCTTAAAAATAAGCATATGCAACGGAGTAAGTGTCAGTGTTCGCACATTGCTTTGCCACAGTAGTTCGTTTGTTAAACTTACTCTTTGGTCTAATGTTTGGGGGTAATGAAATGGGCCGCTTACTGGTTCGAATACGCAACAGTGGCGAGGTGTGGATGAGAGAATGATGCAATTTTATAGACAAATGATCGACATGAAGGCAAGCAAATAAGTGAAAAGGAAAAGCATGTGATTCGTTGGTTTCAATCCGCACTAAATGCGCAGTCATCGAGAACAAGCAACTGGATTGTGTCCAATTATGGCTTCTTAAAAAGCGGCGAGTGTGAGGTCAATATCATTTGTCAGTCGTTGACACAAATTTCCTGACACACCAGTTTGCTGAAGGGGACAGCAATTCCAATTATGGATTATTCCCAGAGCAACGCACGAATCTACCATTTACAGCCCGAACAAGCGACGTCAACCTCTGGGATTATTACTTATCCTTCTGGGCTAAGCCAATGGTGCTGATACATGTGAAACCAAGCGAAGAGGGAAGGCTATGACGTTGCTTAGAGACGACGATTCCCTTGACGGCCTGTTTCAGATACACGGTCTGTGATAACGTAAAGTGGTAGTCCACGCCTTCCGGTACCGGTAAGTTATTGACCTTATGTAGAAGTAACGTAAGGACTTCTTGTACACCAAAGAAACACTATTTCTCTAGTTTTGTTGGAACTGCAAATGGGAGTCACTTCAGTCACCTCGTTCCAGGAAAATTACTGCCGTGATTACATCTGCGAGAAATGGATTTTAGATGACAGCGTTATTAGATTAGAGAAATTTATATTTAACCAACAAAAAACGCACGAACATCACGTGGGGTGTATGAAGTACAGATTTGTTCTTAGATAGTGCAACTTCTAAATCCATGGAGACTTTAGCTGTACTCCCCACACCCGACAAGGGATTGCGCCAGCAGTAATTACTGTAATGCAATGAAACAGAAAGAAGGAGAACAGACCGAAGGCGGTGCAGAGTTGTGCACGGTGGACAGTCGACGTCATCATTTCATAATTTGCCATCTCATGGCGTATTCCTTTCTAGGAATTGTAAGGCAATTAGTAGAAGTGTATCGTGCGGGGGTGTACTTACTCCAATGATCTGTGGGGGACAGCTTCATTTGCTTGGTTTGACATATTCTAGAAAAGTTCGTACAATGTCTCGGGACGACCAAGGTGACGAGCAGAGAAGAAATGGTCACCAACCTGGGAGTAGGAGAGAGTTCAGTATTGTTTTGCCTGAGGGTTATTAATTGCGTCTTTATTAAAATTAAAACAGATGGCAGATTATAGAGAATTGTTCAAAACAAGGCTAAATGCGATTATAGGTGACAACTTTGATATAACATATCATTTAGCATATCCCCGTGGTATAGCCCAGAACTAACGTAGGTGTGAACAGACAAGCCATATAAGCTTGAGCAATTTTTGCCTGTTAAGGTGCACATCAACTTTTGGGCGCTACCCTTTAACCTTTTCATGAGTAATTATCTCTCTAGCGTAGCGTAACCACTTTAAAGAGTCCCTGTGTTGCCATCAGTGGGCCAGACGTACATGCAAGTTAATAAATAGGTGTGGTTTCATAATGTCGTTTGAAAAGATAAAGAAATAAAGACCTACGTCAAATAACCTACATCAAAAATAACGACGTTCAAGGGACTGACGATAGGATAGCGATGGATCGCTTTATGAGTTAAAATGATTTTGACTGTATAGTGGACTCGCCCTAAGTAGAATTGTCAAGAGATATCAAAATGTGTTCAGATGGAAAATTGAAGATCATGCAAAAATATTGTTAACAATACATTTTTTGATTGAATAAGGGATAATTCGACTTAAAGAGAGAGATTGACTTACGAAGAGTTCACTGTATATTTATCGATACTATCGGGATGATCAGTTCGCCACGTCAGTTGCTTTCTTTCCTCGAAAATTCTTATCCATGGTCTTTAATAGCGCTAAAATGCACGTAGACATTCGATTGACATTTGCCATTTAGTTCTGTTTATGAACACTCATAAAGATGAGAAAAAGAGATGTTATCCTACCCTGTGTGCATTTTACTTCTGTTTAGAAGTTATATACATTTTAATGTGTCATCATTGTGTTATTTCCAGTGGCCAGGATAATCATATTTAATTTTCGATCAGCGAGGGTCTGTGAATCTATACGACTTGAGCTGACATATTTCAGTCCACAAGTTGTTAATTACGATGCTCGATAGAAGAGATGTATGCCGACGCAGATAATGATGTTTTGAAAGTCTAAAAGAGGTCTCTACCTACTTGAGGCGAATCGGCCAGCAAAATTGGTCTTACTACAAACGTCTAGTAGATCCTATGGTTCACATTGGACTATAGTCCCTTGTGTGACTTTACTGCTGTCCATCTGCAATTTTTATATTGCAAAATCTGGAACAAATTTAACGAATTACATTGAATTCCTCGTCAACAATATTTCCGACGAAACTGCATACACAATTGCAACAAGAATTAGAAAGCCAGCTCATTCCTATAAATTTTCCATCCATGGACTGGGACTCGAATCTGGGACTCCCACAATCAAGTGACATACACTCAACCAACAAGGAGGAACAAGCCAATGCACACCTCTATGTCATTACAGCATTCTATCCTCTCGCAGATCTATTCACTTGGATGCCCTGTATTTCAGCGACATAAAGTTACTACTTAATAATAATGTTGGTAATCTTCATCGCTGCATTAAAAGCTTGAAGTGTTGCATATTACGTATTAGGATGAATGCCTCTAGTCCTTGTGGTAGCTCAACGGGGTTTCGGGGTTATTCTGCATTTCACTTCACTTCTCTTCGGTGTAATGATGAAATATTTGCTGTTTTTCTGCTATTATTTGCTTTTGACGCTATTTCAGTCTCACCGTCATGTCTTCTGAAGCTCAGGCATGTACAAATTAATCTGATTTTATGAACTTGAACTCCCTCTTCTCAATTTCTTACGATTATTGATTTATTGTGAATATACTTTATTAATTACCTAACAAATTATAAGCACTCAATAAATAAAAAAAAACATTAATAAAAATCCATTAAAACATCCAACGGCATTGAACACAATATGAAACATTAACTGTCAAGAAATCTAAAAATACAGCATTTCTTGAAGAAGTTTAGGGCGTGATAAATATATATCGTGATAAATCGAATGTTTATTTAATGATCTTTTAACAGCCCTTTCGAAATGCCAATGAATGTGTGAAAATTCCTTGGTCACATTTCATAATTGCGTGTGTATTTTCGTCACTTGTTCTACGCAACGTAACACAGAGATTCATATGGATTCATTAGAAATCTGGATATGTTCCAGTTTTTTTTTCAAAAGAATCCGAAAAATGTAGTGGATTTAAATTGATTTAGGACATTTTTAATTTAACATATTTAAACAAATTTCGTGAGTCAATTAGCTTCTTGTGTGTCAACAAGCGTGGAAAATCAGACTGTCGAGGGAATTCCTTGTTGAAGTGGTAACGTTTAGTGCCGTGGAACAGAAATGGAAAAGTGGATATTGTTGTGTTCGATCCGACAATAAATTTTCTTCTTTTTTTTCGAAAATGTTAGTATTTTTTCATGTGACTAATAAGTTAATTAAATACAAAAGAAATTTTCACTAGCTTCGCCTGCAATGAGTGCTTTGAGAATAGCGTGAGTCAGAATATTCACGTTAACAATTTAGCGAAATTCCTGAATTTTGAATGAAACTTGTCCACACGAGGCTTACCAGCGTGCAATGCATCCGCACAAAGTCACAGACTGATGTGCATTGTGGACCAGGCATCATCGATTCCCACGTCTACACTTGTTGATAGTGAGATCAACCGAAAAGGCCAACGATCAAATTAATCAACTTCCAAATTAGATGATTCGAATATGGATGCTATGTGGTTCCGAGAGGAGAAAAGCTTGTGCCAAATACTTGATATAAATTGCTATAAAATCAAAGATTGGCTTAACTCGACCTTTTTAATGCTCTTTCTGTTCTTGGTCAACGTAAATAATTTGTCTTCCAAGACCGCGACGATGACAGAATATATGATTAATTTAAAACGATTAGTGTGTCTATATCATTGGTGTCACAAATAAAAAAAGCCCACCACTTGCTTCTTTTGGATCATTTGTATTAAAGTACTTCATTTGGTGGTGGCCCGTGGCGTGACCCCAAACCTCGACGTCGTAGATTCTATTCCTGGTGTGTGCGACAAGGACAATTTTCACGGCCCCCCCTATTTCGAGTCACTGACAATGCTCAAAGAGTACTTCTGTCTAGAGAAAGCTTCTCAAACTTGGCCGTTCAGAGTCTACATAAAGCTGCAGGTCCCTTTCACAATAGCACACACAGCACTAGTGGTTTTTGAGAAACTAAACTCTGGCTCCCTACGGGCTGTAGCGCCAACCATGTTATTATATAATACATTTCCTATCCTTTATATTTCCCAATGACTGAAGCTAATGAACTTCCCTACTAATATGGACGCAAATGGACCATGACTGGAAAACTTTATGCAGTTTACACAAATGTGTTTGTTTATGAATACAGGGATTATACTCCGAAATGGTTTCCTAAGCGGAAATGAAATTTGTAGTTAAAAAAAAGTAAAACAAAACACAAATGAGAAGCATCAGAAACCAATTTGCACTGGCATCGTTCCAACTGAAAATTGTCGTCTCGTGTCTCTGCCACTTAAAAGTAAGAAGGGAAAATACTTTTTAAGCATTTATTCCAGTACTATGGTGGGTTTTCAATGTTTTCTAAGTACGCCGCTCGTCGGTGGGGATTATGTGTACATAATGGCAGAGATCAACTATAAACAAACTTTGCATCAACTTTAATCGGTTTAACCATTCAGTCGCTTTAGTCAAATTATTTCGCAGAACATTCTGTAAAATTCAACAAAGCACAGCATTTAATCTTATTGCGACCGGAATTATGACATCGATTGGTGGTTAGGAGACAAATTTGAAATTCGACGAATTCAACTATTTCTGTGTTTTATTGTGGGGAGATGGAGATGAATGTATTTCAATTCATTCCTTCGACAAAGCCCAACGAACACGTGCTCTCACTGGCAGAGCACTGGTCTATAGATTCTCCATTGTGGTAATGTCACAAATAAGGAGTGCAAGTCAAACATGAAAGTCCTGACAAGAATACATGTCTCCATGGTCATACGCACATCCAATATATCAACGCCAAATGGAATGTACATGTACTATGTACATTGAGCACACTTCAATAGAAATGCCGACTGAACTCGTGAGCAAACAACCACAATGGTGTCCTCTGGAATGAGCACTTCCCTCGATTGCGAGAAAATCCTTCATCATATTCGCCACATTTACTACAGAAATGCAACCGCAACAAGCATATGAAATGCTACGTCATCCATACTTGCATTTGTATAATCGATGAGTGTCAATACAATTGAATATAAAGAACCTAATTGGTTCTGCTGAAGTGATATTGCACAACCATATTTAGATTCTTAATTAACAAACGATGCGGTGGGATGCAAGTTTGGTAATATTTTCGTCTGCCTCTAAGGGGCGTGCTTGGAAGTTGTTTTTCACCAGGTTTCACTCCGATTCGCTTCAATTATGTTAATAATTGACTTGTAGTTCAGACAACGGGTAGCTATTGAAAATCAGAAGAGCTAAAAATAGTCTTGACGTCAGAAAAGCATCCCAAATCTGAAAGGCTTTACAAAAATAAGCGTTTTTAGACTCACGGAATATCGAGTACAATTTTGAACATACAACAATCGTACTGTAAAGAAACATCTATGAGAACAGTCTTGTGAGCATCTATTTCATGATGAGTTCACGCTTAAAGTTTTCCTTGACACACAAGAAACATTCAATAATAATGATCACAAGGTCTCTTAGCATATCAAGCCGACTACAAAGTGGGATCAGTGCTAAACGACTGCAGCTGACACCTACAATTATTCACCGTAGGTGCCAACACTATAGAGTTGAGATTTCGACTCCACTGTCTCACAAATACTTCTGCCATCTATCGTCATACAGATAGTCGATGAGAGCACAAATCACCCATTTGACTGTTTTGTATACAAAATTTGAATTTTTTCAACAGTTCAACAAATTGCCAATCTCGTCAAGGCCAACAAGTGTCAATGTCTCCGTTCGCATCGACCATTGAAATATTTTCAAAATGATTTATTGGCTTCCATCAAAAGCTGATAGAGTGGGTATAATTTTTTGATCAAATTTCCATAAATAGATCAAACAAATGTTTTATTTGTCCTGTCAAACAGACGCCAGAGTGCTCTCAAGAAAGTGTCAACATTTAGAAATGCATTAAAAGCACAACAACCGGCATTACGAGTGACATATGATGAGCTGATGATTTTTCAATGACTGTGGAGCTACCTTAAAGATGACAATGGTCCCTTGAGAGGCATTTTATTGAGTTGGAATATGACGATATTTTAGCTAAGAGGTCATTCGACTTTTCACGAAAAATGATATGCTTGGCGGACAATCGAAGAAGATGAAGACATACCGAAAAACGCTACTGTGTTTTGTGGACAAAATCGACGATTGTCCTTTGACTGCGAGCAGCAATCTTGTCTTTTGACTTGTGAGGACTTCAATGCAATCAAGAACAAGCTTTACATTGGCGAGAATATTCGGCCAGCTGCGGCGGTAATGAACGATTCTTAAATTAAATTATTGAATTAAATTTCATGCTTTTTAAAGTTGCTAATACTGCCCTGTCACCTGGCTTTTCAAAAATTAACGCTGAGAGATTGTCACAAGATATCAAATCGGATTCAAAGTGACTGACTGTTCTCATTTAGAGATTATCACAAGATTCGTGCCCTATCCATGCCTCCAATCAAAATACTTAAAACTCTAAAATATTGACAAAAGACGGCTTCAGGGTATAGCAAGACGAGATTCGGATGAATGTCTGCCGATTTGATTCCATGGGCCTATTCCTACGATATCATTCCACAGTTCTTAGCGCATTAGTATTCCTAACGCAGGCTGTGGTTTGGGGCTTTAACATAAAATATGGGTGACGCTGCAGCCAGGGCCTAGCATCTCAGCAACCTCTCGTATTGTGAGTGCTATTGTTCTCTCACAAGTGGAAGGGACCTACAGTTTTATGCCGACTCCGAACGTCCGAACGTTCTAGACAGGAAATACTTTTGAGCATTGTCAGTGCCTAGAAGGAGGTGGGCCTTGAATATTATTTTTGTCGCACAGAGTAGGGATTGGAGGTTTTAGTACCTCGCCACCTGCCTTTGGCTACAGATTATTCTCGACTCAACAAGATGACCATCGGACAACCCACAGGACTAATGATTTTTTGCCATATCACATCAAAAATTTGCAGAAAATGTGTAGCTTGACAACTACTTTTTGTCACCACCCTACTAATTTATTCGTGAGTGACACATCATAAAATAACGCAATACGTGTACGCACAGAGATAAAAACTGACCACGTTTTTCGGAACTGTGAAGAAATTCAGCCTCGATACTGCACAATCACCTGCGATATCAATTTATGTGATTTTTCTAAAAATAGTTCAAAGCGGCTAAAGAGAATTGTGTGAAAATCAGCAGATGGCCAACGCGCATACATTTCTTAACACTTCAATCTTCAAACAAAGCGAAGGAATTAACAAACTGAATTTAAATTTAAATCAACTTAAACTGATGACGTGGTAATCATTTATTGAAAAAAAGTTGTTGGTGACAGAACTACGTATGTACATACCACGATGTTGTCTTGACATGTGGAGGAAGTTCACAGCAGATTTATATTTCGGCACTATTTGACCATCGTTCTTGCTATTCGACTACTAATTGAATAAACATTTTCTAAATGCGAAAATGAGCACAATGACGCAGTACAAAAAGCATTACTTGATTGATTCTGAATTACAGTACAAATGAGAAGTAATCGGGAACTTCTCTATTGTAGTGGAGACGTTTGGGGAAACCGCGAGTGATGAGTAAGTGAACATAATGTTAGTAAATTCAACAGAAATAACTGATCGAATACACAAAAGCGATACCCCCTGGCTCTAACCAAGTCCAAAATTTCGGTAAGTTTCCTCTAAAGTTTGATCGAAATCAATTTATGCAGCTATAAATGGGTTTTACAAGTGGGACTTGACAGCTTTTATTAAGATTAACTGGTCAAACTGTCGATATGAATTCATTCATCGAAGACAGCTTTCTTATCATTGTGAAATGTACTATCAAGTTTCGCGCAATTTTTCGACCTAATGCTTGTTCACGTTGCAATAGCAAAGTAAACTAATTGGAGTTTGCTGGGTATTCCTGCATCAGTAAGACAGAGGGTCGGTCAAACTGCAGAGAAAATTGTTTTTTGACAGCGTTGTGAAGAATTCGGTATCGTTGTCAACAATTGGATCAAACCTGCACCCGCATAAGATTTTGCCTTTCGATCAAGTGTAGTTACGTACATTCTTGGATTGAGCTCCTGAAATGTTGGAAGAAAATGATATTACAGTCAGCAAAATGATTCGTTACAATAGTTTAGAGTCAATCTCATTTCATATTAGATGTAGCGGCCGTTTTCTTCGAAGTCATAGAAAATTGGGCTAAATAATTCGCTGCAAACTTGACAGTGACGGGAATGTGAAAGGTCGTGGACCTTTACTTATGTAAATCGGTTCTTTATTTTTGACTTCGCAACCTCTATATAGGAAAACATCCAAAAACGAAATTACGAAAAAATGTTCGGACTAGTTCCAGTTGAAATAGTCTAGTAAACAAATCGGAGTCTGATCGTTATTCCTGCATCAGTAAGACATAGGATCAATCAAACTGCAGAGAATATTGCTTCCTGGAGAGCGTCTGTCGTGATCTCACAATATGTCAATTTCGAATTCTGACCTACACCTTTATAAGATTATGATAAATTACGACCGAAGTCCCTCTGATGTGGAGCTACGTGACCAGATATTTTTGACAGATACTTTATTTATTTCAGAGATACGGTTGTTACTACTGAAAAAACCAATTTCATCGCAAAATCATCTTTCTTGATTAAGCTCATTTCTAGCTAAAGATGTACATTATTGGTCAGCTGAAAACTGTTTTAACTGGCTTCAAAAAACACCTCTTCGTCCTCAAAAAATAACTGTATGATGTGGTTTTAATGACCGTCGGTGGTGCGTTTTTGTTGAAATTCCCTTCACTTGGAAGTCAATGGAAATTGGAGATATGTGGCAGCGTTATTTTATTATTGAGAGTTAAACTGTGAGCATGTTGTATCGAGTCGATCCAACCCCTTAAACCTTTGTAGGCGGCTTTGTTGAATAATTAGTCAACACCAACAAACCCGCGTCGTTACAATAATTTAGAGTCAATGTGGATCTAGAGATAGCGGACATTTTCGTCTAAATCATTGAAAACTATGTTTAACCAATCGCTAACTGCAAACCTGATGGTCATAAGAACGATATCGAATTCCACACATTCATATACAAATTATTTGATTGGATGATTCGAGACATTTCAAATAGTTTGCGTTTTATTTTAAAAATAAGTTGCAAAGTCCTTGTTAGAGTGACATATGTACATACACAGCTTTGGCACAACAACAGCACTAAAGTTGTATAGAAAAATACGACTGGTTGTCTATAGCAAGCAGTTAAAACTCATTGAAACTTCACTAGTGGGTAAAACGCCGTTGAATGTGGCCACATATCACTGAAGTTAAAGATAAGCGTTGTTTGGAAAACAGACGTAAAGTTATCGTGTTCACTCGAGTAGGGTTGACTACTTTGCGAGCCGATTAATCGATGTAGAACAAGTTTCAAACTGCTGCCTATTTCCTTTCGTTTAATCCCCCGCCAAGGAAAAAAATCAACTGATCAACTGTTTCCTTTTTAGACCAAAATCCTTGAAAGACGTACGCGAGAAACAAAGAAGAATTTACCTCATTTGTTGATATCAATTTACAACGATCTGATATCGATTTCAAATTCATTCCTCTTCATCAGCGCTAGATGATAGCACGTACACGTGTCTTCGTTTATTGATTTTCCAGCCTACTTTGCGTAGAGATGGCGTGAAATGCCGAATCACATGCAAATAGTTTTTTATGGATGACGGGGTGATGGAGTTGGAAATCGAGAGACATCCGCTACTTATCTGGATGGTACCAGCAATCTAAAAATCTAACTGGTTGCTACTACAACACTTTTATTGCTTGCAGAGAGCGGTTATGTGAGAAACATTTTTTGCAGTAAATTTGAGCTAATTTTATGCCACGAATATGCATAAAAATGTAAATTAGCAAACAGGCGACATTATGATAATTTTTTGCAAAGAAATTTGATTTAATTGCCATGGAAATGGATTCTCTTTTTTAATTTTGAACAGATTACAGTAAAAATGCCAGGATTGGAGGCGATTTATAAATTCATGCAGACTCCGGCCAAGCGATACGCCCTCATACCACTGCATATAAAGACAAATCGCAGTCGTTTTATCTCAAAAGAAAATTAACAGACGGCATGCGTATGTATACTTTGACATAATTTTTTCAATAGTCATAGTTTCCTGGTGTGTTGAAGCTAGAAGACGAATATTCTTCTCGATTCCGTACAACTTCAGTCTACAATTTGTCAATGACACTAAGCACTGGAGTACTCTGTCCCAGTATAATCTGTCGTTAGCAGCCACTACTCACTTATCACAGCAGAAAGGAGAAGCTCCCAGCTGGCCGAAGTCATTAGAATGGTAAACAAACAGATTAAATTAGAGTGAGATGAATGAAACTAATACCACAGCAGGCGAAGTATGTAATATATTTTGAAACTAAGTCACACGGGGAGAAGAACCAAGAACATTGACTCATATACATTTACTCAAATAAATCATTTTCTATCCGGAAACTAAAAGAGGAAGGCAGAGCGTGTTCATCTCCTAAAGTAGACATTCGAGTTTAAAAAGTTTGCTTGCATTGTTTGTCCGGCTATATAGTATTCATTTCATTTAATATTTTAGGAATTTATTAGAAAAATTTGTCTTCTGGGAGATTATTAAAATTGCATTAGATGCCCGCCCAGGTATTAAATATTTTCTGAGAATAATTGTTAAATGGCTTCAATCGGATTTGAAGAGTAGAAGACAAGGAACATGTTGAAATTGCAACTTATTGAGAAGCATTGGGACTATTAACTTTAGGGTACCTCAGGGGTCTGACTTGGGCAAGATTCTCTTCCTAAACTACATAAGCATCTTATTTCTTTAACCATTTTTTGAGGAAGCGACAGCATTTGCCGGCGAACTTAGTAGCGCGTACAATTCAACCATTTGACCCAAGTTGCGGGTACAATTGCTCAATTGACTATGAATGTCGTTTGCCAAGAATACGCTGGAGCAATAAACCAAAACTAGTTTTGAAGGCTCACTGATTCTTCTGAAACAGGCATGTATACGTTAGTCATGGGATTAAAATTGAGATAAGATGCAGTTGTTCCGCTTAAAAATATCATGACTTCTGAACAATCCTTGCGAAATAGGAAAAAAACTCATACAGTTGAACCCGATTAAATGAAATGACGAAGAACCGGAATGTAAATTCAATTAACTGGGTTTTGCATTTAAGCGGACCTATGATAATTGAAAAAAGTTTTCATTTAGACGAATAGTCCATCTATTCGTTCACCTTACTGTCAGCTGCAGCACTTACGCCTTTTATGGATTCTGGCTTCGTGCGGCGAATTGAATTTTTTTTTTGACATATCCTTGTTGGCGTAGGTGCACTGCAATTTAAATGTGCACAAAGGGTCTTCCGCAAGTCACCACCATCAAGCTGTTTAAAGATTGTAAATTTGTCTTTAATAGACTCAATTGTGTGTTACTTAGAATCAAACCCGTTGTAATGTTTGACCAGTTTTCTCTAATTTCATATTCTATTTATTTTCAATGTGACGCCGATATCTTTTGAATTAAGTAAGATTACAAGTGAATGTTAACGTATCATAAAAATCGTGTGAAT